>JALDNG010000025.1:1495000-2095000 GCA_024349245.1 Neodontobutis hainanensis
TTATAATTTAAATTAAAATGTATTTAAATTAATAATTTTATTATGTTGACATCATGTAAAAGCAGTGGTTCTCAAGTTTAGTACCACCTCAGATAAAATTTGTCTCTCCAAGAGAGTTTTAAAAAATTAGCTGGAATATCACTTGTGTTTTCGTTTGGAGAAGTGTGAATGCTGCCATTCAAACATCAGTGCACAACCACATCAATGACATCTTTTCAACTGCCTTTAAAAGAGTTACAACAGTGTATTTTTATACAAATACTATCAATTGAATTGAAAAAATGCTTTTATTATGTGACTATAACCTAATCAAATAAGATGTCACCTCAACTTTTTAATGAGTTCAGTTAGTATAGTACATTAGTATAGAGTAGAATAATACAATACAATACAGTAAAGCTATAGAAATAATTTATTTATGATTGCTTAGCAGGGAGACATTTATTTTTGTGGTAGATTTACTGAGAGTGCTTTAAAATAAGCTGCACAAAACATGGCACTGTTGCTTTAATTGAAAGAGAATTTTGTGATGCTCTGTCTGCATCATCTCTGATACAGCAGCACAGAATGTTTATGCACAACATGTGCTCAGCAGAGATGTGAGGACGTACGTATTCAGCAGATGTTTAAGTCATTCTTCATCATTTATGTTACGTATTTAACACAATTTAGAATCACAAACATACCCCATGTTGACTCGGTTGAAACCAGATGCAAACAGTTGTGAGAGGTGTTTACACGCCTGTTTCACAACAAGAAAGTTCTGGGTTCAATTCCCATCCAGGACAGGGCCTTTCTGTGTGAAGTTTGCATGTTCTTGTGTAGGTTTCCTCCTCCCCAACCACTAAAGATGTCTATGATAGAGTCTGACGCAGAGGGAGAGTGCAGGTTGTTTTATTGGAGTCACATTTCCAGCATTCTTGTGTCTGACAAAAATAAATGTTACCCAAATTAAGAGAAAGTCTTTATGCCCTTTCTGAGAATTGCACTTACTTTCTCATCCTCTCACTTTTTGTTTAAAAATGTAACACTGAGCCCAGTTTTTAACAACTGCTGTGTTAATTTAACACTAGAGATTTTCCTGCGCATGCACAAGCTCCACACATATCTGTAATAGAGTTATTTTAAATCATTCTTTGGCTAAGACTCCCAGCACTTTTTGTAATAATCTTTATAAATACAGGCCCTGTTTATTAGACAAAAATTGCCTCCAACAAAAAACTGATTGATTGTGGACGTTCTTGCTCTGTGTTTGTAAAAGCGCGTCTTCAGGAATCACTCAGATATACTGTATGTATTTGAGAGTGTGACATGTCTTAAAGGCTACTCTGTGCCTGTTGCATTAACACACCAATTCCAAACATTTCCATCAAAGACAAGCACTTCCTGTTTCTCACACACACCATTCGAAGGCCTTTTTAGTTTCCTCTCTCCACGCTCGTCTGTTTGAGCACCGCCACAATGAAACGCTGCACCAAATACAGACCCGACAGAGGTGTGCCGATGACATGTGTTTCCTTTAATTCCAATCTTGTACTAGAACTTTTGTTTTTGTTTTTCTGAGTGAGTTTCTGTTTTGTTTTCCTTTGCATTTGGAAGTGTCTCTGAAATCTTACTGTAACCACAGCACAGATTATTTGTATGGATTCAAATGGACCTCTGTAATATAAGAAAAATATTTAATTGTAATAAATAATATATGAGTTTGAACATGTGGGTGAATTTTTTGGGGGGGATTTGAGAACAGATGTAGTGTTAAATTTGACCAGCAGGGGGCGCACTCTTATATTTAGAGCAGAGCAAAAAGGTAAAGTTCTCTGAATAAACATAGATATGTGTATTATTCACAACTGTTGTTCATTATTTTAAAGACATTGTTTTGTCACATAGAAAAAAATAATTTGAGTCCAGAAAAAAAACAGTTAAGTCAAAATCTGTTGGATACAAACATGAGGCAGTACTACAGCACTAGAGCTAAGGGCTGTTGCAGTGAATGGAGCATTTGAGACCATCAGAGGTCAAGTCAGGTCAGGTTTATTCCTTTTGCACATTTAACAACCATAGTTGAAAGGTTGACATAGCCAATTCTCCTTGTCTTGTGGGAAGTCCTTGAGGCTCTTGAGGTGTGGATGCTTATTTTGCTGTTGTCAATGTAATCGTCAAAATGAGGGAACGTATCAACACACGCAAAGCCCATCGCCCTAGTTTTCTTTAAATGATGAAATTTGGTCAGACAGTGTAAGGACACTTGTGTTTGGGCCCTAGAGGGACAGGTTTAAACTATTCAGCTTGACCAAAATGCTGACTAAATATGCAAGGCTTATGACCCACTCAGCAGCACTGGCTGGGATTAGGCAAAGTATAAAATTCCCACTGCATGATAACCTTTACCAAATATATCACGATAACCACGGTATTGCAATTAAAATTCAAAATCCAGTTTTTACTGAAGATCTGGAGATTCTGTACTAGTGTGCCACCTCTGGCGTTAGCGGTACTGCACCAGTGTCGTGCATGTTCATTGTGCGCACTCTTGTACGAGCACGAGAAAACAATAACCAAAGAAGAATGTGATGGTTTTGAGTGCGCTGGAGGCCTGCCTCTTCCCTGTGTTCACAGGATTCATTTTCAACTTTGCCGCTGCCGTTGCTTAGTTTACTTATGGCGGCAAATCAGGAAGTGAGAACCAGGAAAACGAGCACACACGAGCATTACGCCACGTTCTGAAACAGCTCCAGTGTCTGGCCAATTAATCCACCAAAGACACATCCTTTCTATTTATTAGTGGTTATTATTAATAACATGGTGAATGTCGTTCTGGATGCAAATGAGCCAATGTGGAGGAGCAGCGACTTTACTTTGAGCTCCTCCTGAGTGACCAAGCTCCTCACCCTATCTCCATGGGAGCGCCCCGCCACCCTGCGGAGAAAGTTAATTTTGGCCGCCTGTATCCGGGATCAGAGGCGCAGCTGTTTTCATTAACTTTAGAGTTAATACATGAGGCACAGCAGACCACCACACACTTTTACGTGCTTTAATGTAGGTGCGTAGCTGAGCTGTTTCAATGTGGTATCTCCTTTGCTGCTGCATGAGCCTTTAATACACTAATTAAAGAAAAACAGCATATCTAAATCATAAATACAGAAAAGATAACAGCAAACTTTAATTACAGTTCGGCAGTAAACGAAACCTTTTTTAATGCTTTATGACATAGCGAAAAAAGAACCTGTTGCTACTTACTGAAGTTCTTTAATTGTCTTAATTATAAACCATACAAACGTATAAACCATCGTATAACATCCAAAATATTATACATCATACAGCCCATTTTTCTTCATGTGCCTCCTTATTGTGCATATTAAAACAGCAACCACTTTTTTGGGAGACTCCTGTATTTCAATTATTTGTGGATTTTTCTTTGCATCCCGAACCTTGGTTTGGTTTCAGCAGAAACCCTCATTTTTAACACTGTTTTATATACAGTAGTTCAATTACCTTTTCCCCAGTGTAGTTGAGTCATCAGTTTTGAGTCCAAGTCTCTTTCAAGTCCTCAGTGTTCAAGTCCAAGTCCAAGACTCCGTGTCGAGTCATCATCAGTAGGTTGTGTGGTGTAGTTGCTCAGAGGGACTTTCGAGTCCTTTGTGCTCAAGTCCAAGTCAAGTCCGAGTCAAGTCAAAAGTCCTGAGAATAAACAATTCCAGGTTCGAGTCCAAGCCATACAAAGGCAAGTCTGAGTCTGAGTCAAGTCATTGAGGCTTACCCTCGAGTCGAGTCACAAGTCACAGAAATGAGCCGGCTGGCTCGACCTGAGTCCAAGACTCAAGTACTCCATCTCTGCTTTTTTGCACCAAACAGTATTAAAATGATGAGCCAGGTTATGCCTGGTTACGTGACTGTTTTCTGGAGAAGCACTATTTAGTCTGATTAAACCAAACCTTTTAGAATAAAAGTAGATTTCCAGCAGAGGTCATCTCTGTGGAAACAAGTTATGAATCTGCTTGCCCCTTTTTATGTTTTGATCATTTTAATGTTTGATATGATAAGAACCTTGGAGGCACTTTTAGGACTTTATCATGTTTTATATGATGTTGATTTTATTTGTTTGTTCTTTAAATGGATGGAAACCAACTACAACTGTATACCAGTTCAGAACAGAAGCTTGGACAATATATATATCCAACAGTAAGAGCTAATATTAACATAGTTCTTTAAACTAATAGTAAATCATCTTTATGCCTATGAAGGAAATACACCTGTGAGCTGGACTAGTGACGTGAGTCACATGACTTCCTGTGACATTACTCTGAACTTGAAAACCGGAGAGATCAGGGACATTTGCAGTGCAGGGCGAACGTCTGGTGGTTTTGGGGAGGTAAGACCATAAGGCCAGCGTTGCCTGCTGAGTGGACACATGCGTACCTCATTTAATTGATCCTCCTGTTAAATGTGTTCACATACATTGTGACAGAGAACACTGTGAGCGGAAGCTCACACCTTAGGAGCAAGAAAGCAGCTCCCATAGGTTAATTTGATAGCCACATATACTGTGTACATCAAACACATAGGTGTCCCTAATGAATATAAGGTGAAAAATTAGATAGCAGCAGGATTTGAATTGGTTCTCTTTTGAGAAAATTAAAACAAATATGATTTGGATTAGCTATATTTCTGACAACTAACAATTCATTTATTAGATGATGCTGTAACCATTAGCATAAACCAGAAGTTAGACTAAACCAGTCTAAATAACACAGGCTAACTAAGGCCCTTTAAAAGGACTTACACTCTAGCAGATGAATTGGTCGAATATTCTGGAGTAGAGGAATCCTTAATCTCGACCTGGTTTGACAAAATGTTTGGGAAATTGGCTGTGATTCTTAAATCTGTATTGATATACATACATATACGTGTTGTTGCACTTCCATGTCTGATAACTTTTGCTTGTGTTGATTTCCAAGTATCTGGAGCTTGAAGGTGAGATTGATGGCCGTTATTAGGTCAACAGTCATGTACATGCACCTGCCAAACGACACTATGGTCAAGGCTTTGACCTTAGACAATAAACAATCTGATCTAGGGGACGGCATCATTCACACGTACACTGACGGAACAACGGCTCCATGACTGATCATACTAAAGTCCTAAGGGCTGTAAGGTTCACTGAATTTATTATGCTTAAGAGAACTGAATCTTATAAATGTGCATATGTCTCACTTTGTGTTTTGTTTCTTTTTGTTACAGCAAAACCAGTTCATCTCACGCATTTCAAAATTTTATTTGTTGTTTTGGAGTAATACTATGTCTCTGATTTATTGAATTTGAAAGTACCAAGGACTTAATTAGTGAGACTTTCCTACCACCGTATATACGGCATGATATAAAATCTCATGTGTTGTTTAACTTTGCTAGCTAACATTATCCTGTACTATTGTTACGTGTGTGATTTGCTTCATTCTTGCAAGAATTAAAACCTGACCATTCATTCTAACTTTCTAACTTGAATATGTTGTCTCCATCGTCTCTCTCATTAATCTGAACTAAAAGTCCTTTAAACACAGTCTCAAGGAATATAATATTCAGCTCCACTGTGACACTCATCATGATGAAAAATACAACAATTGCAGGACAACTGAGAAGAGAGACGATAAATGAACTGGTAACAGGTCTGAGGGAACAACAGTATGTTTTTTCCTGGAGCTGAGAGCTCAGTGATGCAGCACTGAGAGTTAGCCATGTTATTGCTTGCAAAATAGCATTAGCATCAAAACCCTATTGTTAAGGTGAGTTTGTGAAAAACAGTAAATGTTGAAGGCTTTTGCCAAGATTAGCCTTTTTTTGTTGTGATTGATGAAAACACTGACTTTATCATGTAATTGTACTTCTTTGAACAAAAACAAAGGTAGATTTTATGCTATTATTTAACTGCTCCTTCCCATTTCAAGTTGGGCTGTATGAGTTATCATATTCACATAAAGGGTGGCTGCAGGAACAAAACTATTCCTGTACATCTTAGTCCTTGATTTTGGAACAGTGAGTCTCTGAGCAGATGGACGGAGCTGAAGCTGAATGTGTGTGTAAAGGATGAGTCATCATTTATCATGGAGTAGCTGTGACTGTTGTTGTGTACTGAGCCTCTAGGTTTCAACTGTTACTCTTTCGTCAGCCCGTGGACCCATTTCACAATCTGACTAAAAAAAACAATCTCATAATTTCATTTACACATGTAAATATTTGTTATCACTTGTGTGTAAATGTTTTAAAATCTAAATTTTTCTCATGTCTAATCACAATCACATATTCAGGGGTTAATCTCTCACTAATAACCGAGGGCTGTTAAAATTTATGAGCTCACAGAGGATCACTGACATTAAATCAGTGTTAGCTGAAAAATCAATAATGCCATCCAATTTTTAGAGATCATCCATTATGCTCTTGAGTCTGACTCTTTTGTGAGTTAGTTGTTGGTGCAGAGACAAAGCCACAGTAACGACTGATGAAGGAAGGTTTATTGAGAGCAGGTAAGTAAATAACCAAAGCAGCAGGACCGAGACTGAGGCCGTTCTTAGAGGAATACTAAGAGCCAGAGAAGGAGCAGGCAGAGGACAGAAAACAGCAAGTAAGAATCCAACAATCCACACAAAAACAAGTACAAACCTCACAACCTGAGATTTAGCTCACCACAGAGGTAGATGGATGATCGTCAACAGGTGTACTAGCCAGCCTTGAGCAGGAAGACAAGCTGGAGAAACCTACAATCGGCTCCAGGTGGGCGAGATGGAACTCCCTCAACAAGTCCTGGTCCAGGATCAGGGAACAAGAGAGCCAAGAACGCTCCTCGGGGCCGTACCCCTCCTATTCGAACATCCAGGCGCCTCATGGTAAAAGCCAGATGGTCATCGACAAGCCAAGGGGGAGGATGCTCGGTTGGACGGGAAAAGTTACCGGAAGAGACTAGTTTAATTTGGGACACATGAAAGGAGGGGTGTATTTGCAAGGTATGGGGAAGTTACAAGCGAACAACCACAGGATTGATGACCCAAGATATCTTGAAGGGTCCAAAGAATTTGGGGCGAGAGCTTCTTAGATTCAGTTTTCAGTGGTATATTCATGGTAGACCCACTGACCTGTGTAGGGTGGAGCTAAGGATCGGTGACCGTCCGCTTATTCTGCGCGGTGGAGCGTTGCAGGGCCCTCTGAGTCTCTGACCAAATTCTGCGGCACCTCCAGAAGTGCAACTGGACAGACGGCACATCAACTTCTCCTCAGGAAACAGTAGAGGCTGGTAACCTAGGGCACATTCAAAGGGAGAGCGACCCGTGGCTGCTGAGGCTATGAGTTGTGGGAATACTCGACCCAAACCAAGTGAGTGCTCCACGCAGGTGTGAGTGATCAAGCTGCGTCACCCACCAAGGTTATTTAGGCCAAATCTTGTCGTGTTTGACACATGTGCGTCATGAAAACCTAACTGTTTCCATTTGGCCTGAGTGTCTGCAGAATACTTTGCTGTCATTTCAAGAAGTATTTTTGTTAAACAAATAGGTTCAGTAAAAACATGTAGATTGTTTTCATCATTTGCAAAGCCTATCGTGTCTGATACTGAACCCCCAGCCATCAGCACACTTGTATGCAACAACTCATGAACACACAACAAGTTCAATGCCAAAGAGTTTTTATTATAACAACAACTATCCCCAGCTCTACTAAAGGTCTGCAAATGAACTTGCAAATGACAGTTCAAAATTTACAACTACTCCTCAGGGGGACAGTGAACCCCCTCCTTCTAGTGGAGCCTTGACCATCCTTCTAACCTTTGTCCTAGTTCCCCAGTAACCCATGTCTCTTTCTTCAACCAGATCTTCCCTGTGTGTGTGTGTGTGTGTGTGTGTGTGTGTGTGTGTGTGTGTGTGTGTGTGTGTGTGTGTGTGTGTGTGTGTGTGTGTGTGTGTGTGTGTGTGTGTGTGTGTGTGTGTGTGTGTGTGTGTGAGAGTGTGTGTATGTGTGTGTGTGTGTGTGTGTGTGTGTGTGTGTGTGTGTGTGTGTGTGTGTGCATTAAACAAATCATGTTTGAAAATCATACACTCTTGACATGTTTTCTCTTTTCTATTAATATGGTTCTAAAATGTATTAATATACCATCCCATAGTTGATTATAAACCATACAAAGGTATAAACCATAGGCATAATGAATAGCTAAATGAGTACAAAGAAATAAAGCACATAAAATCCAAAATATCACACCACGAGCCTCACAGGTTTACAAAAAGGCTGCCCTACTGTGCTCTCTGTGGACATTAATAGGTGTTTTCAGAACAGCCACAAACTCTTTACTTTTTTGTGTGATGCACTGGTCTTATGATGGATCACATTACCTCGGATGAGTTCACGTCACACTCAGAAGTACGGCTATGGGCTGGCATTTATGCCACTAAAAACTGAATTAAAAAGTTGTAATTTACTTTTTTGTGAAAATGCATTTATATTTTGAAACTGAATTAATTTGCTGTGGAGCTGCTTTTCAGTTCTATAATACTTTCAGTTTCAGTTCTACAATTCTATTTTAGTTTTCTAAAGTTTAGTTTAGTTTTAGTTTGCTTAAGTTTAAGGCACAACCCACATAACCTGTGAGACCTCTGTGATAAGGTCTTGGGTCCTAAAGTGGCATAGTAAAAAAACACAAAAAAAACAACATTTCATTTAATTATTCCCACTCGGCCACATATGTTTAATATAAGAATAGTCTTTATTGTCACTACACATTTTATACAATGAAATTCTCTTTAAGAGAGGTCCTTCACACAGCAGCAGCAGGATACACTTAAAATAAATAGAATGTATTACAGGATTAAGAAGGATAAAATGTTCAAATAAGTTTTCTCTGTAGGGTGGCTGGGTGCTTCAATAGAGATAAGGGATAGCGTGAGGAACGCGGCCACTTGGGAGGAGCTAAGTAAAGCCACTGCTCCTCCACATTGAGAGAAGCCAGCTGATGTGGCTAGGGCATCTGTTCTGGGTGCCTCCTGGGGAGGTGTTCCGGGTGTGTCCCAATGGAAGGAGGGCCTGAAGAAGACCTAGGACATGTTGGAGGGACTATGTCTTTTGGCTGGCCTGGGAATGCCTTGGTATTCCCCTGCAAGAGCTAGAGGAAGTGTCTGGGAAGAGGGACGTCTGGCCATCTCTGCTTAGACTGTTTAGAGTGGATAGCTTAAGCCAGCCTTAATAAATATTATAAAAATAAGACAGACACCCTCTTTATAAGACAGAGGGTGTCTATATCTTTGACATAATTTGTGAGAAATTTTCAAAGGAGAAGAGCTTTATAACTAATGCGCTGGCTCCCATTACTCTCATGTCTATATCAACACCTAACTAGGTAAATTACACTATTAGCATTAATAGTTCATCCATTCACATTCACAAAAAACAGATGGTTTATCTTGAATTATTTCAAAAGATTTTATTCATAGTCTTGTCATTTTAAGCTGCAATATTACATAACCATAATTTACATGACTGAATCCTGCAGATTTCATAAGTGCTCTGTTTGATATCTGATTGCTCTCTTTCTCACTTTTACACCTGAGAGCAGATATAGCCATTTCCTCTCATTATGTAAAGCTGACATTTAAGCACAGAGGAATTTTGCATACAGTGCTGTCCTCATCAAATGTCACAGCTACAGCAGAGCAGAGCGCTGGCTCAAAGCAAACAGTATCAGACAGATGCATTATTCATGTGATCTGTAAACGCCTCCACTTGATCCCATTTAGTGTGAAATAACAATCCAGAAGAACAATCTTTACATTTTATTACAGAATAAATCATGCACACCTAGCTATAATCATTCTTATGTATTTACACTTTACAACAAATGAATTGACACTGATGAAGAAAATCAACACATTTGAATACGTCAATGCGTTCCTTCAGATTGTTGGACCAAGAGGTCAACATAAAACATAGAACATAAAAAGAACTAACCAAACTTAAATAACTTCACAGTTTTTCATAAACATATGTTTAAAGTGTATGCTTATGTTATGTTGTACATACTGTATATATTTTTACATTGTTGGTTGTTGACTATGTTGAGAGTTTAGTTAAAAATAAAAACTGTTTTTTTTAACTACGTTTCAGCTGTGAGCAGTGTGTGTTATGATTGCTGTTAATTTTGTTAGGCCTGTGCACTATGTCCTTTGTGCATAGTTATATCTCAGGAACAAAACACCAACCATGCATTCAGAAATTCACTACATACGGCTTTTTAAAAAAATATCTGAGGTGGCTTGTAAAATACCAATATTTCTGGTGATAAAAAACATCATCTCAACATATCAGAACACTGCATACAAGTGAAAGCAAGAAGTCATAAAGCAGTCCGGGGCAGAACGTGCTTCACATCTGTCCTGGTCAATGCCTCATCTATTTTATGGATTCTTGGAAGAGAAAAGGGTGTTCCCTTCCCTGAAAAGCACTTTGAGTGCCTAATAGGTGGAAAAGCGCTATATAAATACCAAAAAATATAAAATATAAATAAATAAATAAACTGTAGATTTAGTTTCCTTCAAACCTTTTGCAGTGGAGAATGAGGCTGTCAGCAGCTGTTTGTGTCAGCATAAAGTTTACTAACTTCTAGAAATTAAGTATTAAGTATAAGTATAGTATTTTTTATTGTTTATATTGTTAGTGCATATTTTTGATATATCATAATATAGAAATATCAGGCTATATTATAATAGGACCTACAGATTATACATTTGCAAGGCTCCAAAATGCTGCTCCCCATAGTGAAATAATGCTATACACAATAAATATAAATAGGCTCTATACTAAATAGATTTAGACAATATTTTAATGAATTTCTTTTTTCCTGACTTGAAGTCCATCTTTCTGTCTATTGTTTGATTTTCCTCTGCTTATCCACAGCTCAGTTAAGGAGCAGCAGTCACAGACCTCCCTCCCCCAGATACCTCTTAGTTAAAAAGGCAAACATTGTTTTTACAATGAGGTCTAACAACAAAAACTCTATGAGCCACATATATATACATATGTATATATATACTGAAAGTGATCCCTGGTGAAATCTGACACATGACATTGTGTCATGTTCTTATAAAGCATCCTTGTTTAGTACAAAGATTATCACAGAATAAAAAAATCTGTTGTAAAAATGTGTGAACCTCAAGCGTACTGCTCACATGGAGTGATGTCAAGTCTGGCTGCAGGTAAATCGGACATGGTGTGAAGACGTGGCACTCTGTGAGACACTGTTAGGACGCTGGACCCTTGGCCTCTGTCCTGGGCCCGTCCTCTCCTGCGGGACAAACAGTGGCCACACAAGTAGGACAGGAACTTGTGGTGCAGTGAGGCGTAGATGAAGGGATTGTAACAGGCTGAGCTCATGGCCAGCAGGTGACTTGACACCTGGATGACATTTATGTAGTTCTTGCCCAGAATGGAGAAGTCTGTGTCCATGTCCCGGATCAGATTCACCACCTGGAAGGACAAACTTGTAAGAAGTCTTAACATGATTCACCTTTAATGCACACACAGATCCACTGGTCACCACAAGCATTGTCCATACGCATAAAGAGTTCTTACTTTCACAACTTTTTGTTTCATGTAGCACAGGACTCAAATGCTCAACACAGAGTGGGTTCCGAACAAACTTTATTGATAGTAGTGAATGGCAGACAGTAAGGAATCAGGACTGAAGCTGGAGTGTAGGACCGGAGCTGGAACTGATGCTGGGGCCAGAAAGTTGGACCAAGCTGGAACTGGCACCTGTACTGGAGTGAAAGTAGGTAACAAGCTGGAGATCTGGCTGAACTCCACTAGAGGGCCTGATGAACAGGCAGGACTCCGCTGGACCAAAGCCCTTAGCAGAAACTGGTAGCAGGAACAGGCATCGAGACCAGTTGAGCAGGAACAGGTAACTGGACCGGGAAGCAGTAACAGGAACAAGCAGTGCTGGACGTTCACTCTTGGAATCAGTAGAACACTCTTGAATGAGTTTTAGGTGTGCCACTGTATAACTGTGTAACTGATGACTGTGACGGGTAAGATCTGGAGTGAACTGTCCCGCCAGGCTGATCAGGATGTGCAGAATGGCAGTCCCGAATGAGCTGGCGATCCAAAATAAGGCAGGCAGAAACCAGGAGTGCTCTTCAGGACCATTCCCCTTCCAGTCCTCCATGTACTGGAAACCCTGATCCCACCATTTGGACCAAAGGAGTCAACGCACCGAGCAAGCAGGAGCCCCATTGAGAGGCGGGCATCAATGGACTGCAACAGACACAATATCCAACAAGAACATAACCCTAACCAACTGGAAGACATGTTGGAGCATAAGTTTCGATGTCACCTTACCGGATGGTAGTTTGGGTAAAGCTAGAAGAGGGCCATCTTCGAAAACCATGTCTATAATTGACAGAATGACCGTGTTCTCTTACAACTAGGGCAGCCCTGTGACAGGGAGATATGGGACATCAAGGACTCAACGACTCGATGAGAATGTTTTTGTTGGAACAAACTGAGCAGGCTGTGGCATACGTCCTAGCACCCTCCCACTGAGTTGGCCATCAGAATCTCTGTTGGAGGAAGTCCAGAGTTTGTCGTATGCCCAGGTGACAGGTGAGCTGGGACACCTGGGCCCACTGAAAAACCTCACACAGCCGGCAATTGGGAACAAACAATTTCCCGGCAGGACATGAACTGGGACTTCGGCTGGTTCAACGTGGCGGTCCTGACGTGGTCCTCTATCGGCCAGTTAAGTGCTACCAGGTTGGTTGATTTCAGGATAGGGACTGGGTCGACCACCTCTTTCTGGAACTACCACGAAAGAGCATCCGGCTTTAGGTTTCGGGAGCCAGGTCTATAGAAGAGGGTGAAGTTGAATCTTGTGAAGAATAGTGACCAACTGACCTGGCTCGAGGAGAGGCAATTAGCTGACTTAATGTATTCAAGATTCCGATGGTCCGTCTTTACTTTAAAGGGCTGTTCTGCTCCCTCCAGCCAATGGCGCCATTCCTCATGTGCCAACGTGATGGCCAGTAGCTCCTTGTTGCCAATATCATAATTCATAATTCCGCGAAAGAAAAACGCACAAGGTGATGCTCCTGGTCGAGGGGGGAACACTGGGAGATGACTGCTCCAACTCCGACATCTGATGCATCCACTTCCACAATGAACATGCCTTCTGAGGCTTCTCTGCCCACTTGAAAAGGAATCTTGGAGGAGGTGAGAGCAGTCAATGGAGCACCCAAGGTGCTGCAATGTAGATCAGGAAAGAGACAGCTGAGGCGTTGAACTCACAATTCTCAGCTTTAACAAAGAGTGAGTTCTCAAGAAGGCGCTGTAGGACAGACTGGACGTGGTTAAAGTGTTTGGTAGCATTCCCGGAGAAGATCAAAATATTGTTGAGATAGACAAACACAACCTGGTTGAGCATGTCATGCAGGATGTCATTAACCAGGTTCTGGAATACAGCCTGGGGGTTAGTGAGTCTAAAGAGTATGACCAAATATTTATATTGGTCATAAGGAATGTTGAACGCTCCCTACTGCGGACCAAATGATAGGTGATACGGTGGTCAAGCTTGGTGAATATGGTGGTTCCCCTGAAGGAGTTTGAAGGCCAAAAACAGAAGAGACAGAGGATAGCGGTTCTTTATCGTGATGTCATTGAGACCACGGTAATCGATGCAGGGACAAAGGGTCTTATTCTTCTTCCCCACGAAGAAGAATCCAGCCCTGGCAAGAGATGAAGAATTATGCCTGTGGTCAAAGATTCACCAATGTAAGTGTCCATGACCTCCCACTACGATGCTTGGCTTGGAAGCACCGTGAGGGATTTGGTTATTGGTGGTATTGGCCTGGACTAGTCAGAGTTGAGGTCGATCTGACCCCCGGGGTGACCATTCTCATATTGGCGACATATAATGCACACAAAACATGAGACAGATTTTTTTATTTCTAAATTAAGCACTATTGTAATAAACAGTCGTATTTCAAACTGTATGTTATATAATACAACATTATGTATATGTTCTGTTTATCAGCAACAGCTGTTTCTCAATTTTCTCCGTATATGTTGTACGCCTCTTGCTTGCTTTGTTAAATAAAACATTGCGTTTATTTTTCTAATTGCATTAGAGATGAACTTGTGACTTGTGACAACCATTTTAATCATTAGAAAATTGTTAGTGCATTAAAGGATTTACTCTCTTCTTTAGATTAATAATTTGCAACACATCCAAATTTTGAAGCTGAATGCAAAAATTCAGCCTGGAAGACTGCTCCACTGATCTCTCAACAATGCTTCCTCACCTGCCTGTCTCAGCCAATTATCATTAAGTTGTCTGTATATAAAAGTTTCCTCTCTGCGCTGCCTCCCAGCTGTTCAGCTCCTGCTGCATCACCTCCTCCACCCCATCACTGTGGAGCACTTCTCTTCGTCATCAGCACCAGCAGTTCTTCCCTCCTTATCTTGGTGGTATCTAGGTGCCTAGGGAAGACTTTCCAGGATATTTATTTTATCCATCAAATCCATTCTGCTCTTCTCTTATTATTCATCAAACATCTGTCCTGCCAGGGTCTAATCACCAAAGTCTTACCATTATTAAACAATATTAATGCATTTAAAGTCAGTTATTTTGCGTCTCTCCAGGTTGAATTAAAAGTAGGCTTCAAATATGATTGTACTGAATGACCAACTCTGGCCTCAAGTGCACCTATGCTGTGAATCTAGTTGGCGTTTACCTGCAGTTGCTATGCTGTGAGTGCTTCCTGTGGGTGTAGTTTATATGCTGTAAGTTGCTGTAAGTGTTGGTGTTATACCTGTAAGGGAAGCCAGGAAAAAGCAAAACACAGAACAGAGATCAGCAGCAAACAGAAGGTCTTCCGGCGCCTCCTGCTCCAGGTGACACGTGCAGATCTGAGCTCGGGACAGGCCGTCAGACCTAAAGTGGTCTTCTTTTTCAGCTGCCACGATATGGCACAGTACGAAATGGACACAGCTGCCAGTGGGACAAAGTATGAGAAGAAGAGAATAAAGCAGGAGTAGATGAGCCTTCCTCGCTCCTGTCCATTCCAGAACTCCTCACAAACAGCCATATCTAATCCAGCAGGTCGTAGATCCAGAAAGTCTGTATGCAAGGCCGTAGGAATGGACAGAACCAGAGACGACACCCAAATGAGAACCACCAGTCCCCAGCAGAACTGATAACCGGCTCTCTTGCGGATGGGATACGCCACAACAACGTAACGGTCTACAGCAATGGCCATTAAGGACAGAACAGCGGCATAGACTGCTGCCGACTGCATGACCATGACAAATTGGCACATGTGTGGGCCAAACACCCATCCACGCTGGTTGAAAGCATAAGACGCTGTGATGGGGACGCAGAAGATGCACATGAGCAGGTCCACCAGTGCTAGGTTACTGATAAGAAAGTTTGTAGTGCTGTGGTGTTTCTTGTTGCGCCAGATTAAAAACAGAAGCAGAATGTTTCCGGTAAAGGCCACCAGCACCACCGCTGAGTAAAGAGGGATGAAGAGGAACTTCAGGTCCAACAGCATGTCCAGCCCTGAGAATGAGGAGGGGGTGAATGAAGAGGTCAGAAAGACAGGCAGCGAGGCATTGCAGCAAGAAAATCCAGGGAACAATTCTGGAAACGAGCTGTTCTCTGGGTGGAGTGATTTCCAGTCCATTCTGCAGAAAGAAAAACAAAAGTATAGGATTAAATAAAAACTGTGCAGAAGATCTTGTGCTCCACATTTGAGGGACCTACTTTTTTATCTTAGAAAATCTGCTCATATTTAATGCAATTTGGCCAAAGCTTTTCCAATAGAATACTACTTAGAAATTCTGTTCATTAAAATAATGAACAGAACCAGTGACAAAGTGCAGAGTCCAACTTGCACCAGAAAGAGGGAATAAGAACACATTAATAATATCACCCGCTCTGCCTACTTTCATCACCTCCCGCCTGGATTACTGCAACTCCCTTCTGTTTGGTCTCCCTCAAAAAAACCTTCATGAACTTTAACTGGTCCAGAACTCAGTCGCCCGCTTCATCAAACGCACCCCCTTCACAAATCACATCACACCTGTCCTGCAACAGCTCCACTGGTTCCCCATCACAAACCACATCAACTATAAAATACTGATCCTCAGATTCAAAGCCATACACAACCTCATCATACACAGCCTCAATTCACATTTCTACCCATGCCCGCTCCCTCTGCTCCTCCTCCTCTCTACGGCTCTCAGTTCCTCCTGTTTGTTTTTATTGTTTTTTAAAATGTTGCGTTTAATTGTTGTTCTTGAGTATTTTTAATTATGTGCTATTGTGTTTTTTACTATTGTTGTAAGGCAACCGTTGGTGTCCAGAAAGGCAGAGGTTATAAATAAAATATTATATAAATATTATAAATATAAAGTATTATTATTATTATTATTATTATTATTATTATTATTATGTTTGTAATAAATAGACAAATAAATGGTGCAGCTGCTAGACCATTACCTAGCACATTACCTAATTCAGTCTGTCTTGCCCTGATTACAGTAGAATAAAAGGTGTTGTTCTATAGAATAGTGTTTTATAGTTTTGTATGTATCTATTACCCACTTCATTAACATAGATTTTATGTTCCCAAAATGACACAACTATATCAAACTAAAACAGACAGTAAAATAATAAATAATTAAACTTTATTATATAAAGTACAATAAAAACACGTACCTGTTGATGTGAATGTGGCTCAGGCTGTAGTCCTCTGGGAGTGCGTCCGGCTCCGTCCAGTTTTACCTCTGCCTGCAGCCGCTCTAGTGTCTGAGCAGAGATTTGTGTGCTGTGTGGACTCACCACACGCTGTTCATGTGAGTCACCTCAAGTGGCTGGCCGCCTCGCTCTCATTCATCATTCTCCCCAAAGGTCTTTTCACTTCACCTATGTTGAGGGACGTTAAGTGCACCTTTGGTTATAAATGTTGCTTTTTAACGACCCCACTATTTGTAAGAGCTTGTCAATTTAATATCATCTTTCAAAATACTCCTCTCAAAAAGACACACTCTCCCTTAGTGACATTTCAGTAATAATAATAAACCTCTTTTCTACTAGATCTGTACAGAACTCGTACAGCTAAGTTTCCATTACAAAAAGGGGTCTTAAGTGTACCTCAGTGTTTGGAGAAGCTTTGGCCTTGGTGTGTGGTCCAGTTTTCAAAAAGTGGAGCTAAACTATGTCTGTTGATTGGAGGATACATAATAAGATCTGTCACATTAAATAGTGAGTCCCTAAAAAGTTGCAAGCTCTATGAAATCGGTGTTGGTGATGTGAATGTGGCTCAGGCTGCGGTCCTCAGGGAGTGCGTTCGGCTCCATCCAGTCTCACCTCTGCCTGCGGCCCCTCTGGGGTCTGAGCAGAGATTTGTGTGCTGTGATTGCTCACCGCACACATGTGTCACTCCAAGTGTCTGGCCGCCTCGCTCTCATTTATCATCCTCCTCAACGGTCTTTTTACTTAATCTATCTTGAGGGACGTTTAATGCACCTTCGGTTATAAATGTTTCTTTTTAATGACCCTACTATTTGTAAGAGCTTGATGATTTGTAGTTAAGCAGATAGAATAAAAACATTTGCAATGCAGATAGATTGGTTCATTCAGGTGTATTCCCTATCCGGGTGAAGACACAAACGAGCAGAATCTGACCACAAGTACAAAAAGACAAGGCCTTAACTACCTCCTAGCAAACAACATTTGTTTTTACTAAATTTTCATGCCTAGCCTGAGACTGAGAGGGGGGCTCCTGTTTCCAAGAAACAAGGGCATGTCCTCCTCAGCATAAGGCAACATGACCTCTTATATCAAGTATTTTGACATATGCAAACTGATCCATGATCCCTGGTATGCGATAAATAGGCCCAACACCATAGTAGGAGAAACATGCCCATATCATGATTCTAGCTTCACTGTATTGACTGTGTACTGTGGCTCAGAGTTTGGGGGTCGTCTCACAAACTGTCTGTGGCCCTTGGACTCAAAAAAAACAATTTCACTCTCATCAGTCACAAAATGTTCCTCTATTTTTTTAGGCCAGTTGATGTGTTCTTTGGCAAATTGTAACCTCTTTTACCTCTGGAGGTAACTCCAGACTGTCTTTGATCATACTGGAGCTGATCATTGGCTGAGCCTTTGCCATTTTGGTTATTCTTCGATACATTTTGATGTTTGTCTTCTGTTTTCTTCCACGTTTCTCTGGTTTTGCTCTCCATTTTAAGGCATTGGAGATCATTTTAGCTGAACAGCCTATAATTTTTTGCACTTTATAGTTTTTTTCCCTCTCCAAACAACTTTTTACTCAAAGTACACTGTTCTTCTGAACAATGTCTAAAACAACCAATTTTCCTCAGTTTTTCCAATGCATGTTCAACAAGTGCCCCCTTAAATAGGGGCCACCTGATTCACTTGTTTTTTCACAAAATTGATGACCTCAGTAATTGAATGCCACGCTGCTATTTTTTGAACACACCCCTTTCAACTAATTGCCCAATTGCACAGCCTTAAGAGTGTGGGTCATGCTGGGTCTTGTTTGTTTTCTGAGAATCTACTACACCTACTGGTAACTTGTTCTCCACTTAGCAATAAAAAATATACAAAAAACATGGATTATTCTAGGAGACAAGGAAACAGCGCAGCTTATGCTTCAACACGTCTTTCGCTTGCATGGCCTCCTGCAAGCGGATGCAAGCGGAAACAGGGGTTTGCAGTTCACATTTGTCTTCTGAAGGGAGTTCGGCTTACTTCCTGGGGCCTCATCCAATTGGCAGATGGAGAGGCTGAACCAGGAGATGGAAACGGCACTGGTCTCCACAGATTCTGTGGGTAGAGTACGACCATAACTCCATCACCAGCGCGAGCACCAGACTCTCTCCACTTTAGTGTGCATACAACTTCCAACCTCTGTGTTTCCCTGCCCTACCTTTAAATAAGAGCAATAAAAATAGAGAATGCAAATATAAAAATACAGGTAGTGCAAATATAGCAAAAACAATAAAAAAGTGAGGTAGGGCAGTTCTGAAAGTAATGAATGTGCAAAGTGTAAACAGTTATGTCCGTGTTATGTCCATGTAAACATTCTGTCCATGATTGCAGACTCCTGTCAGCTGTTTAGGAGTCTGATGGCAGAGGGGAAGAAAGAGTTCTTCAGTCTTGAAGTCCTACATTTCACACTTCTGTACCTCTGCCCTGAGGATAGAAGTGTGAACAGTCCGTGCTGGGAATGGGAGGGGGTTTTGTGGATTAGAGCAGTTCTTTTGTGGACTCTGCAGTGGTAGATGCTCTGCAGAGAGGGGAGTGGAGTCCTGGTGATCTTCTGTGCAGTCTTCACCACTCTCTGCAGGCGTGTGCGGTCCTTGACAGTAGTGCTGCCGTACCACACAGTGATGCAGTTGGTCAAGACACTCTCAATCACGCAGCTGTAGAAGTTGCTGAGGATCTTAGGCGACATGCCAAACTTCCTCAGCCTCCTCAGAAAATATAGCCGCTGTTGGGCCTTCTTGACCAGCTGCGTGATGTGAGGTGTCCAAGTGAGGTGGACACCCAGGTATTTAAAATTGCTCACCCTCTCCACTTCAAGCTCCCGGATGAACAGTGGCTGAGGAGCTCATGTCCACTATCATTTCCTTTGTCTTGTCCGTGTTGAGGGTGAGGTTGTTGTCTCCGCACCATGACATCAGCCTGGCCACCTCCCTCCTGTAGGCTGCCTCGTTGTCCATGTGGGAGGTGACACAGTCGTTAGTGAACAGGGTGTAGAGGATGGGGCTGAGTACACAGCCCTGTGGAGTGCCAATGTTTGTGGTGATACTGGCTGAAGTCCTATTACCAATCCTGACAGACTAAGGCCTGCCAGTAATAAAGTCTAGGAGCCAGTCACAGATGGTGGGGTGCAGACCAAGTATAGACAGTTTGTGGGTGAGTTTTTGGGGACAATGGTCATGGTCTTAAAGAAAGAAGGAACGATGCACTGGCTGAGGATGAGGTTGAAGATGGAGGTGAGAACGTCAGCCAGCTCAGTGGCACATGCTCTGAGGGCCTGCCCAGAAATGTTGTCTGGTCCTGCTGCTTTGCGGTGGTGTTCCTCAGGGCATTGTGTACCTGGCCCGTTGAGACAGTTAGTGGAGGGGAGGAGGGTTGGGTGGTCCAGGTGTGTGTGAGCTTCATCTCTGGCTGGAGGCCTCAAAGCGGTACACTGACGGGTGAGTCCTCCAGAGTGGTTGCAGTTTTAAAAACATCCCATCGTAATTAAAGTCACTGTATTAAAATGTAAAACCTTTTTAACCTTAAGACAGCAACAATTCGATTTATATCTGCATGAGAAAGTAAAGCTTTGTACCTATATACAGACAATGGACAGGTAATGAATTCAATATCACAATAAATCTCACCTAGACTCAACTGGAAGAAGAGCATCCTGTTTGTAATGTGTAAAATGAATGCCTTTTTGTGCTTTGTCTTTCTTATCCTCTCCTTTTATTTACATTTCCATTATACATTGTTACAAAGAAAAGCTCAATAAAATATAAATGACAAAAAAAAGAAAAAACTTAAAAGAATGGCTTGAATAACCCTCAGGTAATGAATCTGGCCAGGACAAGGTGTGGGGTCACCAATTGAATAAAAGTTTACCACCAGTCCCTTGAATGTTTTCCACATTCATAATATTGCCCCCTTTTATTTTATCACTATCTGTGAGGGAGTTGTCACTGATCAGGTGTATGCCACTCATTCAAACACACATGCATAGCTTCTTGCACATTCAAGTAAATATTAACTGTATATTGATATTCACTCATTCATTATATAAATTCATCAATTACATTCAGTTGTTAGTTACTCTTTGTGTTGGCTACTAAAAATTGGATCCTAGTCATTGGTTGGTTTATTTCCTTGTTTCTCAAAACTTTCTTTTTTCTTTGAGGTCATGGGCTGGGGCACTTTCATAGAGGCCCATGTTAGTGCAGACCAAGTGCACACAATCGGCCTGATTGGACCAGTCCAGTAGCACTATACAAATAATTTTACAGACAGAAAGAGACGCTTACCAAAGTAAAAGCAAAATTTGAGAGTTTATTGATAACTGCTTAAACTGGCTAAAAGGAGACAAATTCTGAAACTTAACCAATTCTATCTTCTTTGCCCAAAACTTATCTCATGAAAAATCCAGTTTAGTTGTGAATATTTTTTATTGGTCCAGTCTCCCATGATATCTATGGTTGAAGGAGTTCCAGCTGATGCCCCACATTAGGGCAGGAACATAGTACGTGGCTTGGGCTAAGTGAGTGAGTTGGAAACGGAAACGCACAGTCAAATATGGATTGTTGTTCAAACAGGGTCTTGGAGTTAAGTGTATGACCTTGGGTGGCCTGTGGATTTCCAACACTAATGAGTCTGAACCTGTAATTATTTTTACTGAACGACAGCATTGGAGTTTTGAAATGATTATTCATTTGTTTTTTTTACTTAAAATCACTTTTCTTTCTCTGATTCAGAAAATAAACTTTACAAAAGGTGACACAAAAGACTGTTCCTTTAATTAATAACTTATTACATTGCATTATACTTTTTATTTTGCTTTCTTCTAAAGAGCTATAATAGCCTATAGGCATACATGGACTAAACAAACCAGCTTTTACAATACATACATTTAATAAGGCAAAAATAACACTGATACACATTATGATCAATATTTTTCAAATAAACCACAAAGGTATCTCAACAAAGATGTAAAAATACTGTACTCTGATACTGCATATTATCCTACATGAACATTTGCATATTTTAAGACATTTTAATCAGTGGTCATTACAGTTTAAACTTGTTCCTTCACAGTAATTATGAAATCCTTATGATACAATAACGTGGCATACTAAAATCAATAAATAGAGAGGACAGAGCGTGTGAGTCAGTAAACACTCGCAGATGCTGGGGATACAACCCATAATGGACACACTATTTGATTTAAGGAGCGCCGCTAACAAAGGCTTTGGACAAACACTTGTATGACGCCAGAGAACCCAGAATTAGCATCGCAACATGTAAGTCCTTTAGGATACGGTCTTCTGACAGATTATTTCTCAGGGTTGGGAATGTCGTTCTCCTCAGACTTCTGCGAGTCTGCCTCTGTCTTCTCTTCAGTCTGTGTCTGGTTAGGCTCTGCAACTTCTTTCTGATTTGGTCTCAGGAGGTACTCCAGCTCTTCTGCACTGATGGCCACTTTCTCAGGAATCAGCCATCTCTTGAAGTGTTCCAAAGCACTAAAATGGGAAGGGAAAGTGGAAGAAAATGGAGATCATTTACAGTTGTGCATTTAAGTTTACAACCCCTGGCAGAATTTGTGATTTTTTAGAGAAAATTTCTCAGATGGTAAAGCTTCCCATTCTTCTCTTTTTTAATATCAGATGAGCAGACTATTAGAGGAATACTGGCTCGCTGCAGCATGCTTTGCATTTAGATGGTACTGTGGGGTTTAAGTGCTTCAGTGGTATGCTTTTTGTTGCACAAAACCACACTTTTATTAAGGTATTTTTTTAAAACTCACTTTTTGCTGCTACATCTATAATATTTTCACTCTCCAGCATCTTTAGCACATCTGGCTGAGTTGCCATGAGCATAAAAACCTCCAGGTGTTGTTATGACCCCGTTAGGGGTCACGGGTGACTGGAGCCTATCCCAGCAGCTTTGGGCCTGAGACGGGGTACAACCTGGACAGTGGCCAGTTAGTCGCAGGGCTGACATTTAGAGACAGACAGTGATAGACAACCATTCACTCTCACATTCATTCACAAGGGACACTTTAGATTTGCCAATTAACCTGTACATGCATGTCTTTGGACGGTGGGAGGAAGTACCCGGCGAGAACCCACGGTAACACGCAGAGGACATGCAGACTCCTCAGAGAAAGACCAGAGTCAGCCGGGTTTTGAACTCACAACCTTCTTGCTGTGAGGCAGGAGTGCTAAGCACTCTGCCAAGTGCATCCTTGAATGAATGAAATGAGAAAAATAAAAATGAAAAAAAAAAATGACTCATGTCTGGATCAGTCCTGATCCTGCTCCTAAATTCAGCTGCAATGGGCTTTAGAGAACAAACACACTGCTGTTGGCTTGTACTCTGATCTGAAGATCAGCCGTTTTACCCATCTGCGCTGCACCACGCCTTGTCTCGTTTTTTTTAACCACCACCCCTCACAGCGCTGGCAGAGTCGCAGACAGGCAGAGGTAGCTGGGTCGGGCACAAGACAGCAAATATAGCACCATCTTGATCAATGCCAGGCCTGTGCCGCCGCATGATACAGCCCTATGTCTCTACTTCAAACACCCTATTACATTCATCTGTGATGCAGTCCTAGCACTCCTGACTTCACATAATAAAATAATAATGGACAAAATTTTATGTCCCTTGAGCATTTCATGAGGTTAGAGATTTGAGTGGGGAGCACTACCTGATCTACACTACTGTATAACAGTCCTGCACTCAAAACCCTTTCCCACAGGAACATGGAAGGACTCAGAACATGTCTCTTGGGCCAACGCCTTTGTATTCCTTTAGAAGACTGATGGATTAACAAATGTTCTTTAAACTTAATTGAGTAGTTTTTGCCGGGGTTTTACACTTTTCCCCTGACGAGACAATATTTGTATATTTCCAGGTGAAAGCTGTGGTTGTTTTGTGTCTTTACATGGTGTTCAGCGAATGCCATTGTTTTCTTACAATGTTCACATATTGTTTGTGACTTGTCTATCACTCTTTCACCATGTTTTTAACTTGGAAAATAAAATAAGTCTGAAGAAAAATAATGTCCTACCTCTCGTCCATGTCTCCTCCTTGGAAAAGCTCTGATGTCTGGGCATCGTGCAGAAATCTGTCCCAACATTCTTTTTTGGCTTGAGACAGGGACCGTAGCATATCTCTGGATGTCACGTCACTGGACTGGCCTTTCAGTTTCTTCAGACGGTTTTCTGTAACACAGGAAAAGTCAGATTTTATGCTTGCTTCAAATAGTCTCTGAAAATAAAAACCACTGAACATTTGGTGTACTTTAGACACCAAATGCTAGCTGTGTTATTCTTTATAATTTTAGCTTATTTCTGTAGATCAGATGTATTTATTCAATATCTTATTCATTGCATTTTGTGTGTAATGCTATTCTTGTTGTATGCACCATAACATAATTCTGTGCAGTGGAAAATATTCTACCTTTTTACCTGGACTCATCAAACTGTGATGTTAAGGCAGTGGGTAGGAAAGGCTGAAAGCACTGAAGCTAGTAAAGTAGGCTACCTAAAGTGGCAATGTAGATCTCAGAGTCCTCCATAGGCTCCCAAATGGCGCTGGAAGAAGAGGAGCAGGTAGAAGGACCATTGACCTGCGCTGTGCCTGGCTGGAAAGAGTCGTTGAACTCGGTGTTGTTTTCTGGAGGGGTCCCAGTATGGACTTGTGGAAGGCTGGAGCAGATTTCGGACCACAGCTCCCCGCTGGACCGGACTTCCCGACCCTCGAAGTCGTCAATCATTGTTGGACTGTCACAAGCAAGTAGTTAGAAGAAGGAAATAACATCTGTCATTCTCTTTATCCTGCAGCACACATAAGTGTTTAAAATAAAGTTATGGAATTTTATACACTAGTTTGTAACGAGTCAAAAGAATTGCTCGTCTTTTACCATAGATTAGCAATACTGCGTGTACATTTGCACTACAATCCCTTAAAATAAACTCTAAATTTTTTTTCTCGATGTAAAAATGGCACAAACGTATTTGAAACAACTTACCTGTAGGATAATATATAATTAAAACAAGCGCTAAACGCCAAAAGTAATATTTTTGAAGATTAAAGGATATTCTTTGTGACCATCGTCGAGCCTAAACGATATTTCCCACTTCCTTGTTTGAAACAATATGATTGGCCATTGGATGTGCCCGTCAAAAGTATTCAAAACATGATTGGTTCTTTATTTCACGTTGTGAGGCGGTGTCTGTGTGTGGACCAATCGTTGTAGTCCGTTTGAAAGGAGCTTGTGGATGTCACCGACAGCAGGAAGAAGAAACTGGTTGAACTAAAGGTAAACAATTTTCCCAAGCTCCTGTGAATTTTATTTACAAACATTTGTCACTTGTATTAGACAACTCACTCTTTGATAACGGTAAACTTTTCTAGTTTAAACGGTGCAGGTTGACAAAATTAAACTATATTCGTTTGCAAGAGTTGGTATACTTGTTACAAATACCATAACTGAGTAAAACAGAGGTTGTGTGTGCCGTGTGCGGAAGTTTTAGGCGCTGACCATGTCACTACAGGCAGCTCTGGTGTAGGAGATGAGAGCGACGCTTCGTCTGGCTGTAGTGGCGGTCCCGATGGGTCTGCTGCTGTCCCGGACCATGGCGTGGATGTCCAGCGGCAGAACACATTCAGAACTTGTCAGCAGGCTGAGGGGTAATGTGTGGAGCATTATTACTTTCCAACACCAACACCTAACTATAATTTATTTTGACTGAATATCAAGCTTTAGAAGTTAGCATCTGATTATATTTGCAACTTAACTTCTGTTATCTTCTGTTTTTGTTTTGTTTTGAAGATCATGGGGTAATCAAAAATGACCGAGTCTTTGAGGCCATGCTGGCTACAGACAGAGGACTGTACTCTAGAGATTATCCTTATGCAGACTCACCACAGTCCATAGGTATTTATTTATGTCACTGTCTGTGAAACATTTAAGTTAACATGTAGTAATGCAGTACTGAGCAACAATTGTCCAGGTAAAGGGAGTGATAAGTAGTTCTGTCTCTGGTCTCCCAAAAACAGGCTACAGGGCGACCATCAGTGCTCCACACATGGTGAGTGACATCCAGTATTTCATTACAACATGAATACAGGAATGAACTAAATTATGTAGCAGTTTTTAAATCTTTACATAAAAGTAACTCAATGTCCTCATGGACTATTGCTTGACAGCATGCCCACGCTTTGGAAGTACTAAGTGACAAGCTAACTGAAGGGGCTTCAGCTCTGGATGTGGGGTCTGGAAGTGGTTATCTCACTGCCTGCTTTGCACGGATGGTAAGTTCAACAAACTGTTGCTTCGAGGAGTAGGTTTTTGTAATCACTGTTAGTCATTTTTAAACATGTACTTGTAGACAGGTCCAACTGGTCGAGTGGTGGGCATCGAACACATTGATGAACTTGTCAAAATGTCTATTAGAAACATCCAAGCTGATGACCCAGAGCTCATCTCCTCTGGGCGTGTCAAATTTATTGGTGAGTAAGATAAAGATGTTTCAGATTCTAACTCTGTTTAGCTGTATTGTGAAATAAGTCCCATCTCCTGTGTCCACAGTTGGAGATGGAAGGCTGGGCTACACCGAAGGAGCACCATATGATGTCATTCACGTGGGAGCTGCTGCGGCTACAGTTCCCAAAGCAGTAAGGACATGTGCAGCTTTATGATGTTGAAAAAGGAATAATTTTGTGCCATTTCAGAACCGCATTGACTGAATGAATGACATGCCGAGACCAGAGCATATCAATATCATGACAAGACTATTGAGACAGAGACAAGACCAAGACCATGACCATGGCAGGTCAAGACCTACACTGTAATAGATAAAAGGGAACTCCAAGCAAGCCAAATCTAGTTTTTGAGTCAATGGAGTCTCATGGAGAGTAACGTTTGTTGAAGGAGGCAGAGTTAGAACAAGATTTTCAGTTAAATATAAAATGATTGTGGTTTTCATCTCCTTCCAAGAACAGACCTGCTATGTCATTTGTGGTTCTTGTTGGTCTCAGCTGTCTGTGACTGAGTAATGACCAAGACAAGACCAAGAATTTTAGGGATTTAGCCTATGACAGACCAAGTACTTTACAAAAAAAAAAACAAGACCCGTCTCAAGTACTATCACTATTTTAAGGAAAAAACATAGCTGAGAATTGGAGAGTTGACTAAAGAACATATTGATGGGCAAAACATATTGTTTCTCTGAGCACCACCCACTCTTTTGCGTTATATTACTGCTCAGAAGGTTAGTATAATGTAGTATATAAGTGTAGTCCTGGTAATCTCCATTTCCATACAATTATTTAAACATGGGTCAGTTTATGAATTTTGTTTATTCACTGTTTTACTGTAAAAAATTATAAAATTCTGTACTGCATTTTAATGATTCAAACAAGATCTAAAGTAGGACCAACCCCAAGGTTCATTCAGTACTAAAGCTTATTAATGCTTAAGATAATTGTCAAATTTTCTTAATTAGATTTTTCAGTTTCAGTCAAGTCCTATTTTTTGCACCATCAAATAAAAATAGTAGTAGTGTCCTAACCTTAAAAACCAGCCCAAATTCAGTGGGTGGCTTAGAGTGAGAGAAAACTGATAAAACCATCCATGTATTTATTGAGTTTAATGTCTTAAAGCTTAAAGCTGCATTACCCGAAAGAAAGATTTTTTTCCAGGACAATGTCTTAAGGTAATATTTACGTATGATTCCTGTTACAATGTTCCATTAGGTGATGTAATAGTTTTCCTAATATAGAGGAAAATCATTCCACTTATTGCTTATTAGATGCAATTGGAGAACATTTTTCTCCCAGGCCATTGGAGTGAACTGGTGCCAGCACTTTTTTGTAACGCGGTGTGCCTCACCTCAAGTACCCTCCATAAATGTAAGCTGCCAATTTTATCAAAGTGTATATGTGCTAAACATAACCATATCTTCCTTCTTCCGTTTGGTCTGGTTAAAATGTATGTAGGGGACTTCAGGACTTATTCCCTATCAGATGATGTTTTTTATACTTTAGTGTCATATTGCCAGCACTGCATTGCCATACCCTAAATGGTATTTGATGACAATATAAAAAAAAAAGAGCAACTTTACAGTATGGAAAAAAGGCTGTAAAAATTTAACAATGTAGATGATTATTTCATTATTTATTGATGGCTATTAAATGGATTAAGTTTCTGTGATGAAGCCCTGACAATAAAAAAATATCACTTATTAGCAATAACAGAAGTCCTGGGATTCAAGAGGATATGGCATTTATGTGAACTTGTCAGGCCTACAATAATGAGTCAACATTTAATTGACAAAAAAACAGCATGCACTATTTTGATGTTTCTTTCTCTTTATAAGCTGTTGGAGCAGCTGAAGCCCGGTGGGAGGTTGGTTCTCCCAGTTGGTCCAGACGGTGGGAGCCAAGTCTTAGAGGAGTATAATCGACAGAACGACAGCACCTTCCTGAAGAAAGCTTTAATGGGAGTTGTCTATGTCCCGCTGACGGACAAGAGGCACCAGTGGCCTGGGTATGATCACCTGATTTGACCTTTCTGTCATTAGAAATCATTAATTGAAAGCATAGGTTGATTGACATCCTTATCTCTCCAGAGGGGAGCTCTGATGCAGTGTGGTTGCTCCTGCAGGAGGTGGCATTGGTGCTGCGTCTTGGGGGCTCTGCTCATGTCTTTACGGAGCTCTAGTCTCTGACCAGCTGCCAGTGAGTTGGTACTAGTAGGAGCCGCTTGTGTTTCCCAAATCAAATCGTCTTCCTAATGTGCTAAAACTGTGAGTGACTTTAATCGGTAACTACCACCTGTCTGCCACGATGACTTCGGTCGCTGGATCCTTAAAGATAGTTAAAGATGGACTAGAATGTGCTGTTCGTGGAGATATGGAGATACCTGAGTCATTTGTACCATTTATTAAAGTTTTAGCAAGTCCAAGATAAAAGTAATGTTTGATGACCATGAGTATTGTTCTGAGACTGAATGGTAAATTTAAAGGTTGTGTGTAATCTCATGGACATTGTCATAACTAGTATGTAGAAAAGATTAAAGCAAAGGCATCTGGACTAAGTTTTTAAGGTGAAACAGATGCTTTGCTTTAACCTTTTCTTCAAGATGATCTGGATAACTGAGAACCTACATAGACATAACTAATATGTATTAATGCAAAAACAAAATGTAATTACAAGCCAAGGAATAACACTTGTGCAACTGAAATGCACATTTAAAGAGCTTGGTTTTTGCTTTTCTTACACATTATTAGAATCTAAACAGTTTGAATAATATGTTCTCTTACTTTTAATAATATAAATTATCTAAAATGGTGTGATATAAATGATGGATTCTATGTAACATTTACATTTAGTTATTGAGCAGACACTTTTATCCAAAGCAACTTACAAATGAGGAAAACAATGGAAGCAATTTCAACAACACAAGGTAGCAAAAAGCACAGGTGCCCCAAAATTTAGTCAGCTAGAACCCAGCACAGTATACAAAGCTAAGGATAAGAAGTATTATTTAAAGTGGAACTAATT
The DNA here is from genome assembly GCA_024349245.1 of Neodontobutis hainanensis. Classification (NCBI taxonomy): domain Eukaryota; kingdom Metazoa; phylum Chordata; class Actinopteri; order Gobiiformes; family Odontobutidae; genus Neodontobutis; species Neodontobutis hainanensis. Next base: position 1,524,369 of record JALDNG010000025.1, read on the forward strand.
AACATTTTTACCATCTTAAATAGTTTTCTAAATAAAGTCCTTCTGTGGTTAATTGAGTTGTGTTTGAATGTATGTATTATGGCTTTATTTGACAATTTCTAAAATTACCCACCTCCATCAAGATTTCCTGTTCTGTTTTTGCCGTTTTTTTTTTTTTTTGCAAAACCAGTGCGCTGGTGAGCTTTGTTGTCCAGAGGTATTTACGACTGTGTGATTCACTCAAGAAAGCTGTAGGGGGTGCTGCGCAAATCTTACTTAGTTCTGCTTTAAATACAATTAATTTATAGTTGTATCCTAAACATAAATATAAAATAAACATCAAATTTAACTTGAATGTTGTTTCTGATTAAATTACTGTCTCAAACCTCTAGAAAGTCTTCTGAGAGAGGCCATAAAACATTTGACCTCATAATCAGCTGTTTCACTTTGGGAGAAACTACTAAAGAAATAATACTATGCACTTCAAACCCTGTCATAAAATGCTACAGTGCATTCATCTTAGAGCATATTATTTCACTACAGGGCAGTATTTTTCTGATGTCACAGGATTACTGTATTTTTCAAGAGTACGTGTGAGTCATGCAGTACTCAATCCAGGTCTATACAAGGGTTTCAATTTAGGAATACCTAAAAGTATAATAAACAAATGTAGTGCCTTTTAAACTGGTAAGATAGTATTTTTATCAGGCTATTCAAACATTAGAAAAGTTTTTTTCATGGGTGTTACAACCCTGGGTCAAAAAATTGTAAAATATGAAGATCTGAAGAAGAAAAATAAAGTTTAATAAAAATAATTTAGACCAAATTAAACCAAATTGGGGAAGGAAAGTAAGAAAGTAGTCTGTGTGTGTGTGTGTGTGTGTGTGTGTTCATGCATGATGTTGCTAGGACTAACTACACTAAAGAGTAGACTGGTAAACCACACCAAAAGAAGAAAATGATGCCAATGATGTTAAAAGTGGCAGCAATACAAACCCTTCTGACCAGCAGCAGCAATGGTGTGTGCCAGGCCAGCTAATGGATAATCATAGCATATTCCATATCTGAAAATGTAAATCAGCATGTCCCTGAGGCCATGTAGAGGAAACATGTAATGACTTTGAAAGGTGCATGGGAATGCTTGCTATGCTGATGATATAAGACAAATAAATTAGGCAAAATCAGACAGCTCCATGTGATGGGAAGAATTTTAATGGAATATTTTTGTTGTGTATAGGATAAAGTAATAAGGTGTGCCACAGTGTTGGGTACAGGGAGGGAATGGAGCACTATGAGACAAAAGAGCTGTTCTTTCTTAATAAAACGGAGTAACAGATTATAATTAACTGAGGTTACATCCTCCGGATCAGTAGTGGGCGACGTGCACCTTTTTGTTTTGTCTGTAGTCTTTAAAACAACGAGAAGAGAGAGGGAAATGGGTGGACTACATTCACAAAGACTACACTAACGTCACTATTGTGCGTCCCGCGCTTACAGGACCCTTAGCAATGCACGTGAGTATTTTCAGAAGATGTAGTTTACCGTGTTTCCTCTCACGTCTAAACACAGTTATCAATAACGGTTTTGATACTGTGCTATATAACACTTTAGATTCTCGTGACATTAGCCTGAAGCTTATCCTGTGGCCTCGGTGTAAACATTGGGTTCCGGTCATGGAGCAGGAAGGTTCGACACCGGTGACCGTGAGTGAGGAACACAGCCCGGTGTCTGCACAAGTCATTAAAAAAGACGAGGCTGGGAAACGCAAAAGCGACGAAGCGGGAGAAACAGAGGGAAGTGGCCGAAGGAAGAGGCGAAGAGGAGCGGGAGGAAAGAAACTCCGTCCGGGCGAGAGGTATATCCCTCCGCCGCAGAAACGCAACCCGGGCGTCAGCTTCTGTCAGGAGCATTTCGACGAGACCACGTATTATTTTGAAGGAGGGCTTCGCAAAGTGCGTCCCTACTATTATGACTTTAAAACCTACTGCAAAGGGCGGTGGATAGGGAAGAGCCTCCTGGAGGTGTTCAAGAGTGAGTTCAGGGCAGAGTCCATCGAGTACTATGAGAGAGCTGCCAAAGAGGGGCGCATCCGCCTGAACGAGACCCCTGTTGAGGACCTGTCCATCGTGCTCAGGGTCAGTGCTGTTTTGTCTGTAATTATTTAACCACACATTTATAACAACGTGTATACTTTGTTTGTGTGTATAGTATATGTCTGTGAAGGTTCTCGGTCATCCAGGACATGACTTGAAAAAAGGTTAAAGTAACAGCATCTGGATTCAGTTTTTAAGGTGAAGACGTTTTGTCTCTAATTCCAAGAGACTTTATCAATTCTCTTGGAATTAGAGACAAAACATCTTCACCTTGAAAACTGAATCCAGATGTGTATAGTATACTTTTTTTTTTTTTTTTTTAAAAAGAGCCTCAATTTATTTTCATAAACCATAGGTCACTTAACATATATGCCACTATAAAAATCTTGCATGTTTTTTGATATTGTCATATCAATGGTCTGTCTGTAATGGTTCTTTCTCATGTAATATATTTGTCCAATATCTTTCTCCTCATCTGCAGAACAATGACCACATGCGGAACACAGTGCACCGCCATGAGCCCCCTGTGGTGGGCAAACCGCTGGAGGTCCTGGTGGATGACGGGGAGGTCCTAGTGGTGGACAAACCCGCCTCAATCCCGGTCCACCCCTGTGGCCGCTTTCGACATAACACAGTGATTTTCATCTTGGGCAAAGAGCGGGGCATCTCGGAGCTCCACACAGTGCACAGACTGGACAGACTCACATCTGGAGTACTGCTGTTCGCCAGGACTCTCGAGACGTCCAAGAGGCTGGACCAGCTGGTCAGAGACAGACAGGTATGTTCAGGATTGGGTGAAGAGGAATGAGGTCTTTCTAACGCATCATAATTATTTGTTTTGGTCTGTTTATTTTTTTATTTTATTTTTTTACATGTCAGCACAGACATTTATTCAGTAATAAGATGGAGTAGAAGAGGTATAAAACATTGGACACAGCATGGCAACACTTGGTGTGAGTTTAAATGTTTAGGAGGAACTTTTTGATTTAAAGAATTTATATAATTTTACCCCAAGATCTTTTAGCCTACTGTCTCTTCATTTCTCTTATTTCTCTTTGACTCTACTGCCTGCTGGACAACTAAGAACTGGAAATGGATCTGATTACCTGGTCTCTGAGCACAATTGACACAATTTTTTTTTCCCATAATGAAGGGTGCACCGGGAGAACCCATTAATTCTTTTGGAATTTGAGATTATGATAGTGTGGTTCCTGCTCATTGGTCTGGGGAATGACTTAAACTATTGGTAAATTAGTAAGACAGCTGCCTCTAAATCTTTCCAGCTGCTGTCTGATAAAATTAAACCATGCTTCTGTAACGTTAGTGACAGTTTGAAACGATTACATAAAAGAGACGCGCAGTCCGAGGAGCTGACTCGACATCTTCAGCACGGACTGTGGACATACAGAAAAGACTTTAAAACCGGGAGGCAGACCTGTGAGCTGCCCCTTCATACTTAACGGATATAAAGGGGTTTCATCCAGAGAAGAGCGGATAACATCTAGAAACAGACCAGTGGGCTGCTACGTGGTATTACGGGCCTGGCCTTGGATAGGAACATCAAGGTTACTCCACGAAATGGACGCACGCACCTGTCGCTGAGAACCAGAACTGATTGATTATGATCTGGATAAATTACCGAAGATCAAAATATATAAATTACAAATTTCTGTCTCCCTTCCCTCTCTTTCCAAGTCCCTTCTCTCGATTTGAAGTCTGGCCTGCAGCTGGGTCTTATCTTATACTCCTGTTACTCCCTGTTCTCATCAAGGACAAGGTCACTGGCTCACTCCACCAGCACTGCTTAACATCGCCTAAACATCTTACAGACGCCTTCCCTTTCTATCCAATCAACATCATCCCAAACCACCATCTTCCATTTGACATCTGTCTGACTCTGATTATGACTATTCAATGGGCATGACTACAGCATATAAAAAAGGTCAGGGCAGACTCTTCTCGGAAGACTCAATCATTTAATGTCTGTAATTATATGCTGTAGTGTTGCACAGTGTATTGATACTTAAATCGATACAGTATCACATTTTTAGGTATTAAAACTTAATTTAAATACCTGAGATTTGTGCAGCGTTAACGAGTAGCGCACTGTTCTGCTGTTGCACTGCAGGAAGTCACCGTGAACAGAGAGATTTGGTCTAAATGTCTTTGTTTAAACATCCTTAAACAAATCAAAAAATGGCAAACGGCTGTTATTCCGTGTTTCTTCACATAGCCTCTGTTGTGTCATGCCTCATTGGCGCTCAGGGAAAAAGTGAGCACATTGGAAGCTGGCCTTTAGCGTGAGTTTTGTCCTGTTCACATCTCTGGTGAGAACATGTTTGTGTCAAAAACCCAAACCAGGTCTTGTCTTGGTTGATCGGTAGCTTGTATTTGACACAAAAGTGTGTTAAAAGGTCTGTATTATTGTAATAACAATCACGAGAGCGGGTCAAAAAGCAGCTAATGAGCGGAGGAGAGCGCAGACGAGCTGTAGCCGGACATCAGAGAGTGTATCTGGGTCTGACAGAACTGTGACAGAACCCCAGCTCACCCTCAGGAGAGGGTCATTACAGACAAACTAAACTTTACAGGAAATACAGGACGTCAGTTCAGAAAAAGCCAAAAATGTAAATGGAGTTTTGTTCAACAAATGAGTGAGTGATTGAAAACACGCTTCTCTTTAATGAGGTAATGTGTAACACACAAGGCTTGGTTGGTTTATAGCATTTTTGGGTGCTGGGTGACCTTATTTGACCTATAAAACAATCGCCTCAATAACTAAACGCCCAAACAAAATATTTTACAGCACAATCCAGATAGTTTTGGAGTCAATCTGCATTAAAGGGGGCCAACTTCACTGATGTAATATAGTCTGTTCTGTGGTTAGGTCCATTTTTAAAGTTGTTCACAAAGTAGCCCACTCTAGCAGCGAGCTAAAGGAAAGCTAAATTCATGTTGCAAAAGTTTGTTGGAGTTTCTTAAACTCTTGCCTCTGAGCGTTACCATGGAGACCCTGACAAGTGTCTTTACTTACCAATATGAGCTCTCGCTTTTTTTAGGTGAGCTTTGATAATGAACTCTGTGACCTCTTAAGGGACTAAGCAGTAGAGGAAAAAAAACAAAACAAGAATGATAATGAGCGGTGTGAAGTGTCTAGCTTGATGCAACTTGCTCTGACTTAACTTCTGCGCTGGTGTCATAAACCTTGAGCAGCTGCATAACATAAACGATAGCAGCCGTCTGGGGCAGCCGACACAGTTGTAAAAGAGCAACTGCAGCAGCTGCACGGCTCAGTGGACGACTGGAAAACGACAACGTGTTAGCCGGTAATGGACACCTGATTGGCTTTGAATTTGGTGTTTAACCGTAATGTGCACTTCACTGCCCCCCTACACCCACACCCCACTCACTCTAAGCCCTACAACTTCAGCCAACATATCTCCACTTTCTCTGAAGGATAACTGCTTAAGTTTCACTGAGTTTGCATGAACAGAAGTGTTCTCCTCCCACTCTCCTGCAGCAGCAGAGCTCAGTGGTGTGACCTGGTCAGCAAGAGGGGCCCAAGGCAGTATTACATAACATATTTCCGATAGATTTTTTCTTCATACTTTGTGAAGACCAACTGGTAACCTGCCATTTCCCAAACATTCTCACAAATATACCAGTAAACACAGTTTATGAATATTAAACCCTACTACTGTTCTGACTTGACATCCGTTTCTGTTGCAGCTTGTGAAGGAGTATGTGTGCCGAGTGGAAGGCGAGTTCCCAGACGGGGAGATCACGTGTGAGGAGCCCATCCTGGTGGTTTCTTTCAAAATTGGCCTGTGCCGAGTTGACCCCAAAGGAAAAGAGTGTCGAACTGTCTTCCAGCGGCTCAGCTTTAACGGGAAAACCAGCATCGTCCGGTGTTTACCTCTTACAGGTCGCACTCACCAGATCAGGGTCCACCTTCAGTACCTGGGCTTCCCCATCCTCAACGACCCCATATACGGCTCTGCAGCCTGGGGTCCTCACAGGGGCAAGGGGGGACTGTTGGGGAAAAGCAACGAGGAGCTGCTGCAGGCTCTCGTCAAGGAACATCAGTCTAAGGAGAGCCTACACATGTTAGATATACCTGATGATGTCGTTGGGGAGATTATAGAGGCAGGGAAATATAAGACTGGTGAGGAAGTGGACAGAAGTGCAGACAGTCATCAGTCTGACACTGACATTAAGTCCGATAGTCTTGTGACAACAGGCGGTAGCTCGAGCAGCGGCACAGCTAATGAGACAGGTGACAGAAACGCTGTTAAAACTTCTGAATCTGAGTGCACACTACTGACTACATCAAATGGAAATGAGACAGCCAGCTCTCAGCAGAACACCCCAGGATCTGAAGACCACCTGTGCAGTGAGTGTAAGCTTGTACGTCCGGATCCCACAGAAAAGGAACTTATTATGTATCTGCACGCCTTGTGCTACAAAGGACCTGATTTTGAATATTCCACATGCTTACCAGACTGGGCCAAAGAGGACTGGACTGAAGAGGGTTAGTGTTGATGATGTTTTGCTGCTTTTTCTGTTTAAGGGCTTATAGGAAGATATGTAAGAATTTATTAGCATTCAGCTTTAAATTAGAAACAAAGCTAAATTTATACTTTGCAAAAAATGTAGAAAATCATTATCAACAAAAACACATAGCCTACTTTAGTCAAAGTCTGTGTTACAGTTCAGTTAAAATTAGTCATTGCTCCGCTATTCATGTTTTATTTCTGTGATGTTGTCGTGTTTCCTTTTTAAATATTTTGTGTTTTATGGTGTATATCGGCTTATTACTCTTCAGGAGTTTACAGACAACTTCTGTGTGGAATCTCCTACAGAAGGAAAAATGATCAAGGCAACCAGGATTATTTTTGACTGGATATAAGGATTCATTGTCCCTCTATGTACTTAAAACTCTGCTATAGTCTGAGTAGGGCAGGGCTATCTCTGCTAAACTGTTTTATTTGCACAGTTCAGAGAAAATAATATACAGCAGAGGATTTTCCCATTTTATTTGAAGTGTTAAACATCTGTTTTAAAGTAAATAATCTTAAAGGCTAGAACAAAACAAAAAGACTTGCAGAGACTGAGATGGCCACATTAACATGTTAAGCCCGGTCTACTCTATACACTCAACTATATTCATGTTTACAAAAACTGACAGCCCCTCGCAAACAAACTTAAGTATAATTTAATTGGTTGAACATTTTAGTTGAAGAAATCTGTGCTTGTTGTAGGAACTTACAACAGGCGTTTTGACAGCCAAGATGGCAGTGTTAACAAAAAAAGTGACTTGGTCTATAGTTAAGATTTCAAAGACACGGGATCCTGCTTTAGTTTAAGTGAATGAGGATGTTTGAGTGGCTCCAAGGGTTTGTCATTTTATTTTATTTACATTTTCTATTGTACATTTTCATAATTTCCTTAACTTGATTGTAGACTTGGACCAAGTACTAAAAATAAAAGGCAGTCAGCAAGAATTCTTTTATTTTTATTTTTGTGAAAAATGAAAACAACAATAACGTGTGTGTAGGGCCCTTCCAGACAAAAGTGTTTCCATTTGAAAAGAATCTCTGTCCACATCACCTCTGCTAGATGTTAACAATTATGAAGGTGCCTTATCTAGGATTAACGGTGCAATAAATATAACCACATTATTCTGGATGTGGTTATAGTGTCACTGATCATAATTTTCTGTGAAGTTTATTGATTTTTAACTGACTTGGGAGTTGTCCCTGCTCATGGGCACAGTAAACGGACCCTGTCTTCTTGTCAAGGTGCAGCATTGCTGTACTAGACTTATTTGGTAACACTTTGCAGTAAAGGTATGCCAATTATAGGTTTTATGCAGGAATTCATGCCTGTCTTACATGCATTAGTAATGAATCATCAGGAATTAACAGTGAGCATGAAAGCCTTACTTAAATCTTTAAATCTAAAAAAGTTTTTGCAGTTGTTCAGTTTTATATGTTGTGTGGTCTGTCTGTTTACCTGCAGGCTACATGAATATGCTTTTTACTTGAAAACCTTACTTTTACAAATTATAATTTTCAGATGATTTACAATCTTGTTCCTGACCTAAAAAGGTAACTCAAATGTATAGATTATATTTTTCTGTGCTATCACAAAACAAAAAAACAGCACAAAGTTGCCTATTCTAGCTTGGATACCTTTTAGTTTTTGCCCGCTCCATCTCCAGGTCAAATATAATTTACAGGCCACACAGTCTTGTTTAAGCCTCTAAATGTTGGATCTTTCACATGGATCTTTAGCATAAATCGGTGTTCACTTGTACAAGCACAAATGAACAAGTACGCTGGAGGCCTGTCACTTCCCTGTGTTCCCAGGATTAAATTTTAACTTTGCCGCTAGCGTTGCTTAGTTTATTTATGGCATCAAATCAGGAAGTGATGCTGATGCATGTATGGGTTAGAAAAAATATATTTGAACCATTGAAACTCCCGTAATGTACCTTATTTATTTATTTATTTATTTTTACTATGAAACAATATTTAATGGATAATAAAAGTATAATGATTTTTGTGTAATGGGTTGAATTTGGGTCAATGGAGTTTTTTGAAAAAACTACACCATGCTCATGCTTAAAGGAAATGAAATTGGATGATTTTTACCAGCATGTTAACTAAACAAGTTAATGTGCAGTTCATTGAATGAGGACATAAATGAAAAAGTCTGAACTGACATTAATTCCTGACAATTAATTGGATGTGAATGCATAAAGCATGCATTTGTTCCTGCATTTATTATGTAGTCTTTTTATTTTTATTTTATATATACTATACCATCTAAACATTACATTAATTGACCAAACCACATGTTTCAGGGAGTTTTGTTGGCACATGCTGTACGAGGAAACCTGCTCGGTAAAGGAGGTCCTCTGTCATTCTAGAGGTGCATTAGCTCTTTGCGCGAGTATACATCCTCTACTGTAGAAATGACTGAGATATAATGACATCTTTTGAAATGCTGTCCCCTCAAACACTCTTAAAAGGACTGTTACATTTAAAAAAGTAAGTAAACATTACATTTGGCACTCACAATGAATGGCATAACTTTTCATCTTTTCATCATGGACAAACCAATCACTTAAGGGTTTTCTAGATCATTGTCACATACATGTAGCTGTCACAAAGTTACTGTTTATAAAACTTTACCATTTTACTTTATTTTGTACTGTACAGAGGCACACAAATGCAGCACTCTGCATTGGTCTGTAAGTATATGGCTCATTATGTTGGTGCCAGCACGGAGAGACTCGCTCCTGCATGATATTAATGTTTGTAAAACCAAGGCTGAGCGGATTGTACAGGTGCAGGTGGTACAATCGAGGCACAGTGTCAATTCAGCAGCAGGTGCAGTACTCCTGTCTGTATTGTGGCATAGTTTTCCAAGTGTGATTTGCGAGTCTGAAGTCTGACCATAAAGAGAGAGGCTTCAACGTTATTCTGAAAAGACTACTTTGATTTGCTTGAGGTTTCATGCTTATTTTTCACTGGGAACTTTATCATCAGCAGACAAAAACATGCATCACATTTAGATGGAGGCACAGTGCATTCACTAATAACTGGTAATTATGAAGAACAGTTCTTGTAATTAGGTAGAAAAGTGTAAGGTATTTATTTTGCCAGATAGTCTCTGCTCCTCTCCTGCCATTTATTCAGCTGTAGTAAAGAGCATTTTTGTTAAACGGCGAGTATGTGAATTTTCGTTCTTTCTTGTTTTTAAAGGAATACATGCATCTTGTATAGGAATAATCTATGAACAAAAATAATTATCTTTAATATTCAGGATGGTTGATGTTTGAGGGTAATGGAGCTTTAAACAGCTGTAAATTGACATCAAAAAATAGTCTAATAAATATTTTTACATTGTATGAGAGGGAGCACTACAAAGCACTACAATATAATCACAGTTTGGCCTGAGCTGCTTCTGCTGTAATGGACTGTTTTGATCAGGTACCAGCCCTGTTTTAAACCTCATAGTTTAAATAATTTTGATAATTTATGACCCAGAGAAAAAAATATATACATACATATATACATATATATATATATATATATATATATATATATAATCAAAGTGTTATGTACTACAAGGAAGACCTTTAGCGTTATTTGGGAGACTGTATGGCACACAGATTCTTGCAGAGACTTAAAGACATTACATACTCCACAAGGAGTATGTTCTTGTTCTTGAGGTGGCAAGAACAAAATTAGGTCATTTTGTTCTTGCAGCACTGGTTTGGGAGTTCTTGCAGCTTGTTCTTGACCCATTGTCTGAGCAAATTTCTTTGTTCTTGCTGAGTATGTATCGAGCTTTAGACTGACCCACATTTATAAAATCCTTTTCTTGTAACTACAAGATCTGTTCTTGTAATACATGTGTATTACAATGTGTATTATTGGATGCATTGCAAATCCATACACACCATTGACTTGTACATACAAAACACAAAGTCTTTGTATACACAGATTACGTTTTAGAATTCTGTAAGCTATAGTGCACAGTGTTAAAGATCTTCCTCTCAGCATGTGTCTTCTCGTTCTCCACGCCTCTTTATCCACACATCTGGTAAGTCTGGTTTACTGTTGGGTAAAATCACCACTTCTTCACTTTGACTCGTTCTGCCTTTTTTTCCACTCTCATAAACCGTTTCTTTCAGCGACAGATGAAGAGTATCCCTTTTTCCATTTAAGTGTCCGAGTTGTAGCTTGACTTCCTGTTCCTGGTATTGCTGTGATGTAGATGGCCCCTCTTCTATGATGCTGAGACATGTTTCATTTGAGTCCTCCAGACCTTCGTACGAGCTCTGAGACTGTGACGAGAACTGCATTTTGGGAGGGGGTTTTAGTCTATGCTCTGTGCTGGGTTCATCTTTGCTCAGAGACAACTGGTCGATTGTCTCCAGAGTGTGACTGATTATGGTCTCCTCGACACTAGAGGAAGAGGAGAACGATGTATTGCTCCAGTGTTTTAACACACTAGAATGACTTCTGCAGGTTTTACACAGTAGTTTGTCTTTGGGTAGTTCTTCGGGACGCAGAGTGGTCTCTTTGTAGGGGGACGAGGTCTGTAGCGCTGGAGGCGTTGGACAGATCTTTTGTTGATGACCACACATTACCTCATTGCCACCATCCCCATTTTTGCCACAGTACTCAATCTCATCGGAGAGCACAGATGGCCGGTTGGATAGTTTACTGGTACAAGTGCTGTTCTCAAAGCTGTCGCTGAGTCGATAGGCCAGAGGTTGCAGCTCATATTGCTCATGTCCCCGCCCTCCGCCTCCTGTGAGCCTCTGTCTCTGCTGACGATGGTGGTTCGGGTAGAGATAGCCCCCTCCATCTTGATCATAACTTCTTCTCACTCTGGATCTGTCAAAAGCTCCATTAGCGGTAGATGAGGAGCCAGAATCTGCTGGCGTGCAAGATTCTGTCTGCTGCAAAAAACACGGCAGTGCGAGCCTGCTGCAGTTTTTCTGGGGTCCAAAAAAACAACAGAGAGACTGGAAAAAGAAAGTAGCAAATCCACACGCCACACATTTTACCAAAAACAGAAAAATCCCTAACTTTCTAAAGAGCAAAGCTGTTGCCGGTAACATAATGATCCCCATGCAAAAGAAAGCTCCGGAAACTACGGCAACAGGGCATCCCATCCTCTTAGTGGCATGCGCTACTTTCCCAATTTTGTCTGAGTGCGGAGCCAAGCTGTAGGATATGCAATAGTTGACGATAAAGTCGACAGACAGCCCTGCGGCTGATGAAATGAACAGCGCCTCGATACCACTCAGCTGCCACTCAAGCAGAACCAGGAGGCCGATGGTGACAAACACACTGCCACCGACAGCCACTGTGCCATATGCGCTAAGTGGAATGTTCCAGGTGGTAATGAGGAGGAAACCAAACGTCAGAGCCACAGAAAACACTGCTACAACTAGAGTCTCCGAGCTTAAGGACTGCTGGAGGTTAAACAGAGACAGCTGACTGACGAACCAGCCATTGCCCAGGCCTTCTGGTGCACCTGATATTTCTCTGTTAAACCAAGTAAGTATTTCTCTGTAGAAGACACTGGTTGTGGTGAAGTTGAAGCTGTAGAGGTATGTGGTTCTGAATGCTAACACAAGGGCAGCGACCCGGCCATCTGTCTGGAAGTACACACCTCCAGCATGAGCCAGATGGCCCTGGGCATACTTCTCTGCCAGCATCATACTAAGGCAGTTCTCAAACACAGCGGGAGGGTAGGGGAAAGGCAGATTATTACAGCAGAAGTGAACAGCATCGTCATTTTCTGAGCAACGCCGCACAGAGACCCAGTGAACAAGCTGCTCAACTAAACAGATATTTTCCATTGTATCTTTTTCTTCTGGTAACGGAGGCAAATAAAAGCTCTGGTTTTGAATGCGTACGCAGAGATCTCTCAACCAAGCTTGAGAGTATGGACTGCTCATGTTGAACTTCGGATCAAGAACCAAAGAGCCATTGCTGTTTGGGTTGAAGTGATCCCCGTTATCAGTTGGTTTGATCCCCCAGACTAACTGTAAGCTGACAGGCATATCCTCTCCATTACTCTTCCTTTTGAACATAAACATGTGGCGATACTCAGCATCGTATCTCTCGAACGGGTGACTGGAGCGGAACAACTGGGTGACCTTGCTGTCCAGAGTGGGCAGCTTCATGCCAGGGTCCACACACGACATGTACGTGCCTCCAGCAGCCAGCACTGCAAACCAACACACCCAGATGTATCGGAACTTTACAACTCCACAAGGAAGGATCTTCAGAAATAACAAGTTTGAGGTGTCAGTAAGCCCCCGTTTTAACTCTCTCGTCTTCTGACCTAGATTGAAAAGGCATCTCTTGCGTGAGCTCGTCTCCCAGAAACCATTGGTGTTTTTGGAGCAGCAAGGTTTCCATCCCTGAGCCATTATTGAGGAAGGAGATGGATCCATGTAGCGCTCACGCAAAATATAAGAGCACGGGAGCCAAACTAACAGCAGTAGCGAACTGATACAAGAGGCAGTCCCCAGGTAAATAGCAAAACACCGAATTGCTGTGATGCTGCTCAGATATCCAGAGAAAAATGCAGCGCTTGAAGTTAGCCCTGCGGCTAATATCAGATAACCAACTTCCTGCAAGATTCGGTCAACTCTCTTTTCCAGGGGAGCTGAGGGGTTTTGGGAAAGCAGCATGTTCCAGAAGTCAGCAAATATAAAAACCTGATTGGAACAACTTCCCAAGAGGATAATTGCTGCAATGAGGTTGACCAGAGGGAAGAATGACAAACGGAAAACAACTTTGTACAAGAAGTAGGACGTAAGGAGGGAACCTGTGATTGCTACTACAGACAACGCTACAATGAATGGTGATTGGAGATAGAGGGCCATTGAGAAAAGTAGAGAAACAACCGCCAGGACAGGGTAAGCCAAATCCCTTGCAAGATAATATCTGAAAAGAGTCTGCTTGATGCCAAAATCCATGCCGGTGATAGTGGTGTTGTTGTATGTCAGATCTCGTCCTTCCAGACTCTTCATGTATATTTCCATCATGTGCTCCCCTTTCTCCACTGGTAGAAATAAGAGGCTGTACTTCAGTGTGGGAATTTGGTATTCCACTGTCTGTGGAGCAAGAAAGTCCTTATCGACCAGGAAGTGTAGGATTTGAAACACCACACGTGATTGTTTGCAGAGGCTCGGAACAAAAGAACAGCCACCGTATTTGGGTTTGTCCACACATGCTTCCATTAGATGTCCCACGTGATAGTACGGAGCACATTTACGGAGCAGGTTCAGGGACTCAGAAACCTGAAAAAGACAAATGCCAATATTACTATAATATATATTTGATAGTTGCATGGACACACATTGTTTGTTGTCAACAAACAAATATAGTTTGCCACTAAATTAATAGAATCAAGTTGCCAATTTCTTTGCAAATGTATAAAGACGCTTGGGGGCACTTGGAATTGAATCTAATTATTCTATTTCAACTGTCCTGCAGGGAAATGAAGGTATTAATAGGAAAACTGACCTGATGTGAGGTGAGGCTCAGGCAGCAGGACGCATTAGTGAGTACAGCTAAATAGTTCCCCAGAGACCAGCTGGGACAGCAGCCACTCCTCTGTGCCCTTTCCTGAGCCATGCTCCTTATAGGGTGCTGGCACATGTCCTGGAACTGGGCCTGGGAGCGGATCTGGAACAAACCAGGAGACCAGTTTTTATAAAAATTTATAAATTTTACACATTTTTGTGACCACACATTCCAATGTGACAGGGTCCTGTTTTCAATGCAAACAAACTGATTAGTCCCATTGATGGGTTTTGAATAGTCCGTCTATGCCCTAAACACATATAAGCCTTTAGTTCTGACTCAGTACAGTTTCATGTCTGATGTAGTCAATATAAAAACCTCTGCATGGCACTGAAGGTCTATGCTTCATTCTGATACTGAATGATCTTTTAACTGTGGCAAGAAAAAAATTGTGAACCTTTTGAATTTTATGGATTTCTGATTAAATTTGTCTTTAAGTGTGATCTGATCTTCATCTAAGTCAAGGGTATGGATAAACATAATGGACTGTAAATTGTGGCGGCACATGCCTGGCGATGATCAAGACAGTGGTAAATTTGCTATCTTGTGCCCAACACAGCTACCTCCTGTTTGTCTGCTGCTCTGCCAGCGTTGCGAGGGGTGGTGGTTAAAAAAGTGAGGCGTGGCATGGCACAGGCTGCTTTAACAGCTGATCTACGTCAAAGCAAGGACTGATGCAGACATTTTAAAATTCAATTAGGACATGTTATTTTTACGCACATTTTTATTATTATTGTGCACATGCTCTGGTATAATGAAAATAGAAAATAAATCAAATGTATTATATCCACATATTTTTTTTAATTATGTAAAATTAATTAAAAATAATTTAAAATATTTTCTAAATTATTTGGCCTTGTCCTGAAACATTTGTAACGAAAGACTTTATTCTTCTTATTATTTATTTTATTTTTTTACATCCTTTATGGAAGCACAAAAGCACTGGTTTGCTTAAAAAATATATTATGCTTCAACCAAGAGAGCACATGGCTAAATAAAAATATACACGTTATGATTGAAGTGGAGAAAGAGTAAAAATTTTGCCTCAACAAAGAGAAAGCAAGGCTTTAGAAACACACAACACACCAGGACACAGCTGATCAGGAGCAAAAATACAGTCCCAAACTCATTGGTGGTATCAATCTTGCTTTCATCCACATTTCTCATTTCTGCCTGGGCTTGGACCAAGTCCTGACAGGTGTGACACCTGTCTGTCTGAGACCCGCGCTGCTTTCCATGTTTAACAATTTAAGTGATCATGCGGTGTTCATGTGATTGAGATCAATTACCTACCACATGAAACAACAAAGACGTCTTTACATGACGTGAGTAAAAGAAAAATCCTTGAGTGGAAAAAGTAAGTGAACCCTTAGAATTAATACCTGCTTAACTTTAGCTGTGGATCAGACCTGTACATCGTTGAGACAGAATTTTAGCCCATCCTTCCTGGCAGAACTGCTTTAGCTCTGTTATATTCTTTACATGTTACCATTACACCATCCAGCACTGCCAGAAATCTGGGAGTGGTAATTGATGATCGACTAAACTTCACTAGTCATGTTGCCAGCACCACCCGGTCCTTTAGATTCATCCTCTACAACGTTAGGAAAATTAGACCTTTCCTATCACAGCATTCTACGCAATTCCAAGTCCAGGCTCTTGTCTTGTCCAAACTGGATTATTGCAATGCTCTACTGGCTGGACTCCCTGCCTGCACAACCAAACCTCTGCAGCTGATCCAGAATGCAGCGGCAAGAGTGTTTTTTAATGAACCGAAGAAAGCGCACGCAACTCCTCTCTTCATTAGGTTACACTGGCTCCCTGTTGACGGCCACATTAAGTTTAAAGCTATGCTCTTGGCCTACAAGACCACCACTGGCTCCGCCCCCTCATGTCTTCACTCAGTAATACAGACCTATGTTCCTACCAGATCCCTGCGCTGTGCAAATGAACGTCTGGTAAATGTAAATGTAATATTGTGTTCCCCTTTTGCTCCAAAACAGCCCTGGCCTGTCAAGGTATGGACTCCACTAGACCCTGAAGGAGTGCTGTGGTATCTGGCATCAAGGCAGATCCCTTAAGATATAGGTGGGGCCTTCATGGATCAGACTAGTTTGTCCAGTCCCACAGATGCTTCATTGGACAGAGGTCAAATTTTTCCCAATGCTCCGTGGTCCAGTTCTGATGCTTGCGAGCCCATTGTTGTGGCTTTTGGTGGTGCACAGGGGCCACCCTGACTGTTCTGTGGCCATGCAGCCCCAAACACAACAAAGTGCCCTGCACTGTGAACTGACACCTTTCTATCAGAACCAGTATTAACTACTTTAGCACCAGTAGCTGGTCTGCTGGATGAGCCTTTTGCTTCCCACGCGCATCAATGAGCCTTAATGACCCTGTCGCCGGTTCATCTGTGTTCCGTCCTTGGACTTCTTTTGACAGTTACTGACCCAGTCGTCTAGCCATAACAGTTTGGCCCTTGTCAAACTCGCTCAAATCCTTATGCTGCCCTTTCTTCCTGCTTCTAACACATCATGCCATGATGAAGAGATAATCATCGTTATTCACTACAAGCTGTCAGTGCTCATAATGTTATGCCTGGTTGTTGTACAGTTGTCATGTCAAAAAAAGGTTGAGGTTCTCTGGAGTTTATATTCTTTGTTTGTGTAATTCTAAAATTTCTTGATTGATTTTGAGGGAAATAGTTTTTCTTCTTTTTTTTAGATCACTAACATTTGGAAACAAAATTCAAGGTGTGGTGGAAATGGTCACCTAACAAAATTAAACTGTTGAATTGAAATGTTTAAATAAATAAAGAGTGAGTACCCTGGACTGCTCCATCTCACACATGGCATGGATAGCCTTCAGACTCCACAGACTGGCAGCGTTTTCTGATCGAAACACCAGCTGGGCCAGACGCTCGCCTGTGCACACACAAATGGGTTCCACATGAGGAAGTGTGATCAATCATTGCTTACTGACCGTAACAAATGTTTATACAAATGAATGAGTACCCATGTTTCATGAAAACATAGCTAATTCATTTATTGATGCATTTTGAAGTGGGCTACAAGGCAGAGGCCGTCTTTATTAGGGACAAGTATGGTGTATTGAACTATTCACAGATGCGTTGCTGATATAAATAAACATTTTTTTTGTTACTTGGTGTTCAATTACTTGAATGTTTTGAGGAAAAGCTTTAAGGAAAAGCAATGTTTTGCCTTTAAGCACCAAGCCCAAACTCCTTTGTGTCACCAATCTCTGATGAATTATTGGGACATCACCACCGGATGCTGAGCGACTACTACAATAGCTTTATGGGTTAATTCTGTGTTGTGGGTAAATTCAGGCGTAACTTCATCTGCTGTATCTGACCTGGAGCATCACACAGAAAGGTGTTTGGTGACGAGTGTCTGGCCAACATTCTCCTGACACGATGTCTGGTGATGTCCTGGCTGCCACTGCTGTTTGCACTGACAGGACCTCCCACACTGCAACACAAGCTCACAAACACCACATACTTACATAGCACTGGAATATGGGTTATTTTCTTTAAGAAAGATACTTTTCTTTGTGATCATTATATTGATCATTATAGCCCACAAATATATCAAACAAGTGTAAATAATCCTAGTGGTAATGCTTTTTCCCCCCATTTTTTCAGCATGTTGTTGTTTAACTGTCACATTGAGTCAGATAGCTGAAAGCAGATTTACTGAAGCTTTAAAATAGTAAAGCACACACTGTGGTACTTTACAGGATGGCTATTAGACAATCATTGCACCGCGAGGGAAACCCAAGGTGAAGTTGTCCATCGTAAGGGGGCATAACTGCAACACATGTAATTAGGCCTGTCACAATAATTACTATAATGACGTATCTTTCAATATACAAAATATGCTCATTAAATTTCTTTTGGCTTGATAAATTACAATAAATGTGCCTATATAAAGCCTACGTATGTTTTGTTGCTTGCCTCATGAGGTGCTCAGCTTTTAAATCTCTAACATTGGCTCTCTGCTGTTCAACAAAATACACCCTTCAATAAAAACATAAAGCTAAAAAAGAACAGCCCCTGTGCTGGTCCAGGTTAGTACCTACCTGGACCATTATTCTGGTCCAGGTAGGACAAATGTCTTGGTTTGATTGAATACATATACACAATGATTAAGACTGTGTAAACTTGAAATGTTTCAGTGCTGCTTCTGAGCTATATATGAAGAGTGGTAAGTAGTGCACCGCTGTAGAACACTTTTAACAAGGTGAACCTTAACAGTGTACATGCTTGTCTTTAAAGGTTTGCCTGCTGCTCTTTTGCTTGGTCTTGTGTGATTATTTGTTTGACTTATGTGGTATTGATTTATTTAGCTTTTGTAATTTGTATTGTTCCAGGGTTCAACCATTTCTTTAGTTGCCTTTGTATGGATTTGGTAGAGGTCTACCCAACTGGCCTGGTTTCATTTTTAACTGCTTCCTTTTTCTTTCAGTGACGCTAGGTGCCATACTGTTGGTTGGGTTAGGCACATGGGTGAGGCCTCCAACTTCACTGCACTAGTTGTGCACAAATGTTTAGCTTTCACCCTTGTTACCATGATGTCTGTTGTGTTTACTGATGCGAGTATTTGAGTAGCACAGCCGGGCACCCCTCACTGTAAACTTCCCACCACAAGTGGTCCCAGCTAACTGTGCTATTTTAGTAAACTTTTATAGGCCTACATTTTAATTCAAGTTTTAAAAGATTAATGTAAATCCTTTTTCATTATAGTTGAGGTTGTTTAACTATATTTTTTCAGTGCCACTTAAATATTTAGATTACATTAATTATTGTTTGATTTGAATATTCACGTGTCCACCCAGTTTGTTGAAATTTACCTGTGTGGCCTTTGTCCACTTTTCACATTCTCCATATTTCCTTGGCCCGCATAGCCAGGTGTTGTAGTTGACGCACACTTCACTATACTGTAAATCTTAAGCCACGCATGCTGCCACACTATGAAAGGGAAGTGTGACTCCTGATGTGAGAGTGCATAAAGCACATTATTTTGTTTGTGAGGTAGATCTTGTCTTTATGGACCAGTTTTTGACGCAGTATTCCCAGGTTTAAAGTGGACTGAAATGTTTGTAGAAAATAGTTTTTCAGATAAACCAGACACATAAGGGATAACTACACCCTTCCCTTTTGTTTCTGGTTTCTGTCTGTTTGGTTTCTGTGTCCTCTTGGTTTTGTTGAATGTATATCTGGGGTATCCACAGACTCTCAGGGCTTTACAAATGTGTTCTTTACATTTACCTTCTGAGGTTTTGGGCACCTCTTGTGCTGCAAACGACTGTGGGACTCAAAGCAAATATTGACCTGTGTGTGTGGGCTTTCTACAAACTTAAAAACTTGAGTGTCCTGTCCGCACAAATAACCACTGCACAGTCTACAAAAGCCAGGCGGTTGTCTACGGCATCTTCAACAGAACCTGATGTTCTTGTCCACTGCGTTGATGTGTTCTGTGAAAGCTTCTACTTCCTGGGTTCTGATCTTGACCCATGTGTCATCAACATATGTGAACCAGTGACTGGGCACTGCACCTGGGGTTCTGGTCTCCACTTTCCTAAAAGACAAGATCCCCTTCTCACAAAGTAAGGTGGTCTATGCTGTTCAGTGAAATTAAACCGTTGCACAGGGGGATGTATTGGCACAGAAGAGCCAATCCTGGTGGACCTGAGTCTGCAGTCCACCTCCACCTCAAAGAGTGAGGACATTCCTTTGAGGACAGCAATGTCTGAATTTTGGCCAGAGAGATGGTTTGAGAGAGGAGTGAAGGAAGCCATTTTTGTGAAAATGGAAAAGCTTCTTTGAACAGAGGTGGCCTCAATTCATGTTACCTAGTCTGGTCTGAGGGTCCCAGTAACTGTCCGGGAGGTAAGTTTGTGTGGTTTAATGAACTTTTACCAAGGCAAGTCTTTCTTTTAAAGTAATGATTTCTTTCTTACAGGGTGGCTAGCCTGCTGCTGTTCGCTGTTTGTTTGGTTGTTTGTTTCTTTGTTTGTTAGTTCCTGTCTGTCTGGTTATCTTATTTGTTTTTTATTTTATCCTAGTTTGTCATATACTGTATGGTTGGTTGCAGTTTGTATTATTTGCTTCATTTTGTTACTGTGTTGTTTTTATTGTTGCTGTGTTGTAACTGGGTTCGCCTTGTTTATGTATTTTTCTAGTGACGCTGGACGCTCTCCTAGTGGTTGAGCTAGGCACATGGATGAGGTCTCCCCACCTATGCATGCAAGTTTTTTTTTTTTTTTTTGTTTGTTTTTATCCTCTTTGTTTGGAGTGTTGTGGCTTATATTTGAACTAAGTCAAACATCTGCAGAAACATTACAGCCCCCTCATTACGACGGTCTGCATCTGCAATAGATGTTTCTTTTCTGTCATGTCCCTGACCACAAAATCAGAGTCTGACCTTTTACTGAGCTGTTGTGGTAGAAGGGACAGAGCCTTCCCCGGGCCTGTGTTCTCCTGCAGCTGCACCAGGCTGGACTCACGGACTCCGATGTATGTTCCCCGCGGCTCAAAGCCCTGCACAATGGCACACAGACGCATAAAAACATCAAAGCTCGAGAGTGGACACTGCTCTCCATCAGTGCACTGCAGCTCACTGATTTAATGAGTGTCAGGACTAGACCCTAATGAGATCTGAGCTGCTAAAGAGAGCCTGATGGTGCATGTCTGCTCAACTGATGTTGAAAAAGAAGGTCATGGCTCAGTAATTACCTGGAGTGGTGTAAATGCAGACAAGGGTATTCTGTAGATCCAAATGGTAAACGTTATCAAAACTAAATGTGTTTTTTGTAGAGGTCATGATATATTTGATATGTAATTCAGGATTATTTCTAAACGCATTTTTAATTATCTAAACTATTTTGCTATGGAGTGAAAGCCCATATGTAACCACCATTTTATTGTCGTAATGACAATATAGGGGACCAATGTTTTATTTACAATCTAAGGTATTTATAGATGTTTGTATAAAATATAAATGAATAAAATCAATAATGATGTCTTGCTTAAATAAGTCATGGGACCAAGTTCATTTCAATTTTTTTAGGCTCTATGGGGGATCATGGGCCAGTGGTCACACATAATACTATCAGTCAGGTCGGCCCTTATAAATATCTGGAGGTTCACATGGACACTTAGAAGGAAGAGCTGAGACTATATTTTTAACAGATGTGACGAGAGGAATAATTCAGGCAGTGCTGGGTAAGCTAAATCCACACTTGTCCGTCCGATCGACTGCTCGCTGACAGTTATGGGGAAGAGGCAATATCAGTCCCTCCGATCACTTTATGATCAGTCTGCGCTCAGACAATCTGGCAGGTCCAGCTCATGTCCTTTTTATTAAGAGTATGTTCTTTTGCCCTCGAGAAGAATGTACAGACTTTCCCAGTGGTGGTTTAAAAAATTTGTTCCAATTTCCATTAAACTAAATGTTGCTTAAAAACCACTGGGACTGTGCAATGTATAATGGTGCTCTATTGTACTCTTATCTGACTGTTTACAATAGAGGTAAATATAATGTGTGGTTGTCTTTTATAATTGATGTGGCTTGCATTTGTCATGTCTGTGTTTTCACTTTAAGACAAATACCTCCAATAACTAGTGCTAAATTGTGTGTGAACTTACTAAAATATCTTGTGCTGTTTACGGGTGTGTTGCTTATTTATTGACTAGAAATTGGGTAAATAATAGCAGGAAAAATAGTGCAGGCAGCTCTACAAGATGTGTATCAGAGGGGACTTAGGAAGAGGAGCGTCTTTGGAGACTGAATAAACACTCCTTTTTTATAAAGGAAAAAAAGACATTCTCTTCTTTAGTGCTGACAAAGCTGCCAAATCAAAAGTTGGAAAAATAACTCCTTTTGCCTTGATAAATCGGACCGATCAGACTAACCCAGGATGTATTCAATCTTTAAGACATTAAATATAGTTCCCATTCCTATTTCCGGGGTTTAGGGGAAACATCTAACTTGTAAACACTCCGCTTTGCTTGATGGATACATACCAATGCATCACACTTTGAGAGACACCAGCGTTAAAAGCTCCACTTTACTTTACTGTAATTAACAGAAGGCAAGGGTATTGCAGGTAAAGTGTGGCTTGTCTTTGTTGTGACTGCTTCAAATCAATTTATTATTGATGTATTGTTACAAGTTTAACCTTTTGGAAACATTTCATATTTCCTATGCCTCAACTGTTGGACTTTCTATATACAATTGTTTACATACCCTGGTAACCTTCCATAGTTAATGGTTGGGTGAAGCCATTGTCAAACGACTGTGTTTACTCTTTCAAATCATAATGACAACAGAAATGACCCTGATCAAAAGTTTACATACCTCAGTTCTTAAAACTGTGTATTGCCACCTGGCAAAAAGCCTCCAGTTCCTGTAAATTCTTGTGCTGTCTTGCATGAACTGCACTTTTGAGATCTCCCCAGAGTGGCTCAATGATATTGAGGTCAGAGACTGAGATGGACAGAACCTTCACTTTATGCTGCTGTAGCCAATGACTTCAAATGACTTTGTTCCAGAAGTTTTGAGGCTTGTCTCTGTGCTTTTTGTCTCCTTATTGTGCATCTTGAAACAGCCACAAAACTTCTTTTCAGAGAGTCATTTATTTCAGCTGAAGTTATTTGTGGGTTTTTCTTTGCATCCCAAACTATTCTCCTGGCAGTTGTGGCTGAAGTTTTTGTTGGTCTTGGTTTCAACAGAATCCCACATTTTGAACTCTGCTGATTGGCATTCTCTTGTAAATCTTTATATACCTTTCCTGTTTTATATAGGATCCTTTGAAAATTCTTTTGCTTTCCCCATGACACAGAACCAGCACTGGATAAGAGATGCAAGGGTCAGTCAGGAGCCTAGAAACTCACTGACCTTTTATAAACGCACACTGATTAAAAGCAAAGGCAAGGCAATTTTATTTATATAGCACAATTCATACACTGGGTAACTCAAAGTGCAAGCAAACGGATCATAGGTGAGGATAGTTACCTTTAGTAGCCATTCAAACCTGTTTGTGTCAAATTGTGTTCAGGGTCATTTGGTTAGTTAATGTTATTATGATTTAAAAAGAGTAAACACAGTTGTTTGACAAAAAATGGCTTCACCCAACCTCTAACTTTTAGTGAAAGGAAAGTTTGTGTTATCATTCATATTCTCTGAAAAATGGCCAAAAAAAAATCACAAATTCTGTGTGTAAACTTATGAGCACAACTGTATCATGTCCTTAAGCTTAACGGAGAGCTGTACATTAAGCTGTGACAATCTCTGACGTTTGAAAGCAAGGCAGACTGGTTGTTCAATGTTTCTCTGTGTTGAGTGGCCTGTCTCCAGGTCCCATACTGATGGTCAGTAAACAGCTCCAGCCTGACTGTTCCCTTGTGTGACTCTGCAACTTTTCCCCTCTATTCTAGCTGCTGCAGCCTTGAAAAAAATCACATAGCAGAGGCTGAATGAATTCATTTGCATTTTCTCTATCTTGGATTTTGCGCACTCTGGAGGAAACACCCCATTTTACAAAGTTATTCAGCTACACGAGCAAAATCATCTTTGCGCTCATATTGCTACTGTGAGACACACAATCCAAAGGTGAGTGAGTGAGTGATCACGCTCAGTGCATTTGTTCCTTCTTCGTGGACTATTATAGTCGATGCATAAACTGGCTTCACTCAACTTTGATCAAGCACAGTTAATTTAGAGAACCACAGTTCAGTAAGGGTTATTTATGAATTATGGAAATGATTTAACAATGCTCTGCTGAATATGGATTACAGTGGAGAAGAGTAGGTTATTGAGAGGAAAATGTGTGTGCTTTTGTGAGTGACTTACCAGCATTGGGTCAGAGAAGTCGGGCAGTGGACCAATGAAAAGTCCAGCCATAGAGCATCCTAAGAGCAGCAAAGCACAGCCCAGCAGCACCGCCAACGGACGCTCCACTATCAGCTGTGAGTAACTGAGCAGGCCACAGAAGGAAAACTGTTTAATATCGAGAGAGGCAGAGGTTTTGAAGTAAGTGATACTTACATTCTGAGGATGCAGTAAAGTCCTCCATCCCTGAAAGAGTTGAAAATGCTGTTATAAATTCATTAGTTTTACCAGAAGTTGGTAAAATATGTTCTCAAATAAAATTCTCAGTAATTATATTAGGGGACATAAAAGAGTGAAATATTCTTTACATTTAGCTAAAAATTTGGATATAAATGGCAATAGAAAAAATATATACAGTATATTACAGCTTTTGTAATATAGCTGCTGTTATTCATTATCTGTGCATTGATCAAAAGCAAAACTAAGGCCATTTTTGAGTCCAAGTGTGATCTATTCTAATACAAATGCATTCTATCGTCTGATTCAGACATACTTGTGTTCACATTTGTATTTGTTCACTTCTTTGGAGCCATGATTAGTTTGAAGAAGTAGATGACACTTTTAGTTGTAGCTGTGAAATAATAAAGTCTCACTCAGATAGAGATGCACAGGATGATGGCAGTGTTTCCTTTTTTTTTTAGCAGTTAAAGGTACTATCTCTGCATAAATGTGTGATTAGTTACATTTAACTTAACATTGGCCTGTCATTGGTGTATATTTATTTAATTAATTTTAAGGACTGAATCCAGGCGGGTGTTTTTGCTTGTCCTTTTGTGCCACATATCAAATGTAACTCTGTTCTTCATCAATCATTTGGAAAACTGCTTTTACTTCTCCTCGAGTGGTTTGGGGCACCTTTACCAGAGGACAGCTGACTGACCTGACTGTCACCGTAGGTTGTTTCTGTGACCCACTCTCGCTGGAGCCATGCAGCCAGTGACATCTGACTGCAACGGGACAGGACTCGTGATGGGTCGAGCTGCAGCGTGGGCCCACTTTGACCCCCACACCTCCGGCCGAGCCATCAGTGCGGTTCCCCTTGGCGCAGCCGTGACCGTGGTGGCTGTAGTGGGGGCAGGGCCTGTTGTATGCCCCAGATTGAGAGGCCTGTGGGACCTGATGAGAAAATGAGAAGTGAACACTTGTCTAGCATGCGTTTTCCCCCACTTTTGCTTTAGAGACAAAAAACTTAATGGCTTTTATTTTTTTTTATTTTTTTTAAGTTTGTCCACATTTAAAGCACTCTAGTCTGGACCAGTTTACTGTGGACATCTGAGATCAGCTGTTATACTGTCATGAGCAAGATTTAAGCTTCTCTAATTAATGACCACGCATCTACGTTTTGAAAGTTTGCTTTAAATATTAGTTATATCTGCAACTGAAACACAAATACTGGCACTTGATGTCACCCATACTTTACAACCAATGGAAACGTGCCAAATGCTTAAATAAGTTTACTTTGTCAAATGGATGCAAATAGTCCTAATTTGGCAAAGTAAATTTATGGTAAATTAAAATTAACCATACTGTACTCTTGTGTGCAGACAGCCATTATCTCTGAGACCCTGAATCTCCTTCTGACACACTCTGGTTGGTTTCAATGCAGTGCGCTGTCAGAGCGGTACATACTTGGTGGTAGAGTTTGCAGGACGAAGAGGGCCTCCCGAGGCTGCTGCAGCTGTCACAGAGTCCCACTTCAGACTGGATGACTGTCAAATGGTCCTCAGCAGTGCACAGGCTGTCAGGCGGGTACAGAGAGACGGATGGAATCTCACTGTGATAGAGACATGAGTGGAGAAAGCATTGGGTTTTTAAATGGAGAGCAGGTTAATGTAACAAATTTAATCCTTCATTGTATTTTCAGTAAGCGCAGTGCTAATGAGCTAAAGACAAATTTCTGAGAGGAAAAAGGACAAATTAAAATAAAAATGATGTGGCAGAAAGCAAAGGACAGTGTTTGCATATAAGGTCTATGAAGAGTAGGGTATAAGAGGAGACTGAGAGATGACTCATGGGGAATCAATAAAAACACAGTGATGTCTTTATTAACATGGCTTGTAGGATTTCAGTAGAAAAACCTGGCGAGTCAGGTGATGTTGTCATATTGGAACACCAAGTCTGAAGGTTCTCAGTCTGAAAACAGTCTCCTGTCATTTCTAGGTCAGAGAAGAATTCCTGCAGGAGTTCAAGTATCTTGGGGTCTTGTTCACGAGTGAAGGAAGGACTGAACGTGTAATTGACGGCTCGGCAAAGCTTCTGCAGCAATGTGTTCAATGTACCAGTTTGTGTCTCTTGATTGGTCTGTATTTCCCTGGAGGAGCTGCTGAAAGTGTCCAGGGAGTGGGAAGCTGGGCATGTTTGCTTAGATTGCTGAAAGAAGATGGATTTAGCCAAGATGAAACCTTTTGTTGTCATTAATTGTATAAACGCCAAATGCAAAAACTCCCTCATCAAAACATTAATAAGAACCAAAGCTGACCTGCTGCTTTAGACCTCTTATAAGTAATGAATTCACCTTGCTCCAACAGGACACAGTTCCCCTGAAATCCAATTGTGCTAGTTGTGTTATTATTTGCTCAATAAAGATTAACCTCATGGAAAATGTTGTAAATCTACAATATTACTTTTTACAAGTAGCTAAAATAGCAAAGAATTGGATATGAGCCGAACATCTCTGTCTTTCCCAAAGTTGAATCAAAGGTGACTGAATAATCTTTCTCCAAAAGGCCATATGTTAAGTCTGGTGTTTGTTTTTCCACTGGATGCAACTGCACTTCCTGTATCATCACCACGGCAACTGAGTGAGTCAACAGAGGCAAAATGACCTCACGCGGTTTTATTTGCATGCCATAATGAGGCCTCCAGTTAATGAGTAGTCTGGGGGTACACAGTCGCAGAAGGATAATGGACTTCATTAGAACCGGAGCTTTTATTACAATAACACCGTCATATGGGATCAATAATAAAGAAATGTTTACACACCATCAATCTATTGCCAAATAAGGGTTTAATCAAACTCTGATAAATGTAGCTTGTACCTGACAGCAGTGTAGAGCAGCCTATAACTCACTGTGTGGATTTGAACTAAGAACATTAACAGCCACACATGAAGAAAGTCATTTGTAGAAGATTTCAATATTCCATCATTTGTAATTCAACAATACATCCAGACTGTTGTTGGTGAAGCTACAGGCTCCTTACATAAAGCGTAACTGTACTGACATCAGAGCCGTGTCATCATCATGAGGGCAGCACTGACCTCTAAGCTCAGCTGCACATCATCACAGTTCAATGCTCCTAAATGAAGAAGAAGTCCAGATTTCAATTGTTACTGTAGATCAGGTGACCTAAGTCCAATTTAACGATTATTAAAAACGCTAAGGTAACAGATGAATGACAAAGGAGTGTAGCCATGTTGATGGACACACACATGTCCTGGGCCATGTTCAAGATAAAATCTCAGTTAGAGGTTATTTTCCATTTTGCCCTAGGTTACTTCTTAAGGGATACAACATACTGTGATGTACACATTTCAACTGAGCCAGACCAAAGTGAAGGAGACCCACTTTCTGAGTGTTCTCACCCACAGAGGTTTTATAGAGGACTAGTTTAATACGAGTATTAATTAACCAAACATGACAAGTGTATATGGCAGACAAGTCAAGCTTTCTGTGTGGAGTTTGCATGTTCTCCCCACGCTCGGGTGGGTACTCCGGTTTCCCCCATCAACATCAAAACATGCTAAGCACCCCCTGATGGTTGTTACTGACAATAAATTTCCCCACAAAATATTTTTTGTAGAACAGTATTCATGTCATGGTGCCAGAACTCCGTAGCTCATAAGCAAATTACTTTTAACGGCAATATTTTTTTTTACAGTAGTTAAAAAAATTGTTTTGCCCTCCATTATGACAACAGAGCACTGCAACAGTTAGTACATTCATAAAGCAGACATGAAAGCAGACATTTCAAAGAAATTTGGTTTCGACAAAAACAAAAGTTATTTGCCATTACTGTCGATGTTAAGTAAGTTACAATCGGAGCACGTCCAGTCTGAATTATCACCTGCTGGCTAAACGCAGGAGAGTCTGTGACAAAAACTGGACCTGGACAGCTCAACCACAAACAACCTTTCATAAGCTAGAACTAAATAGATAGCTACTGCACTTAGGGCCGTTTTCTTCAGCAATTTATTTTATCTTTCAATTTGAACGTTTGACACTGCATTGTGTTAGTTATAATGTTGCTTTTAATTCATTATGCCCCTCTGTTTTGCTTTTTGGATTTGAGTTTGACATTTAATGCTTTCAGCATATTTTTATTCAGCAAGCTTTTTTGGATAGTGTTACAAAAAACGATTTGTATAAAACAGTAGGCTACATTTCTGACCTCTTGTTAGCAAAGTAGAAACGGAAAACTATGCCTTTAAAAGTACATTTATAACTAGTAAAAAAAATATTTAAGTTAATTATAGACAATTATGCAATTTTACCACATTTGAATATTTACATTGTTTGACAGCCCTAGTTATAACTGATCTCAAACCAGACTTGTTACTGTGTTCCAGATCTCAGCACATTTTTCTTTTTTCATTTGTCACAAATGTAAAGAAAGAAACAGTGATAAACATATTTATTTGGACTTCGGTATTTATCAAACACAAAGAAATCATCAGGGCTTTTCCCATTTTAAATTCTGTCCCTCTTTGAAACAGGTTTGGACACCCCTGGTTTAGCACTCTGCATGACACTAATGTTAAAATATCATTTTGTGTCCCATTGCCCCTTGATTAACAAGTGCTCTTTGTAAAATTTGTTACTGACAATTATTTATGGATGATTCCAGTGAAAATCTAATAGTGTCATGGATTGAATGGATTGAGACAAATCCTATAGAGCCAACCTTGCCCTGCCACTGCTCACTCTCAGGCACTGATCAATCCCACTCCACAATCAAAGTCTGCTCAGTTTAAATGCAATGGCGGACCCGCTCCATGACTGTATCAGAAATAAAATACTGATTTTATTCTCAAAACTGTAGCTGCCTGTTGCAAACTCAGGTTATAGACATGCTATTAAGAGTCTATGAGTGTTGTCTGAGTATTTGTCCATGAAGAGCATGAAGACTCCCAGGTTAAATCACATCTATATACTGTATGCTTGACAAGTGCTTATGTTGGATTTATTTTTTTTATTTTTTTTTAGTAAATACCATATACAAGTACGGAGTGAGAATAGTGAGTAGCTTGTTGAACACTTAGCTCCTTATTCACGTCTACTCCATCTGCGTTCATCCACAACTTAATGAGATGCAAAGAAATATGGAAACAGCCTACCTTTGAGCAGCCTCCCGTGTCTCCCGTTCCTCGGGGGGAGAATTATCCGTCACGATGGCGTCCGTGCTTTCCCCGATCTTCGAGCAAGCCTCCATCCTCCTCCAATCTTTTATTTAAATCATTATTATTTTCGAATTCCCTGCATCTCCATCAGCCCTATCGCGCCTGTCACACGGAGCTCGGAAGGTGGGGGATTGTCTGTGAGGCTCCAGCAGCTCCAGTAGCTGAGGGTGAGTCTGCCCCGAGGAGCGCTCTGATTGGCTGAAAGGAGGAGGCGATGCAGGCTCTGTGTCCAACCGACGAGAGAGGCAGTGCGCATCAGTGAGCGGGGAACGGGCTCCAGCTGTTGTTCCTGTGCGTGGTGATGGAGACACGCAGCGAGAGGGGAAAACAGTTCAACAGACACAGAGGGAGGGGTTTGACCTGAAACTAAACCAGACTGAGCCAGGCTGTTCTGGTCTCATAGTCCTTAACTATGAAAGGGCAGAGTGGCTCTTGATGTGAGAGTCCTTAAAGGCTCAGATGGGTTGGTTCTAGTCAGGTGTTGTTGCTGTTCTAGAGTGAAACTGTTTTGATTTAGGTTGCAAAATGTGACACTTGGATAAATAAAAAAGATGGCCGCTGAGTCAGACGACACTCTGCTTTGCCCTCTTTGTGTTTGAGCCTTGTTATGAGGTATACACCAGATTTGCTTGAAGTAGTGTAACAAATGACCCTGATCAAAAGTTTACATACCCTGATAATTTTGGCCTGATAACATACACACAAGTTGACACAAACGGGTTTGATCTGTTTGCTTGTAATCAGTGTGTGTGTAAAAAAGGTCAGTGAGTTTCTGGGCTCCTGACGTTTCTGTAATCTGAGTCATGGGGAAAGCAAAAGAATTGTCAAAGGATCTGCGGTAAAAGGTAATTGAACTGTATAAAACAGGAAGGGGATATTAAAACATATCCAAGTGTAGTGAGCTAATCTAATTCCCCAGGACACCTGAAGTGTTCCTTTTAGTTCAGCCTCTCTTAGTGGAACTATTTAAGCCACCTGCGTCCAGTTTGTCAGTCTATCTGCTGCTGCTTGCTCTGCTGTTTGAGTGCCATTGTGTCTGCTAAATGTAGCTGGTCAGGTGGGAGAATATCACTTTTGGTGGTTAAAGCCTCAATTGTAGTGCCTAACTGAAAGACTGTCTATTTTTAGTGCTGTGTCCTGATGGTAAGTGGCTAGGTGGTAAGTGTGGTGACATTTAAACCTACATTTACGAAGGGGAACTTTATGGTTTTGTTTTGTAGTCCAATCAGTTATTTTCCTGTGTTCTTCTCTGATTACTCCAAATTTTTTAAAGATTTCCAGGACCAAATCCTCCAGTGGTGTAGTTATAGCCTAACCCATCCCTATGCTCTTTGAATAAACAACCTCACTCGCATTGCCATGCAAGGAATTGAGACTGCCAATCTGCAGAGTTCAAACTCTAAGAAGTGGAAAATGAAAAGCTCAGGTAGACCAACAAAAAATTCAGCCACAACTGTAAAATTGTTTAGGATGCAAAGAAAACCCCACAAATAACCTGAGCTAAAATACAAGACTCTCTGAAAAAAAAAGTGGTGTGGCTGTTTTAAGCTTCACAATAAAGATGCACTTGAAGGAAAAATGGGCTGCATGATCAAGTCGCCAGAACAAAGCCATTACTACGCAAATGACAGCTTGCTTGCAATACGCCTAAGTGCACAGAATCTCAACTTCTGGAACAAAATCATTTGGATTGATGAGACCAAAATTAAACTTTTTGGCCATAACCATAAATGTTACATTTGGAGAGGAGTCAACAAGGCCTATGATGAAAGATACACCATTCCTCCTGTGAAACATGGAGGTGGATCACTGATGCTTTTGGGAATGTGTGAGCTACAATTTATTTCATGTGTCCAGGATCAAGCCGGGGCGAGTGAGTCAGCTGATGCATTGATCCACTTGAGTGGCAAGGGCAATCAACTCATCAAGGGCCGTCAAGAGGTCATCTGTAATGTGATCAGTCTGGGAATTGGAAAGTGTAGCATGTAAAGCTGATGGACTGTTTTCTACTCACACTTGTTAGCACTTGCAGCTGTTACATTTCCAGTGCCTCAGTGGTAGTGCGGTTGTCCTATAACTGAAAGGTTGGCGGTTCAATTACTGCTCTCCCTGGTTCAAACTGTTGAACAAGACACTTAAGCCACCTTTCCTCCAGTGCCACAGCTCTGGTGTATGAGTTTGTGTGATTTATAGAGGTGAGTTTTGTGGTTATCAGAGAAGGCCATGAATCTGTGTGATTGGGGTGAATGGGACCATAATGTAAAGTGCTTTGGGTTCCCGAGAAGGGTACAAAAAGCGCTATATTTTTCCTTTACCTCAATCTCCTATCTTTTCATTTAAACTACCCTTGAAGCATCATCTGAGCAGAATCCACTTTACTGATGTGGTACAACACAGTCTTTGTGGCAGTTTCTTGGCTGCAGGACCTGGTGACTGTAAAATGAAACTGTTTTATGACGTTTCCAGTAACACATCTGCCCAATGGCTGTTTGTTTAAAAAGACAGACATCTGATATCTTTTGTCCTGTTTTACTAGATGTTCCAGATGACTTGAGTTACACAAAGGGCTTTGAAACATGATTTGAATAAAATTATATAAAAGGGGTGCACCTCACAAAAAGAAGGTTGTATGACTTATCTTTCTTTTTCCTCCCACCGTTCACACACAGGTAAACAAGGGAGTCTGAATAAATGAGTGCAAAATGGTTGTTTGTCAGTGCATCTCTTTCTTTATTTTATTTTTTTTTAGTAACTTTTTATCAGTCTCAGACTCCACACTCCCCAAAAGCAGCCTAGGGACCTCGCCTGTTTCTCTTTTATCAAAGAAAAGAATCTCCCACAACCTGTAACAGAACAGGCTCTCAGCTCCTGCAAAAATGCAGGAGGTGCCCTGCTGTTTGCTCACCCTTCCTCTCCCTTCAGTGGGGTCCTTTGGACGTAGCTCACAAGCCCTGCTGAGGATGCGCCCCTCCAAGAGGTGGTGTCCTCGCTCCTGCACCGCGGCGCAATTTCGGAGCTGTTCCAGGTGGAGGCGGAGAGGCGGAGAGGAGCCTTTATTCTCAAGATTCTGACCTATACATACAACTGGCTCATCCATGCCGGGAGGCTGTGAATGAAACAAATGGAGTGCTGCGCCACATCTCAAAGCTAGGATTGTGGTAAACCGGGCAAAGACCATGTTATTGCCTGCCCAGGAGGGGACATACCTGGGGCTATAATTGAATGTATAGGCCATGCTCAGGAAGTTGGCCCACACATTGCAGATAGGGCGGCAGTGGCTCAGTGGGTAGAGCGGCCGTTCTTTGACCGGCAGGTGGGTGGTTCGATCCCTGCTCGAAACATCCCAAAACATCATAACATCCCGCTCTCCCCCACATACTGTCGTTGTGTCCTTGGGCAAGACACTTAACCCACCTTGCCTCCAGTGGTCAGCTGTAACACTGGTAAAGTGCTTTGAGTGCCTACTAGGTGGAAAAGTGCTATATAAATAAATAAATTTAAGCATTGCAAACTCTGAATATACAGTATTCAGAGGACATTACATTCATCCAAACCTGTTCTTGTACGGCTAAACCTTTTGTGCTTCGTCGTCTCTACAGCACACGATCCAAGCGCCAAAGTCTGGGGTCATTAAGAAAGTCTTCTTTAGCGAAGGCTCTCAGGCCGATCGTCACGCGGCGATGGTCGAACTCGAGGTGGAAACAGAGGAGGAGAAAGGCCAATAGAAAAACTCACAAAAAGAGACAGGTGGAAAGAAGCACGAGAGGTTTGAGTCACGGCGTGAATCATCAGTAGGAAGTGAGTCAAAGACAAGCAAAAACAACTGGAGTTGTCTTCTGGAGAGAAACAAAAGCAATGTCTAATTCTCACTGTTTTTTGATTCTTTTTTCTATTCCTAAAATCATGTTCTTCTGTTGCCTTTCATTAAACCCTGTATTATTTGTATCTAGAATAATTGATCTGTAGAGGACACTGGGTTTTTACTGGAGCAGAAGTCACATGACCCGAGGAAATCAAATGTAGACTCCACAACTCCATTGTGTCCTTGGGCAAGACACTTAACCCACCTTGCTTCCAGTGCCACAGCTCTGGTGTATGAATGTGTGAGTATGTTTGGAGGTTGGAGAGTCCATAGGCACAAAATAGCTGCCACGTCTCCACCACCAGTGTGTGACTGTGGAGTGAATGAATAATGGAGTGCTTTGAGAGCCTTGAAAAGCACTTTATAAATCCAATCCATTATTATTAAAATGATGGCTTCTTTTTATAATTATTATTATTTTTTTTTTTAAAAGCGCTTTACCACCTAGTAGGCACTCAAAGCGCTTTACCAGTGTTACAGCTGTTACTGGAGGCAAGGTGGGTTAAGTGTCTTGCCCAAGGACACAACGACAGTATGAACTGTGGGGGAGAGCAGGATGTTATGATGTTTTGGGATGTTTCGAGCGGGGATCGAACCACCCACGCGGCGGTCGAAGAATGGCCGCTCTACTTCTGAGCAACACCTCTGAGTAACACAGGGAGCCCATGCAGACTCACTTCTGACCGGGAATCAAACACACAACCTTCTTGCTGTGAGACTACTTACTATTATGTGTTAAATGTAAATGTCTGAAAGACACTTATTGCTTGCTGTTCCATTCATATACACCTTTAAAAATTGTAGGAAAAAAAAAAAACAACTTTAGGTACGCAAGGTTGCATACCCCAAAATAAAACGTTTGGGTCATGTTCAGTTAGGCCGCTCAGAGCACTCATTATAGTTTTTCTTAAATATACTCATCTAAATCTAACACAGAGGTGTCTACAGTCTGGAGGCAATTGGGTTGCTGCTCGGGCTGGGATGGGTTGGGATGGGCCGGGACTAAAATAGGCAGTTTTGAGATAAAAATGGCGACTACATTCTTGTTGTAAAGCTGTACCCCTGTCATCTCCTGTCTGTACATCCTGTAGAACAGCAGTCAGAGCATCAACCACTGCCCTTGTTCCGAGTGGGGACCACAACAAACCGCCACATTTAGGAGTTGTGTTCTAAAGTTATCTGAAAGCAATCAAATTCATTGGATTAAATTTAACAGTAAATCTTATTCTCTTGTCCAACATCTGCAAATGTATACATCCTTTCCATCCATCCATCCATTTTGTAAATAGAGAAAAATTATTTCCAATGAAATGTTAAATGTGGGTTATCTCTTCAAGATTCAAGAGTTTTATTTGTCAAATACACAGTTATATACAGAATATATATCCAGCAGTGAAATGTAAACAGGTCCGCTCCATGGACAGTACAAAACAATTACAAAAAAACTTAAAATTTTAAAAACTTCAAAAATTTACAAAAAACACAAGGAGGAGGTAAACTGTGGACTTATAAATTAGTGAAGCAGAAATGTACAAAGAAGAATAATGTGCAAACATGCTATAACAGGTTGTTACACAGTAACGACGAGAGCTGTATAATGTCAGTATGGATGATTATCCTGAAGTGAAGTCACGTGATGTTGTTAGTGACTGAGTCTGATGGCCTGACGGGAAGATGCTCCTCCTGAGTCTTTCAGTTCAAGACAGCAGGGTGATTAGTGTCCTTGATGATTTTAGTAGCTCTACCTCTGCAGCGTTTGGAGTAGACATCCTGCAGAGAAGGGAGAGCTGACCCTGAGATGCGCTCTGATAAGCGCACAACTCTTTGCAGGGCTTTGCAGTCATGACTAGTGCTGTTCCCGTACCACGCTGTGATGCACTGAGACAGTACACTTTATATCGCCCCTAAATAGAAAGTTCTCAGGATAGCTGGTGAAACCATGAATTTCCTCAGCTGGTGCAGGTGGTACAGTCTTTGCCTGCCTTTTTTCACCTGTGTCTGAATGAGTGCAGTCCAGGTCAGGTCCTCGGAGATGTCCACACCCAGGTACTTGAAGCTGCTCACTCTCTCGACAGGTGTTCCACTGATCATGAGAGGGGGTCTCTTCCTGAAGTCCACAATCAGTTCTTTAGTCTTGCTAACATTCAGAGAGAGACAGTTGTCCTGGCACCATGATGGCAGTTGCTCCACCTCGTCCAAGTATGCCGTCTCATTGTTTTTGGAAATTAGGCCCAGGACAACAGTATCATCAGCAAATTTGATGATAGATGTGGAGCTGTGTGTGGACAGACAGTCATGGGTGTAGAGAGAGTAGAGCAGGGGACTCAGGACACAGCCCTGTGGAGCTCCCACACTCGGGGCGATGGAGGTGGAGGTGAACTGGCGTACTGTCACCACCTGAGGTCTGCCAGTGAGGAAATCTTTAATCCAGTGGCAGAAAGAAGAGTTCAGGCCGAGATCCAGGAGTTTGACGTTAGCTTAATAAGAACTATTGTGTTAAAGGCTGAGCTATAGGCAATAAATAGCAACCATACATAGTTCCAACTTTTGCTGTCGATGTGAGTGAGGGAGGAGTGGAGAACGTGAGAGATGGCATCTTCAGTCGATCTATTGGGACGATGGGTAAACTGAAGATAGTCATTTAGGCAAGAGGGTTTCTGAAAATATTCTTCTGAAAATTGTTTTGTCTATATTCAAGGCATTGCATAGAGGCATCAAATTACAATTCAACTTTTAAATATAACCCATTGGTTTTAATAACGTGACACTTAACTCTCCCGCCAAGGCATTTGGTGCCACCTAGTGGACAATGTGAAGTTTTCCTCAAACTCAAAAAGTGCAGATGAATAGGGAGATGCAGGAGATATTTTATAAGCAGTAGCCTATAAAACAAACAAAATATTGAATCATAAATATATTGACAGATTTAACAGATGGTGTTGTATTTAATAAAAATGGTGCTTATTATAACGATGAAGAAAAATCCACCTAATGGAAAATAATTAGTGCAGGTAATATTTTAGTCGGTGTTTTGCAGCGCTGTGTGAATAGGATTTCAATAAATCACTAAATCACTAAAAGTAAAGTATCATATAAGACGTGAAGAAGTAGGCTATTGCAGAAATGCCTTGAAGTAGAGAGAAATATTAGACTTAAAAACAAATAACACAATATGACTTTTAGGGCTTTTATGAAGACATAATCAGCAAAAGTGCAGATATGTGTTTCCTTGAGCAAAAAATTAACCCGAACAATCCGTTGATTTAGATTTTAGAGCTAATATTCAAATGTATGTTTACACAGAGTGATTTTAATCTCACATCCGGGTGCTTAATTAAAATACTGAGTTGACCGTCAGTCTTGCACGTCCCGCTGTTGACTTCTGTCTGATTAGTGCGCATTAACGCAACGGCTCAGTGGCAACACGAGGTCGCGCTCTCCTCGTGCTCGTTCCGGGGCTGTAGAGTTTTCAGCGGACAGGACACACCTCCAGAGGGAGTTCCCGGGAGGTGGAAAACCAGGAGCTGATCTGCACGAAGTCACTTAATCCGAGGACAACTTTCACTGGAGACAGAGTGAGCTGCGGTGGTAAAGCGATCTAAGCCGCGGCGCGTCTTTCCCCGGAGTGGCCCCGACGTGAAAAAGCATGGGCACCTCTCTCCGCGCGGCCGCCCTGCTGGCCTTCGTGGTCCTGTCTATTTTACTGTCTCTGTTAATCAGCAGCGTGCAGCAGTTTGGAGCCAGAGTTATTTCTAACGCCACTCGTGGTCAGCAGCAGCAACGGCTCCCCGAGGCGTTGATTTCCCAACTCAACGAGCGGCGCAAGGAAATAATTCCGCTGCTTTTACTCAACAAGGACGGCGACAACTTTTCTGCTCAGACTCTGGACTCCTCCACATGGGACTACAGACTGTGGGACGAGATCATCCGTGGCTCCAGTCGCGCACGCACGGACGAGATGGGCTGTGAGTCCCTGGTGGACATGCGGGCGCTGGAGGTGCTCGGCTCGGGTTACACCAAGCTGGTTGTCAAGGCGAACCTGGCCGTGGGAGGAGGTGAGGCCGTGGCGCTAAAGCTGGTCAACGAGCAGGGCATCGACATGGGCAAGTGCGTGGAGGAGTTTAACGAGCCCGCGGCGTGTCGACAACTTGTGGCTTATAAACTGAAGAAGGAGATCGTGCTGCTGCAGAGGCTCCGGCATCCCAACGTGATCAGGGTAAGAGTTTAGAGGTTCAAAATGTCAGCGTACTCTTTACTCCATGAAACATTTACGTGCGCCTTGAACACTGCAGATGGAGATATATTTACCCAGTTTTCACACGGCAAGTGGTAAAAAGCGTTTCTGCCCCTTTTACAGTTTCTGGAAAATCACTCACCAACAGGTCAATTTAGATTCATTAAAAAACCTAAAATCTAGAATCAAACACAACAGATTAGAAAACTTTAATCACGTAACATTTAGTAATTTCATTAATGTTATATTTTTGTATTAACGGAGAAAAGTCAGTTTAATGGAAACTATCAGTGCTTTTCTGTCCGCTGTGTGAATAGAGATGAGGTCAAATTGATCTTAAATGTGAAAGCAGTGCCTAATTTGTGGGAAACTTTGAGGAAATATATTCCCCCACCTCCTAAATCAGTACTGGGACCTATTTAACTGTATCCAACCTCCATTTTTAAAAACATGTTTAACTCTTAGTTATAACTCAGTCTGTAGAAATGTAACATTAGTTTGAAAATTACATCATTTAGAGCTAAAAGGCTATAATGCAGTCTTCATAAGCCCTCTTCCTTTACCTATTTTTTCCCTTCTCAATGCTGCCGGAATACTTTTACCTAAATTTTCTCTCTGTGTCTCCCACCTCCGGTTTTACAAATGAAGCACTTGATAAAAGTATAATATAACACTAAGTAATGTATAAATGCATTAAAGTAGAAAGTACAAATATATAAACACTAATCAAAATCCTTTAATACGTTAAGAATAAGAATCTGTTCCTCAGTACTAATAATAATAATAATAATAATAATGTTTCAGATTTTCCATAATCACACACACTGCTCCCGCTCCCTTTGTCTGTACGACACAGTCAAGTGGGAGAAGAAAAGCCCCTTGTAGCTTTCGACTTCGTACCAGCTTCTCTTTAATTAAAGGAAAGCCGCTGACCCCAGCATGACCTTTGGTCCCAGTGTGTCACCCTGAAGACAATGTCCTTCTGTCTGTCCCTGGACTCATTCTGGTTACACCTTAAACTTATTCGCTCAAATCACTGCAGCTCCATTTAGAAGCAGTCGGGACAATGCAGTGTTCCTCTGCAGCTCTGCTCGTGGGACTGCTGTTTCATGAGAGCACATCTGACCCGTGTTCTAACTAATTGAACAGAGCTGACTTCTTCTTGACGGTGTGAGATTCAGGTTGTGCGATAACCCAGTACCATGACACAGCAGTAAATCACAGTTGTAGTTCTTCCACAAATATGAACTCAGTCGCTTAAGGACATTCAGAAAATTGCTTTGGTTTTTGAATTATTTTGAAGGAAAAGATTTTATCAAAGTAAAGCATGTTTTGCAGCAACCCGGCCATGGATAAGAGGAAGAGGTGGCTCAGGTATTCTCCCATATGCAGGCGTACTAACTGTTGTGCTCATAAGTTTACATACCCTGGAAGAATTTGTGACTATTTTTTATTTATTGATTTAGTTCATTTTTCAG
Organism: Neodontobutis hainanensis; assembly: GCA_024349245.1. Taxonomy (NCBI): domain Eukaryota; kingdom Metazoa; phylum Chordata; class Actinopteri; order Gobiiformes; family Odontobutidae; genus Neodontobutis; species Neodontobutis hainanensis. The sequence continues at coordinate 1,563,452 of JALDNG010000025.1, forward strand.
AGAATATGAATGATAACACAAAAACTTTTCTTTCACTCATAGTTAGTGGTTGGGTGAAGCCATTTATTGTCAATTGTGTTTACTATTTTTAAATCATAATGACAACAGAAACTACATAAATTACCCTGATTGAAAGTTTACATTCCCCATTTCTTAAAACAATGTATTTTCTGCCCAAAGCTGCCCATTCTTTTTGGCAAAAAGCCTCCAGTTCCTGTAATTTCTTGGGCTGTTTTGCATGAATTGCACGTTTGAGATCTCCCCAGAGTGGCTCCATGATACTGCGGTCAGGAGATGCCCAGTCCTGCCAATGTCAACTTGGCCTTGTGCTTTAAGTTGGTTGTCATGTAAGAACATCCAAGCACATCCCATGCGCAGCTTCCAGGCTGATGAGCCTGGAAGAAATAACCCTCGATGCAACTTTTCTTCCAGTATTTTCTGAAAACTTGCTCCATTCCTCTTGCCATTCATTTTGACGAAGTTTCCTGTGCCTTTGTAGCTCACACATCCCCAAAACATCAGCTCCACCTCTATGTTCCACAGTAGGAATGGTGTACCTTTCATCATAGACCTTGTTGACTCCTCCTCAACTGTAACATTTATGGTTGAGGCCAAAAAAGAAAATTTTGGTCTCATCACTCCAAATGACTGTGTTCCAGAAGTTTTGAGGCTTGTCTCTGTGCTGTTTGGCCCATTTTAAGCAGGATGCTTTGTGGCATTTGTGTTGTAATGGCTTTCTTCTGACGACTCGACCATTTAACCCATTTTTCTCCAAGTGCCTCCTGATCTCCTGTCTATGACTAACGGAGTAAATTCTCCATGCTGCAGCTCCGAGGGCACTGCGAGGGCGAGCCAAGAGGAAGAGGAGCGGAGGGAGGAAGGCTGGCCGTTATCTTGGAGCAGGGCAGTCCTTTGCAGATGATCCAGCTGCTACAGAGCCCTTGGGAGGACCGCTTCAGGGTAGGTTTTGTTGTCTGGGTGCTACACACACAAAACGTGTGTACAAAAAATGGTCAGAAATTTGGATAACATGCAAATTTTTTCTTTGGAAACAAATTTGTATCAGTGAGTGGTTCTGTTATTAAGAATGGAGAATTAAAATATAAAGTGATGTGAACCAAAAAGGTATGAGTGACATTTTAAGTGACCTTAAGAAAAAGAGCAAATCCATATGTTTTTTGCTGGAAAATGGCATGAAGCTTCCCAATTTTTTTTTTTAGGAAACACAATAAAATATGAGCTGCAATTGATGAAAAGTGTGTGTGTGTGACAAGTTTATTTCCACAATGTCTAAAACTCAGTGCAGATGGATAGAGTCAGTCACATTTTATTATTTTGTAATTTTAGGAGTTCTTTCAGAAGGCAGGCAGTCTAAGGGTGATTCTATTTTATTGCTTTAACCTTAGAGTAACATTTGCACCTAATGGCCTATTGTAACAGGAATCATAGCAGATGAGAATGTTCAGCACCTAATTGAAGCTTTGTCTAATCACAGCTCACATAAAAGGGGGTCTGGGGTTGGGGGGGTCCTATTGGGTGTTGGTTGATGCAGCTTTAAAGGTGCTTCTGGCATTAGCGGTACTGCCTTCAGTGTTGTGCAGGTTCACTGTTTGTGTGAGCACGAACAACTGAAGAAGAATCTGACAGTTTCAAGTGCGCTGGGGCCTGTCTCATGCCTGTGTTCACAGAATTCATTTTCAACTCTGCCCCTAGTGTTGCTTAGTTTACTTATGGCAGCAAATCGGGACGTGACAACACAAGCATTACGTCACGTTCACTGAAACAGTGCAGGAGTTTTGAAACCTTCTCATTTAATTAATTTTACAGGTTTACAGAGGCAAACTCAGATAGGCTCATTCTGCACATCAGGCTGTTGCTGATGCATGTATGTGTTAAAAAAATGTTATTTGAACCATTGAAACATCCCTAATGTACCTTTTTTTTAATGCTGGAAGAGTTGTAAAAAAGACATTAAATGGTTCAGGATTATGTTGGCTACAATGTATGTTCATTTATTCTCCAACTCAAGGCAGAAAGAATCTTGATATGATATTGTGTAACTCTCTTAAGCCAGAAGAGTTTATTGCACATTGTTATAGGTATCTGTATATAAACTTTATTTACCAAGGCATTTACAGTAGATGAAGGATTTATTGGTTGAAACATAATATAGAAATTTGTCATGGTTCAATAAATGTGTGTCAATTGCTATCTTTTGTAAAATCCACTTACCCTGAAAAGATGAGTGAGGCAGACATTTGAAACCACCGTGTCATGTGTGGAGCAGAGATGAGCTCTGGTCATAATCCACTGCAGGCCAGGAATTTCATCTGGACTCCACACAGGGGCTTAAGTCCACCCCCCAGCCCAGGTATGCTCACCACAGGAGTCCCACAGCGGGGCCCCCAGTGCCTTGTTTGTCATGCGTGAATGTGTTTGAGATAGAATGTGAAGTCTGATTAACAAAAACCTTCAAACATGCTAAGCATTTTTTTCAAATTTAAAAAAAAAAAGAGACCTTAACAAAGGCAGCTTGTACGGATCGGACCTAAATAGCTGTAATAATATAATACCCCCTGAAGTCACTCGGGCCCTTTTCAGCTCCACTGCATCTGCGCCGCTACAGTAATCCAGGGGTGTTGGGTTTCACCCCCTGCTTCTCGATGTAGTGCTCCGGTCCCAGAGCCGTACCAGAGCAGCGGCGCATGACCTCAGGCTGGAGTAATGTTTGCGCTGCCACACTCTCATTTCATGCTCCTTCAGTTGTACGACTAATGCCGTTATTTGGTTTTGAGTAGCCTACTTATTTTCTTTTTGTTTTTATTACGGGATTTAAAGAGCACTATAAAAACAGTCCCAGGAAATGGCTCGCAAATGTAGTCAGAGAAAAAGTCTTAAAAAGCAAATAACAGTGTGTTTGCAGGACTTTGGAGCTGCTATTTTTATCTGTTTAATGAAAGAGGATAAAGTTGTAGAACATGGCAACCTCTTAGGGGAAAAACAAGAGTAATTTTTAATTTGTCTTCTTTGAACTGCTCCTGGTCACAGGGACCAAGCCACACTTAAAGAGGATAAATCAGGCCAGAGCTTAGAACAATCCACAAACGAGCCAAAATCTTTCTTAAACTCCAGTCACAGAATTATTTGGGATATTTTAAAACTGTATTTATTGGTGAACATGTTGGATCACACATTTATAACTGAAATAAAAAAGAGGGAGAAGGGGGGAAACACACACTTACACTGCCAGAGACAATTATATAGAAATGTAAATGTATACATTTTTTAAAGTTGGCACTGTGGATGATTTCCAGTCTTTAAAGTCACACTATGTAACTTTTCACCCCATAATATAGAACCTAAAATAATCTATAGTCTAAAAATGTTTAAGGTTTGTTAACATCAAGGAGACTAAACCCTCTTTTAAAGAAAAACAAATATGCCCGATTCCAAACAGATGTTACTAATGTGCAGGGCACGTTACCATCTCATGAAAACGCATACTGAGCCCAAATGTGTCACATCAGCACACATTTACATCACAACTATATTTATACAATATTTACAAGAAATGAACAGTTCCACATCATGAGTCTTTGAGTGGGTACACAGCCTGGACAGTTACTTAGTGTTGCTTTAAGTTTCAGGAGATTTGACTGAGGTCATTGTCTTTCATACACTATCTGTGCATTTTTAAAGTCATTATAGGTTTGTGACTGCAACATCAAAGTTAAAAACCTGCCAGATATGCAAAGATTTTTAATTCTGATTTCAGTCGAACTAAAAAGCCAAGCAGCAAGTGTAGACATTTTACAAGTGAGTGTCATGTTGGCTGCTCTTTTGAGAAAGTTGGGTTGATGTATTTTTTTGGAAGAGTGTCGAGGAGAGCTAGGCAGAAGTCCAGCCTGTTGATTATAAAAGTCTGCGTTAGGATAAAATTTTGTCATATTTCTTTTATCTGCACTCTTTGTCTTTAAATTTTTTATTCTGTATTTTACTTATGTTTCTTATTTTAAATCGTGTCTGTTCTGGCCCGTCCTAGGTCTGTCTGGATCTGGTGCGGCTGTTGCACTTCCTGTCCCGCTCTCCGCTGGGCTCTGTGGCCCTGTTGGACTTTCAGCCGCGACAGTTCGTGACTGTGTCGGGGTCGCTCAAGCTGACGGACCTGGACGACGCCAGCGCGGAGCCGACGCGGTGCTGGAGCAGCGCCGACTGCACCCTGCAGTTTCCTCAGAAGAACTTCACGGTGCCCTGCTCGTCCCAGGGAGTCTGTGAGGGCCTCAGCGAGAAGAGGAACATTTACAACGCCTACAGGTAAGAAACGACAGTTTTATGGCGTAATGGAGGTGTGATGGATGGATGAGCAGCGGATACACGGATGAGTGCTTAAATACAGGCTCCGGTGACAAGTGAAATGTGCAGGATAAAGAGATGGCAGTTTGAGAGGAAAAAGAAGCCTTCCCAGTTTTTGACAGCTTTATAGGCTGTGTTTGTTTTAACACCCAAGTGAGACAAGTCATGTTGTGCACTAACTAGAACCACTTTTACACTGACGTTTGTGGCACTATATTCGTGTCGGTTGTTTCCAGAGATGAGATGGTGCCTGCATGAACTGGTATTGTGATGAAAATGGCAGGATAGAGCTGCACAATATTAGGAAGAAATGCAATACGCCAGGGGTCTTCAATTAAAATCAGCCAAGGTCCGCTTAGATAACTTTCCTCAAGTGAGGGGTCTGGAAAATTTAAATAAAAGGATATGTGTTTGAATATAATTCTTTAAAGTAAAGTCTCATTTATTCCACACCTACAGCCTCTTAAACAATCTGGAGATGAATGTCCACTGTATTCTGTATTTTATCCTTTGTTTACATGAGGAGGATGTTTGAGTATTTATCTTTCACCAACACAACTCACAGACAAAAGGAAAAAACTACAAAATCAAAAGAGGCTAAAGCTCAAGACCTGGTGGTTTATTGACAACAGCCTGGAATCCTGCAGATAATGCCTAGTACTCGTTTATACATGTGTGAGAACATTTTAAATACAAAATCATCAATTCAAGCAAAACATATTTGTTAAATAAATATTACAAAGATGCCTGTCATAATTGATCCCTTTCTATTGTCATTCCTCTGAAAACAACAGGAACAACAAGATGTTTTAATTTTTTCATGAGGATAGAATTTTTTGTGTTCACGTGCTTTACTGAGCAAGATATTGTAAAATATGTATGTCTGACACATGCTCAGTACATAAGCAGTATAACAATGCTCAGCAGTCTACTGATGATAACAATTATTTTTCTCTTACATTTTTGGCCCGAACCTTTGTGTATTAAATATCTTATAATATGTTATGATCTTGAAATCCTGTGCCGGTCCTGGTTGTATAGTTCTGACACCAAACCAAACAATCGTTGCTTCTGTTTTCTCACTTCATTAAAACACAGCTTTTAAATAAAGGACATTATAAATGTTCTTGTTCTTGTATGACTCATCTACGTTCTTGCTAAATAGCATGTAGTTATTGTCTCCCATTCGAAATATAAGGCGTTAGTTAGATAATCCCCTAGAAAGCATTGTCTTGCTCCATAAACGTTGTGGCAGTCACATCCTCTGCAGTGACAGGGCTAGGAGACCTGTACCTTAAACACTTGTCTCTGTGAAGGGGCCTTAATGATGAAGTAAAGCTTTGACAGTCACTATCCAGCTTCTTATAGCAGTGTGCCTTCAGGAGAATAGTTGTTTATTATTAATGTAAAATCAATCAAACACTTGTGATCTTGCCTGAAGCTCATATGGCCCAGTTTTTTTTTCTTGCCTGTTTTCCAGGCTTGTCTAATTCCTTGTCTGTCCCTGGCCCTAGGTATTTCTTCACGTACCTGCTGCCGCACCAGGCCCCTCCCAGCCTCACACACCTGGTGGACCACATCATGAACTCCACAGGTGAGACCCACCGCGCTTCGCCTCGACATGACAGCCTTAACTATTAAACATCTGACGAAAACAATTCCATAATCATGTATTGACATGTCTGTGCGCAGTTTAATGAATACAAGTGTTACAATGGCTCTGATTAGACCAGAGATTACAGCAGAGAAAACATCTTTGACTCGACTTGTGCACTTACAGAAGGATGTTCCCGCTGCTTTGTCTGTGTGCAGGGGAGCTGAAAACCGACATCAATCAGACGCTGGAGGCTTTTGAAGACATCCTGACTCTGTACAAGTCTGGTGTGCACCTGGACAACCTGCCCGCATCAGCGCTCAAAGGTATGATGTGCACCAGGACACTCTTTGTTCCTGTTCTTTGGAAAGTGCTTAGCCCTTTTTGGCACATTTCCAGTTAGCAGTACAGCAAGGTTTGATAAAGATTACCCCTGAGATGACTTGGGTTTTTTACAGAGAGAATGCGCAGAGTAAATGGTGACCTTGTTCAAGAGCTAAAGAAATTTGTGTGTAGATGTGAATACTGCCTGGTGTCCAGTGACGTAAGGGGTGTGAGTTTAGTCAGATACTGCTTAGAAGAAAGGAGTCTTTTCAGCTTTTGAAACTCCAAACAGAAAAATATACTGCAACTTTTTCTTTTTGAGGCCCGTACTGTTGCTGGTCCTGTGCAGTGCAGGCAAATAGTCACAAAAATAGTAAAACATTAACTTTAAAACCCAAAACTGATCAATTGCAGGCTTTTGTTCTGGTTTATGAGAAAGAAATAAGTCTGCGGAGATTCTGACTCATCCAGATCATAATCCAATAAAAGGTTTAGATCTTTACATGGGGACTTCAACCAATCAGAATGAGTGACAAAATGTCTTCTACTTTAAAACACTATGTCCAACAATGTAACCTTTTATTTGAAAAAGTACATTATAAATTTTTTTTTTTTTGGCATATGACAGTTTACCGCAAGAACAAGACTAGTTTCTTTTGAGAAAATGTTGCTGTTCTGTGTTTTCAGTTTTTGCTGGGGTAAGGAGGTAAGGATTCTCTGTTTCCAATTAGCAGATTGCAGTGTTTAGGTCCACGTTTTAGCAACCAGTGTCCCAACTTAGAGGTGACCAAATGAATGCAGCACACCTATTTTGGACTCCTCTAACAGCACACTGGACCGCGCCATTCCAGTGGAAACACAGCGTTTGATCCTGGTTCTGTTTTCATTTAGTATCTGAGAAAATGTTGGGGGGGATGGGTGTTTCTCCCTCTCAAGGCTGTTTTGACAGGTTTATTAGGCAGCTGGAATGAGGGGACAAGGCCAACAAGGTGGGATTAATCCTGGCTGACGGGGGCTTGCTCAGGGAGCTCAGCTCAGCGAGGGTTATTTCTCCAAAGTTTGACCAATTTAATCCCACATATTTTTTTTGAAATTCAAAAATGATCAGCCTGTTGAATGGTGTTTATTCTGGAAAAGCCTTTGACCAAACCAAATTCAATATTTTTCAACCTTTTGGTCTTTAGTAATCCACCATTTTTTATTTTTTTACTTATTTGTACTTTTTTATTTTATTCTCTCACCTTAAAAGTTTTTCCGTGGTCGGTGGTGTGAGCCGTGGGAAAAAATGGGGTAAAGGTCATCTCTTCAAGATGGTTCCACTATTTCCCTGCAGCAGATAATTCTACTTTAGTCTCCATTTGAACATGAGACTTTACAAACTTAAACTCCCACTAAAAAAAGCACATTCAGTCCTCCTCTTCGCCTGCCCTTCCAATCATTCCTCTCTCCTCCGCTCTATGAAATATTAATAACAGAAGGGTGTCTGGCTGCGTTCCTGCAGACAGAGTTTCCATCCCCAGATGCTGGACTGTTTATATAGCAGTGCTTTGTGAGTTGAATCACTAATGGAGGAGTGAAAAAGCAAGGGCGTCGAGGCCAACACTGGGAGGGAAAACTTAACGAGGAGGTGCCATGAGTTTGCTGCTGCTCCAGGAACTCGAGCCGAGGGGCTTTAGATTACGTGAACATATAGAGATGGTTTCAGGAGGCGTTTATTTGGAACTCCAAAGGTTGTTCAGGTTTTTTTTTTTTCAAAAGCATGTACACTGTTTGTTTTGCCACAAGGAAGATTTATTTTATTTTTTTATATATATAATATATAATCTTTTTTGTAAGGCTGGGGTGTCACGTTAGTACGTTACGTAAATCTACTGTTTCTTTAGCAATTTGTTTCCAACAACTTACCAATAATTTTTATTGAAAGGGCTACGTAACGCCAGATGTGTGCAAAACTTCCTTGTGGGTAAAAGGAGGTGGTTAGCAATAGGTCTTTAAGGAGTCATTTACACAACAATGCGTTTTGCAGAATTCAAGATGATTATGTCGTGGACAGGCCTCAAGTTTACACGACACCAGTGTTTTTACACCTCAAAAAAGTTTTTCTGGCTGAGAGCTGTCTTTGTTTGGTTGCGGCTGCTGCTCAGCTCTTATGTACACTGTGAAGATGGCTTCCTCTCTGAAAACAGACGTCATAGGCACATCACTTCGTATCAACGTGAATCGGCAACAGTGTGAGTTGTGTTTTTCTGACGAGCATTGTCGTGTAAATGGCCCCTAAGGGCTGTGGAAAACCAGTGGTAAATACATTAATAATTGTGGTTTGCTTGGATATTGTCTATAGTAGATTGATACATTTATGAATACAAGAAGCCCTTACCTAATATGTAACATTAACTGTCGAGCCCAAAAAAATATAAAAGCATGGGTAGGCTTTAACACCACAGCCCAGAGGAAAAACCCAGTTGAGAAATATATTATTAAGCCAAATGACAACATCTCGGCTCACGACAGATTCTTGCATTAATGGAGTGTGTGTGTCTGAGGCTCCCATCAGTTCTCCACTTTTAATTTGAAATCGCTGACAGATGTTGATTCATTTCTAATGTAGCTTTTCCACAGCTGAGATCATCGAGCATACAGTGACCGCAGACCGAGGGAGTTTTTTTTAAAGTGCACATACGGCAAAATAAAAGCAGAGCCAGTGAAAACTTCTATTAGATAATCAGCGTGCCGTTGTCGTTGGAGCGAGCACAGAGCGGTGATTCAAACGTCAGCTCCAACCCAGCAGCAGGCCTCATTTTTCCCCCTGAGACGGCTCCAAACACTCCTCCCCTTGTTTCACTTTTCTTCCCTTTCCTCAGAGTCAGAAGGAGATCCTCGTGTCTTTTTCCCCTCAACAATACCCCCCGCCCACACACACCACTGCTGCCATTCAGAGGGGTTAACAGTCTGTGCCTCCTCCGTACGGCTCACACACCGGCCCTTTTGTGTGAGTGTGTGTGCGTGTGTGTGCGTGTGCGCGCGTCTGCGTCTCTCTAACGCAGAGCAGATGATTTAAGGCCAGATTCTGCAGAATGGCTGACTCCAGGAGTTGCACATGATGAATGTAGCACAAATGGTGGGGGTGAAGGTCGCGGGTGTTCAGTTTGGCTGGGTTTTGTGCAGGATGTGGAGTCAACAGGGTTTGGAGAAGAAGCAGGACAGAGTTGTTGGCTGTGGGTTAGTGTTTAACAGTATATTCTTACTCGCAGTGATAGTGTTTTATTTATCCAGGGCATGCTTTTCTTTAGTCACTCCGATCTCTTTGGTTGCGCCCGGATCTTACATGAATAAATAACTTTTAGTGTGTCCTCACCCAGCTTCCTGTCAGTGTGTGCTCTGTGTGTCGCCCCCTCACGGACCTCTTGAGTCTGTCGTAGACCCTGTCCATGGGCTCGTTTTGAAGTGCTTTGTCCTTGTGTGTGTGTGTTTGCAGATTACACGCTGATGCGCGGCGTGCGGGGCTCAGCGGGCGGTGAGTACCGCTGCTGGCTGTCCTACAGTCAGCAGGGCTGCGTGCTCTCCGTCCACAGCGCACGAGAGGCCGCACACATCTGTAACTCCCACTCGCAGTGCAGCAGCTTCACTCTGAACGGGCAGAAGACCTGGACCGGTAAGTTCCATATAAACCAACTTTATTTCACTAAATCAACCAAAATATGTTTGGTCTTTTTGATTAAAGAATATACTGTGCTACCTCTATACATGCATTGTAATAAGACATATTTAAAAGTAATATTACATGTTTATTATTTATTCCAGTTGTTTCAGACTGTTTTTCTGTCATTTTGGTCCCAAGTGGTGACCATATTTGAGAACAGAAATGTACATTTAACAGCATTCTTTTGCATACACATGCTTGTTAATTAAGTCCTTTTTTAATGGGACTAGGTAATTTAAATGTTTATATATCAAAAGTCCCCCCAGGACACCTTCATTTATAGTATATATTTGTAACCTTGATTCCAAATTATCACTGACTAATATATCAGTCAATAGGTACATGAGCATTATTGTTTGCTCGGGGGAAAGTGGAAGATCAGTGTGAGCAGGCAAAACAATATCCAAGGGACTATGAATAGCTTTTATTGAATAGCTTTTGTTTCATCCTGACTAAATACTGTATATAAAACATACCGCACCAAAGTTAGGTCTAAAATGCCAACTTGTTGTCTACTTAACACCACACAAATGCCCACAAATTTATTTATCTGTCATTATTACTACAAATGACTGTTTTATTGTATTTATTTCTATTTATTTTATATATATATATATATATATATATATATATATATATATATATATATATATATATATATATATATATATATATAAAAAAAACAACAAAACAACAACAAAAAATTATATATATATATATATAATTTTTTGTTGTTTTTTTACATTTAAAGACGGTACAATAGGCATTTATAACTGAACCTAGCACTAGGATGTGTCTTGATTCACTAATGCCTAATGTGTATTACCGGCGTGTAACTGTCCAACAGCAGGTCTGCCATGTGACTTCAGGGTGATTGCTGCTTTGAATCTTTTGATGGACCTTTTAAACACAAACATACACAGTATAATTACATGTATCGTGTCAGAACATGTCGCTTTACACTATGAACTTCTCATCATATTTGTGCTTTCAGGTCGTCTTCTGGCCTCTTTCCGGAGCAGTGTCGCTCAGCTGGTGCCTGATAGCACATCAGATGCATATGTGAAGAAAAGCAAAGCCTCTGAAGTGCCTTCCCTTTGACCAGGACCGTCTTTTTTCTTTTTTTTGAAGGATTATGCAGATAGTGTCAGCGCTGGTTGGATTCTCAGGAGGCAAACCTGTTTGAAGCCTGCGTGATGTATTTATGGGGCTTCTGCTCTGTGACTGTTTGAAGTAGAGCCAAGTTGCTGCCTCAGCCAACTGCTGTTTACAGGGATTTCCCTTCAGGTACAATTAGAGCGGGAGAGCCCTGTCCTCGGACATGTTTTTCTACCTTTATTTACCGTGTGTTGGCTGTGCCGATGCCGGGTCCCTGCAGCAAAGTGTTAAGCCAAAGAGGTAATGCGAACAGCGCTGCTACTCTGAATGTGAAGCCCGAGGACAAGGAAAGAAAACAAGCGCTTATACAAATCCACTTTGATGTTCGCTCACCGATGTTGCAGCACTTTTTCATGGTTGCCTGTCTTGGCTGCTTTGTGGCCCCAGACGCCGACAGCTACATAAGCATTTACTCCTACAACATGAGCGGAAAACTATTTGAATCATTCCAGAGCTTTTTGTAGATGGAAGTATTTATGTGATAGAATGTAAATGTTCTTACATGATTGTGCATCTTATTTTATGTGCACCTTGTGGGTGAATCTTTTATTTTCAATGAAAAGTAATTGACTTTATTGTTTTTTTAAATATATATTTCACCTGTAACTGTAGAGTTTGAATGGCATAAATGTCTTTTTTTTTTGTTATTGGCTTGTGTTGTGGTGATTTACAGGGTCATTGTGTAAGTGCAACTGTAGCTAAGCAGGCTGTTTATTTGTCATTAGCAGTTCCATGAGTGGGGCGGGGGACAGGGGAGGTGTCTGCGTGTGCCGACTCACTATTGTCTGTGTGTTTAAGGCCCTTTATCTATTGCGTGGCTGCCCTGCTACAATCTGTGAGCCATCTGAAAGGCCGGGCAGAGCTCCGCAGAGTTTGCACAATAACGGAGGAATGCATTCAAAAGCCACTTCATGCTGTGCTCATTATCAGCTTTAATTAATCCATGTAAATGAGCGCACTCACTGAGCCTTTCTCATGGGCCACAGGACCGGGCTAGGGGAAACAAAGGCCTTTGCTGGGACAGTCGCAGCTCCACGTGTGCTTTGCACCTGAATGGGCCTCCATCTGTCTGCGGGGGGCAAGCGGGGGGTAGGGAGCAGGGCAAGACTGCATTAAGGCCCACTCAGGCATTTGTAAACTTTATCAGCAGCATTCATCAAGATAAAACTTTGACTGATATATGTGATAGTAAGAAATAGCTGCAGTCTGTTCCTTGTGTGGAGAAAAAAAAAGTTCCTTTTCCCTAAAACGTATGAATCCTTCAGTCTTCAGTTTGGTCCTAATCAGTTATTTCAAGAATCTGACCTGACTCTTTACTTAAAAGAGCAAAATGTTAAGTAATCAGTGCACATCTCACTCACAGTGACCCAAAGTAGTGTACTAGTTATTGTCACATATTCTTGTATTTGTAAATGTCAGGGGATATGGTACCAAACTACACATCTGAATGTTCTCGAGCAGAAAAATACTTTGTACAAGTGCTTTTATTGTGGTCTGCACTTTTACTAATGATCAATCTTAAAACCACGAATAAAGTACTCCGCTTTGCCCACTTCTTTTTTTTCACTTCTGTGAAATAAATGTCATTCTTAAACATGTTGTTGTTCCTCTGTTTTTACACAAACACAAGTTTTAAAGGGGATTAGGGTTTGGGTCTAAACCAGACATGGGCTCTTTGCAATGTTTTATTTGTTAGGTGATATTTTGTGGACTCTGCACACTCACACACAGAAATAGACAAAATGACATTAAACGGGGGTTAACGTTTTAAAGGCAGGAAGGAGGAAAATGTTAAAAACAAATTGATGTGTCACAATCCTTGGCCCCTGAAAGGAATTTTATTTCCATATTTTACACAGCTTTATCACAACCCCTCACTACTTTGTGTTTGACACCACTGACCTAAACAATTTCACATGATAGTAATTATTAGTTATGACTATCAAAAAGTTGAAATGCCAAATTGAATTTAAAAAAAAAAGACAATACAAGTATCTTTCCAGACCATAAATACAAAAGATGTCTTTACAAGAAAGGCCAAAGACGGCTATATTTTCTAAGAAAGTTAAGGCCTTTTAATGTAAATAACATGATTTATCAGCAGTAATGGCTAATTCAGTTTTCTATGCTGCAGTCTATTGAAACAGTCTCAGACTTTTGAGATTGACTTGAAAAACTAATAGAGATGGCTGGTTCAATATATAATTAGTTTGGAGACTGGTTGAAGCAGTGGAGCAACATACAAGAGGACTAGTGCAGGTCGTCACATAGCCTGCCGTGCCCGCAGGTTGGAAAAAAACCCAGACACCACTAAACAGGACAGATGCTATACTGAACAACATAGACCACCCCCTGCTTTTGAACAACAGAGAGCAGCCCAACACAAGAACTTACATTTGCATTTATTCATTTAGCAAACGCTTTAATCCAAAGTGACTTACATTAAGCTTCTATTCAGCTGGAACACCACTGAAGGCAAGGTGGGTTAAGTGTCTTACACAAGGACACATCGCCAGTATGAACTGTGGGGAGAGTGGAAATTGAACCGCCTTCATTTGGGTTAAAGAACGACCACTCTACCACAATTTGAAGAGACCTAACAAATTTATTTTTCAGGATTAATATAGTTTGAATTAAATGTGGAATCACTCACACAAGTGACCCTTTAAAGTGGTCGGCACATTTATTATTTCATCTGACTGTTCTTGACCCATAACAAGGCCAGTTGAGTAAGTGAGAGTGGGTTGTAAGTCTGATTTATGTTTCGTTCTAAATTGATATACAGTGGAGTACAAAATGAAAGGTATAAACCACCATTGGAAGTATTTTCTCAGTCGAGCAGGGCAGATATTTGGTGCCTCTCAGGACGTTCACCTTGAGCAGAAGGGTCGACTTCTCCATACTTTCAACATTTGTGGCTGAGACACACTGGAGGAGGCCACTGTTTAACTTTTGTTGGCCCCTTGTTGTCTGGACAAAGTCAGTTGATTATGACTGTGATTATGAAGATAAGGGTGTTATGAGATGAGATCAGGGCCGAGCCGGTCTGCAGACAGACCTGAAGGACTGTGTTATGTTGACATAATCCCCACAAAAACAGACAGAAACCCCCGCAAACTGGTTTCCTTTGGTGAAACAGGTTTGTGCTCTGTCCCCTCTCACCCTGATAATCCGCTCTGAATTTATCCAACCTTCTGCTTTACTTTATCTTTGAGATTAGCTTCGGAGAAAACATCTGGTTTTGGACCGGTTTATCTTGACTCAGTGTTTGACTGAGCTGACGCATGGTCTACAGCTGTGGTGGGTCAGCGTCAGTGGCTCAGGTGGTAGAGCAGTTGACTATAGCCGAAAGGTTGGCAGTACAATTCCCACTCTCCCCAGTTGTTGTGTCTCTGGGCAAGACACCTAACCCACCTTGCTTCCAGTGTCACAGCTCTGATGTATGAATTTTGGGACAACAGATGGAAATTAGTCTAAAACTACAATCAGGCATTTTTACATTTATTTTCATCAACATGCACTGTCCTAAAAAACAAAAACAAAAATGGGTTGCAGGAGGTTTTACTTGCATCTTCCCAAGAATCTAACTCAAGAAATTAAAAAATCCATCAAAGTAAAATTTTTAGAAGTTTAAAACAGCTGATTTTGTCAATCTTGAGGAATAACACGGTGCTATAAAAATCACGAGGACACTGAAAATTGTCCATTAAAAGGGAAGAAAAGGAAGAAACTACCTCAAAATTTCCAAGACACGGGGCTCAGTACAGCGCAAAGCACATACGCTCGCTCTCACCCTGTTTCCTGTCTGTTTACACTGTCAGTAGGCTACGTTAGCCTGCAGCGCTTACTGTCTTTGCTCGTTGCAGCAAACCTCCTTCACCCCGCCTTCGCTCATCAGGTCACAGGTGGAACTAAGCTGCGTTGCGCGCGCCTGGCCGATAATGCAACGCACCTTTGTCATTGTTTGTGTGCACTGGGAGCTGACACTACAGCAGAAGAAACACGACGAGGATTGAGTTTGGAGCTTGGTGACTGTGACGGTGAGTGGGATTAGGTACTCACGTTAGAACTCTGTTCTGTAGAGAAATGCTGTTCTTTGTTGTGCTTGCTAGTACCCAGGCAACAAAGCCCAACTGCCTCTTGTCCTGGCACCATGGTCAAGCCCAAAGAACACCAGTAATTATGGTCAGGAGATGGACCACCTCTCCCAAGAGCACACGAGCCCCAACACAGCTGCACAGATAAATAACTCGCAACCAAAAACGTCTTCAGCCGCGGTAATAACACCAATCTTCTAAGTGCTCCAGCCTAGGCAACGAGACTCTGGCCCTCATTCAGCACTGAATGGGTAACAGAGCCTGCAGACATGTCCATGAAATAAGACTGCACAAGAAAGTTTTGATTTAACTTTCTTGTGCAGTCTTATTTCTTATTTTTTATTAGTTATAATTCTACAGTAAAATGAGACCACATTTGTCTCTCTTTGTCTCCCAAACTTATCTTCATGCAATCATTTTGTCTTCTCTGTCATATTGTATGCCTGCTTAGTCACTACTATTGAAAACCTTGAACCAAAAGCAAGGCTCTATAACAGAGAGATCTACAAGATCCATAACAGACTTCCTGGTTGGACGCACCACTGCTCTGCCCTATCACTATCTAATGCCTTGACATTTCAGAACTTATACAATAAGCCATGGGATTAAATTGTATTTTAAAAAGATGCACCTCCACAGCTCTTCTTGCTTTGTACCAAAACTCAGCTCAAGGTCTGAACCCTACTCTGTTACAAAGGGACTCTTGCCTTTACCGGCTTTTAGGAACTGCTATGGACGGGTCTTTCTTTTTTGTGCTCTCTTAAACCTGGAATCAGATCCCACAATATATCAGGACTTTAACATCACAAAGACTGAAGAATAATAATTTTTTTCACCACCTAATTGACAATTTTTAACTGTGACCCCTGAGATGGTCCCATTGCCTCCTCCTAATACTGCTTCTCCCTGTGTCTACGCAAGTCTGTGTTTTTGTAGATTGTACTGTCTGTCTTGAAATTTGTGTTGTGTCTTGTCTACATGTTCTGCAGAACATGAAAAAACAGTTTTATATTGAGTCACGCTTATTTAAAAAAACAATTTTTGAATAAAATAAAAAGGAGAAGTGCTCGCTAACACAGATTTGGACAGGTTTGTGAACAATATTTGAGAGAAATGGGCCTTTTGTGTTTATAGAAAATGTCTTATATTTTTGGTTCAGCTCATGAAAACTGGGGGCAAAAACAAAAGTTTTGCATTTAAAGTTTTGTTCAGTGTATATGTTTTTGTTGGTCAATATATGAGTATGTCCCTGGCTGTCTTACTGTTTACGCGTGTTGCAGAGCCTGTCTTTATGCTGTTCAGCTGGAATGGTGCGTTGAGGCTTTAGCCAGACCTCTGTTTTGTTTTTTTTGTTTAGGGATGTGTTCATCTGTTCGTTTCTGGTGAGCTGTTCTCATATTCATGTATGGTACACTGTGGCACTGTTCTGTTCTGGGACTGCGTCAGCGACAAGTTATTCTCCTCCTCACAAGAAAATTTCAAGGAATGAGACGGGGAGGAGAAAGATTGTTTTCTTTTACTCTGCTCCATACTCTATTTCTGTGTTTTGTTTAGTTTTTTTAGTTTCTAGTTTCGCTCAAGTTGTTTCCATTGGTTTTATTCATGACCTCCATCTGGAAATAATATGTTCATGAAAACAATCCATCAGCAATTTTAGGCCCAAGTGGCATGTGCTGCAGATGTGAGCAAGAGAAAAGCAGCCTGAGCTCAGAGGAACAGTCTTTGTGTGGTTGGAGAGACATGTAGAAACCAGTTTAAACTGAACGGTGTGGGACGGGTGGGGTTGGCATGGTTTAGTTCAGGTAACTCTGGAAATGTCCACAGCAGAGTGTGCAGAACAGTCAGCTGCAAACTACACAATGTTCCATTATGAAATATTAATCAAGTAAACAGTAGGGCTAATGACAAGCTGGGGATAAACCTGAATCTTCACCTTTTTCAACTGAGAAATCTAGAGATGGACATTTTTCTTTTTTAAATTCTGACTTTAGACAATCACTTATTCATGTGACAAGTTCTGTTCATGTTTTATGTAAGTTTTAAACGATGCATAAAGTTTTTTTTTTTTTTTTTTTTTTCCACAAAGCAACAAACATAAGAAGCAATCAAACTATTAAAAAAAAAAAAAAAAAAACCTTCAACACCAACATCCTGCACAAGACGGGCTAGAGTTGCCTCCATTTTTTTAGGAGACTGAGGTTCTTTTGGAGTGTGCAGGCCTGTAATGGACATTTATGACTTTGTGGTAGCCTCCATTATCCAGTACACTGGTCTGCGGGACAGGAAGAGACTCAACATTCTGGTCAGGAGGCCTGGCTCTGTCCTGGGCAGCCCGCTGGACCTGATCAAAGAGGTGAGTGAGTGGAGGATGTTGCCAAGTTGACATCCATCAGAGACAACAGCTCTCACTCCCTGCATCACTGTGGAGGCTCTAAATAAATACTTTTATTTTTTATTCTATTGCATGTGCAAATTTTTATTTATTTTTATATTTGTTTGCTCTTTAACTGTCTAAGAGCTGCTGTACAAATGAATTTCCCCTCTGTGAGATCAATAAAGTCCTATCTTAAGAAACAAAACTTTTTTTTTTTTTTTTTTTTAACTGTTGCATTTTGTTTCTATCAAAAAGAACAGGACAAGCTTTGCTGCTTTGTTTGTCATTCAAACAACCGCGTGTGTACACAGAACTAACGGTAACTGTGCCTCAACAGTGTGTGAAAATAATGTATTGCAGCAGAACTTGTGACCATTGTATTGTGGAGCGCACACACACAATGTGAGGTAGTGTTCTAATGATACCTTGGTCATCCTTAATCATGTTCAGGGTTTTTGGATTTAAAACTTGCCTATGTCTCTTTTTATTTTTTTTGTGTGTGTGTTGAAAGTTGAACAAGATTCTGAAGTGTTGACAGTGCCAATAGAGTTTATATATGCTAAACAAAGATAATGAAGTTTTCCCCAGTGGTTCTTGTTTTGGCAATATTCACTGTCAATCAACAGACTGAGGTGTTTAGCTCCACTTTTTAGTTCTCATCCCAGCAGAAGGGTGACCAGAGTAGTGCAAGCTCCATTTTCCTGTGACCCTTCATACCATTTTTGTCAGTCGGAATATGTCTAAACCCATATTGTATTGTGCTGCTTAGTGGAAACAGGACTCACAACTGATCTAAAGCCTTTATGATCTTCTGTGAAAAGCCCGTTAGTGCTCTCTGTGGTTGACATAAAACCCTCTGAATCAAACACAAGTTACTCATCAAATAGAAGAAATGGCTGCTTCTGGGGAAAAAAATGACGTGTCAGCCATGTCTTTGGCAGAGAATTTGACCTTGGCTCTGACTAAAAATATGAAAGGCTGCAGCGCTGTGTAAGGAGAGAAGAGCTGGCCTGTGTCTGAGCTCAGAGCCCTGGGGTGTGCTCCACGTTGACACAGAGCAGACATTCACCGAGCCCTGCGGCTCACAGAACACCTCTGTGAGCAACAGTGCACATGAGAGCTGCTGGTCACACCTGAGAGCCTGTGACGAGCAGCCAGCCATTTATCGGCCCTGTCCCGAGCACAGGGGCCCCTCTGTAGATCCCACTGTCTGACTAACTATCTGTCTGTCTGCCTGGCTGCTCCGGGGCCGATAGTATCTCCTCCAGAGGCATAATGGTTTTAGCAGCAGGCCCTGGAGAACAGAGCGTGGGGGTGGTGTGGGGGTGAGTGCTCATTTCAGACAGGAGGAGGAGGGGGTTGGTCCCTAGATCATGTTTTAAAAGCCCTGAAGTTAACCCCAGTCAGAGGTTTATGTCTGAGACACTAAAGCCTAAGATGTGATTTGTGTTATATGTCAGCAACAGCTTTAATATAACTTTAACCTTTAAACATAGTGGAATTAAATTTTATTTTGTTTATGTGAAATGGCGAGAATAATCCCTTTTAATCCCAAAGTGCTGGTATTTTGATGATTATGTAGTGTGGCTGATCATAATCATCAGTATTCAGACTAATAAACTCAGCTGTTGTGAACGCTGTAGTGTGTCTCTATGAGTTTAGGAAAACAACAAATCAAACTTCTGTGTCCCCACAGCTGCACTGGGGATAAAGCTGTCACCTGTCTGGGATTTATAACAGCTGAATTAAAAACATTAAAAACCTTGGACTGATTTCATTAATTAGCATTAACATGAATTATTTCACTTCAAAGAAATACATATGAAGAACATAATACATTTTTGAGCTACTGACACTGTTGATCTTTTTCAATAGTTCAGTAGTAGAGGAAATCTTCAATTACTCTATTTAAATTAAAAGTTTGGTTCAATTCAAGCAACATCTTAGATCACTTCATATTTTCTGCTTTTTTTTGCCCTTAAAACTGCTTATACACCTCCATAATTCCCTCTAACTTGACAGCCAATCAAATCCGTGGAAGACTCGCAATTAACTCTATAACATAGTGTATTGTGTGCCGCTGCCGCCAATTGCTACTATTCATTGTCCCCCATGTGTTGGCTTTTCACACAGCGGCGATGAGTTTCGCCAATTGCTGTTGTTTGTTAGTAAGTACAGTAATGGAGTATTCTTACTTTGTTACATTCCACCATTGATTAAGTTTGCTGTTGCGGGAGTTTGGGGGTTCGAATCCCAGTAGGTGCCGCTCAAAGTAAATGGAGAGGGTTGTCAGAAAGGGCATCCGGCATAAAAATCATTGCCAAGCTACTCATGTGAACTACTTCACTATGGCAACCTCCGGATGGGAAAAGCCAAAAGGCACCTGCCATGGTAACTCTGTGATTGACTCAGATAGTCTACAGAGTAATCAGTTGAAAACACACTGTGCTGCTTTTGGCTATGATTGGGTGAAAACAAAAAGGGGACATTCAGAACAGGAAGGGGGCAACATCAGGAGATAGATACAATAAATAAGAAAATACGCTAATGTTAAATTTGACCCGTTTTGTATAGGTAATGCTAAAATACTTGGGAAATCTACTCAATAATTAAGCTATAATAAATATATATATGGTAATACTTTACCAACTTTTCAAGGTAAAAATACATGAACAAAATGTGTGTTTTTGTAAAGTGACAACACTGTCTTTATGTGAACAAATGGACAATCATTGCGTTTTGGGCCATATATGTTGTTGTGTTAACAGCCTCTGAACTCTGCTTGTAAATAGTGCCATAATCTCAGGAGGGCATGCATCTTTGACACAGTCCATTCCATGAGTGAATTATAGCTGTTTCTGACTTTCATATTTTTGAAAGTGGAGTCATAAGATTCAGTCCTCGTGCAGCTGGCTCATTGATTTACAGAAGAACTGGGGCAGATGAATGGTAATGGTTGTCATTCTTTTTCAATATTTGCTAGATGTTTATAGCTTCTGGCCTTCATGCTGCCTTATGTATAGACGTGTCCCCATCTTTACTTGAGTGTGAAGTGTAATTGTAATGAAGTGATTATTATTATCTTTTTAATAAACTATTTAGATTTTTGACAAAAGTTATAATTTGACAAAAGATAGAACAATCAACAAAACTATTGGTCATTGTAGTGGTGTTGTCAACTGTTTTCTGTTTTCACAGAATCAGTATGGTACGGGTCAGGCCAGTTTTCATTGTCAAAAGGGTACCAAAAACAAGAAGTGAAAGAAACATAAAATCCAAAGGCTCTCTTATAAACCTTTTCTCATCAGGGGTAAGGGCTGGTAACACTTGTCAGTTAAAACACAATTTTTTTTTTTGCCATGTGGCCTGCAAAAACATTTTACAACAAATGATGAAGAAAACAGAAGTTATCTTTACACAGACTTGTGCAGCAACCACTTTTAAAGCAGAGTATAAAAGAGAGGAAAGTCGAGCGTTCTCAGACAGCAGGATTCATCTTAGCTGCTCCTCATTAACAAAGCATTAACACAGCATTAACATGTAAGTAACACCCTGCCAATGCCCATATATGGACATAAGACCGGAGGTCACTGACGGTCTGTGAATGCAGAGGAAGGTCTGTGACGTCCAACAGTTCCACCAAACCAGGAAATGAGCAGGAGTCTGCCCACTGCCCCGCTTCAGTAGCAGTGCTTTGAGACACATTTGTCAAACTATGCTTGCAATCCTAGTTTAATTAAAAAAAATTGATGAAGGGTGTGTCAGAGTGCTTCACCATGTTCTTGGTGTTTTTTCTTCCAGAATAACTTTTTTCAGTTAAGAAAATATTGGTGAAGGTGAAATGATTGCCTATGAGAGCTTACTTTGTAATTTCTGCATAAGCTTTGTGAATGTGGCCCGGTTGTTCTTAGCTAAACCTATCCACATAAAAATATTGCTACACAGCCTTCACATTGTAGAAATGTGTAGAGTAGATGACTCGTCACTCTTCCACTGGTCACTTTTGGATCGCTGACTGTCTGTGGCTGAAATATAAACACACTCCTTTTCTTTCCATGGTTTATGACATTTCCAAATGCTACGCTGCGCTCTCTCCCTCCCACAGCAGCAAGTCCAGCTCATTTTTCCTTTTGAAGCTGCCCCTCCCTCCCTCCTTCCCCCTCCTCTCCTCACAGGTCCATCCATCATACATGCTGCTGTGGGACCCTCCTGCCCTCACCCCTGCTTAACCCCCTCCCACGCACTGTCATTAATGTAATTTCCTTGCACCACAGTTAAACTCTTCCACTCCATACATTACATTAACCTTCCATCAGTGTCCTCCTCCTGACAATCCTCCACTCTTCAGTCCTGCAGGGAGCATCTGGAGCCCCCCTGCCCCCTGCCCTGGTGTTTGGGGCGGATCAGACCTGAGGGGAAGACCTGCTGAGGATCACAAACAGTGGGACAGTGTGCTGCTCTAATCAAAGAGGTTGCCTTTTGTTGCCTGGAGTTCCCACCTCTGCACCTCGGCCAATTCTCAGCGGGGGTCTCCCTTCCCCCTTCCCCCAGTGCCACAGCTTCTTCTGCAATGTTAATCTGCCACCAAACAGTCAACAAGAAAATCTCAAAGTGCACCTGAAAGCTTGAGGGTTACAAGACACTAGAGAAAGTCAAACTGCCTTCGTCCGGCAAAAATGTAAATTTATTTTAAATTTAAAAATGCATATAGAGTCTGAAAGTGCAGTCATTTCAATTTATCTTCATATCTTAAAAGTTTGTGGTGAGCTAATGTTGCATGTATACAGTGTTGTCGGCCTGGAGCTGGACTCCCATGCTCCACAGTTAGCAGCAAATAAAAAAGCTAACTTTTTGTTTTGATCAGGTAAATAAATAAAAAAAAAACTAGGATAAGCACAGCAAATAGTTTGCCTTCTTGCATGCCACTGGGATTATATTAGGTATAAGGATAGACTGTATGTCAGGATCCCTGTCTTTTCCCTGTGTTTTCCTGGTTGTCTCCTCCTCCCTTCTGTGTCTGTCTGTTTGGAGCTGGGCGGAGTCACTGCTGCCGTTATTCTCTCCAGCACACCTGCAGTGCATCAAACTCATCACTACTCACCTGCAACAGCATAAAAGCCTCTTCAGTCCACTCTTCGCCAGATCATCTGTTACCCTTTGTGGTACATTGTGTGGCTCTAATTTCCTGTAGTTTGGATATTATTGTTTTTGGAAAATTGCCTACCTTTTTTTTTTTCTCTGCACAGTCCCAGCTCCAGACACCTGCTCTGCCGCCTCCTCCTACTACTACTCATACTACAGGTGTGCACTCTGCAGCCCACTAAGAACACGCCTGCAATCTACATATGGGTCCAGAACCTCCAGTTGAGAAGGCCTATTCTTAATAATATATATATATATTCTGCCTTTACAGTTTATATATTGGCTTAATAGGCTTTTGCAAAAATCACTTCATAGATAAAACCCTGTAGCAGTATTAGAAATATACAAAGTTTGCGTCCTCTCTTTTCCGTCCTCACAATGATAGAAGATGGAAACATAAAAGGCCTACTGTAGGCAACTTAAAAACCCAAAGAAATCAACATAACAAAAGGAGGCTCAAATGAAGAACTTTGAATTTTTTATTAACCTATTAACTCAATCAAATAAAAGAGCTAATTACAACAACCAAACCTCTAACTAATGTAAGTAACAGATACCTGAGGTGAAGGCAGTGTGTGAGTTTTGCAAACGTCTCAGATTTAATGATATATGAAACTTCCTTTCTTGTCTTCGAACAACATCAAATAATGGAGCACACATTAGTGTAATGTAATAGCCGTCAGTGAGTGCTCTGATTGGGGCGTGAAAGTGTGTGTGCTCCCTCCCTGACACTCCTCCAAGCGACTGATGCAGGTTGTTAAACCGGTGAGAGCTGTGAACTGCATTTCTTTGCCACAAGTCCTCAATTAAGGTTCTGCCCACACGGCCATAAAACAGTTAGTGCAATCATTGAGCGGCTGTTAGATTTAACACTATTAAGAGTTCATTAGGAGCTCCATACAGTGCTGCTGCTGCAGGAGGGTCATTAACATACAGCCATTAAAACCACTGCAGGGCTTTTGACTGCTTTTAATGAACAGCTCTTTAGCCATTGTGCTCTGAGGCTATTCAATTGCTCTGAGGTTTCACACTTTTTGCACAAACATTTTTACTTCCTATGAGATGGGAGAAATTGTGATAGGTACATCCCATTCTTATTAATGCTAATATATAATCACAGTCTTTCCGATTAAACATGTCACATTTCACACATGTTAATTATTATTAATGCACTAATTGAATCACTGGAGGATTCAAATGCCCATTATCCACTGCTCTATAGTCACACTTCCCTAGCCACTGTGAATGATGCAGTCTTTGTTTTTAAAAGCAAACACTGATCCAGCCTGTTCCGATGGTACCTTGGATAGGAAGGATAGGGGTTCAATGTTCATATCACTGACCTGACCTTACTTGGGAGTCAAAGGTCAGTTTGTAATATTGCATGCTATATATTGCTTCATATCATCAGTCAAAAATATAATGCCAATGAACCTGAAGTAAAGCATCTGAACATTTGCTTGAGCCAAACGCTGACCCCCCCCCCCTTCCCCCTCCAACCCTCATCCATATAATGATTTATCAATATATTTTATCATCAGTCTACAAGCAGCTGCTCAGAACCAGCTGTTCCATGTATCTTTCATCAGACAGGGATTA
Source organism: Neodontobutis hainanensis (assembly GCA_024349245.1). Lineage (NCBI taxonomy): Eukaryota > Metazoa > Chordata > Actinopteri > Gobiiformes > Odontobutidae > Neodontobutis > Neodontobutis hainanensis. The sequence goes on from JALDNG010000025.1 coordinate 1,587,793, forward strand.
ACAGCATAATAACATATTCCACTGTAAAGTTTTGAGCCTATAGTCCCGGGCCTGATGGGTGTCCAAACATTTTACTGTGAGACTAGATTACTCATAATGCCTACACTGGTCTATTTGGTCTCCCACTGTTTGATTTAAAGCTCTGATTGGACACTTATTTTGAGGCAAGTAGTAAATGTCACATGGAAGAGCATAACAGTAATGTGTCACTCTAGAAATGAAAACTCTTTATTGCAAGGACCAATACCATTACAGATATACAGATATTTTTGTTTTAAAAAGTCCTGTTTGTGCATCTCTTGACACTTTCGTCATCTATTTCTAGTTTGCTCTGCTTTAGTCATCGTTTTAAAGTTTTCAGTTGTATTGCCTTAGTGCTTTTGCTTTCTGTCATTTGTGTTTATTTGCTATGATCCTTAAATATGGAGCACTGGCGTCTTCACAAGCCTGTCACGGCACTGTCCACAGTCTTGGTGGAGCAGAGGGTGAGGGGGACATTTTTGTCAACTAAACAAGCCAACATCAAAGCTGAGCTGGTGTTGAGGCCATGTCACACCTCTCACAAACTCTGAACCCTAAACCTCTGCTCTCTGTTCTCTGCTCGTGATAATCCCCAAGTCAAGTGACAAAAGCCAAATAGGGGATTTAATCAAAGTTCTGAGGAGCGGGGCACTTCAATGGGCCTAATCTGTGCAGCATTATCAAACTGCTGCTTTGTTCAGACAGACTTTAAAATGAGAGCCTATGGAAGCAGTTTTCTGCCACAAGAAACTTTTCAAAATAATAACTTACTAACTCTAACCTGGCTTCTTATAATCATGACTTTGGCTTTGTTCACACTGGCCTCAAAAGTGGCCCTGATCACATTTATTAATGTTAAGTCAGGGACACTCCCATTGGCTGGTTTACAGCGCTTGTCATTTTTTAATCAATGAGAGAAAAAATGTCTTATCCAGCACAGACTACAAGGAGATAAAAGCCTCATGTGCACAGTACATAGTTTAAAAGTTGTGTGTGGGTTTGTAGTTTTTAGCAGAGGCCCCAATAGTCTTGAGAAGTGGCTCTGCTTGTAAAACTGACAACAAAGTGACAGATCATATGGTTTATTTTTTCATTTGGACCTAAAATATGACATTATACCAGTAACAAACAAGTATAGCTGTCATCATTTATAGCAAACCTTACTTAGTGTTGCTTTTAGTAATTCAGCTCCTCACCTTCCTCTGTCGGTCTACAGTTCACAAAAACAAAACAAAACTTTTTCAAGTTCTTAAGACAACAAAATTATCTTTACAAACCATACTGAAAGTCTGTTTGTCCCTGAAACAGTCCAGACCAGTTCAGGGACAAACCTGGATCAACAAAGCTTTCTCCTGAGTGCAGTAGTGACTCCCCCTGGTGGTAGGAACTGGCAGGAATCTCATCAAACGATGCAAGGTTTTTGCTTAACTCTCCCCTGGAAGAAACTCACAGCTTTAATATTTTAGCCCTGACACAATGCGGTTTAGTGACAGACAGTCACTAAACTGTTTGAGATGAGCTGTGATCAAAGCTCTTTAGTCCATACTCTACAGCTGACATATGAGAGCATGTATGAAAACAAATCTGAGGCTTGTCATGTTTATGGGAAACTGTATCCAAAGGGAGTTTTATATTTAGTGTCCAATAGAGCGGAGCAGTCCATTTGATTGGCACCGTCTCTGTCCACTGCTCAGAGTGAGAGGAAAGAGAGAGGACCAAACACACTCAATCTGGGCATTTGGAGAATAAACCAGTCCGATATATACCAGAAACACTGTTTGAGACTGAGTAGGAAATAGAAGTGGGCAGAGAAGAGCCAGACCTAGACTTGGACCTGAGTGTTCCGGGCCATGTCGGACTGTGAGGGGCTGTCTGTGGGTAAGAATACTGTCTGTGTGCTCATCTGTTACAGAAGTCTGCAGAAGGTCTGCTCTGAAACCTGTCCCAGTCCAGGTCCATTGAGTCTTAAATTAGTTCTTGTCTTAGTTTAATCCTGTTTTAATCCTGTTTAGGCCGTGTTTAGTACTAGCTTTAGCCCTGATTAAGTTCTGTCTGGTCAAAGGAAAGTAATTTAACTCTTATAATCCACAGTGGAGTATCTTAGAGCTGATACTCCAGTAGTATCAGCTCTTAGATACTCTTAGAAACAGTTCAAATGAAGTTCAAATGAACAGTATACCGTTTATAGTATACATTATATAGACTATACAAGAAAACAAGAGAATCACTGAAAAAAATCAAAGCTCAAGTTCCCTGGGGCTTGAACTCTTTCAAGCTTTCAAGATGAAGGCCAGGCTTATTTCTACTCTGTGCAACTTCTAGTGGACCAATTAGAAATGGCAGTTACTGTAGATTTGCAGTGAAATCTTCTCATTTTCTGAACTAATCCCACGGGCCGTTTTTGGCTCATGGGCTGCATGCACACACCTCTGCTTTAGTGTTTGCATTAGCCCTTGTCTCCTGGTCTGTCCTGGTTCAGCTCTGATTCTCTGTTGTGGAAAAAATAGTTCTGGGTTCAGTCTTGGATCAGTGCTTGCTTTTGTGTTTAGCTTTCTAGTTTTCTCTAATCCTGTTTTTGAGTTGGGTTGATTCCTGGTTGAGGAATTACATTTAAAAATCCATGAAGCTGCTTTATTTGACAGTGTTTTATGTGTGTGGGACCTGAAAAGTAAAGATAAAGTCCAGACCACACGGTGCTCCTGTATCTGTGCATACATCTGCAAGTTTCCACAGATTTCTGCCTCAGTTTACATTCTCCTGTGTGAGCAAAGTCTGAGAGTATAGTTCTGCTCTCAGTCCTGCTCTGGGACACTCACTATGAAAGTATTCAGCTGGAGACTGGAGCTGATGCAGTCTGAGGCCTTATAAGGACACGAGCAGTGATTTCCTCCCACTTAACAGAAATAATGCAGATCAGGGCTGAGATAAGAGCTGAGGGGGATGGAGCTGAATTCTCAATTGGAGATTGTTGGAGAAGGAGCATGGAAAACTTTACCTTCAATTATAACTCTCCATAAGTCGGGCTATGGTACTAATGAATTTATATAATGGTGTATGTAAAAAAAGAAAACAGACACAGGTATTATTCACTGATAAGGATGTTGTACAGACAGAGAGCTAAAGCACTTCTGACCCGAGACTGATCTGTTATTGTAGATCTTCAAGTGTTTGAGTGAACATTATAGCTGTGAATAACAATATAGCATAACTGTCAGATTATTGTAGTTGTTGATCCGGTGTCTGGCCCTGCAGATATATTTAATAATGGGTGCTGAGCATTTATTAGATCAAATAGAATGCATGCAGTGCTTGTGTTTATGCCATGAAATTGTTCAAATGTCAATTTTTTGCTGCTCAACTTTAAAGACAGACCATTGACTGAGTTCATAACATCATTTCTTATTAGTAAAGGCTTTAAAACATAACTTACTTTAAACAATATTGTGACTTTTTGAATAAGTATTGAGCAGAGAATGCCTCCTCTAACTCTGTTTTGGCTCTGCTCTCCATGAGCGTCCTGATGACAGCACTAACAGTGTGTACTGTCTCACTCTCCTGCTCTGGTCCAGCTCTCAGCTTCTTTCATGTCTGTTTATCTTCAGAACTTCCTGTTTGTCTACAGTCTCTATCTTCTATCTTGTCAATCCAAGCATGATTCCTTCAGATGGATTAAAGATGGAGTATAACCTTTTTCATATTCTGCCTGCTGCACTGTTAACCAGATAAAGTTTATAGACCCTAACTTTGGCAGAAACTGTATGACTCACCCACAGTCTACACCAGAAATCACTTGGCAGTTGAAAATTGGAATACAGTTGTCATAGTTCAAATTTTTTCACAACAGTAAATAAAAAGCTTAGCCACTCCGTCTTATTCCAACACCAAACAGGAACATTATTTTTCAAACAGTAATTACTTCTTTAAACTGTTTACTAGTTCTGTTTCAGACAGACCAAATGTAATTCTTCAACACAATGCTTATTTAAATAGAGAATGTTTGTACTTTTAGCTTATTTGAACTGTAATTGGTTTAGCACTTACTGCCCAACTCTAAACACTTTTGCCAATTTCTGTGTTTTGTACCAGAGTCACAACAACTGGTAGAACCACATTACCTGTATGGGATTCATACATGGTAAATAAAAAATGATTCTGATTGTTATAATTGCAGGGAATACAGGTCTTGTAACTGACCTCTGAAAAAACATGTAGACTGAGATAATACTAATAGTAACTGATATACCATGTATAATAACAGAAATGTTCCTCTCAAAGTTGCTGACTCATTTCTTTATAGTTGTTTGTGCCATTGCTATACTGTATCAATAAATTTTGATCGATCAACATGAAACAGTAGACAAGACTGTTAGCGCTGTTTGGCTGATGCTTTTATGTTAACGTCCAGTGTGAGTTTGATCACCATCATTGACAGTTTAACTCTTGCATGTTTGCTGTCAGTCAGCTGTGTGTTTCAAACCAAGTGCAAAAAAACAGCTCCCCTGAGATTTGTTTATTACAGCTCCTAAATTTCTGAGAAAGGTTCTGTGAAGTATTATTTAATTATAAAATGATTTGCATATATTGTAAGACCATCATCGGGCCAGACAGATCCATTCTGCATTTACACTTTTTTTCCTGTAGATGGCAGTCTCATTAAGCAAAATCAGGGACTAGGGTCAAATGAAGAGGCTCGGCTTAGTCCTTTTAAATCAAAAGAACAGAGAAAATGCCTTATGTGAGAAATAAATGACAAAAGCTGGACATTAATAGTTAGTGATGTGAAGAAAGAGGAGAGCTGGTGCACTTGAGAATATTTCTGTTAAGTGGATGATGCAGGTTGTGTATATGTGAGTTAAGGATTGTGTATCCATCCATCCTTTTCTTCTGCTTATCTGGGGCAAGGTCGCAGGGGCAGCAGTTTAAGAGACACCCAGACTTCCCACTCCCCAGACACTTCCCTCAGCTCTTCTCCTGGGGAATAACGAGGCTTTCCCAGGCCAGCCGAGAGACATAGCCCCTCCAGCGTGTCCTAGGTCTTCCCCAGGGCCTCCTCCTGGTGCGACATGCCTGGAACACCTCCCCAGGAAGGCGTCCAGGAGGCATCCAGAACAGATGGCTCCTCTTGATGTGGAGGAGCAGCAGCCCTATTCTAAGATCTTCCCACGTGGCCAAGCTCCTCACCCTATCTCTAAGGGAGCGCCCAGCCACCCTGCGGAGAAAACTTGTTTTTGGCGCAAGTATCTGTGATCTTGTACTTTCGTTCACGACCCACTGGTCAGACCAAAGGTTTTGCCTCCACAACCACCCAGGCTGCAGCCCGCTTGAGACTCATTCCTGACCCAAAGACACAGGGATGTGACCCCCAAGTTCACCGGGGTGAACTCCAACACATAGCGGCTGAGCTGGAGGAGGCTATGAGCAAGCCCACTACACCCTGCCGCCTCTCACTGCAGGCAACTCCAGAGTAGTGGAGAGTTCAGCCTCCCTCAAGGAGTTGGGTTCTAGAGACTAAGCTGTGCGTGGAGGTGAGCCAGACTTTCTCTAGTCGGTATTTCTCAACCTCCCGCACAAGCTCAGGCTCCTTCCCCATTAGCAGGATGACATTCTACATCCCTAAAGCCAGTGTGTATATCCTGTTCATGTAAATGAGAGATGAAGATGGTGTCATGGTGTCATTGCGTCCCGCTGATGTCAGCCTCTATCTGTGACCAGAATCTGAGGACACAGGCTGGGCTCTGCTGATGCTACATCTTTTTCTCACATAAACAGTGTAACATGGCTGTTGCGGCTCATTTATCTCAGCTCTGAGTTGCTCTTTCTGTCAGCGTGTGAGGTATATGCTGCTGCATTTGTGTGAAAGGAAACTGCAGCAGGCGTCTGATTTCTTTGCAGAGTTTATTTTAGGCTGTATTGATTGTAGAGTGAGGGCAGGACTTTGGAGAGAACAGCAGAGGAAAAAATACAGGGAAGAGGAGGCACAAGAGCAGAAGAGACTCTGGAAGATTACTGCAAATGTTGCCTGATTTATTTAACAATATCACATTTCAGAGTCATGATGTGAGTATGAAATAGGCCTCATATTAGCTTTGACAATAACAATAAAAATCAATCTGTGCTATGGCAAGCTGTGAGTGGTTTACGTTCAGCCAGTGGCATCAGTTTTTATTCCCCTTTCTTCAAATTTGGTACTAATGTAAAGTTGGCTGTGCAGATCTCTCTTGGCTAGAGTTAATTCTAGGTGTGGCTGCTCTGAATGAGTCCTTAATGCATCCTGGACATTGGATCTGATTCAAGTGGAGCAGACTCTTTGTGGAGTGTAAGCTGGAATACACTAGACAACTTTATTTACATAGCACAAATTACAACCAAAAGTCATCTCAAGGCAGTAATATGTCCCCGGACAAACAGTTAGGAGACAGACCGAGCAGACAAGGAGAGTGGACGTCTGTCAGGACCAGCAGGGGTGAGAGGACAGGACAGAGAGATAAGAATCAGACAGTGGCTGGTCTTCCAATAGAGACTCCTGCAGAAAGACTTCTCTTCATCTCCAGATGGAGAAGGACAGTGAGGGACAAAGCAATGAAAGTGTTACAAATACTCCAAATAATAACTACAGTATATCAAAAAGGGGAAGAAATGGAGAATGAGACCTAGATTACATTAAAACACCTAAACACTGAAAAAAATCTGACAGAAACATCAAACTAATGAACTTCAGTGCCTCCTTTAGTCTACTTCTAACCTCGTTGTCAGCAGATCATATCTGATCATCGCTGAAGCATTTCACATCCAAGATTTAGATTTTGATCCAATATAAATGAAGTTGAAGTAAAGTTTAGGCTGAATGTGTGAATAAGGATTATTAATGCAACGACACAATGAAACAAGTAAAACTCATTTTCTTTCAGACCGAAGGTCAGTGAGTTTGTTTTACTGTGGAGCTTGTCACTGATGTGCTTTTCAAGGTAGTTTAGGAACAGTGCAGCTGTTTAGACGCTAGTTGACCAATATTTGTGCAAAGACTTGACAAAATTCAGAGTACCGTTGACCGTTATCCTGCTGAGACTGTGGGCCTCAGTGAAAGCTACCTAAGTTACCGAGCTGCTCAGCTAACTTTAGCCATTTTAGACAAACTTTACATGCAATTACTGCATTAATTGCAGTTACTGCAGTTATACAATATAGTTTAATCTCTATAAAATTTCTCAAACATTAAATTTGCAGAAGTGCTACTTCTTTACCTTCTCTGTAAATGTTGATGTTAATGCTTGTTGCTCCATTTACCCAGTTGTGCACATACTGTACGAGCGAGAGTGATCAGGATACTGACGCAGTTCTCCTAATGGCCACTGGTGTCAGTAACTGTTAGGTTTTTCTGAAAGTTACGCAATGCCCCTTTAAACTGTGGAGCACAAGCAATGAAGTAGCTCTAGTCTTCAGAATCAGAAAACGTTTATTCCCATTGTCAGTGAACAAGATTCACAAACGAGGAACTTTCTTCGGGCGATAAGATGCAACATGAAGGGCATGCATAAAATTACAAAGTAAAATACAAGATAAATAAAATATACTGACTAAATATATACACGCAATTTACAGTTTGTCAGATATGGTGCAAAATTTGCGGTGCAATGGATAGTTGTTGATATTATGTGCTTATTAAAATGAGAAGTGTTATGAAGTGTTAAAGTGACAAGTGTTCATTGGTGATTCAAAAAAATCATCTAAAATCAGTTTTGATAAACATTTTCTCCCCCAGACCCTCCTGCTCTAAAGTTCCACATACTTGCATCTGACTACACGCCCAAAACTGTTAACATGTGTCTTTTGGTGACTTTGTCTGCTTGCTCACCTTAAAATTGTATTACTAAGAGAGGAAGGTTCAGTCTAAAGACTTAATGTAGAGCCTGTGTGCCTCACTGACCTGAGCCAGAGCTGGTTCCATTAGAGAAGAGCAGCTGAAGGCTCTACCTACCTCTGGAGTCTGGAGTGGTATAAGGTGGGCCGGGTCAGTATGGTTAAGTTTCCATTACCAAAAGGGCTCTGAAGCATCTCCAAAAGGTGTACTAGTGACACTAGTGGCACTTTGACCAGGGTTTCTAAGTTTGTGGTCCACTTTCCAAACGTTGGAGCAAAGGCAAAACACTGTAGTCTGTTGATTGGACAATACCATCAATAGTCCTCACTCTGGTGAAAGGAAATAGATAAGACAGATTTTTTTATTAATAAAAACGTATCTTGAAAAAAAAAGTCATTCTAAGAGAAAACATAACTGTTCCAAAATATATCCAAAATAGCTATTGATTATTAGCAGCAGCTGTTTCTAACTGACAGAGTTAATATCTTACGGCTCTCGCGCCGTCAATTAACAACATTGCGTTTATTGTCTGTGCATTACATTAAACACAAGCAGAACTTGTGCCATTAAACAGTGAGTATATTTTCCTAAAATGAAGGAAACTGGTCGAGCTCTGAATTTAATGATCAGAAAGATTCAGCTTCCAAAGACAGTGAATGAATCCTAGCGTAAATGGTTGTCTGTAAGTGATTATTTGTAAATTAGTTCTCAGCTCAGCTTTACAGCTATTTCCATCCATGTCACCACTATCCCATTTTTTAATCTACTTATGCCTTATCACAAAAGTAATTATATCTGTATGATATCACAAATAAATCATAAATCATACTCTGCATGTTGCTAGAATTGATCTTATTGTGGAAAATAGTGATGGGTAGAAAACCTTTTACTGCTTCTTTCATAAGAATACACTGCTGTGATATGATGCCACTGCAGTGTAAAAGTGTCAGGCTGTAGAGCGGCATAGTGCTGTTTGTTGGGATTGAGCTCAGAAAGCAGACGCTGGAGCGGACTGCACAGAACACTCCCCACAGCCTCAGGATTAGGAGCTATTTCCAGCCTAGCAGATTCTCAACACTCACGTGCCCCCCCCCCTCTCTCTTCAGTCAGGACTGCTTCACACTCTTAAAGCTCTGACAGTCAGCTGCTCAATCTGTCTGCTCTTTAAGTCACCAGACACTGTCACCACTGCACACCTTCAGCATGTTATTACAGAGCGTTACAATGCTGAGTCACACGGAGGCTGCACTGTAAATAGAGTTTTATTAAGCAACAGCCATGTAAAAGCTGCTGTGGAAATGAATCTCATCAAAATGAAACACTGATCCAACACCAGGAGAGCACTGGGACATCATTTCAGCATCAGATTAAATCAGATTAAATCCTGCCTCTTTTCCTAAAGCAGTGTACTCTGCACTGCTTTGGGAGTAGACATTGCATACTCCGTGCAATGTCTTTCCTAAACGCTGTGAAGACCAAGTGACTGCACTAAACCACATGCTGTGACCCACTTTTCCTGAATCATAACGTCATCCCTGTTTTTTTGTTGTTTTTGTTTTTACAGCTGCCTGTGTGGCCTTATAGGGCACTGAAGTCCTCCACTGTTTTGACTTGCTCTAAGGCAGTATGGCAATAATGGTAAATAGTGTATAGTATATTTATGTAGTGCTTTTTTTGTACCCTTCTCAGGCACCCAAGCACTTTACGCTGAATGGGAGAGTGGGAATCGAACCACCACCAACCTTCTGGTTATAGGACAACCTCTCAACCACTCAGCCCCTGCTCTCATAGTGAATACAACTATCCTTAATAAGATACTGGTTAGATTAAACATGTAGTGTAGACTTGGTGCAGAAGAAGCCATAAAAATGTGGAATATTGCACCATATATTTATATTATGCCTTGTATCTGTAGGATTCAACACTGTCTGTTCAGACTGGAGCTGACTTGTGAACAAAACATTGTCCTCCAGAAAGAAAGTGTCTCACATTTTCTCCATATACTTTCTTGACAACATTTTAAACAAGGCAGCTCATGGATTTTAGGGTTTAACTAAACACTGCCCTTTTTTCAAATTGGAGAAATATTATTTTTGAAACCGTGCTTTCTTGAAGCATATTCTGTTCTTTTCCAGAGAGCGAAGGCCAGAGTGTCGGTTAGCTATGAATGTTTGGCATCACTGTAATTATACAGTATAAGGATACAATCACATACAAGTAAAAAGTAGGCCAAAGGAATTGTTCTGGAAAAGTGAGTGTCTTGTTTGCATACTGCAAACGGGTGGGTTATTGTTGACATACATTAAACCATCTCTCCATCAGCCCCCTAAGGTGGTTTTGTTGTCTTGTTGTGTTCAGTGGGAACAGGAGTTTACGTGGCTGAGGTGGAAAAGAGGAAAAATGTTCTGCGACATCTGTAGAAAAGTCACGACATCAGCAATTGAATTAGGTTCAGTTCATTATATTGTGTGCTAGAGTTCAATCACAAAATATCCTTTCACTTTTTGTGCAACGTTATCTGTTGTTCTAAAATAAAACAAATAATCTGTCCTCTATGCTTGTATTGAAGTTTCTTATAATGTCAGTAAAACGAAAAGCCATTATACGTTTTTTTTATTATACTTATTATTATTGTTTTAAAAATAAAAAATGAAAGGTAATAATAAACGAGGAAGGAAAATTTACGACTCCGTCCGTCAAAATGACGGAGAGTGAAAAAGTCTAGTGCGACCTCTGGCTGGCAGTATTTGACAAAATCGTCAAAGCATCATCCCAGCACACTGCAGAACTCTGAATTACAACGCTATGTGGCATCACCTGTTCTTTTACTCCACAGCTCTAGTCTCACAGCTGTACCTACAGGCCACATTGTGATCGGTTTTAGAACACAGAAATGTCTTTCTCAATCTGGGTATTTAAAATACTGTCTATAGTCCCTTTAAATGGTCATATGTATGTTCCTCAGTACTGACCAAAACCATTAACATTTTTTTCATTTTTCAAATGTAATGGAATATTTTGGCTCCTATTTAAATCTTCATGTTGCATGTATCTGCATTATACCTGAGAACACAAATTTATGTTCAATTCAAACACAAATTTTACATAAATATATTCAATGTAAACATGACAACATTATTGAATATGAAGACCAGTGTTTCCCTACTTAAACTACTACTAAAACTTTACTTGGGCCAACCACAGAATCTCTATTTGCATCATCTTAACAACTTAACAACTGTTGTAATAAATGAAAGTAGCTGTGGTCAGAACAAGGCAAACCTGTGACACAAGAAACACTATTAAGAACAATTTCCAACACAGAAATGTAGGGTTGCAGATGATTTAGCATTTCTGCCAAAATAAAGTTTGACAAAGCTGCTGTCGTCTATCTCTTCATTTTCCCTTGTATTGTAATGTAACACAGCAGGGTGTTGTCACAGAGGCAGGTGGACTATTGCCCCTAGTCTAAATATTACAACCAGGAAATAGCTGGATCAACAATACCACTTTTATTGTGAGGACCTGTGTAAACGTCCTGTGGGATCAATTCCTGGTTCTGGCACACTCTCCAGAGCTGCACCCACTGCTCCAACTGAACAATGGAGCTGAACAGAGGGAAAGATAGGCATGAAGATAAGCTGAAGAAATGAAGAGATAAGTACCAGCAACAAACTCAGTCTCAGTTTCCCAGTCTACTCACTAAAAATTTATGTCAGAGTTTATCAACCTGAAACTGAACATGTGGTGCAGTGCCATGAAGAACAAACCTTGTAGTAAACACCGACAAACTTACCAATGATTATTTTTGAGCCAAGAATAAAGTATTGAGAAGGTCTTACTATCCTGCTATCGCCAAGATATTTTTGAGAGGACCTTAATATGACCAGAAAATTTACAAATGACCCCAGTCACATCCTCCATGAGACATTTGAGTTAAAGCAACCCTGTGTAACCATCATTTTTTTCATAATCGTGTTGATGGTTTTTATCTCACTGACACAGTATCCTCAGCTGGACACAAACCTCCATTGGAACTTTCCTGTCCCGGGACAGGGACATATTCTAAGACATACACTCACTAATAAGAGATTAATGAGTAAGGTTCTACCACACAACACATCTAATAAAGAAAATAGTCCATTACACTGGACCCTAGCAGAATCAAATTTGTACAAAATACCCTAAAATAATCCTACTATTTCAAAAGACGTGTTTATGTTTATGTGTTTATGTATCTGTCAAATGTACTGTTAAAGCATAAGATCTCCTTTTTTAGTGGCATCCAGGGAACTGTATCTGTATCTGAACTTTTCACAGGATGTGGGATATGTTTCAGCAGGACATCGTATCTATGAGCTAATGATAGTCATTTGTTGGCATCATTAAGTTGTGTTAATATGACATTAATATATGCTCAGTAAACTGTGAATGGGCAGGAGCATTCTGAGATGACAGCTTTTTTTATCAGTTACAGTATTTCTCGATAGACCCAATCTGTGTCTCCCTGCACATTTCATTAGCAAATGGTTTTTTCATGAAAAAAAAGAAAACTTGTACAATGGGGCAAGGACTCCCCTGCAAAATAGATTTGTAATCTCAGTGGGACTTTCCTGGATAAATAAGGGTTAAATAAAAAATGATTTGATGACCATGAGTTATTTCATAATCTATGATAACCTATGGTTGGCAGTGAGTTAGTGCTGTCATCGGTGTGTTTATACTTCACACAGCCATTAAATGGAATACCATAAATATTTGCTTTAAATACGCAAAATAAATATAATTTCTAGGAATGTGTACTTTCTAATAGCTCTAGGTCTAATGGTTAACATGTTGAATTGAAGCCTATCCCTCTAACATTCCCTGTTTCGTTTTAAGGAGGCCAGATCAAACCAGTGTTTGTATGATAAAAGTGTTGGATTATTGCCGGTGTGGGGAGCAGGTCACAGATGGCGGCTGGAACAGAGAGGATTGACCTTGTTTCCTGCAGAACTGTGGGTTTGGTTGTGTTTAATCTGCCCCACTGACAAACTGACTGATCACTGTGGATAAAAGTCACGTCAGCTCTTTTCTTTGTTTCGTTTGAAGAGCAGTGCACTCACAGTCCGAATGTGACCCCCCCGTGCTGCTGAGGACGTTGCGTGTAACGTCATAGTTTCCAATCCATAAATGCCATGTGAGAAAACACACTGTGTAAAATTTGTAACATATTAGGGTTGTTTCCACCAGAACTGTTGTTTTGTGTGTTCATGAGAGACGATGGGGTGTCCCACTACTCGTACTAATTTACTCATTGTTCCTCTAATCTTGAACTTGTAAGCACTAGTCCGTTCCTCAGAAAGTTCCTGGAAAATTTCTGTTTTCTAAATTTATTGTCACATGGACAGGTCACAGTCATGTATTTACAGAACTTTATAACTTTTTATTTGCTAATGCATAACACCGCAATCGTTTTTTCCATAAACAGCAGCTGATACTGTTCAGAGTAAGACTTAAATTAAAAAATACTCCCAATAAACTGTTTATACTTTATATCCATGCATGTATTATTAGACCTTGTTGTAATATGTTATTAATATATATATATTATAATATACTTTTTTTCCCTTCCACTTAGTCCCATTAGGAGTCGCGGGTGACTGGAGCCTATCCCAGTAACTTTGGGCCTGAGGCATTGACAGACAACCATTCACTCTCACAGTCATTCATTAGAGACACTTTTAGATTTGACAGTTGTCCTAACATACATGTGTTTGGACGGTGGGAGGAAGCCAGAGTACCCGGGTTGGAACTCACAACCTTCTTGCTGTGAGGCAGGAGCGCTAACCACTCGCTAAGCCATGTGTATAATATATTATATATACAGAATCTATTTTAAAACATATTACATAATATTTAATATATATTATGTTTATATATGTTAAAAACTATATTTTATAAATATTTGTTATAGGCGATTATTTAATATGATATTTTTATTGACCTTATATCATTAATGATCTTATTATACATCCATGCGTCTACAGGTGCAGTGGTGTCTCATTTATTAGGGGTATAATCATAGCCCTATCCCTTCTTTTGGCGGGCCAAGGGGTAGGGTTAAAAGGGAAGGGGTCAGTTAGAAAAGTGAAATTGGGCCTTTGTGTAAAGCTGGGGACACCTGCTTGAGTCCTGATGCTGCTTCAGAAAATGCAGTGTATTCTTGTATGAAAATGTGTCTAGACTCAGACGGCTTTTGGAGTGAGGCTTATTCACCAGGTTTCCTCTCACGTGAACACACACCCCTACTGGTTTCTCCCCAACTGCCCCTAATCTAACTCCAAATCTGTCCTAGAATGAGATTAACAATAATCTGCAGACTTTCAGACAAAACAATCCATTCTTTACACTAAATGATGTTTAGATTGTGAGGTGATGGAGGAGCTGAGACCATGTTAGAATCTGATAAGGCATCTTAGGAATAGGCTAAAGGTCAACCTCTTTAAGTGTTTGTAGACTCTCATAATCTTGTGATTTAACAAAACAACTACGACACTGTGCAGATGTAAATTGGGTTTTCTGTAGCAGGACAAAGGGCTGCTTGTTGTGGGTCTAATATGGGCTCACTGCAGCTTTAGGCCGCTCTGCTGGGGTGTTGTGTAATGAGTGAAGAAGAGTGTGGTATTTTCTTCTGGGAGATGAAGGACAGAAGAATACAACACTGAGGCCCTGACCCTTGAAGTCATCAGGACCAGGCCATATTGTGTTTAACTGCACTGCTTTTATATTGAGACGGGTCACTGTTGCCCTGAAGGACAGTGCCGTTATATCGTTGACACTGGCATCAGAAAAGGTGTTTCAAAACTACATAAAATCCTATCACCTTCAACCAATTAGAAAAATGAAGGACTGTGATAAACCTGTGATATTCCTTTGTTATTATTATTATTATTATTATTATTATTATAATTTTATTATCCTTAATATCCTTTAAAATCCTGGTTGGCATGAAGGAGATCAAAACAGCGGACTCACAAAGGGAAGTGTTAGACATGTACAGAGAGTCCAGCTCCAGTCTGACTACACTCAGTATGCTGAGTGTAGTAGATCCACTGGAGACTTGAAAACAATGCCGACCTGGTTTCAATTTGGAATCTCCAGGTTCTGTTGGAATGTGGACAGACAAAAACAATACCTGGTTATTGGTTATTGGAAACCGAAACCCTTAACAGAAACTTTGAGTCAGTTATTTCTAAATCAAACAGCATAAACTTTAGCATTTTGTTAATATACTGCCATCATTTGTTAATAAAAGTTAATGGAAGTTAATAAATTTTGTTACAATTCATTCATGCATTTATTGTACCACTTATGGCACCTCGGGCAGCTTGAGTGGGGTACCCTTTAGAAGATGGTCTCACATCTGCACAGCGACTGCAGAATTCACTGAGAAATGCCACTGATGGCTAATCCTGGTGTCCAATCCACTACATTTTTTGTTGTAAGACAGTCATGCTAACCACTCTACATCCTACAGCCCACTCATGAAATTTAATTATTTAGCTACTTTAACATTCCTGTAATAGCACAGTTAAAAGCCCAACCATATTATCATTAAATTATCATTGATGACCAGAGGGACATGCGCATGACCAGAGTGACCCAGGTTTGATCTCCAGCTTATGTCAGCTTCCTGTATGTTAGCCCCTCTCTTCATCCATTGCTTCCTGTGTAGCTGCTGTCTACTCTACTCTAAATTTAGGCATAAAAGCCTTCACATATATCTTGTGAAAAACTGTGTGGATTACTGTCAGACCAGTCTTGTCTATTGCTCTTAAATTCTGGAGCTTGTACAATGTGTGACATCAATGTAAACCAGATCTGAGCCTCTTTTTCTTGCACTCTGAACGCAGCCTCACAGTATCCCCACTACTGTCTTTGTGTCATTTCTCCTGCATTGTCTTCAAAGAAGGAGTGTTTTCTCTGTGAATGTAGGCCACAGACTGTCTTCTTCATTATGTTCCATTGATAAATAATGCAGCGACTCCCCCTTCTCTCTCTGAGCCTGTACACAACACACCAGTCCAATTTAAACACTCTCCTTGTTAAATTCTCACCAGTCTCCCCCTTCCCTCCCCCTCCCCCGCTCTGCACTTACCCCTCTCTTTTTTCTAATCCGCGGTCTGTGCTCCCTTCTCTGGGGGCTGGTTGCCTGTGCAGGGTCTGCAGAGGGGCAGATAAGACTCACACTTGCACAATGATAATCGGGTTCAGCTGTAACACTGCCTCTGGCGATGTTTAGCTCCAATATTCAGCAGGACCATGTGAGATCAGTTTGGAGTTTGTTATGTCTGTGTACGGTGGCCCAGAAGGCACCGTGTATGCCATAAGTTGAAAAAAAAAAATTCTACAGTAATACACTACTCGTCAGTAGTAGTAAAAATACACAACCAAGCAAGGCTTAAAAAATACAAAAAGTATTGTATTAATTTCATTTTTTGGGATGAATGCCCATAAAAAACTGAACTAAACTACAGTAATACATGTATGCTTGTAGTTTAAATGACACCAGCAAAAAAAAAGAACACAGAAAAGTAGACCAATAGACTGAACATTCTTGTGACTTTCAATGCAGATTCAGTTGTTCAAGTTAGAGTTATCTGTAAACTATGGCATGCAGGAGTGGTTACATGATGTGTGCAGAATGCTGTCCGTTTGGTGCTCTTCTGTTTAGAGATTAGAACACTGACAAACAGGTCAAACGATTCAAAAGTCTTTCTAGATCAGGGTTTGTTAAAATTTGCCAACAAGTTTTCAGGCAAACTCCAGGTGGCTCCCAGAAACATTTGTAACCAGTTGGTGATGGTCACATGTCCAAAGTGGGCAGGCCCAGTTCTTCACATGAGAGAAGAATTACAACAGGGCGGATCTTGAGCGTGATGCAACTTCAACAAGGTTTAAACAGATTCATATAATAACATACGTATACAGGCATAAGAATATCACATATTGTCTACATCAGTGCCAAGATTATGTCATATGATTAAATAAAACCTTTATAATCATTTACCTTTTAGATCACTGTGCTGCATTTTTTATCTTTTGACGGACTTTTTCTCATAAACCATACATTTCTATTTGGTCATTTACTGTCATGCAATCTTCTTCTTCTTCTTTGGGCTGTTCCCTTCAGGGGTATCCATCTGCCTCCATCTGTCCCTATCCTCTGCATCCTCTTCTCTCAATCTGAATACTTTCATGTCATTCTTTACTACATCCTCTTTGGTCTTCCTCTCGGCCTCCTGCCTGGCAGCTCTAACCTCATCATCATTTGACCAATATACAGTTGTGCTCATAAATTACAGACTACCCTATTTTCTGGCCATTTTTCAAAGAATATGAATAATAACACAAAATATTTTCATTATTAGTGGTTGGGTGAAGCCATTTATTGTCCATTTACTGTGTTTACTCTTTTTAAATCATAATGACAACAGAAACTACCCAAATTACCCTGATAAAAAGTTTACATACCCTGATGACATGCACAAAAGTGACACAAACAGGTTTGAATGGTACTAAAGGTAACCATCGTCACCTTTGATCTGTTTGCTTGTAATCAGTGTGTTTTTATAAGGTCAAGCAAAAGCATCTGGACTCTAAAACCAGAAAGGGATATACAAAAAATATCCAAGGATTGAGAATGCTAATACTCTAATAATTAATAATGCTAATACTGGACTCTCTCAAAATAAGTGGTGTGTTTCAAGCTAAACAATAAGGAGGCACTGGTCGAGAGAGCCATAACTACGCACATGCCACAACGCATCCCGCTTACAATACGTCAAACAACACAGGGACAACCCTCAAAACTTCTGTCATTTGGAGTGATGAGACCAAAATGTAACTTTTTGGCCACAACCATAAATGTTACATTTGGTGAGGAGTCCACAAGGCCTATGATGAAATGTCCTTGTGAAACATGAAGGTGGATCTCTGATGTTTTGGGGATGTGTGAGCTACAAAGGCACAGGAAAAGATAAATGCAGCATGTTATCAGAAAATACTGGAGGCAAATTTGCACTCACCAGCCTGGAAGCTGCACATGGGACGTACTTCCAACATGACAACAATCCAAAGCACAAGGCCAAGTCGACCTGTCATTGGCTACAGCAGCATAAAGTGAAGGTTCTGGACTGGCCTTCTCAGTCTCTGACCTCAATATCACTGAGCCACTCTGGAGAGATCTCAAACGTGCAGTTCATGCAAGACAGCACAAGAATTTACAGGAACTGGAGGCTTTATGCCAAACAAAGTGGGCAGCTTTACCATCTGAGAAAAGAAAGAGCCTCATTCACAACTACCACAAAATACTTCAAACTGTTATTGATGTTAAAGGAGGCAATACACAGTATTAAGAAATGAAGGTATGTAAACTTTTCTGTTGTTATTATGATTTAAAAAGAATAAACACAATTGTTTGACAATAAATGGCTTCACCTAACCACTAACTATGAGTGAAAGATAATTAATTACAAATTAGTAAACTTCTGAGCACAACTGCATTCCCTCTCCCTCTTCTGAAATATATTATGATTACCTTTAAACAGCATCTTTATATTTAGCAAAGATGAGAACAAGTTTCTCTATTACGATATTTTTGTATTTTAACTTGAATGTTACAAAAGCACATAAAGAGGCAGAAGGGTAGTAACACTAGAGATGCAGGAAGTGCAACAAAATTATCTCTACATGCCAGAATCCCCTTATAATAACTACACATTACTAAATACCTGTGTCCACTTGTACTCTTACTTTCTCTGTTAGTTTATGCAAAAACCTTTTTTATCAGCACTTTTTTCAGACACAGTTTCTATTGTGAAGGTGTTTTTATACAGACTCATGTTTTTGTATATTGTTATCTTTTCCTCTTGTAGTCTATTAGACCAACAACAAATACCACATTACACATTCATTCACATTGAACGATTTTACTATTTAATAATCAAATTATAAATCTGTTATGATTAAGTATTGCATTTACAGTGTGCGCTGTGATGTTATGGAGGCACGTGATTGGCTGTTGTTGGTGAAACCCCTCCCCCCTGCCCTAAGAACGCCCTGTAAACCGTGGACGTGTACAGTATATGCTGTGAACACGTCCTGAAGGGTTTGTGAACAGCAGAGGGGGCGGGTCTGCGTCCTAAGCCCGGCCCCTGAGCTCTGACTGTGACAGGGGGGAAAGGCAGGGCAGTCCCGGGCTTTATCTGCGCACACACACTCATGTCAACACCCCCAGCCGCTCAAACCTCTTAAGGCTGTGTCCTACTGAGGCTCAGCGGCATCGAACGACTCTGTCTGCTCAAACCAGAGACAGACAGACTCCAACTTCTCTTTTCGCTCTGGACAACCTCTATACTCCCTCAGCTGTACTTGCTTCTGGCGGAGCCTGTCCTTTAAATTCCCCAAAAAGGAGATCGGAGGTTGGAGTTCAGAGGACATAATGGCAGTGAATGGGTTGCCATGGTGACTCGCGGGGAGTGAATGGAGCCAGCGCCGAGTGAGTGGTAAACAAACGAAGACGCGCAGGGATTCACCGGAGAACCGGGAGAGTCCGAGGAGAGCCAGGGGAGAACCAGAGGAGAGCTGAGGAGCCAGGACCGGGGCAAGAATGGAGGACGGCTTCTCCAGCTACAGCAGCCTTTATGACACTTCATCCCTGCTCCAGTTCTGCAACGGTAATCCTCCGCTGCTGGAATAGCTTTATTGTCATTTATGGATAGCCTACTTATTTACCCAAAGACATGGGCTGAACGAGCTTAGGAAATCATGTTCTTTGAAATGCATATTCTTCATTGGAGAGAATAACTGAATTAGGTAATTTGACTAACTTCCATATTCTCACATGGTCACACCAAACATGGTAGAGGAATTAGAAAGCTATAGTCTAAGCCATAGGCTATAGTGTTTCAGAGTTTGGAGTAACTCTTGTTTCAAAGATGTTGCCATTCTTTCATATTTATATGCATAATGCTTCTGTAATGTTTCAATCTCATGGAACACTATTATTATACTTGTGATTTAACAGTTAAATATCTAGATATGGCTAATGCTGGTGTTATCATAATATCAAGATTCTGATCATACAGTTTTTTATAATAATGCACATTTAAAATTGTCATATTGCACAGGTTTATAGCAGCACCGGTGCATTAAAGGCACACAAATATGACTGAGAAAAGATGAACTGCAGTATGTTTAGACTCAAGCAAAATGGCTGGTTCTCTAATATCACTTTGTCATAGTGGCACTTTTTGTTCATTAAAGGCATCATAATGCACATGTTTATAGCAGCATTATATAGCACTGTGTATAATTCTTCTTTATCTTAGCTCACAATAGGCATTTCATTAAACATGTTGAGGGGCGCAGTGGGTCAGTGGTAGCGACCGTTCTATAACTGCAAGGTTGGTGGTTCGATTCCCGCTCTCCCAGGTTCATACTGTTGTTATGACACTTAACCCCTCTTGCCTCCAATGTCTGTAGCTCTGGTGTATGATTGTGTGTGACTGTAGAGGTGAGTTGGTGGTGGTCTGAGAAGGCTGTGAGCGCTGTTTGAATGGCAGCCCCCCTCTCTGTCTGCTCCAGGGGTGACTGTGTGTGAATGGGGTGAATGGAAGCTTCATGTAAAGGGCTTTGGGTGCCCGAGAAGGGTACAAAAAAGCACTATATAAATGCCCACTATTTACATGAGTGCGTTTGTTTGCTGAAAAGGTTTTAGATGAAATTTACTTTTTCCTCCAACTTTATGTGAGTTTGAATCAGTGGTTTTAATCCCAAATTGTGCTATTATTTTCTTATGTGATGAGATTATCTATTGGTTATTATCATTATCTCTTTTGGTGAATTTTGCCCATTGTAAGATGCACATGTGTGTTTGTCTTATCCTTAGACTTGAATCTTTGTATAGTCCTGTGTAAGGCCTTG
The DNA here is from genome assembly GCA_024349245.1 of Neodontobutis hainanensis. Classification (NCBI taxonomy): domain Eukaryota; kingdom Metazoa; phylum Chordata; class Actinopteri; order Gobiiformes; family Odontobutidae; genus Neodontobutis; species Neodontobutis hainanensis. Next base: position 1,608,641 of record JALDNG010000025.1, read on the forward strand.
CTTGTCAAGTGGGCATGGGTCTAGTGAAGGAGTTACTGAACATATTCAAAACTGGATTCTTTAAAAGGCATTGGCTGAAAACTGTTTATTAAATGAAACTTAAAGATTGTCAATAAGGAATTATTAAAGGAGCAGAAAAACACTCTGCTCATGTGTCTAACTGTAGCCTCAGAGCTGAAAGAGCAGGACAGTAGGCTCACACTGTTTAATGTTGTTTGCAGCAGAAGCAGAGAAAAGGCTGCTCATGTGAAGGGTGGAGAGTGACTCAGGGAAGCGACAGAACTGCATGACACATCAGTCTGACATCATCTCAGGCTCTGTTTTCAATCTAGTTTCCTGCTAAACGTGACTTGTCTCAAAAGTATGTGTGTATTGTTGACCTACAATCTTCACACAGTCTGAATGTGTTGTTGTAAATGAAACAGTTCATTATGTGTATCGCATATGCCGCTCTAAAGCAGCTGCACCCCTACACAAAGGGGATTATCCCCCACAAAAACCTGTCTGAGGCCAGTGCTGTGTGCAGCCACTGTCAGGAGAATTCCACTAAAACAAAAGTAAAACCTTACAGAGAGTATGAGCACTTCAATGTTCATAAGTGCTCACTGTGTTTGTCCAACCCAGCAGCTTTGGGCCTGAGGCGAGGGACACCCTGGATGATCACCAGTCAGTGGCAGGGCTAACACTTAGAGACCGCTTGCATGGTTTGTTTACAGGCAGACAGGAGGTCCACAGCGCCCCTACTGACCAAGCAGACTTACTGCAGCCTTCTCAACAGCTGAGTGTGTCTGAGTGGACAGAGATTATTGATTGATTACACCATGGGGCCTCATTTGCATTTCATCATCATGTAAACTTTCCCTAAAGCCTTGTTTCCTCTGGGAAAGTGCGGTGTGGGTCGTGTAAGTTCTGGCGCGTTTTCTCTGCTAAAAGGGGTCCAAAAAGCGTATCGTACCTCTATGAGGCTATTATTTAAACATCATAATTTATTGTCTCCACTGCATTTAACGCAAGTAGAACCTGTGCCTCAAATACTGAGTCTCTAAATTATAGACCTTTTTCTTGTCTTTAGTATCCTTATACCAAATCAAAATGACAAACTTCATCCAAGTCAGTCAAATATATAGCAGACATAGTCAGTATATTGTTGCTAAATGTGCTATATTTATTCATATTTATTTGACATGATTATTTGTACCGTGTTCCAGATTTATATTTCTTTATACCATTTTTATACCTTTCAATAAGTTAAGTTCTATAATAATAATTTAGCATTATAATAAAAACTATTTAATACAATTTCCCTCTATTGCCCCTTTTGATGTCACAAAAGGAAGTAGAAATTTACAAACATAAAAGGAACAAAAACCTTAAATTCCACAGTATTTATGTAAAAATAACACAGAAAGATTAACTGCATAAACAATTCTTTTTAGCAGAAGCAGCATTGCTGATATGAACTAATGTTTTGGTTTCACTGTCTCTTAATGGCAGCAGAGTTCATCATAGTTTTTATAATGTTCTGTCCCAGTATGCCTTAATCATACTGGTTATTTTCATGTTTACCTGGTCCTCGTTCCTCCATTGTACCCTGCAGCTAGTTGCATTTTTACTTCTCACGTGCCGTGTTCAGCAGTGAGCCAAGTGCTGACAGCGCCAGACACCTCATGTGACGCAGACTGCTCGGACTGACCTGAAAAACAGATGCAGTTTTGTGAGATTAGAAAAGCTCAGCGACTTCCTCCAAGGAAAACCCTACCCTACTATACATGACAGTGCTGTCAGGTACAAGTTTAACATCCCTTTAGTCTCCAGGGCAGAGAGTTTAAGAATAGAAAAACCATCCTAAATCAGGTTTCCATTTGTTTCCTTGTTAGATTTGTGCCGTGTCACGGAGCACACACAGACTGAGTGAGCTGTGTGACAGTAATGCTCACAGTGCCAGGTCTGATCCTTCAGAGAGAGGATGAAATAAGACATGCTGCTCAGAGGCTGTCGTCAGGGACCTTCCTGCCTCTGCTCACCCTCTTCTTCTCTCTTTTCCACTCACTAGACTCAGAGTCTCTGAATGGGAGTGTGTTCCAACAGACCGCATCATCAGACGAGCCTTGCAGTGCATCTTTAGTTCTGGGTTTAGGTACTTGTTTATGCTGAGGATTCATTTGTATTGGTTTATCCTGACTTTTTTCTTTGTTCAGTTAATGTTTTAGTGATTTGTTCCTAATGCTCAGTGCTTAGTTTAGTCCTAGTTATGCATAGTTTAGTTCCTGGTATTTGGCCTGGATTTGTCTTTTAAATATGTTTTTGCATCAGTATAGATTTGTTCATCTAACAACAAATGATCCGAACAAATATTTTTGGAGTGTTGTTCTACTCTTTGTCTGTATCAGCCACTATCTGTCTAGGACTCAGCCGTTACATAATTGTGTAAAGTTTAACGACAACAAAAAAAAAATTAAAAAACAGATTTAAAAGTTTGCCATTTCAAAGTGTGAGAAAGCTGTAGTAAATCACCAAAACAGAATCTTTGTTTAGTGGGCATCGCTGTTCACTACTTTAACTAATGCATTGTGGGAAACTTTGAATGCACTACATTTCAGTCACTAGGCATTTGTACACCTCTACAACAGGGCGTAAACACTATATAGTGCTCTATATTGTGATTAGTGTGTTGATTTGTACAGTCCATGTCTACTGGCCATGTTTACGCCTGTTTTAGTCTTGATTTTAGTCTTGGATCTGTCTTGAAATTGTCCATTTTTAGTAATGATTTAGTCCTGCATTAGTTTATTTTTTTTGCACTTTTTTGGCACAGCCTGGGTTCGTCTGTCCAGACTTACGCCACAGTCTGAGTTACACCACCACAGACAGGAGCTCAGCGCTAACTGGGGCTAAGTGAAAATGAGCCTCAGTCCACTCTCAGACACGTTCGCTCATTAAAGCAGCTGGAGGAAGAGAGAGGCACTTTCCGGGTTTAAATCACATTTAGGACCGTTCTCATTCGATTACTCTCCTCACTGCTGCGTTGAGTCTGGTTTGATAGAAGTGACCTGTGTCAGGGCAGCACAGACAGGACAAGGGGTTAGGCATCTAACCAGGTTATGACTGGGATAAAGCTGGGAACTAGAAGCACAAGCTGTGAAGCTCTGTTTGAAATGTAATTGAAGAGTTCAGACTAGGGTTGTACAATATGTGGAAAACTTGATATATGATAACTATGTTTAAAATTGTGAGATGAGCTGTGATATATAGTATGAATGCTCACTTTGACTTAGTTAAAGTCAACATCATAATGCTCTGCATATTCCACTGTTTAAAAGTATGGTTAAATGAAAACTGAACCCAGACTAAACCAAGGACTCAGCCAACTATATCATGCAAAATATTGAATGACAGTATTTTTGTGATACAAGCATTTTCTTGCCATACGGATATTGTGATAACAAAGCAGTATATTTGTGATATACTGCAGCCCTAGACCCAGTTTAGCCCCGGGTTTAGTCTGGGTTTTGGCCTAGTTTCATCATGACTTAGTGCTAGTCATGGTTTAGTCCTGGGTTGTGTGGGTTTATCCTGGTTTACCCTCTCCATATTTAGTCTGAGATTGTGTTCTGTTGCTGGTCTGAGTGTTACCATTGGCGTACATACTGTGTATGTGTTTAAAACTGTACATAGTTATCATAGCAAAGCCCTGCTGTGTGCCTCTCGACTAGCTCCTGATGCCATAAATCTGCTCACTGAAGTGGTAATACTGATGAGGACTTATTAATGTTCACACTCAGCAGCAGAACAAATCCACTCACCTTCGACTCTCTCACCTCTTCACTCTCCATGTGGTGCTGGAAATCCTCAGACATGTCATAATAGAGTGTCCTTAAGGCTCAAAGAGTATAGGAAAGCAACATTACAAATATGAACGTACTTGTGTTTTTTATAGGCAGCTTTAAAAGACTGCTCTCATCTTAAATAAACTGCCTTTATTATATCTTTATGTGTAAAAACTAGGGCTGTGACAACATCTCATGAGAATGTCAAAACGTGACAAAATTTCTAGCTGAACATGGATGGAAGCTTGTGTTCAGCCTTGGTTTGATGGTTATGTCCTGGCTTTGCTGTTGGTTTAGTGTAGTATAGTCCTGGTTTAGATTATCTGGGGGGTTTTACGTTGTGTTGGAAAAGTTTGAAAATAGTGCTGTAATCCGGAATCGCTGACAGAATAGATGGCCCTGGACTAACCCTATGGCCAGAGCTCTCTACATAATTTTGTCCATATCACTAAAGCATAGGAGCCCCCCCCCAACTCATAAACCCTGTCAGCCTCCCTGATGTAATCTGACATAAGAAAGTTTGTATAAACTTCTGTATTTGTTCTTGGTGGATATGCACAGAGAGGTAAGATCCCAGAGGAAGAGCCAGAGTGATTTGACGTTGGATTAGGCTTTTGTGATTGGCTACAGAGATGACACGACTCCACCTTAGCGCCACTTCTTCTGGCCTGCCATCTTCATGTATCTCTGAAGCTGGCGCATGTTAAAGGATTAGAAATAAAGCTCTGCTCACGTTTCCTCTCTGCAGCCAAGAGGGGATGAAGAAACCCTGCAGAGCACACTTTGTGTATGTGACAAAAAGCCTGGGGAGCAGAAAATGTGCAGAGAGGAAAGGCTGTGGGTGTGCCTCAGACATGGATCAGTCTAATAATCATCGAGCTTTATGCTGTGGATTCATTTGAAGATGGTCAATTATTTCCTACAGCTCTGGACTGTTTCATTTATCTGAACACTTTCAAAAGTAGATTTTCTTAGAAAGAATTTGTTGGACCCACAGTTGGCTCTTCATGACAAAGTTTGAGCAAACAAATGCAGCATCTCTACAGAGAGGTCATTTTTTCCATGACCAGGGCTTGACATGAACTATGGCTGAATGATGCATGATATTTTATGAGGTTATTAATCCAACTGTCCCAAATGCCTAGTGTGAATGAGTGTGTTACATAATGAAACTGAAACCTACCGTCATTTGGAAGGATGGCAGGTGTTGAAGAAAAGCTTTTAACAAAGGCATCTGGACGTATATGTTTTAAGGTGAAGGTGATGTTTTCTCCCTTGAAACTTGAGAGCTGAGCTTATATTACAGTACATCTTAGTACTTAACTTTTGGCCCTACGTCACCCTTTAGCCTACATTAGTAATAAATTAAAGATTTAAAATTTATAAATGACTAATTTTTGACAAAAGCCAAAGAGCTGTGTGCATGCTCACATTTAAATAATGTTGAGCTGTCAATGGGTTCAGGCTTTTAAAAAGATCTCAATCAAAATGTACTTGTCGAGCTTGGTCCTTGTTGTGCCTAACTTTTAAGGCCCAATTACAGCTCTAGTCCAGATGCCTTTGTTGAAACCTTTCTTCATAATGTCCTGGATGACTGAGAACCTCCATAGACATGTTGGCAGGTGTTAAAATTAAGCCCTGTGTCTGACCTGGCAGTGCTGATGTCCACATGTGTGTTTTATTAGTTTGAAAGCCTAAACTCTAGGTCATTTGGAGATTCAAATATAACGTGGCTGGCTGTTTTGCAATAATAATAAACTTTTTCATTACACACTTTGTTCCTCTAAAGATTACTGCACACTGCATGATTTTTAAGTATCCCGAGGACAAAAAGAATATAGAAAATAACGTGTGAGCACACACAGCAAAATTCGGAGTAATCTAGTGTTCTAAAGTCCGTTCCGGTTGGGTACAAGCACAAACAGAACTAGAACAAGACACTGAACAACAACACATGAGAACTAATGGAAAGTAGAAAAAAAGAAAAAAATCTACACACTGCAGAATTATTGACAATAGAATTCCTTTATTTATTTATTTATTGACTTTCCGAACGCGTCTGGACTAAAGCGTCTTAATCAGGGCAATGTATAAAAAACATTGCTTCTAATAAATAATGATAATGTCACCTGACCTAAAGCAAACATTCATTCATTCATTCATTTGTCAATAAATTAAATAGTAGAATGAGAGCATAAAGAACTACCAAGTTGCATCACAGAGATAACAAAAGAATTAAAGCATGTTTTTTTTCTTCTGTTGATCCAACACATAAGAACTCTTGATGATGTATTTCAACTTTTTTATAATATATTAACAGAGTATATACACATTGTTATTACTATTACAATCATGTTTTATTATTTAAGTAAATGGTGGCACTGACAAATCTTTTGTGACCTACCTTTGAGTCCTGGTCTGCTCTTGGGAAACACTAATTAGATGACTACTTCTACAGTGTTGGTCCAGGCTGCTGCACCACTGCATTTGCTCACATTCTTCTCCATTTGTCCTTCACTGTCTTTTTCTCAGGCCTCTTCCACTCTCACTTTCTCACACTCTAATGTACTTTGTTTTTATCTACCAACTCTGAGACACAGAGATTTGGGTTTTCTTTGCTCACAAAGTCACGCTGGCCTCCTTATCTTGTTTTTCTTTTTAGTGAGCAGTGCAGTAGTTCACAGATCCAGCAACTGATAGTGTGAGCTTAAACCTGTGTTGTTCCAGCTGACATCATGAGGGCCCTAGGTGGGCTGTGGCTTTTCTTGCTGGTCCTTATGTAATGAAAGGACTTGATATGTGTAGTAAGTGTAGTTCAGGCATGATGCTGCTGTGGTGCTCGTCTTGTGAGATTTCTGCTTCAGAAATCTAGGTCATTCAGCTTAAATCTGCATTCTGCACTGTCTGCATCGGGGCTGACAATTACTGCAGAGTGAAATATGTAAGGGATCAAGATCTGATTAGACACTGAAGGTCCATTCTGAAATGATGATGATGATGATGATGGGTGGAAAATGTAACCTGGTTGTACTGCTCTTTGTGCTGTTAGACTGCATTTTCCTGCTTCACTGACATTTAAAGAGTCAGTGTCAAAGGTCACACTCTAATTTACAGAGTGAGTGTACGCCACAGTATTAATACTGAATAGTTCACTTTACTTGGAAACGAACATAAATCAAATTTCACTTAATAAAGTGACTTTAGTTGATTTCATGTTTACTTTTATTGAACATTGTCTACTTAAACATATTGTACTTTATGTGTTTTTCTTCTAGTTGGGGAAAATGTGTTAAACCCCAAATATAATATTGTAAAAGCGACTGATAATCCTATGTGCTGTTTATTTTACTTAATTATAAGTTACTCAGGAACAGAAAACCTATTAGTCTACACTGGCTTGTGTTTGTGGCGTTCCTGGAAAAGTGTAACAGCTGCAGATAAAGTGTATTTTCAGCACTGTAAATATTTTTTAACACAGCTCAAAAAAGAAAAGCATCAACTGAGAAAAGAAAAGGTAGCCAACGTAAAATGAGGATAAATACTATTCATTCAATCACATAATGTTTAACAAGGAGGAGATAAATGCTGTTCTGATGCTAAAGTCGCAGTTATAGTATACAGTATTAGTATTTTGAATTTTTTTGAAAAATTGGAGTTTGAGAGGCTGTTTTGGGGAAGAGTGAAGTCTGAGACAGGGAATCAGAATATCAGGTAGTGGAGCTTTAACTGACAATTATTTGTGAAATTATTATTCACAAAACGTTGCAAATAATTTACTTCTGACTTTGTATGTGTTGAAGTTAATTGTAGTTTGGTTTCAGTAGTTAAGTAAATGCTAAGCTGTTGATATTGGTCTTTATTAACATGTTCATTTTTCATTTTAGCATTCATACATTTAGACTGTTGTGTGGCTGTGTGCTGCTCAGGTGATTTCCATCTGTAGGTCAAATAGGACAGGTCTGTTTTTTTACCTGGCGACAGAAAGGCTACAGACTAAATGTTGTAAATTTGCTGCAAACGGTGAATTAATCATCCCAAGGGCTCTTTATGGTTTATAGACCTTCAACTGCAGAAGAAACTGTCCTGGGCAGTGCCACAGTGGCCTTTGACTTGTTTGATTTGGATTTTGGACAAATAGCAACTACAGTTGACAGTACCAATACTGATATAATCTGTCTAGCTCCAATGTTGTAAAAATGTAGACAATACAAATCTGTGCAAGAAACTATTTCTCTGTTTCTCTTTTCTATTACCACCACTTGATCTCTTTTTAACATCAACATTGACCTGAATTCCTCTCTTGACGTTCTAATGTGGAGTATTCGATGATGTCATATCCGAGGCTTTTCTGGATGAGACACTGTGCACAGACTGGAGGGGCTGGGGGTGTCATTTGGAGAGTCTAATCCTCTGCCTTGTCTTCTCCAGTGACACACATTCCCCACATCCTCTGACCTACTAAAACACTCGGCCGTGACAAACATCAGCCCTTTACTAAATATATGCGAAGCCGCGTTAATGTGGCCCGTGTTCGGGCGAGCCTGTGTTAGGTTCAAGGCCAGAGAAGAGACCAGCGGCTGGACTCACTGAGGAGGAAATCCTGAAACAATATCCTGAAACAACCCCAAAAAAAGCTCCCCTCTGCAGCAGAATGCCTCGCTTTAGGGGAGGGCTTCAGAACAAAACCTACGTCACACACATCAGCACGACCCATAGAGGTGCTGTTATTTTAGTCCACACATTTCCCCAATGTTTTAAGGTGACATCAGGAAAATGGGACAGATATTCTTCTGCATTCTGTAAAAAATTGCGGCATTTTTAAAAATGTACTGTGTCTCATTGACAGCAAATTACATTTTACTTAAGTACATTTCAGAGACTTTACTTTTTTACTGTGACTTGAGTAAACAAGTTGAATAGGTAAATTGTTCTTAACACAGTTATCTGTACTTCTACTTAAGTACACAATGCCACCTCTTGGGTATTTACTAATGGACAAACTAAATTACAAATCATATTCAGCTACTTATTCATAGCTATGCAAATGATTTCCAAGATGCAAATATAATGGCTTGTATGTTCAAGATAATGCATATATGGATGGCTGCATACATCTTCCTCACTTTACAAGCCAGTAAACATTAATCTGAGATGACCAGATGAGAGCTGAACGTTGGCTCACAATGTTTATCATCATATTGTCTCCTCTGAGTCTAATCAGTGTCCTCTGCTGCTGCTGTGTAATAATGAACCTGTGCGTGTCCAGGAGGTTGCCCGGGCCCTGAGTGCTCTAGTTGGTCCCCGCTGCTGTTGAAGGGGCATCATGGGGGTTGTCCTGCTGCTGAGCGTGTGCAACCCCCCTGGCATGGTGGAAACAGATGGAGACAGAGCAGAGGAGAGTCCCTTCAGAAACTCCATTAAAAATAGATCCATCATAACCACAGCTGTGGAGACGAGGGGCCGCTCAGGCTTTGCTGTTTTCTGTCGATGCTGTCAGGTTCAGTGGGCCACAATCAGAGGGTTTCACTATTGACTGGTTTCCTAAAGATGCTTTGTGTCATGAGGAAATGAACATGATGAAAAGTCTTTGGTAACAGCTGCGTGGACAGATTGTAACCAACTCAGTCAATAAATCTAATAAACAGATTAAATGGAATTAAAACCTCTGGCTTGCACACGTTTCCACTCTGCTGGGTCCAGGAGAGTGACGGCTGCTAAAGAAACAATAAAATCATCGGCAAGTTCCACAAAAGTCTTTGCTGCATTAATTAATGATTAATAAAAATAAGAATAAATGCTGTTGTAGCGGTGAGAGGCTGGAGGTACAGCTGCTGCAGGAAACATTCAACGGTTTCTGTTTATTCCCATCTTCCTGAACATTACAATAGAGCTGTTTCCTATAATTAAGACTGTTACATTTTAAGACACAGGTTCTGCTTGTGTTTATTACAGTGGAGATGATAAATACAATGTTTAAATTCACGAAGCCAGAGCCATACAACACTGACGCTAATGCTAATAAACAATAGCTTTGAAGTCAGCAAATTACATTTCTCATGTTTTCTGTTTGAATAGGAGGAGGTTTATTACAAAAACAAGGTTTTCTGTTTAATGTTTTTTCATTTCACGTCTTGTTTTTACTCGAGTGAGGATTATCTATTGTCCAATCAGCTGACTGCAGAGTTTAACTGCGTCCCTCACAAAGCAGACCAACCAGACCCACTTGGGACCCCACAAAGTGGTATGGTGCACTTTTTGGGACACTTTGGACCCTGTTTGGTAATTGGAAACAGGCCAGAACCATCCCACACAGTACTGTCCCAGTGGAAAAAAGGCTGTACTGTACTACTTTTGAACTCATTTTACCAGTTAAGGACAGACTCACATACACATTAACTTTAATGGGCTAATTTGACTGAATTCCACCTATTTCATGTCTTCAGACTGTGGGAGGACTTACTCACTCAAGTCCTTTAGAAACTGTGCTTTCTTCATGCTTTCATCGAACTGTACTGTACCAAATCTCTACCAATGTCAAAAAATTTAACATCATACTGTATAACCAAACTGTAGTGTACTTTGTCCTGAGTGCTTCTTCTCCAGCTGCTGAAATCCCATTGTAATGACCGTCTCAGGCTCTGTGCCTGAGACCATTCTCACCAAATGGAAATGTGGTTTCCGTAACAACACATTTCCTGAATAGACAGTGGGCTGGTGATGGAGGGAGAGCCCGGCCTCCTATTCCCTCTGGACTGTTCCACTGTTTGTTACTGAGACACAAAGGCTTGTTTTATGCAGTGGTTTGATACTAAGGGTTGTTTCGGAGCCTGGAGACACTGACAAACATGACTTATGCTTCTGTTTCTGCTTTAATAGATTCAACTTTAAATCTTGCTCCAGATGGTCATTATCTAAGTTCAGGCTGTTCTCTTGTCTGGGGTCAGCTGGTACTATATGACCTTTCCGTGCATCTAATTAAGGTCTCTGTTTTATTTTTTTGTTGTTTTTTTGCTGATTTATCATTTGGTGAATGGACTTTCCTTTCAATGGACCTAACTCTGGTTTCAGTATCCTCTTAGTCTTATCACTCTGTACATTTAGCTTAGGTTTCCAACTTGAAGCTTCAGGCTGTGTCAAGAGTTAGCAAAAGTTCAAGCAGCACAAATCAAAGAGAGCCAATGACACAATTACAATAATAATAAAATGAATGTGGTACCTTTAGTATTGAAGCCACACAATGGAAAATCCAGTTCATCAGTGTGCCACCTTTAACAATAAGAGCTGTTTTGTGCAACTGATAAGAATCTGCATTGCTGATGTACATAACCAGCTTTCCAGAGTTTTTTCAAATATGAACAATAAGCAAATGCACAGTGCAGGCACACACAACAGTCTGTTTTTTAGAGCTATACGATACCTTTGTTTTGAGTATACCAATACTTGATCGATGATACCAAGTATAATACTGTGCTAATACTGAACACATTGAGAAAATGAAGAAATGAAGACAATTTTTATTATACTTAATTGCTGCATATTTGATACCAAATATTTTTTCCCCCACCAAAATATTATTTTGTCAAACCATTGTTTTTGTATATATGTTATAAACTTGAACTATACACAAAATACTTTTCCAAATGATATTTTCTTTGACATTCGTCATTGTGCCAGCTTATTTTTTGCAGTGTGAATTCATGTGTTTGTACAAGTTTGTTGTGTTGCCACAGTATCTAATAACCTTCTTGCACACATTGCAGTTTGCAAAGTTGATATCAACCGCTGTAAAATATTTCCACACTGCGCTCTGTTTTCTATCTGCCACCATGCTTCTTGTTTGTTGTTGCTGCTTTAGCTCCCGCTTTGCACATTTGCCGCTGCTGAGTCACATGACAGTATGTCAGCATCTCGCTCACAGTCGAGCAGAGGGAAAGGGGCCGGGGTTAAGGGCGCCTGCTGGAAAGGAGAACCCCACTACAAACACAATATCCCTAGACAATTTCACGTTTAAAAAAGTAAAAACAACTTTAATTGAAGACAGGGATTTAAACAAAGTCAGAAATATTGATTTAGTTGCCACAGTATCAATGCAGATGCCCGAGCCACCTCAGCTGGCCTAGATGCCTCCCTGGGGAGGTGTTCCGGGCATGTTCCACCAGGAGGAGGTCTCGGGGAAGACCGGGGATGTCTCTTGGCTGGTCTGGGAATGCATTGGTATCCCCCCAGAAGAGCTGGAGTAAGTGTCTGGAGAGGGATTGAAGTCTGTGCGTCTCTGTTTAGACTGGTGCCCCTGCGAACCGGCTCCAGATAAGCAGAAGAAGATGAATGAATGGAGTATCAATGCAATACCAATATTTCATTTGGTATCGATAATATTGATATTTATATAGATCTGCACACCTCTACTGTTGTGACCTGTAGCTGAGAGCTCAGTGATGCAGCAGTGAGCGTTAGCTCTATGTCATTGCTAGCAAAATAGCATTAGTATCAAAGCCATATTGTGAGGGTGAGTTTGTGAAGACTGGTCCAGCCTACCTTAGATGAATTTGGGCTGATTGTGGCCCTTGTACTAAAAGGAATTTGGTGTAGGTAATGGCTGCACAATATATATATTGCATGTTTTTACTAATATCATGCTTCCCTGGTGGGTTGTGATAGAAGCTAAATACAAATACAGGCCACATCACATTTGATGATGACAGAGCAAAAGAACAGTGAATAGTATACTTAAGCTGTTAATATGAATGCATTGCTTCGAGTGCACAAGCTCATGTTTACTTACAAACGGCACAATGTGGAAAACAGCTGAATTAGCCATTCTACTAATTTAGAGTAACGTCACAATAAAGTTCCATTCCCGGTTCGATTCCCACTCTCTCCACAGTTCATACTGTCATTGTGTCCTTGGGAAAGACACTTAACCCACCTTGCCTCCAGTGGCTGTAACACTGGTAATTACTGTAGAACAATGTAAGTCGCTTTGGATAAAAGCGTCAGCTAAATGAATAAATGTAAATGTAAAGTGTCAGTGTCACTGTTTCAACACTGTCACCAGTAAACCTGCACTTGAGATTACGTGACAAACTTTATACACTATGGGCCTGGTAGAATCCAATTTTACAGAATCAAATCTTAACTTCCCCAGACCCTTTCTGCAATTATATTTAAGAATTTCTTGTAGCCCGAGGTCCATATTATTGTCAACCTTAATATTGTACACTGGGGCATTATTTCTGCCAGAACTGATGAGAAATGATACACATATATGCAGACCACTTGAATGAACTATTCATCTGTATATAAATCTCATCTGTCATAGACAAATATCAAGAAAAAGAACAGGAATAAACAATGGCTATATTTTTTCTTTACATTAATGTTTGTTGGATGGTTAAAACACACACAGAGGCTCATTACAAATGCAGCTAAGCGTGTGTTGTGAAAGATCTGTGCACATATCCAACATAATCCTCCACTATGCTGCAACAGGACCTGCCTCTGCCACAGAGCTCAGTCTGGGAGTGGCTGTGGACTGATAGACTCTTAAGATTCTTGTGCAGTATTGTGTTTCCATTCACTGTAGTTTTGATGATTGTTGGGCATGGTCGGTTGTCTACACATTCCCATTCTGTTAACATAAAACATAAAATTCTAACACATAAAATTCTAAGGTTCAAAGAAATTTTAAAACTACTCATTAGATTATGATTTATTTATTTTCTTGATATACTCAGCAGAAACTATGAAGCAGTAAAGTATCATTATTTTATAATAATGTTAATGTCACATGGATAAATAAATGTTAATTGCTTGTTACTACGTACTTTAATTAAGTTGAATCCACTCTTTTCTTTGAACAGTGTAGTGTATTTGCTTGTGAGTGCTCTCTGCTTACCTCTTGATGCTTTAAGCTGTGAGCAGCAGGAGGCTCTTCAGCCTAAAGCCTGTCTGTCTCTGTAATCTGACTGATTACTGAACACACCTCTGTGGTTCATCTGTCTCACTGCAGCTGATAAATTAGATCTGTATCTCCTCTGTTTCACTCTGATCCTCTGTCAGGTTTGTATTTCATCATTCTTCTGTCATTCTGTCATGGATGGGCACAGTGTCATTTGAAATAGTCTAGCATTCCAAAACAGATTTTCCAAAACAGTTTACCATGTTTATGTGACTGTAAAGAAATTCAGATTAATAACTTGACTAAAACACTTTTTCTAGAACGCATGTGACTGATAATCAGTCTAGAAGTCTTTTCACTTGTGACGTCAGTAAACATGGTCACTATACGGCAACAAAGGTTGTGGCCTTGCCCATTCATTCATATAAGCAAGTTACAAACACTGATTTAGACACCTATAAGATAAAAATATTAAAATAAAAGCAACTGGTCAGTCTCTGACAAGATTTTCACTGTTTTGGTGCATTTAGTTTTTTTTTTGGTCTGCACATACTGTAGCCAAGGGTGTAAATATAGATCCATACAAATGTAATCTATGTGTTTTATGTGTTTTTAAACCTAACCAATACAGTTTTTCTCATTTTTCTGTGTTCGTTCTTCTTCACGTGTTCAATTGGTCGTGACTTGGTCTGAAAGTCTACTAGCAAACGCTGTCGACTAGTTTGTTTGAGACTGTGACACCGTAGTGCACCTGAAAGTACCGTGCTCCATTTTGGTAAACACTTGTAAGTTCAATGCTGGAGCAGTCAGGACGTATTTAACAGAGTCATAAGAAGACAAACATTGAAAATGCAACGCATGCAATCGCAGAGTTATACAGGAGGATCTCGTCCAAGTCATTGGTTTACATTGAATACCAACAACAAGCTATCACAAGCAATGATCCCTAACACAAGAAGCACTGCTAAAGGGAGCCAGATCTATAAATGAAAAAACACTGGAAATGATTGTAGTACAGTGTAATTGTACAGTTTAAGTGCAAATGTGCATTGTCAATAATAAAATATATATATATATATATATATATATATATATATATATATATATATATATATATATATTTTAATTAGTAAAGCAATGGCTATTAATATTTTAAACGGCCAATATTGGCTATCAGTCATAACAGTCAGATAAATATCAGATATTGGTGAATTAATATCAACCCTGCTTTAGATGCGTGATGATAATAAAAGATGATATCTGACGAAGGAAGAATAAGCCAGTGCTATGACTGTACATAATACAGTCACAATGTGACTAATATGTAATATTTAACTGTATCAGGTGTTTTGCAAACAGTGACTCAAAGCAAAAAGCACAGGAAATATATTATAAATGAGCTCACATTGTCAGTCAAAACTGAACAGACGTGGTTTTAGTCCTTTAGCTGCTTGAGTGTATGGATCTTTGTGGAAGTGCATTAAGGGTAAATGGTCCAAGCCTGTGCTCATTATTTATTATTTATGAAGGTGAG
The DNA here is from genome assembly GCA_024349245.1 of Neodontobutis hainanensis. NCBI lineage: Eukaryota > Metazoa > Chordata > Actinopteri > Gobiiformes > Odontobutidae > Neodontobutis > Neodontobutis hainanensis. The sequence goes on from JALDNG010000025.1 coordinate 1,623,900, forward strand.
CTCTGTAAATGACTCAGGCGTTGACGAAAGTAGAGTTGGGTTTTGTAATGCGGCAGTGATGGACATGCACTTAAACTGAGTGAATGATAAGAGGAAGGCAAAAGAGGGCAGAGTGACATTAGACATTAGACTGAGCAGATAAAATCACATCATAGATCTACTCAGAGAACCAAAAAGGTTTACAGAAATGAAATGAGAAGAAGAAGAAGCCTGCTCGTGTATATATAAACATACAGCCGAGGTGATGTGATGATGTGCTTCGAGGCATCCAGAGGGGCGTGTGCTAATGGTTTTCATTTTTTTGTGTTTTTGAAATGGTGTCGTGTTTATGGAAGATGTTTCTGAAACGAAAACAATTTTATCTTCGTGTATACATGGCCTGAGGCTCAACCAAGACCAAAATCAGCATGTGTTAATGGATGTGCGGCTGAATGAGAATTGAAGTGGCTGATACTCTCTGGATGTGAAGTGACCTCAGCTGTGGAGGGCTGCCACTCTAACAGGATCTCCACATACGCTGGCTGATGATTGGTTGGCTTACAGACGTATGGAATAAGATGGAGTTTGGGGAACACTGTGACAGGAGGGCGTCAGAGCTAAAGTGGGGCCGTGACAGGAGTCTTTGTGCCTAAACAGCTGATGGTGTCATGCTGTGTTTGTTCAGAAGCAGACCTACAGCAGATGCTCCACAGATAATACAGGCTTTATCTGGAAATGAACACAAACGGGCTCTGTCTTACACCAGTTGGCTCAGGTGAGACCTACTTTATCCCTGTGGACCCAACCAGGTCTAAAGCTGGACTAAACTGTGGCCATGTCCACATGTCCATGTGTGTAAACTTAGGATAAATAAAGACTAAACTAGGGTTATACCCATATTAAACACAAGACTAAACCGCGTTGAATCGAGGCTAATTCTAAGACCAAGTCTAAACCTTGGACCAAACAAGGTCTAAAGCACTTGCTTTAATGTTTAGTCCCCTGCAGACTTTGGGTTTTGTTGTTGGGTCAGAAACAGCTCTTTTCACTGGTAATGTAAAACCACGTTTGACTGGTTCTGATCCTAGGATCCTTGGAAAGAGTTTGTCCTTTTATATTACACATGATATCTGGCTCATTTCTACCCTTTGTGCTGAGTTTGTGCTCTGTCTGTGTTAGTATTACATGCCTCACTGATGGCTGTTGGGCTAGATTCTTCGCCTCCTGTTTTCACATTACTCCATTTCTCCAGATGAATGCTTTTTTATTACAATATTCTTGCTCAGGTGAATTGAAACAAATATTATCAACTGCAGCATGACAAAGGTATAACAGTCACACTGCTGTAGGCAGAGCTATTTAAATATGGAGCAGCTACTCTCTAGCAGAATCTTTAAACAAGTGTGCAGACTTACAAACAGCTTTGTAAATAAATAAGGTACTCTTTTTGTTTTGAAAGTGAGAAAGACAGCTGGCAGTTTTCTGTTTGTAGCCTGTCCCCTATAAATAATAATCTAATAATTAAATAATTAAGCTTGGTAACTGTAAAGTGACTCTGGAAAATAAGAATCATCACTAGATGAGATTAAATGATGTTCATGAATGAGTTATTCAAACTCCAACTCACATAAATCATTCAGGTTCAGCAGAGAGAGGATTGGCCACTTGTGCAGCAGATGGATTCATGTAAGATTTGTGAGTTTACAAAGATTCTGCTAAGCGCCAATCTGATTTCATTTGACCCGCAGCATGTTTTGCCCAATAGTGTGTCAGTACTGACATCACACTTGTGTTTTACTGTCAGGTTAATTAGACCTATTATTCATCTCTCTCTTTTGTAATACTTTCCCCCACAGTTAAATTTTGAGAGTGCTGACCCTTACCCTTATCATTTCCTGTTCCTAACTCCATTCTCAAAGTGCACAAATGTATTGTTGACTGTTATCACATTCACCTCAGAAAGATGATAAACATGTGATAAACCATAAATGTAAATGACTATGTAATACATAAGTTGGAATCTGTGTACAGTATGTGCTGACGCAAATTAATGTAGCTGAACACACCGAAGCTGACTCTGAGTCTGTTGTTCCAGATGACAGTGCATCGGCGGCCAGTATGGAAGTAACGGACCGCATTGCCTCGCTGGAGCAGAGGGTCCAGATGCAAGAAGATGAGATCCAACTGCTTAAGTCCGCTCTGGCCGACGTGGTGCGGCGCCTCAACTTCTCCGAGGAGCAGCAGGCCCTGGGCTCGCGCCGGGGGCCCACTAAAGGTAACACTGTGGTCCCAGTTCAGTAAAAAGGCTTCTCCTGTGATAAGAAATCAGCCTTCCCATCTCTCTTTCTGCTTGTTTCTTATCTTCTGTCTGTCCCTTCATCTTTTGCTGTTGTGCTGTGAAATGCATTATGTGTCTAGAGCCTGCTGTGATGAAAAAGTGTCCTTCAGCCGACAGCACTGTGGGGAAGACAGGTAGGACTACTGCGTGACCTGAGCACTAACCGACGCTGTACGACCATGTCCAACACAAGTCACTTTCTGCATAAATCAGACTAAATAGACTCTAATCAGACATAAATCAGACTCTTTGGCCGTATATATATTGGTAATTACACCATTCATTATATTGTTTATATTCACCTGTTTTGTTTTTGTGTGCATTAGGACACTATTTAAGATATATGTTCGGTGTTTCACAAAGATTATTTATGAGCACTATGAGATAACACTGGGCGCAGTGGCTCAGTGGTAGAGCGATCGTGGTTGTTCGATTCCCGCTCTCCCTGGTTCATACTGTTGTTGTGTCTTTGGGCAAAACACTTTACTCCCCTTGCCCCTAGTGCCACAACATATGAGTTTGTGTGATTGTAGAGGTGAGTTTGGTGGTTGTTAAAGAAGGCTATGAATGTGTGACCATAATGTAAAGTGCTTTGGGTGCCTGAGAAGGGTACTATATATAAAGCACACCATTTACCATATCAACTTCAGACCTTTTCTCCTTTTTACACAAACAACAGCAATAGTTCTTCTACAAATGGTGTGTATCTACCTCCCTAATGTTCTGAATTTAAATACTACTTTAGTTCTTACAGACTTGATAAATCAGATAGCTCCTGCTTGCTACACTCTGCTTCTGTGAGAGAGGCTAACCTAAGGTGCTCACTGCATTTTTTTCTGCACTGTCCACAAGTTATGTGGTAAAATGTATGTCCCATAAAATGAACACAGCCAAAGACACATTTGAATTGGCTGACCCTGTATAAGAATAAAGAGGGGTAGTTATGCTGTAAGTTGCAGAGGTATTATTGTCTTCAGACTGATAATCTAGCTTCTCAGTATAGAGATGTTGGACTTGTTTTCAGAGGCTCATGTGAGAGATGGTTCTGCTCCTGATGCTATGATGCACTCTTTGATGAGGCAGAGATCAGACAGTGTGCTTTCAGGCCTCAATCATAGGCCTGAAAACTGAACCCATGCACACTTATGTGTATATGTATATGTTATATGTATATGTGCAACATTTTAATACATATGTTTTCCTCATAAACCCTGTTTGCTCTTACTGTAATCACTCCAAAAACAGATGGAGCGGTCTCACTGCATGCATCTATGTCTGCTGGATCAAACAGATTTCATTAAACATGAATGACCACAGACAGAGCACAGTTTGGATTTACTTTTCTCAGTTTGTGTGTTCCTATTTCATACATTTTGTAGCTACACAAGAGATGAAATGTAATTCCTGCATTCATGTCAGTTTCACTTGAATGAATCTCAGTTTATTTGTTTTCAACGTGAACCAGCAACAATGATATAACTCACTTGTCTTTGTTTGAACCTGTAAAGGTAACATAGGCTCAATCAAGAAATAGGTCTAGACTCATTTGTCATTATCTTTTATTATTAAAACAAATCTCAAAAAGATTTTCATGGAAAGAAACAAGCTCTTGACCAGCTCACAATGTTTCAAGATATGATCGTCTTTGTCTGTTTGGAGCATTATCTGCTGGAGAGGCCTTGGGTCGACTTGTGACATTGGCTTGTTTTGGCTTGTTTTAATAAATTCTGGAGCTCTTTTTTAACATATAGGCTCTAATCCTTTAACATACACTTTCTGTTCTTAAAAAAGTCTTGTAATGAGCATAGTTTAAACCAAAATAATGTAATGAGCTGAATCCCTGAGACTCCTCTTTTTGGACAATCAGTCTTGCGTGTCTGACTGCCTTACCCAATACTAATCACTCATTAGCTGTAAAAACAAGCTCTAAAATAGCCACAGCTTGCTTAAGAAATTGTAAATCTTTGCTTCGATCTCTGTAAGACAAGATTGCACAGATATTCTCTAAAATCAGCTGCTCTGGATGTGTTGGCTGTCTGCATACAAGGTGAGCAGTGGATGCAGTTTGGCATCAGAAGCAATGTTTTGGCCTAGAACACAAGCCAGAGGTCTTTCAGTCTATCTACAGGCCACAACTAGAGATTTTGCTCACCATAAAATGTTCTGTTTTGTATGTCATAAATGAATGGACAATGGCTAAGCTCTTCACCTTTGCCTAAATGGACACTTCTTCTTGATGATGTCGGCTGTAAAAGGGTGTCATTCCAAATTAATGTTAATGTGCTGGTTATACATGTAGACATTAGAGCCAATACTAAACTTCTTGTAATTATGAACTGAATGTAAAATACATAAAATCTTGTATAAACCCTTGTTGTCCTCTCTCTTCAGCTCGACCCATGATTGCCACTCTGCCTGTAAGGCCCACTGTAAACAACGGGACCATCCAACCAAAGAAAGGCAGCAGTTTGCCCTCCCCGTCTGGGTCTGGCCCAAGGAGGGACACCAGCACACAAGCTAACAAGAGGTGAGGAACTTAGTAAAAAGAATTCTCCAAAGTCTTTATCATTTCTATACACTTGATCTTGATACTGCACATTGATGGCTGAGCCTGCAGACATTCTAGTCCTGTATTTGTGCTGTGTCATAATATCCTACACATATCACATTTGTGCCTTTTTATCAAGTTCATTTCTTGACATTTACCAGAAGGCCCTGGCTTTATCCACACATGCACACTTATCAGTCTCTGTCTGTGGAACAGTAGCCTGTGTCTGGCTTACATTAACATAATAAAACGTTGCTTACAGCCAGTGGGAGCAGCTCTGGTCCAAACTGTTCAGGCTTTTTTCTTTTCAGGAGAACTTTTGTTTTTGCTCCAAGTCATAAGATAAATGTGACCTTGAGCTTTACCAGAGAGGACAGTAAAGAGATTGCTTTGCAGATTGAATCAAGAAAGGCCCGTGTGAGGGAATGGTTTGATCAGTGCACTCAGAGGTATATGCTCTCAAACACAAACATGGATTTGTTCAGACTGCAGTCTATCCTGCTCCACTGGGGTTTCTACACATGTTCAGACTATAGACTTTAAATGAGCACAAGGATTGGGCTTGGTTAGTTTTAGGGTGTGTTCCTACTTAATATGTTTGGTATGGTTAAATTAACTTTGGTGCAGTTGTGCTTTAAGTGCAGTTCATTTGGATAAGTGTTAATACTACCACCTCGGAGCAGACTAAACATAGAGAAAATGTATTGTATGTAGCATAAAAAAAATAAGGATAGAATAAAACCATAAAACCAGCCATTCAATAATGTACATAATTTAAAAGGAAACACAATCAATCAGTACAAGATAAAACCATGGATCTGAGTTCTTGTAGTTCAGGCCCTATTGTACTACACTAGGTGTTGGCACAAAAAGCACCAAAAGCGCTCAGTCTTACACCTGGGGAGGGTCAGTCTCTGGCTGAAGAGGCTCGCTCTCTGCCAAAGTTCCTCATTAAGAGGCTGGGCAGGGTAATCCAAAATATGTAGAGTAAATTGTAGAGTAAGTAGAGTAAATTAAATATGTCCATTAATTAAATAGTGTCCATTTTTCTGTTACAATGTCCACACTATCCAGCTGCAGACAACTGCAACAACACTGCTGGCCTTCCTCACAAACCTATTGAGTACTTTAAGTGCATTAAGTACCATCATGTTGCATCACAATCAGGTAAAAACTATTTTTGACCAACTATCTGGAGTCACCGTTCAGAGACATAGATTGGTCAAACAAAACACCAAGGTTTCTGAGGCTCAACTGGACGGAGGAAACCAAGGAATGAAAGTGTTGTTTGATCCGTTGTATTTTATGGTGTGGAGCATTGTGCTCATACAGAGTGTCAGCGAGCGTTAGAGCTTCATAGTTTAGAGAGAATGCTTTAGCGAAAATCAGGGAAAGATAAATTAGCAGTGGTGTGTACTGATCATTTTTTATATTTTTTGGGAGAAAACAAAAGTGAAATAGTCAATGTTAGTTTAGTGTGGCACATCTGCCAACTCAGTTAATCAACTCACATGCAATTTATCACACATATATTTTTAATTCACTTAGATAATGCTTTTATCAATTTACATAATATTCCACAATTTAGGTTGATTGGGCATGTTTTAATTCATGTACATTCACTATACCAAGTTCAGTCAATTCATTCTAGCGTCACAATCAAAGAGCTCTAAAGACCTTTAGATTTGGCTGCACAGATTATGGGAAGTCTAGTAGTATCTTGTTAATACCATATCTGTGCCTTTAGTTCTGACTCTAGGTCCAGAGTGCATGTTATAAATGGCCGTTGACTGACTGACAGTAGTGCTGTAGTCACTCACTCCACAGCTACATACGTTTAAACACCTCCCAAGTGAGGAAGGTGCAAATGTTTTGAATGAAGGAGCAATGCTACCTTTTGTATCTCCGGAGAACCGGGTTTGAGCTTCACATTTCTAAACCAAACTAGACCAAATGACATGTCCTTCACCTTAAATGAAACCAGACACTTTAAAAGCTGTGGCAGCACTACACTCATGGCTGTGTCTTAAGAATATTATTACTAATGCAGAGTGCTTAGTGAGGAAGTAAAAATCTTCTAAAGGCTATTCTTAGACAGCAAGTATCAGGTTATTTCCTGACCTGCTCTTGTTTTTTTCTCCCCCAACCCCAGCACTGTGAGGAGGGCCAACTCCAACGAACACGTTAGCACTCTGACGCGCAAAGACTCCAGCGACTCCAAAGGCAACCGCACACGAGCCGGGTCGACCGGGAGTAACTCCAGCGGCAAGAGGAGTGACAGGTAACACACACAAATACTCAAGTTGAAACAAAGCACGGGATAATCAGAGAGTCAGAATTTAACCTTGAGGATAAATGATCACAGTATGACTTTAAATATTTTGAAAGTAAATGGGACAAGGCAAATGTGAAGGTTGACAAACATAACAGTAATATGATAACAATTCCTCTAAAGAAATTCCCAAGGCGGGACTTTAAACTTACTATTCATTTGGCCACACCACTTGACTTTGAATCTGTTTGTCTCAGTATTCTAACAAATTGACCCAAAGCCACTTCAATACTTTGACAGAATAAATGGTTGAAAAGTCTCGTCAAATACAGAAGCTTTTAATAAATGTGTCTGCTCTTATTATAACAAGGATATGTCATAGTATTTGAGGTTTTAATATTGATTGTGGTACGTTGTAACCAGTTATAATCCCATGCCTGGACTAAAAGCTCCAGTAGACGTCAGAGGTCATTGACAGCTGTGTATTTACTTTACAGCAAACAGAGGGACCCAGTGTTTAATGCAGGTAAGAAATGAAGGTTGTGTGTCTGAGGCCAGACACATTTACAATACACATAATAAAACTCACTAGCATATTGCTGCCAGATTCATAAAAGTCTAAAATCTATTTTATAGATTATTCTTTGTAAGAACAAGATAATTCACTTTTTGTTTTACATGATACTGATTTATCACATTATTATTTAACACAATATTGGCTTATCACATGTTTAGAAAAATGAATGCCTAAGATATTTTCACTTAATTACAGGATTTTATTATATCTACACTGTCAAATGTATGGACACGCCGTCTCATTTACTGTTTTTTATTTATTTTTATGACTATTTCCATTGTCGCTTCTACCGAAGACATCAAAACTATGAATGAACACATATGGAATTATGTAGTAAAGAAAAAAGTGTGTAAAAAATTCAAAACATGTTTTATATTTTAGACTCTTCAAAATAGCCACCCTTTTATTACTGCTTTGCACACTCTTGGCATTCTCTCGATGAGCTTCATGAAGGAGTCACCTGAAATAGTTTTCCAACAGTCTTGAAGGAGTTCCCTTCAAGAGAGCTGCTCAGGAGATGCTGAGGATTTGTTGGTCCTTTTGCCTTCACTCTGTGCTCCAACTCATCTCAAACCATCTCGTTTGGGTTTAGGTCAGGCTACTGTGGAGGCCAGGTCATCTGGCGCAGCACTCCATTTCTCTCCTTCTTAGTCAAATAGCCCTTACACAGCCTGGAGGTGTGTCATTGTGGAGTCATTGTACTGTTTTAAAATTAAATGATGGTCCAACTAAACGCAAAACCGATGCTGCATGATGATGTAATTTCTGAAGCTGGTGACTTGGATGAATTTATCCTCAGCAGCAGAGGTGACTCTTGGTCCTTTCCTCATGTAAGCCAGTTTCATCATAGCGCTTAAAGGTTTTTGCACAACTGCTTCAGATCTTCAAACAAGGATGGACTCTCTTTACTTTTGCTGATTGGTTCTTGACATAATATGAATTCCAATAGTAGGCTGTGTACCAACCTCACATCTGCACAACACAACTGATGGCCCCAACCCCTTCAAGAAGGCAAGAAATTCTACAAATAAACAGTGACCAGGCACAGTTGTGAAGTGAAAACCATTTAAGGTGCGTTATTTCACACTTTTTTGTTTACTACATAATTCCATGTGTGTTCATTCATAGTTTTGATGCCTTCAGTGAGAATCTACAATGTAAATTAAAATATAGAAAGAACATTAAGTGACTGGTAGTGTATATATATTTTAAAATATGAGTTTTTTCAACATTACTATGAGATTGTAACCTTTTGTGGCCATACATTCATTGTGACTCCAAAAGGGCAGAAGCAGGCTGTATCTGTACCTGTTTCTTCACAATGTCTGATACAAACACAAGAACATGAACAGCTTTACATAAATGAGTATATTGTGATAAATTAGTATGTCAAAACTTGATATCTTGTACTAATGTAAAAACTTATAACTGATGTAAAAACAAGACAAACCTTAAAATGAAATAAGGTAATAAGTTCACATCTTGTAACAATCATGAAATATTATAAAAAGAATATTATAAAGAAAAAGTATTTCTTCTTTTGTTCACATTATAATATAAAACAGACCAGGCCTGGCAGCAATACACTTCTGTACACATTATATTGATTTTGCATTGTATTGATCTTGTTAAATATAATACACATATATTTTTCCACATATTTGTGTGGAATCTATCTTTCTATCACTCTCTGTTACCATGAGCACATCCTCATCCATTTTCATCCATCTTTATTTTAACATCTTTCTTCAATTAATTTAACCCACTACATACAGGTTTTATTCAACTCTGGTTCAATGCAATGTGCTGCTAAGTTATCTATTGTCTAATATTTGTTTATGCGTATTCAGATTTGTGAATGTGAGACTTATGTGTGTGTACTGAGGTGTTCTAATTTTACATCACACACAAGGCTCTAGATACAGACAATTGTTTCACCACAGGCCATTTGTGAGTCCGTGTTTAGATGTGTGTGACACTTATTGTTCATCTGCCCTGGGTTTAGACTGACAGGCAGTGGACTTGAATAAATAAATAAAAAGTGACCTGCAGCAAGTGACAGTGATGTATTCTTTTGCTTAAAACTACTCAGAGCCATGAGGCTGTCCAGTGGAGGACTGTTGGTCTGTTGTAGTTAGTCCTCGACCTACATTGGCCTAGCTGTAGCTAATGAGGACTTTTATTAGTATTATTTGTGGGGTAAAACTGAGCATGTTTACAGTACTTAAACTGTTTACAGTGCTTATTTTAATGAATTGATCACTGCTTGTCACTGTCATCTCCTGCACATTAGTTTATCCTGTTAGGTCTCAATTTAAACACTAGGTTACAGGCACATCTAAATATGGACACACAACTCAACAGAACGTTTAGGACTTTGTACAAATACAGATTTATCTTTTTTAAGACCTTTGAACTACGCACACACACACACACACACACACACACACACACACACACACACACACACACACACACACACAAATGTATAACTCTTAATATGCACACAAATCTAAATCCAAATTCAGAAATACTTTTGCAACAATAATAGCCCTATAGCTTCAGGCTAACAATTAAACCCCAGTGTAGGGAAATGTCTCCAGTGACTCTTATTTATCATAAATAATAACTCAGCAATACTCTAGAAATTAACCTTTGAAACTAGACAATTGGTGATTTTTGAATGGGACTTAATATATATACACTATAATGGAATATATTAAATGCAGCTTGTTTGTTCCGATGTGCTTTTGGGTAGCTGCTACTATCATCCACAGATGAATGTCTGTGATAATTATTCCATCTTTATACAGAACTGTACAATGCTTTGTGAGTCTTGAGAAAGACTACCACACACAGAAACATCTGTGCAGACCATTTATGGACACCTGCTTCTTAAAGAACATTAGGGATAGGAGCTGCTGTTCCTGAACACCACGGAACAGGAAGTGATGTTAGGCCAGAGCAGGAAGTGCCCTCACCTGGTGCTTGTGTCTCTCTCTGTGACCTTTACAAGGGATGCGCCGTGTGACCCACTGCAAAGGTAGGCCCCTGCTGCCCCGCTCCCTAACCTCTTCCCGCCTGCACCATTTCCCCACACTGGGCCAATCACAGACAGCCATTCAATCAAACCGATCATGTGACCTCAGATTTGGCTTTGTACTGTGAACTCCTGGGGTGGTTTTGGGGCAGTGGTCCTGTCGGGACAGGAGTGGGTTCGGTGTGCTTCAGTCACCCTCCCTCTGAGTGTTTGGAAGAGATTTGACTAACAAGAACACATGCATGGTGTTGCTCACTCACTCACTGCTGCTCGTAGGCACTTAGTCTGTGTCACCGTGGTAACAGCACAAATATGTCACTGGCTTTCTCACAGCAGCACTTCAAATCCTTTTTTGGTTCAGAGTCAGTAGATGTGCCCTTATTCTCTTTCTCTCTTCCAAATCACTATTTGCATTACAAACAGACTCAGTGACTTTTGATGAAGCACTTCCGATAAGAGTCCGCTGCAGAGTTTTTTCATGTTCTGTGTTCAGCACATTTACAAAGCTGTGAAATAAAACCACTGATGAAGGACTTTGTGGCATGCCTTGTAGGGAAAGAACTTCATTATGTTGTAAAAAGCTCAGATTATAACTCAACAGTTAGTCATAACAGGAGTCATGTCTATTTTATCAACCATAGTTCTTTAAAATAAAGCTTTCTGATGGTTTTTAATGCAATAAATCCTATGTCCTTAAACAGGAATCAAGTACCTTTACAACAAAAAGAAAAAGGGCCAATCCAAAGCAACTCATTTGAACCTACACTCTACACTCACAGTATCTTGGATTATAGGACAACAAAACCTTTATGGTCACAGTTTATTAATGTCTCTTAATTCCCAACATTTATGTCTAGTATTTGTTTAGCCATCATACAAAATTGTATTTTTATATTAATTAATTTTTACAGTTTGTACATGACAGCACTCATGAAAAAACTGCACGGACAAAACACTCGGACAAACTGCACAACAAATGTGTCTAGAACTGTTACACACAGTACATTTCACATATGTCCATAGTCATAGAGTCTATCTTATACACAAATAAATTAAACTTAATTGATTGTCAGTCTCAACAAAGCATTTGAGTCCATTACAAAAGGGTCTGTGAGAACTACAACAAATCAGGGCCAAAAGAGCATTTAAAGAGAGTTGGAAGAGGTTAGAGTTTGTCAAAGTAATTAGAAACACTTTAATTTGGTGTGTCTTCACAAACTAACATTTAGATAAAGAGAAAATATGCATTGTCATATTTTGGAGCAAAAGTGAGGAAGCAAATATTATTTTCAAACCTGGAAAAAGTAATATTCCAGACTTTTCCAAAGAACCATGTTATGAAGCTATTCTTGTGAAGAATTCTGGAAGTTCGGGAAAGTGACACTATGAGGTCACTAATGTTAGCGAACAGCCTGCCTAGACATATATGAATGATACAAAATCTGACTGCCTTTATTAGTGACCTGGGGTTAGGCAGCTGGACATGGGACACTACAGTGCATTAATCTCACTCAGACTTTAACACCTGTTTATGTGGTGACTCCAGTTCTAGACATTTCCCCTTGTTGTTCCCCTGCGTAGTTTGTGTTCGACTTATTTCTCAAGAGTTTACAGTAGACAAGACATGTTCTAACGATCCTTCTGCCCCTGGTTTTGCCCCGGTCATACCCCCCTGACCCCTCTCTGTCCAGTGACGGTGCAGCTGTACCTGGGCCGCTCTGCTTCTCTGGCTCAGAAGAAGCCCAGCGCTGGTTCTGTGGCCTGGTCTGTCCCGGGCGACTTCGCCTCAAGGCCCAGACATACCCCCGACAGCGGCAGGGTCCGTGGCCCCAAACAGAGCGCTGTGTCCAGACCCCCTGCTCTCAGAAAGCCCCCCAGCATTAGCCCACCCCTCAGACAGTCAGGCTTGTATTCCCCTTTGGACACACCCAGCTACTGCAGCCCCCTCAAGTCGCCCAGCCAGTACTTCCAGATCTGTTACTAATGCATTTGAGAGGGGTCCCAACAGGAGACCCCAGGGGTCATTGAGTCCGAAAAATATTAAATGTCATAAGAGAGAGACAGACTTTTTCATATTCCTGCTGTCTTTTTCACATATGATGTTAGTGATCCTAGAGCCTTGTTTCCACTGGAGCATTACAGATCTGGGCAGTACGGGTAAGCTTTCATTATCAAAAGTGGTTTAAAGAATCTCTAAAAGGTGATTTGGGGACCCTTTGGCTCCTTTTCCCAAGTGTGTAGTCCGCTTTTTGAAATGAGAATACGGGTAAAAAACAAAGCACGTCTTGTTCTTGTCACAAACATATTTTATTAGAAAACATTTTAAATGTACAAAAACAAAGTTAGCGTTTATTAGCAACAGCTGTTTCCTGTTATAAAGAGATTTACGGTTGTACTGCTCTCACTTGCATTTAAACCATTTATTGAAAAAGTTGAAAGTTAAAAAGTTGGGAATGAATCATTAAATATGTTTGTGACTTGGAAACCCAGAGGACCTTGGAGAAGAGCACAGACCTACCCTGTCTGTATCATTTTATAGAAAAATAATAAAATCACATTGATAATAGAAAAGACCACACTGTTCATTAACCACAAACAGCTTGTTGTGGATGAGGCTCTCGCAGCAGAACCCAGACCCCACACTCAGAAAACTACAATAAAGTCAGTAAGGGTTATGTGACTGTACCTGCCAATAACAACAGAAGTGTGTAAATGAAAATTAGGAAAATCAAAGTATGACTTACAAGTTTATGCACAATACACTGCCCACAATAAACATAATGCCACAGTGTAGGTCATGTGCAGCGTTGAGTTTACTGAGGTCATTGAGGTCCAACCTCTCTATTACTATGTGTTTATAAGTTAATAATTTTCATCTGAGCCTCTTATGTGAGCAGGATGTTAACAAAATCCATTTACTGCATGGGTCTGACTATAATCAATATTTTAAATATATACTGTACATACAGCAGCCTATAAGTACTTTAAATGAATACTTGGAGGTGATTGGATTTATCAACCACATTTTTATCCAATTGGAGCAGCTCCATGTTGTTAACGTTCATAAGGGTAAAATGGTCACTACATTCGAAAACCTAAAACACACCCAGACCTGTCAGAGCTGACAGATTTTCAAAGTAAATCACAGAAATACATGCACAATACACTTTGGCTTTGGCTGGTGCAGGTTGTCATTTGAGCCTGAAGTTATGTATGTGATAATATTAATTTAATAGGTTAGTAAATAAACATAGTCAACATAGATTATTTTGCCACATGTAATGAAAGTCTGTCAGCTTTAAAAAAAAAAAAAAAATTCTTAGGATAGATACAGTATGTAGCCATCTCCTTTGGTGGAGAGGGACTTTGAATTTTAACCCTAAATGAATAAGCTTTAACTACCAAGTTTTTATGATTTATTTTGTTTGTCTTTGTTTATTTGAATGCTTTAGAAAAACTTTGTGTGCAGTGCTGTCAGCTGATTATTCATGTGTTTTCTCATGTTTTGTTCTGTTTCTATTTAAAAAAAGACTAATAAAGTGTGTTCAAAGCTTATTTCTTTCTGTCATGCATTTTGTCATAAATGCACCATATTTCCACCTCACCCTGAGCCCATCATCATCATTAGGCTGTGCTGTGTGTCTCTTGTTTCTGACGGTCTGTGTTGTCTCTTCTAGAGGAGGGTTATGTGAGAATGTATTTGAAGGGACGTCCTGTCACCATGTTCATGCCCAAAGAGCAGGTGGACGGCTACAGCCTGGAAGCCCGAGGAGAGCTGCCCCAAAACAAGCTCAAACTGGACTGGGTGTATCCTTTACCCTAATTCTCTTCTCAGTTTAATGTATGGTCACACTCCAAGTCGCCATGACAGTTTGAAATTTTGGGTTGGTTTCAATGAACTTCTATTTGGATCAGTCTCTCTAGAAGAGCATTAGCACCTGAAGGGAGAGGTTCTGCTAATGGTCCACATACGGTGGCCAAAAAGGGCCACGCAAATGCAATAGCCACTACATGAACGCAAAAGCTACAACACAAATGCAAAAATCCTTTACTTCTACAAAAATTTGTGTACGGACGTAAGCCCGCCCCAAGCAGACACATAACTCCCTTATGCCGACAAAGGATGAGAACCTTTCGGAGTTAGTTAGAAGCTTACAATAACTGCTTGTGTGATTTTAACATATGAATAATGAAAATTGTTACTTTTATATTTTTATCTTTATAAATGTGCTTGGGGAGGGCTTATTTCCGTTATGAAGAAGACTCATTTTTGTTGTGAGGATTTTTGTATTTGGTTGTGGCTTTTGCATTTATGTTGTGGCTATTGCATTTGTGTAGCCCTTCTCGGCCACCGTATCCACAGGATCAAAACAACATCAGCGCTCACACTGCCCATTCAACTCTTACCCACATTGAAACCAGGCTCTGGATTTGGTCAGATTTTGTCCAATCACATTAGACTGAGGCTAAACCCCTCCCTCTGAGGGAAATAAAACTCAGTGCTTATCAGTTGAACTTAGAATTGACAAAGTCCTTTAGATGAGGATGACATGTCTTTGCCTACATCCAGACATGAAAGTGTGTTATTTAATACCCAGAGCTCAAATGAGAGACGCTGTAGCAAAAATGTGTGAGTTGAGAGTTTATTACTGTCGACACCCCCTGTGGTTGGACCGAGACCTACACTGGAAACTTTTATTTACGTACATGTTGCCAGGTTTGGCTGGTATCAATGGGTTAGGTGTGCTAATTTTTAATAATTAATTTTCATTTAATTATTATTGTTATTATTAGGTTTTATTTTTAATTTATATATATAGCATTGTACACACACACACACACACACACACACATATATATATATATATATATATATATATATATATATATATATATATATATATATATATATATATATATAAAAACTTTGTCCTTCACCCTCCACAGGTGGTCTCATCCTTCGAGCTCAGGTCCTCTACCAGAGGCCTGGGAGCTTGAGGGTTCTGCGCAGTATCTTTGCTGTTCCTAGAACTGCACATTTCTGGACCGAGATGTCTGGTGTTCTTCCAGGGATCTGCTGTAGCCACTCTTCCAGTTTGGGGGTCACTGCCCCGAGTGCTCCGATGTTGTCGCCTTCACCTTCCAAGTCTTTTCTAGCTCTTCTCTGAGCCCTTGGTATTTCTCTAGTTTCTCATGTTCCTTTTTCCTGATGTTGCAATCACTTGGTATGCCACATCAACCACAACGACTTTCCTCTGCTGTTTGTCCACCACGATGTCTGGTTGGTTCGCCATTACCATTTTGTCTGAATCTGGAAGTCCCACAGGATCTTGGCTCGGTCATTCTCTACCACCTTTGGAGGTGTTTCCCACTTTGACCTTGGGGTTTCCAGTCCATACTCCGTGCAGATGTTCCTGTACACTATGCCAGTCACATGGTTATTGCGTTCCATGTAAGCTTTCCCTGCCAGCATCTTACACCCTGCAGTTAAGTGTTGGATTGTCTCAGGGGCCTGTTTGCACAGCCTACACCTTGGGTCTTGTCTGGTGTGGTAGATCTGGGCCTCTATTGCTCTGGTGCTCAGGGCCTGCTCCTGTGCAGCCATGATGAGTGCCTCTGTGTTGTCCTTCAGTCCGGCCCGTTCTTAGCCATTGGTAGGATTTCGTGATATCAGCCACTTCAGTTATGTTCCGGTGGTACATCCCATGTAGGGGTTTGTCCTCCCATGATGGTCCCTCTTCCAGCTCCTCTTCCGCTGTTCCCCATTGCCTGAGACATTCACTAAGCATGTCATCTGTTGGGGCCATATCTTTGATGTACTTGGATCTTGGATGTTTCATCCTGGATAGTGGCTCTCACACTCACTAGTCCACGGTCCGCCTTCCTTACAGCTATCGTACAGTATCAGGGTGCTGGATTTAGGATGGAACCCTCCATGCATGGTGAGGAGCTTTTGTGTCTTAACGTCTGTGGTCTGTATCTCTTCCTTTGGCCACCTTATTATTCCTGCAGGGTATCTGATCACTGGCAGGGCGTAGCTGTTTATTGCCCGTGATATATATATATATATATATATATATATATATATATATATATATATATATATATATATATATATATATATATATATATATATATATATATATATATATATATATATATATATATATATATATATATATAAATTTTTTATTATATATATAATAATAATTGCCTTCTGGGCCACCGTACAATGAAGCTCCTTGATTTGTTATTAGCTGTGGCCCATTCTTTCTTCATGTGAATAACAGATCCAACCCGACCTGCCCACATCTGTTAGCTGTGTATTAATCTTGGATTAATATTTTGACATTGGGCTCAGTCCTAGTTCCAACCCAGTCCCAGAGAGTGTTGATCCAGAGCAGGTAAGAAACAATCAGTTATCACCTGCAGTTGCAGATACTCTTGTTGAGTTATTTTTATTTTGCTGTATTTGTGGCTTGCCCCTGAGCAGGTGTGACTGTGACCGGCTTATATACAGTATATGCAATTAGATTAATGACTTGATGTTGACTCCTTGACTCCCCGTGGCCTGTAGCTATGGTTACCGTGGTCGAGACTGCCGCTCCAACCTGTACCTGCTTCCAACCGGAGAGACGGTGTACTTCATCGCCTCGGTGGTGGTGTTGTACAACGTGGACGAGCAGCTGCAGCGTCACTACACCGGACACACCGATGACATCAAATGGTAATAGTCAGACTTAACCCCAGGAGCTGCACCGTGTACTACCACCGAGACCGAATAAAAGAACAACTCTTTCCCCTAATTTGAACTTGTTATTGAAATGAAGGCACATGTACAGTTCTATAAAACATACATTGTAACTGAGAAGATCAAACAGTCACAACAACCCCTTACCACAAACTCCTCTTTGTATACTGTAAAAGGCACATTCTTAAACATAATACACAAATATAGGCTACCACTATGAAAAAATATGCTGATAACAATCATAGTCCATCCATAGTGGAATTGGTAAATCCAAAAATATCTATCATTCTGTCATCAGATGGCTGCTTTCCCACTGGGTAAGAGGTTTATATAATGATAAGCAGATTATAATAATTATCATGTGGATAGCAATGTAAGCACTTGTAATATGTATAACAATACCTTGCTTTTGCAAGAATTTTATTCAACTAGCCCAACAGCATAATAACAACAGCCTCAAGCGGTTTTACTACAACATCCCCTGTCCTTTGAGCCTCCATCAGGGTGAAGAAAAAACAAGTTGGGGAAAATGATAGAGCTCAGGGAGAATCACAGAGGAGAATCCAGGACGGACAGGCTGTGATATAAATGTGTCCAGTGTGACAGTCACTGACAAACAGTCAATCATATGAACAAATAAATGAAAGAGAATATGGTCCATGATAATATCAGCAGGAACAGTTTATCTGAGTGAAGGGGACTGGGGTCAGGAAGGGTCCACGGGTCAGGACAGGCTCACAGTTAAGGTCCAATCATCACTAGGACGTCTAACAGTGAGCCGGAAACATTGAACTTTGTTTTTACGTATATCCAAAACCTGTACTGTATGTAGTAAAAGTTTATACTGATAAACTTTCACCTGTCAGTTTATCACATTACATACACTTTTATCCCATCCAGTTTGGTCGATTAATATGCAGCGTGAACTACTTTTAATTCACAAGTTATTTTGTCAGTTTACATAATCTCTTACTTGACAGTTTTTAATACACATGCACTTTTACCACATCCACTTCTTTCTTCTTTCCACCGCTCATGCATTGTGGCAGAGTGGTTCGCACCTGTGCCTCAAAACAAAAAGGTCATGAGAAGGGCTTGGAGTCACATGTACCACACCATACGATTTAGAAATGCTTCTACAGCAACATTCGTTTACAATAACTTGTAATATATCTGTCAAAAAGTAATGTAGCCCTGGCCTGACAAAAGTGCATTTTGTGCAGTCATTTTTGGCAAGGCAGTTTATCTATATAGCACAATTCATACACTGGGTCATTCAAAGGGCTTTACAGAAATAAAAGTCAAATTTAAAATACATAGACAAGATTTAGAAAAAGATACATAGAGTGCAGATAAAAACACTTTCAGTTGTCTTTACTGAATTTTAACATGTCCATGTCAACAACCGCCCTTAATACCTTCCAAAGGGATTCAGTGGAGGAAGATGAATAAAATAATCAACAAATAGTAACGTAATAAAAACCTCTTGTATTTTATGATCCACATTGCTGAACACATTGAAGTTAACCAGAGTTCGGAGCTTTAGGACCGGTCGTGGGAGTTGCAGGTGTGAGGGGAGGACTATTGTACATGTCTTTAGTGGTCGGGGAAACCGCCGGAGTACACAGACACACAGTGTCTACACAGACACGGGGAGAACATGCAAACTCTACACAGAAAGGCCCTGCCTTGGATGATAATCGAACCCAGAATCTTCTTGCTGTGAGGCAGGAGTGCTAACCACTCTAGAAAAGTCCTCTGTCTTTTCATGTTCGACAACTTTATTCACATGCTCCTTTTGATGATGAAAGGCACTTAAAAACAGTTTTCATGTCCCATCCCCAGCTTGGCTGTCCATCCTGATAAAATCACCATAGCAACTGGGCAGGTGGCGGGCACCTCATCAGATGGAAAAGTGAGTCCTGGGTTTTGGTAGTGCTGTAGCGTAAGCTGTCTGTTAGACTAATTCAGCCTGTTCTTTGAGATCTAAATGTTTTTATCATTACCTGTTAACCTGACAGTAGTGTCCTTGTGTGTTTTGTGGGATCAGCTGGCTCCTCATGTCCGTGTGTGGGACTCTGTCAGCCTAAATACTCTTCACATTTTAGGAGCAGGCTTCTTTGACCGTGGCCTCGTCTGCCTTGCTTTCTCCAAGTCGGTAAGAAAAGAGCGCCCATTCTGATCAGCATTTTTTTGAGCCTGAATCATAATTATTTTATTATTTGAGTAAATCAATCACACAAGAGAACAACTTCACTGCTGTAGAGTTAGTGTAGCACAGAATGATCTTAATGTTGCTGGCATTACCTCAGAGTCATGTTATGGAGGAAACAGCACTGTGCACTAAACAAGCAAGATCGCAGCAGACATTTAGAGAACGCAACAAAAGTGCGTTCTCGTTGACATATCCACCTCTAAAGATTTTTTTGTTACTGTTGCTACACTTACTAATAAGCTACACAAATTAAAAAGAAAGAAAAAAAGAAAAACTTACAGAAGATGTGTGCGTGTGTGTGTGTTGTAGAATGGAGGAAACACACTATGTGCTGTTGATGACTCCAACGATCATGTGCTGTCGGTGTGGGACTGGCAGAGAGAGGACAGACTAGCTGAGGTCAAGGTGAGTGACCACTGGGAACACAAATGGTGCTGCTGCTCTGTTCACTGTTAATAAATGGAAGTGTTGTATTTTGTCCAGTGCTCCAACGAATCAGTATTTGCTGCAGACTTTCACCCGACAGACAGCCACGTGGTAGTAACCTGTGGAAAGTCCCATCTGTACTTCTGGAACCTGGAGAAGGGCACGCTGGTCAAGAAACAGGGGCTGTTCGAGGTAAAGACTTGGACAAGATAGTTGTTAAAGATAGTAAATGTTTTATTTATTTGTTTATTGAATAGAAACTCCCATGGACCCACCAACGGCAGGAGGATCTGGTGTATATTGGATTGTGCAGCAGTCGAAAGCAGGTGCCCTGACGATCCAATCTCTGGACACAAAAACTGGCCTTAGGGACGTGGAATGTTAACTCGCTGGTGGAGAAGGAGCCTGAGCTTGTGTGGGAGGGTGAGAGATACCGATTAGAGATAGTCGGGCTCACCTCCAAGCACAGCTTGGGCCCTAAAACCCAAATCTTTGAGAGAGGCTGGACTCTCCACTACTCTGGAGTTGCCTGGCGGCGGGCTGGTGTGGGCTGGCTCATAGCCCTCTCGCTCAGCCATGTGTTGGCGTTCACCCCTATGAACGAGAGAGTCACTCACGTGGGCAGCAAAAGTGACACATGGAGGGGCGTGATTTGGAGAACGGTCCCCCTGATCTGAACCCACCAGTGCATGTGGCACCAGGACACCCTAGGCCAGAGGTCAATGATCAACTTTGTAGTTGTTTCATCTGACCACCGGCCGTATGTCTTGGACACTCGGGTAAAGAGAGGGGCGGAGCTGTCAACTGATCACCACCTGGTGGTAAGTTGGATCCGATGGTGGTTTTGCCAAGTCCCCTGTCAGAGAGATCTTCAACTTCCACCTCCGGCAGAGCTTCGATCAAATACCGAGGAGGGAGGCTGGAGACAGGTGGAGAACACGATCAGAGTGGACCATTGTCTATGTGGCCACTCGGAGCTGTGGCCGTAAAGTCTCTGGTGCCTGTTGAGGAGGCAATCCCCGAACCTGGTGGAGGACACCAAAAGTAAGGTTTTTTTTCAAGCTGAAGAAGGAGTGCTACCAGGCCTGGTTGGCTTGTGGGCAGCTGATGGGTACCGGCAGACCAAGCGGGCTGCAGTCCGGGTGGTTGTGGAGGCAAAAACCCAGGTCTGACCTGTGGATACAGGCAGCCAAAATGAATTTGAAATGAATTTCCTCCACAGGGTGGCTGGGCGTTCTCTTAGAGATATGGTGAGGAGCTCGGCCACTCAGTAGGGGCTCAGAGTAGAGATCCTACCGGAAGAGGAAGAGCTGTAGGACTGTCTGGGGAGTGGGAAGTCTGGGTGTCTCTTCTTAGACTGCTTTCCCCGTGACCCATCCCCGGATAAGCGGAAGGGCTTTTTTACTAAGAACACAGTTTTTCCAGATGTAGTGCGTCTGTGTGGCCAATCAAAGTCACCTCAGAGTTCCCTCTTGGAGCCAGACTTGAGCTTCATAATCTCATTCAAATGAGGTGAGGCAATTATATTAGCCTGAAACATTGCAGTGATGGAAAACTAAAGGGAACAAAACAAAAATACTTGAACTGTGTGTGTTCATCTTTAAAATAGTGAACTATTTAACTACTCCGAATACTCAAAGCAGACTCAAGGCAAATCTAGGTTTGTCCTTCCACCTGTCTTTATTCAACAGGACCAAAATGAATGGAAGCTGATGCTGCTGTGGCTAAAGAAGAGTAAATGTCAGCCTTAAATTAAACCACATTGTTGTGTTTGTTACAGAAACAAGAGAAACCCAAGTTTGTGCTGTGTGTGACATTTGCTGAGAACGGAGACGCCATCACAGGAGACTCCAGTGGAAACATCCTGGTGTGGGGAAAAGGTAAGCTACAGCAGTTTAACATGCCTCTGGAGTTGTCAGAAGATCAGGGAGTTCTTCTCAGTCCTGTCCTATGTGTCTGGACTCTGTGCCAGTTTTTCCAATGATGCATGTTAATGATGCATGTTAACCCTTCCCCCAGGCAACAATCGTATCAGCCAGGTGATCCAGGGAGCACACGAGGGCAGCATCTTTGCCCTGTGCATGCTCCGAAACAGCACGCTGGTGTCTGGAGGCAAAGACCGCAGGCTGGTCTCATGGGACAGCGGCCTGCAGCAGATCCAGACTGTGGAGGTAAGCTGCCCGAGGAAAGAATTCAATTTAAAGTTTCAAACTAAAGTGTGTTTTTTTTAAATGACATTAGATTTGTATTTAAGGCCTTAAAGCAATCATTGTGCCGAACCTTTTGGTGTTTATGCATCTAAATTAAATAATAGGCTTCATCTTTTAAAGAAGATTTCCAGACTTGTATTAGTTCCTAATTGGTCTCAGAGCAGCAGTACATTTTGCTCCGTGTCATAAAAATTACAGTCAGACTTATGAAGATGAGAGTGATGATGCAGAAAGAGAACTGTAAAAAAACACATAAGAAGCACATGCTTAGTTAGAATCTAGGTAGAATTTGATGTAGTAGTACCAGTTATAGTAAACTATATAGACTATATTGTGATTTTTAAAAAAGGAGATGAGGTACTTATTATGACAACAGAAGATAAGTTATAGATTTGAATGTCTATTAGAAATATACAAGCATTTACTCTCTTTGACTTCAGTGTTAAAGTGTTTGTTTAGTTTACCTTACATTATTGTATTTAGAGTGTCAAGGTTTGGGGTAACACTAATCTAGAAATCCAGAAACATAGTCTACTACAGAAAAAGGCAAGTTTTTAAACAATATAAATAAGGCACAGAGACAGAAATAATCTGCTTCAGGAAAAGATCAGAAATGTTTGACAGGGAGAGGGATAACAGTTGCACCACTTTGAAAAGCATATGACATGGTTGGATCTGTGGAATGGTTAGGACCAGGACTTGAAGAGCTGCACAACACAAAGCACAGGCTGTGCACATGGTATGAATAAGTAAGAATGACTGTAATGTGTCATGTTTGTAGCTCTCCAAAATAATTGAATTGAAATGAGAACAGCAATGATAATATATTCCTGATTATATTATACTGTTATACTGTGTTATACTGCAGTAGAACACTGGTTGTATGTGAATGCATTAAGCCTTCTTACGTAAAAGATTATACTTAAGTACTTCTTAGGGAATTTTTTTGTATTTGCCAACATTTTCACTGAAAAAAGTTTTTTATGGAAGAACAAATCCCAAGAACAGGGTGAAGCACCTCAGTCCTGAAAATATTACTGTTTTAAAATATTATCAGACTAATAACAGAATATTGTAACTAAACAAGGGTTGTAACAACAGAATTTACCAAATGATTTATATTTTAAAGAATAGCACAAAACTACAGTAAATATAATGGTCTGTGCAAAAGCCTAAAACACACTTTACGCTTTATATTATAAGCATTCAGCAGCAGATAGTTATTGCCTCTGCAGCAGTGGAGCTCCACTGTTTGGTCTGGTCTGGACAAAATGTAGCCCCCATTTCTACACACTTGTTGAGGTGCACATCCCCCTCTTTCTAAAACAAACAATGATTGGTTTAAGTCACAAATAATTGCAACCTTATTTTTATATCATAGACTAGATTCTGGAAAATGGTGTCTTTCTTATGCCTCTGTTGAGCTTTAACCTGTTTTTTCCACAGGTGCCTGAGGTTTATGGCCCTATCCGAACCATTGCTGAGGGCAGAGGGGACACTGTGCTCATTGGGACAACCAGGAATTTTGTTCTTCAAGGCAGTTTGGACGGAGAGTTTGTGCCGATCACACAGGTGACTGCTGAACACGTCTGTCTGTAATGAACAGAGACAGTGAGTAGGTCTAAAGCCTGTGGTTGGTTTTCTGCAGGGTCACATGGATGAGCTCTGGGGTCTGGCTGTTCACCCCTCCAAACCCCACTTCCTCACCTGTGGGTACGACAGACAGGTGTGTCTGTGGGACTCCAGCTCCCATCGGCTCATCTGGGCCAAGAGCTTGGAGGTGAGCCAGTACTGCCCCCTGGGGTCAGCCACGTACTACACTGACAACACAAGGGCAGTCTGCCTTTGGGAGAAGACATATGGGTCTTCAGTTTAATGTTACATTATCAAATAAGACAAACTGCAATAATATGTTTTATGAATGTGATGAAAAGAGTACATTTGAAATTCCAAAAAGTCATCCTTGCCAGAACAAATTTCTGATCAGATATACGCGACAGTGTTTTAATGGTACATTTTACAGACAGAAAATAGAAGGATGGATACACACTTTTTCTATCTTAAGCAAATAACCAAAGCAAGTATATGGTGGCGGCAGTGGCTCAGTGGTAGAGCGGCCGTCCTTCAACCGGAAGGTAGTAGGTTCTATTCCCGCTCTCCCCACAGTTAATACTGTCGTTGTGTCCTTGGGCAAGACACTTAACCCACCTTGCTCCCAGTGTCCTTAGCACTGGTGTATGAATGTGTGTGACTGTGGAGGTGTGTTTGGTGGTGGTT
Organism: Neodontobutis hainanensis; assembly: GCA_024349245.1. NCBI lineage: Eukaryota > Metazoa > Chordata > Actinopteri > Gobiiformes > Odontobutidae > Neodontobutis > Neodontobutis hainanensis. The sequence goes on from JALDNG010000025.1 coordinate 1,648,533, forward strand.
GTCTGCCCCAGGAGTGAATGTGTGTGAATGGGGTGAGTGGAAGCACGATGTAAAGCGCTTTGGGTGCCCGAGAAGGGTGCAGGAAAGCGCTATATAAATGCATGCCATTTACCAAAGTGACTTCATAACCGACTCTTTAATACTTATATACTTTTTCTTTTCTTCAGGACACTGCCCAGTCGGCAGGTTTCCATCCATCTGGAGCTGTGGTTGCCGTGGGAACCCAGACTGGCAGGTAGAAAACAAACAATACTGCCATTGAAGCTTATGTGGACAGATTGATAAGAGTTGTGACTGTATCCTGCAGGTGGCTGGTGCTGGACACTGACTCCAAAGACTTAGTGACAGTCCACACAGACGGCAACGAACAGCTGTCCACCATGAGATACGGACCAGGTAAGTGAGGACAGGACGGGGTAAGAACAGTTTATGCAATAATCCAAAGGGTTGAACATCCATTTGTGTGGGATCAATACAGTCTTTTGTAATGTGGAGTGAGGACCCAAGCACACAAAGACGCCTTTGATTTAAACCACAGCCAAACAGAGTCTGAAAGAACAACACGATGTGCCACAAGCGGGAATCAAGCTTGTTCTGGAGCCAAGCCCAGAGGCTGGAACATGGACCGGTACTGGGCCGGCACAGGAACCAAGCCAGGGAGGTGAAACATCGGCTGGAGTCATGGTGGTACTGGAGGCCAGAGCTTAGTCAAACAGGACCTGAGCTGAACAGGTGGACCCAAGCCTCGAGTAAGGGCGCAGCCATACAGCAATATACAGCGATATATCGCCGTCCACCAGAGGAAAAAGTGGAAATATAAGGAGAAACACAATGGCGAATTTACTAGTGTAAAAATCATGTTTACAGTTTGGTACAAAAGATGGCTCCAGTCTCTAGAGCTAATGTTTTTACTACGTGACAACTCTGGGGGGAGATTCTTGATTAATTTGTCAGTTTATGCTATCTGAAAACTATGGTTTTACTGTGCAGTAAAAGCGGAAAAGCCCGGGTGTAACTGCCATTTTATTGCCCTTTCATAATGACAATTTTGGTGAATATGGGACCAATGGGTGGAAGTTGTAAATAGTATATACTGTCATTGACTGGGCCAAAGAATGGAACCAAGTCACAAACTGGAACAGAACTGTTGATAACACTCATTTCAGTAAAAATGTAAAAAGCACAGGTTGTGCTTTAGCAACATGCTGACATGTCTCAACTGTCTTTTTGAGATGTTAAATTGTGTGTAATTATTGTTGTGTTACATTAATGCTGCTGATTAAGAGTAATAACAATTGTTGTGACTAAACACAAATGTGTTAAGTCTTGCATCAGGAAGGGCATCCAGAATAAAAAATTATATATGGCAATCATTAATAATGATGTGCTATGGCAACCGATCAGACAGTATTAGTATTTGTATGAAAAAGACTATGACAGCAGTAAAGGGTAATACCATACATGTCCTACCATGATATATTGAAAAACATTTGTGACCACTTCTTCCTGTCTGTCTTTTGCTTTAGACGGTAATTTCCTGGCCATTGGTTCCCACGACAACTACATCTACATCTACGCTGTGGCAGAGAACGGAAGGAAGTACAGTCGGGTGGGGAAGTGCTCGGTGAGCCCCTGGATTTATATAACACTCTTATTTTTAGAGCCGCAGTTTATAAAAGGGTCTCCTCCGCTCCATGCTTAAATCTGAGCCTCACTGTGTCCTCACTCTGAGCTCAGAAGAACAAGGATCATCGTTTGACCCATGTGTTGCCTTCCCTACATGAATTTATTTCCAATGCTGTGTAATTTCAGGGCCACTCCAGTTTCATCACTCACCTGGACTGGTCTGTGGACTCTCAGTATTTGGTTTCAAACTCAGGGGACTATGAGATATTATACTGTAAGTATCAGCACACGGTTCTCTTGCTCAGAACCATTTCCCAGGACTTTCAGCTCGGCTGTATGTGGTACTTGTATATAAAACAGTTTGTGTTTTAGCTGTAATAGACTTCAGTCTCATGAAGCATCTAGACTCACAGTAGCAGTATACAGCTGTTAGGAGTCGTCTGCTGATTGTTTAATAGCAGTATTTTACTGAGTGAGTATACTGACATAAAACAAGCCATAATACCTAAAATAGTGCCATAATACCTTCAATACAGTCTAAAATTATACTAAATATGCTAAAATAAAATAAAAATAACAAAACTATCCAGAGAAATCTTCGTAAACTGTTTTTCTATTGAACCCCTTAAAAGTCACAAAAAAGTCAAACTTCAACATTATTCAAAAAATTTAAATCTTCTGCTCCCAATAAATTAAATTTTAGTTTTAATTGCACAATACAGAGGAAAGACCTTTTTAAGTGAAATGAACATAAATCTGTGTTACACACATTTCCAAATTAAGCAGCTGGCTTTATGACAAAGTCGTTTGTCAGTAACATATCTGCATATCATAATTGACACGTTTACAGTTTAAACAAAAAAAAGACCATAACTACTGTGCACATGTTATTAAAAATAGAACGCCACATGGATGTGGTCCTGGGGTGGGCTGTGTTTTCAAGAAAGGAAGATGTTTTTCCAACTTTTCATGTGCTTTCATCAAAGTTGGGTGGCAATTCTAACTAGTCCAGGTGACTCTTAAGGGACACAACTCATAAACTGTCATATTATAAACAAGGCAGGAGTGTAGCCTATGTTCTGTTTTCATATCATACCATGTTTCCGAAGTTATTTTTCCGACTTGAGCAGACATTCATGTACATTTGTCAACTGGAGGTTTCAGAAATCCAAGGATCAAATGAGTGCAGCAGAAGAATATAATAAGATTATTTCTGATGCAAAACATTTTATTTTTAGGCAATAAATGAGGAACCAGCCAAAATTATAAATTAAGAATGTGACTGATTGAATTTGGTCATGGTGTCACTATATCAAATAAAAATGCTAATAACTTGTCCATATTTCCACAGGGATCCCGTCTGTGTGCAAACAGGTGGTGAGTGTGGAGACCACCAGAGATATCGAGTGGGCCACGTACACCTGCACTCTGGGCTTCCACGTCTATGGTAAATGTTGAAAATGTCGTTTAGTAACAGTTTTGTAAGAAAATCCCCCAAATCCAATTGTCTTTGTTCTTGTTCAGGTGTGTGGCCTGATGGCTCGGACGGCACTGATATTAACGCCGTCTGCAGGTCCAACAACAGGAACCTGCTGGTGACTGGAGACGACTTTGGGAAGGTCCACCTTTTCTCCTTCCCTTGTTCACAGTTTAGGGTAAGGCTGTGATGAATGCAAACACACCTAAAACATTGGGCCCAGGATGGCTGACTAAAGAGAGCAATTTAAAGATTTAGCAAATTCATCTTAGAGCAGATGTCCAACTTGGGCGTGTAAAAGTGGCAGCTGTTTATAAAAAGAGTTTTGGTTTTCCCTTGGTAATGTTTGAGCAAGCAACAAGAACCCTAAAACTGAAAAGATAGTCACAGGCGGGGCTCAAAGAATGGTCAGTTAACTTTCCCATGACATCTCTTCACAGGCTCCCAGTCTCATTTACGGCGGCCACAGTAGTCATGTGACCAACGTGAGCTTCCTCTTAGACGACAGTTACCTGGTGTCCACTGGAGGCAAGGACATGAGCGTGATGCAGTGGAGGATCGTCTGATGAAGGAGTCGCCCGACAGACACCAGAGACTGCACTGAACCCAAATGTAGACTGAAGTTATGCACAGAGGCTTTCTGAAAAGGGACTGTCGGAGTGCGCTGTGCATTATTTCTGTTTAAACTCACACTACATAATTAAACCCTCATATACTGTAGCACGTACTCACCAGGACTGAAACTAATCCAACCAATAACTATCAACCTAAGGCTTCAAGCTGCATTAGTGGAGCTCATTTCTGTGCATACTCCTTGTTGATCAAAACTGTGCATGAAGAGGAAAAACCATAGAGATTTTCATAATTTTCTAACATCTTTCTGTTTTGTTTTTATTAACTCAGGAAAGTACTAGAGAGGTTTGCAGGGAGCAGACCTGCTGTAGTCCTAAACACTAATGAAACATGGAGTAACTATGATGCATAAATGACACCTTTCTCAAAGTAGATTTATGAAGCAGAGTTGGATTTGACCATCATTATATAAAAATACAACAGAGACTCGATAAGTAAGATCATTTGTTTTAATGTAGTGTCAACACTACTGCATTTCTTTTCAAATCTAAAGACACGTTTTTTCCAAAATTGTGTTGCCACGTGGACGGACAGTAACAGAGAGAGTATGATGACCATTTAAAGTGACATAGGCTTTCTTGTGACAAAGGCCCTGTCCCAATACTCACACTGGTGCCCCTCAAGTATGTGTTCAGCGCCTTATGCACCAATGTGCAATGTTCACTGAAGATCAACGATAACCATGATTTATCCAGAACTTATTCAGTAAAAATACATCCATTAGACCTGACAATTCTAAAGGATATTACCCACAATCCCTTTTGTTGTGAGATTTCAAACAATGCGGCTGATGTTTCTAAACAATAGATGATAAACAACAGGCAGAAATATAAAAAATGTAAAAACTTATTTACTTTTTTAAGAAGGTATATGCTTGCTCAAAGGTTGGGGTCTGCTACCTTTTTGAGCCAAAGGGCCATAAAAAGTGCAGCTGTCTAGAGCCACTAAAACGCCAAGTCTCACACACTAAACTAGAGTTGACTTAAGTGTCATTTATATATTAATATTAATAATATATTGTATTTATACAATAATGCATGAAACATTATGTGTAAAGCAGCCGTCAGAACTACTTATAAACCCTCTGTGAGCACAGCACAGACATGGTTAAGTGTGTTTGAAGTCCATAATATTCATCTAGATTCATTAGACTGACTGCACAGAGCAGTTACAGGCTGCTGACAGAAAACTTAGACAGTAGGCCGAGGTTATACTGTGCAAAAACATTTTTAAGAAATTACATTTGGAATAACTAAGAGACAGGTTAATTTGTTGCCAATGTTTCATGTTTGTCCTTTTACACCACAACACCTGCAGGTGCTTTTAGTATCAAAGGTGTCTTTTTAGGCTGGAGTAGTATCATGCTGTGTCCTGACGGCCAAAACTTCACCTGGTCATAGTCAGTGATGACTCAGGAGGGTTTTCATCTTCAAAAGAAAACTGAATACATTAAGCTGCTGCCCAGTTAGAAGTATTGTGTGAACATTGTACCGTATATTTGCTTTGTCTTTCTGTGGAAAACATTTCCCCAAATAATACCTGCAAATCCAACAGCAGTTTAGCGGACATCAAACAACACTACCAAAGAAGTGTTGTTCATTTTGTGAAATTGTGAAAGTAAAATTTTAAGAACGTTCCCTAACCTCCTTTTTAACCTCTTTGGACCCTTCAGTACACTTTGAACAACAGACTTTTGGACATAGAGTGAGTATTGAGCCCGGGCTAAGTGAGACTTTGTAATTATTCTACTATAACTATAACTTTCTTTCTGATTGGCTGTTGAAAATAGGAAACAGAATGGTGGATTTCCTCCAAATGATACAACATGATCTTTTCCTTCTTAATGATGTAATGATGTATTTCTATAACACTAATGTGGACAAAGATTGATCTTGACTCTACAACACTATTTCATTTTAAACTCTGTTGGTCTGGATCTGACCAGTCACTATTTCAGATGTTGAATATGAAAAATACTGTAAGGTCACTAACATGATCCAAATGACTAACATTTGCAGCTTTATACTTCTGTGAAATACAAAGATGTCTGTTATTTATTGCTCAAATGTGTCACTGCCAGCTTTTGTTCTTTTGACTTCTTTTCCCAATAAATTTCAGGTTAATTCCAAATAATTATTATAAATGAATTTACAACATAAAATAAATCTGTTTCACAAAGGTGTGTTTTGCCCAGAGGAGAGAGTGACAAAATGAGAACATTCTTTATCATTTTTGCAAAGTCTTTTCTACAGAGACTCTGCAGAGTTCATGTTTTACTCTGCACTGAGGTTTTCTCAAGTCGAATCTGACTGGGCTTTTAGGCCGAGCTTAGTTTTGGCTTCATTTGTTTGAGTCACCAAACAATTCTAAAAATCTGTAATAGAAAGAGAGAAATAATGACACTTAACCATTTTAAAGGGGACAAAATGGGCCTTAATCTGGCACAAAATGAAAATGAAGTGAATGCACAAAATGAGGTGTGAAAATGGGTCATAAAAAAGAGAAAATTAAAGTTTAAAACAAACTGATGTGATAAAGACTATGAAACCTTACATTCAAACGAAGCGTCTCCCATGGAACCTCCTAAATGGTCGTCGAGTAAGGGCGCCGCCATACGGCAAAAACAGCGAAATACAGCGATATACCGTCGTCCACCAGAGGGCAGGCTCCAAAAGCGGAAATATAAGGAGAAACCCAATGGCGACTTTACGGGTGTAAAAAACGTGTTTACAGCCTGGTACAAAAGGTGGCTCCGGGGGGTGGGGGTGGGTTGATTAATATGTCCATTTTATCTAAAAACTATTGTTTTACTATGGAATAAAAGCTGAAAATCCTGGATGTAATGGGCATTTTATTGCCGATTCGTAACGACAATATCAGTGAATAGGGGACCAATGGGAGGATATCATCCATATTTATACTATCTATGATTCAAACACGTAATTGTAATTAAAGCTATTGTAATCCTCAGCCCCTAAAGGGTTTGTATTTACTATTGTGACCTCACTACTTTAAGTTTGACACCACTGCACAAGTCAGAAACAGGTCAGATACAGGTCAGAAACAGGTCAGATACAGGTCAGATACAGGTCAGAAATAGGTCAGATACAGGTCGGATACAGGTCAGAAACAGGTCAGAAACAGGTCAGATACAGGTCAGATACAGGTCAGAAATAGGTCAGATACAGGTCAGATACAGGTCAGAGACAGGTCAGAAACAGGTCGGATACAGGTCGGATACAGGTCAGAGACAGGTCAGAGACAGGTCAGATACAGGTCAGAAACAGGTCAGATACAGGTCAGATACAGGTCAGAGACAGGTCAGAGACAGGTCAGAAACCGGTCAGAAACTGGTCAGATACAGGTCAGATACAGGTCAGATACAGGTCAGAGACAGGTCAGATACAGGTCAGAAATAGGTCAGAAACAGGTCAGATACAGGTCAGATACAGGTCAGAAACAGGTCAGATACAGGTCAGAGACAGGTCAGATACAGGTCAGATACAGGTCAGAAACAGGTCAGATACAGGTCAGAAACAGGTCAGATACGGATCATACATTAATAATGTATGCTCCTTTTCCTTCACTATTAATGTGTAAACACAAAACTGCCTCTGCCGTAGAATTATAGAGGAAGAGGAGGCCTGGGACACGCTGGAGGAACTATGTCGGAAGAGCTGGAGAAAGTGTCTGGGGAGGGGGAAGTCTGCTCATTTCTGCTTAGACTGCTGCCTCTGTGATCCAGGCCAGATCTGTGGCAGAACCATTAATGTTACTCTTTATCTGTAAGTACCAACGTGGACCTGTTGAACTATCAATAAAAATGCACAAAAGCAAAAAAAATAGAAATAAAAAAATCCTTACACATCTTGCCCTATCACGTGCCACGGGCCTGCAGTTCCTCGAGGGGGTGGGACATTATGGTAGTGAGTGCACCTGCTCCTCTTGTCCGCGGCGGGGCGGCATTGAGCTGAGTCTGACCCACTCCCCCTTCTTCCCCTGCGCTCCGCTTTAGCATTTCCCTCAAAATCTGTCCACCTCTCACCAAAACACCCCGAATGGGAGCTGTACCGCGCGAGGAAGATGCGGCAGCTCACACCCGCCTTTCACCGTCCTTCACCGAGAATCTGCTCGTGAATATGGCCGCGCGGACCCCCAGCCCCAGCAGCAGTGAGCGCGGACAACTCAGACAACGGAGCACAAAGCCAGCGGCGGAGCGGGCTCTTCTTCTCGAGGCTTAGCGTCTCTGCTGCGAGCCTCGTGTTCAGCGAATCCGCCTGAGGAATCCTCTTACTTCACAGACGTCTTAATAAATTGTACATAGCCAAAAGAAGCCAAAGGGGACTGCACATCGTTTGAAAAGAGTGAAGAGAATGAGGTAAGCGGCACCATGCGCTCTGTTTGACGCGTCATGACAGATGCGCACCACACTCCACCTCTGCTCCTTCTAAATGTGCACATTCCTTCTGTTTTATGATCTAGTGAGTTATTTGGACTGCTTATACCGTGTTTGTCTGTGAGTAGAGCCCGTACTGCGGTTGTTTAGAGGCCCACCGTTAGGCCCGCAGCCCCCGTATTTGTCCTTTACATCGAGCTTTACGCTAACAGCCAATCAAGGCCAGGCGTCCGCCGTGCCCCCCACCCAACAGCACCCCCCCCGTTATTAGCCCTCCATTGTCACGTTTGGACCCTCCCCATTGTGAGAGGGCCAGGTTTAAGCCAGGCTAGTGTTGTCATGGAAACGGCAGCATCATGTATAAGGCGTCACCTGCTGGAAAAAAAAACTAAACACGGTGGCGGTGACGGAGCACTGCTGTCACCGAGCCGTCTGAGGAGGGGGTGTCGTGGTGGTTGCCAGGCAGGTTCCCAGATACCCCACACACACACACACACACACACCTCCACACAGGCCTGTAATGGACCCACTCACTGAGGTATTTTGGGCCATCATGTGCGGTTTAAGGCACCCTCTCTCTCTGTTCTGGTTCTATTTATGAAAGAGTGCCTTTATCCTGGCTCCTGTCTGTAGCTTGACTCCTGTGTGACTACATATCTGCAGCCTGCACCAGTCTGTTCAGTCACTCAGTCACCTCACACTGGCTCTGACAGCCTCTTTACTCTCTGCTGCCACTGTCTGGACTCACACTGCTCCATAAACGTACACTGCTGTTTATTCTGATGATACATTGAAATAGATATAATGAAATATTAAGAAAGCAATGAAGGAGGAATTTTAAATCTTTTGAAAAGTTTAACTCCACACTGCTGTATGATCATTTTGAGAGGGTAGCCTATATGCCCAAACCTGGGGTCGAAACCAAGGGGCATAAAACCTGCAGCTGTCTAGAGCCACTAAAAAAGGCAACTTAATCTAAAGTAGTCTTAATAAAATCTTATTAATATGCTATAAATATGAGCCATAATGTGTGAAGCAGTTTGTCAGAACTTATAAGAAATCCTTTGTGAGCACAGCACAGACATGACACGTTTAATATGTCAGACTGTGTTGTAATGTCATTGTTTGATTGTTCATATTGTAAGAGTATTCTTACTTCCTCTGTGACTCCCGGTCCGACCCACAGTGCACTTCATCTCTCAGAATAGAAAAAGTGTCAAAACTTGCAAAACTGCAGAATATGAGGAAACAATACAAGTACAAAACACAATGTTGTATATTCTTGACCTTCAGACATATCCTGATCTGAGTCAAACCGGCCCTCAGCTCTCAGACAGTGAACATATGAGATACATATGTGGCTGGATGAAGATAGTGGCTCCTGTTTGTGCAGAGCTGTGTCCTGTCTGTTGGCTTCTTTAACTCAGGCCCAAAAGGGAAGTCTTAAGTCTCCAACAACAGGGTGACCTGGCTCATCTTCGCACAAAGCAAACCAAGAAGAGGGACAGCATTTGATTCAATGAGACAGTTTGTTCAGCATCACTGGCTCCTTTTCAGCATTGTACGTGGGCGTTCAAGTGCTTTTCTCTATGTGTATTTGTGTATGCACGTGTTATTTTTAGTCTGGAGACATTAGAAGCTTTATTATGCTCTGCACTTCTAGTTGGACTGGCTGCTGTCGCTCGGTTGGTCAGATTTCAGTTCTTTTCACTTGGATGTGTTCAGTGAGTGGGCTGCTACAGTGAGGTCTGTGGTGGTAAATTTCTGAAGGGCTCTATGCAGCAACTCTGTCACTGTCACTGAAGCTGTCACAGTGTTGCAAATTCAACTCAATTTCTTGGTAAATAAACCAAAAGCAAATGTTTCAGTTGTTATAGAATTCTTTTAAATAAATGAGCACAGTCCTTTAAGACACACTCTTGTACAGTGGACACTTAAGCACGTGATTTAAGAGAAAGGACCGTGAGGAAGACACTAATATTAGCAGCACTCAGCACCTCAGTTTGAGTTTACAGCCACGGGTCTTCTCCCAAACTTCACCATTTCCCAAAGTGCCTTCAAATATCTGGATGATGCAAAGAGTTGTGAACCCCATCCAGTACTTTCCTGCTCTTGTGTCATCAGCTCATATCACAAATTTTGAAGTGGCCCTAAACTGTATCAGCCAGAGTTTTGTATGGACTGTGTGAAGAGTAGTTTGACGTGGTTTTAAGTGTTAACGTGATTCAGCTGCACATTGCACCAACAGCAGGGCCCTTTAATGAGCAGCACTAATCTGGCCTGTTCCCGCCTATTCCATACATCATACATGGGCTTTTGTTGGCATTTTGTCCTTTGGCTGGATTGAGGTCACACAGAAGCTCACATAACCTCTTCATAAACCGAGCAGCAGCAGCGCAAGTCATTTATCTCTGCCTTCAGTCGCACAGCATCCTGCAATAGTTTGAATATGTGATGCAGAGTATGTATACCGTCTCATCTTGTATTTCTTTAAGCCCCAATCCTAATCTTGAGCTCACTACTGCACTTTGTTTGTTCGCTTTACCTCAGCTCTCTGTGGCCAAGAGGCCTTAATCGTCTAAGTGTGCCTGAGCAGATGGACCACCATTGAGGGCAAGTTCTGATAAAGCCACGAGCACAAACCACAAACAGTACACGATGAATAAGAGCTTTGTTTCTGAGACATAAAACTGATGGTTACATCTGGTCCTGCAGCGAGCTGCTTCAGACGTGGAACACCGGCTCTTTTTCTCCAGCTGCGATGATTGAATGGAGCAGTGTGGGGCTGTTGTTTGCCACCTGAAGGTTTACAAGGGGCTTTAGGCGGATACAGTCTTGGCCATAAAATGTAGCTCCTGCCGAAAACAATACGCTGATATTAGAAAAAGTGTGAGGAAAATTTTTAACGTGAAGGATAAGTGCACGTGCACATTCAGTGAGTGAGGGGCGAGCACATCAGAAAGCACATAAAGCACACATAATTAGCAAAAAATTTTTGATTAGTTTAAGTTTAATAAATTTAAAAATTGCATTTATCTCTTGATCCCTGGACAATGGCCAGTTATTCAGTTCTCTTACTTACCCCTCAGCCCTAGCCCTTGTTCCTTCAAAGGCAGTGGTAAGGGGTAGAGCTATAATCATTTTTAGGAGGAGGAGGAGAAAACGGATTAGTTCAAGATTAAAAGAACATTAAACAGGACTGTCTCTAACTCATTTAAAATCTTTATTTTTGCCCAAATTTATTACATTTCCACCTTTCTCACCTGCGGAGCCGGTAAACGCACTGCATTATGGGAAATTATCTTACCCCTTTGTTTCAAGTGTAGTCCCAAAAATCTCCGTTCGGAGGGGTGTACAGCCCTGACCCCTGACCCTTAGCCCAACCTGATGAAGCTGATGGTACATGCTCAAAACAACATCTCTCAAAGTGTCAGGCCTGTGATTGGCTGCTGATTGAACCGGGAGTATATTTAAAATAACATTACCCTAGTATACAGTATATTACCACAGCAGCTGGGATAGGCTTCAACCCCCACAACCCTGAAATTACAAAGTAAATGAATGAGCACATGATTTAGGCATGTATGATCCTGACAATCAATAATTCGATTTAAGTGTGATATTATCTTTAGCCACATTCAATATTTGACCTATTTACAGTTGGTTACTCTTCAGAGTGTGCTTTGTAGTTTTCTTACCCACTTCTTTGCCAATCAGAAAGAGGATTTTTTTCTTCATTCTCTCTTTTTGCATCCCCCCTTTTTTCTCTCTCTTTTATGATTAATATACTCATTACCATATTTTTTTTCAAAACCCTCTTGTCGTCCTTTCTGTCTTATTTACTTGGATGTACTCAAAGCCGGTTCCAGTAGCAGTGTTAGTTCTTGGCTGAGAGTCCTGGATCGGAGCGCTGCCACTGGTCTGAAGCGATCACATGATCCCCTCCCTTCTCTGTTCCTCACTCCTCATCTTACGCTCTCACTTTAGACTCTTGCTCGTCTCTGGACTGCTCTGTGGAGGATGTGAATGCTCTTTTCTCTGTAGCATGTGGTTCAGCCTGCTCTCCTGTCCCTTTGCTCAGTAATCCTCCTTAGACCTGCGCTCGACGAGTCTTCTGAATCATGTATTCCCTGGATGACTTCGGGTAAGGTTGCTCTGGTTTTGGAATGTGCTTTTTTCTGATGCTCCTCTTCCTGCCACATGCAGAAAACCTTTTTATGCCCTGACCCCTGACCCTTAGCCCAACCTGATGAAGCTGATGGTACATGCTCAAAACAACATCTCTCAAAGTGTCAGGCCTGTGATTGGCTGCTGATTGAACCGGGAGTATATTTAAAATAACATTACCCTAGTATACAGTATATTACCACAGCAGCTGGGATAGGCTTCAACCCCCACAACCCTGAAATTACAAAGTAAATGAATGAGCACATGATTTAGGCATGTATGATCCTGACAATCAATAATTCGATTTAAGTGTGATATTATCTTTAGCCACATTCAATATTTGACCTATTTACAGTTGGTTACTCTTCAGAGTGTGCTTTGTAGTTTTCTTACCCACTTCTTTGCCAATCAGAAAGAGGATTTTTTTCTTCATTCTCTCTTTTTGCATCCCCCCTTTTTTCTCTCTCTTTTATGATTAATATACTCATTACCATATTTTTTTTCAAAACCCTCTTGTCGTCCTTTCTGTCTTATTTACTTGGATGTACTCAAAGCCGGTTCCAGTAGCAGTGTTAGTTCTTGGCTGAGAGTCCTGGATCGGAGCGCTGCCACTGGTCTGAAGCGATCACATGATCCCCTCCCTTCTCTGTTCCTCACTCCTCATCTTACGCTCTCACTTTAGACTCTTGCTCGTCTCTGGACTGCTCTGTGGAGGATGTGAATGCTCTTTTCTCTGTAGCATGTGGTTCAGCCTGCTCTCCTGTCCCTTTGCTCAGTAATCCTCCTTAGACCTGCGCTCGACGAGTCTTCTGAATCATGTATTCCCTGGATGACTTCGGGTAAGGTTGCTCTGGTTTTGGAATGTGCTTTTTTCTGATGCTCCTCTTCCTGCCACATGCAGAAAACCTTTTTATGTTTGTCTTTCTCGATCAGGCTTTCCTTGCCGTTAAATAATGCAAATAGTTGGAGCTCTGGAGAGAAAAATACAAAGAGAAAAATCTGCCTTTCCACCCTGAGTGATTTTTTTTCTGCAGACAGCTGTTAGCGGACAAGCATTTGTTCATGGGCTGAATCTTCTTCGGGGAGTTTCTTGGTCGTTAGCTGCAGTGTGTGAGACAGGAAGGAGCGGATTCAGCGCTAATCTCTGAATGGCTCAATGAGTGGAGTATCAAAGCAGATGACAGAGGGATAGAGAGGCCAGATTAGAGCGAACCAACGATGATGTTTTGGAGCTCAGATACAAATATGAGGTTTACAGCTGACCGCGTGTTCTCTCTGATAATCTACTGTACACTACATCAGGTATCTGACAGACTCGTGACATTACTGTAGTCAACAGGAGCATGTGCAGATGCCAGCTCTTAGTTTGATCCTTTTGTTATGTCATTGTGTCTATTTGCTCGCGTTTATTGGCTTTCAATCCCTCTGTCATGCCTTTTGGGTAACGTTTTGTTATTGTATTGAGGTTATGAGCCTTATGTGCACTCACATGCAAAAACCATAGCAAACTTAATGCTGTTGAAGGGGAAAGTAACATATATACATGGGTTATTTACCACATTTTCAGCCACATACTGGTTTATTCAGGTTTCTAAAATGAGTTTTAGCACAAAAACCCTATCAAAACCGAGATAATCAAGTGCATGTAAACACACTCAGGGATTTTATAATGATTGTTCATTGGTCGTAAATCAGCCAGATGCTCCAAACCTTTACCAACTGATCTGAACACAAATCCTGCGTGCTGCTAATTGAGTCTATGTCCTGCATTTTGATTGGCCATGGATAATTTGTGAAAGATCCAGCACTACTTTGTTGTCCAGTTGTAACAAAATTGTGAGCATCAGCTCAGGTGAGGCTCCTGACTACAGCTCTGCCTACAAAGCAAACAGAATTTGTCTCATTTTGAACAAAACAAAGATCAATTTGGCCAAATAAAGGCGGTGTGGACTGTCATTCTTTATGAGGTATGTCAGAGGGAATTCTCCGTTCCTGTTGTTTGTCTGTGTCTATGTTGTTCACTTCTAACACTTCTCAGACTGGTCCCACATTTGGTTTTGTTATGATCTGGTGAGCCTACTCGAGACCCAAATATAGCTCTGTACCTGCTACAGGCTTCACATTTTTTAAATTGTGTCATTTTCTAATAGTTTTGATCAATCATCAAGTATTTTCTGAGCTTTCTGAATTTCTGAAAACTTTTCACAACCACCTTTAAATAACAGTTTGTTTCTTCAGTAATTGTAAAGTGACTTTGAGTATATTCAAAAGCATTATACAAGTATAATAATAATAATAATAATAATAATAATAATTATTATTATTATTATTATTATTATTATTATTTTATCTAAAAAAGTTCATTTTGACGCCATTGGCATAATGTGCTTGTTGCTAAGACATAGTTCATCATATTTCTCATCTTATGAATTATTCCAGATATATAATACTTTTTATTTTATGATATGGACTTGGTTTAGCCCAAAATTACACTTTTGTGGCAGAGTTAAAAAAAGAAAGAGTTGTTGTGGTTCTAGAGGTATTTGTTAGTGGTTCTATTTAATTCAATTGATTTATATTGTGTTAAAGAAGACTTATGACACTTTCCAATGTAGATTATGCTCTTTAGTTTACAGATCAACCCAGCAACCCCCATCAGCCAGCTCTTGGCAATAGTGGTATTTGTAGTGTTAGGGACTTCTCTCTCATTGGATAATGGGATCGGGATGAAAGAAAATGTTTTTTCCATTTTTTTTGCAAAGCTGAAGGACTGGAACAGCTACGTTACAGAGACTATAATTAATAGACTTTTGAACATTAAAACATAACTAAATCAAAAATATATCCTCCTTTGCTTTTCATCTAAAGAAAAAATCAAATAGACAGTCTTCAAGCTGTATATCAGTTACAATGTTCCACATTGTTCCAAACAGAGCCATGTTCCCTTTAAGGATCAGGATTAGTGCCGAGCTGAAGGTGGAGGCAGAGGAGGGGTGGGGGAGGGGTGACACTCCATATTGTGCTTATGGCTTTGGGAATGACAGTTTTCCGTATGGCCTATTGGCTTCCACAGAGAGGGCTAATGGATAGGTGCTGTCACTTTAGAAGTCAGTGTGTCTTGGGCTGGTCTCTGGTCTCTGCTGTAACACCTCCTCACTGGAAATATGCACTATTATAAGATTCTCTTAATAATGTCTGACCCACTTTCTGTTATAGCTTCAAGTATCACTACACTGCACAAATATCCTTCTCATTATCTTAAACTGAACGCCTTTGATCATTGTTCGTAAGATTACTGTGTGCCTCAAAGAACTGAGCTCAGAGCAGTCGACAAATCAAACAGCAGTACTTAATTAAAGTACGCATTACACTACTTTTGAATTCATTATTGAATTTTACACATAATAATGCAATTAATTACAGAAAATCATATAATTAATCTCAATGTTAAAAAACGTGATTGTTGCCCAGCACTACTTTTTACACTATGTATACAGCCATATCTCAAATCTCCATATCCGACACTAATTAGGCCATCCAGATTCCAATGAGATAGTGCACTTAGGTATTGTATTACAGACATGAAAGTATCTATATGAAGAAACCATTAGCAAATTCATAAAGCCCAATGTGAAAATGGGCAGTTTTTCATTATTGACTTGCTGCTGAGGCGATTACATGATGACATGACTTTAGTTTATTAGTTTGTCCATTGCTGGTTATCATTTCAGAACTGTTGGTGAGAAGCCGTGTGCTCTGCTCCTCGGGGCCTGGCACAGCCTCATCTGTCGTACGTCCAGCTCATTAACACTGACCCGGCCTGTCCACAGACGTGAGCCATAGTCCACTCAGGCACTTAGGCCAAGACACAAAGGTCAATGGAAGCTCTGTACACTTGTACTGCTGCTCACCTTTAACCAGTCCTCAACACAGCCCTTTTTGGAGAACTAGAAGTTCTTAATTTTGCGTCACTGGACATTTGAGTTGAGCCCCTCAAAGCTACTGACCTGGAGAGGCCAGAGGTCAAAGGCGCATGTGTTATCCTGTTATTGACCATTTATTGGTGTTACAGAGAGTATTGTGTTTGCCTTAATAGCACACTGTTTGTTGGCCTGTCATTATTATTACATCATTATTACTTTGCTGACACATTTCTGTTCCGTTTTGTCTGGGCTGAGACTCCGATAATACAGACAACATTAGGACTTGGAGCCTAGTCAGAACAAAAAGCTTGTTTCTTATCTTGATTAACTTTCAGGAAAGATGTGAGCTCATTCTATATCAAGACAATACACTACTAGGCCAATCAGTAATCTGTTTGAAGGAATCGTATTCTTGAATGTAGACAGAATAAGTCACAAACAACACTTATGTTTTATAAGCGCAAGATTGGTTTTAGTGTTGCACAGTGATCGGCTGTGACAGCTCAGTGCTGCTCAAACTGCTCGCTGATTACATATTTTAATAGATGAGAATGTTTAGTTCATACTGGAGGTCACATAGAAGGGGGTCTGGAGTTAGGTATTAGGCAATTTAGAGCTGGCCTTAGAGCTGAGAGGAGTCACAGTACAAAGTCAGGCTGAAGTTTAATGAGCATCAATATGGGACATCAATATGGGACCCGGAGACAGTTGAACAATCAACACAGTGTAACAGCACTGACTGTTTTGTTCTGGCTAAAAGAGCCATTGGGTTTATATATCCCACAAACAGGCTGGTGCCCAACTCATGGTGCTCACATCAACTTCAGAGATTAAAAGGGTCTTAAAAAAACAAAAGGAAGGCAATTCAGGGAAGTTTGTGCATGTGTGCACATTTCCATACTTTATAAGTCCATATCTAGTCTGATTTTTTAAAAAGTCTGAGTCAAACAGCATAAGTTTGGGTCAAAAAGGTTAAGTTTGAAAGGTTCCAATTAGGCGCTACCTCATCAGAACAAAATGGAGCAATGGAGTATTTCTTTCAATTAAATTCAAAAGATTTTTGTGATTGGCCTGTGGTCCATGGCCCACTAATACATTTCCGTTTTGGCCCTCTGAGGGAAAAGGTTTGAGCACCCTTGTTTTAGGCCATAAGAGAAGGGAAGCACACTAAGTAAGGAGACCAAAGAAAGGTGTGTGGTTGGCTCTCTGATGGAAGAAATCCTGATGAATACCACGATGGTACTGCTCTGCCCGGACAGCAGGTGAGAGGAGGGGTCTGCTCTGTTCTCATCTGGAGTAAATATGAGTGAGTGCATGAGGATGGGGGGCAGACGGATATGAGGTAATCTCCCCTGGGTTACCACAGTAGCACAATGATCATCATCTGTCTATGAGTTCATCCCTCCAGCCTCTCCGTTACTCGGCTCTTTGTTCCCGAAGGCTGACCACACAGATGCTTCACAACTCCAGCCTTTGGCTTCTTTTTTTGTGACTATTTCTTATAAGCAGCTATTGTTTTTTTTATTAAGATTGGTTGGATTTTCCTCGGGATTAAGTATCATTTTGTATGAAGCTTATTTACACATAGTTCCATATATTATTAGTTCCAACTATATTTTTTTCCTGATCTCTGGACATGGACATGCCCCGGGTCCAAGTGCTGCGGTACTGCCTCCCTCAGAGTGTCAGTGACTCAGGCTTGTTCTACAGACACATTGCTCTCAGGTTGGTGCCACACTTGTTTTCCTCCTGATATGACGGCAAGGGAGAGAAGTGAAATGTCAAAGGAAGAGAACGGAAGCAAAGGAAAGCAAGATAACATTTAGTTTGAAATGGCAGAGAAATAGTCGTTTTGTAGAATGAATGTTATCAGGAGCAAACACACATCTTTCACTGTTCTATTTTAATCGCAGCTAAAATACTAATCTGTAATCTTAATCTGGCCTCAACAAACGGTCATTTACCACAGACTGCTTTGGATTAGTGATAACTGTGTTTTGTGTGGTTTTATTTGCATGAAATAACAAAACGTGCTCACTGTAAAAGTTAACGTTATTGCAATACAATTGTCATTCTTTGCAATCAATAATATTGCCATAACTCAACGATAAATTTGTGATAAACTGCAGCCCTTATAGCATATATTTTTTCCTCCATCCTCCACCTCCTATTTGTGTTTGTGGATGACTGGATCCTGTCCCAGCAGCTTTAGGCCTGGGATACACAACGGACAGTCACTTATGACCTACAACCTTCTTGCTGTGAGGCAGGAGTGCTAACCACTCCCATAACAATATCATTATTATTGTACTTAGAGTCTCCACCCTTCATGACTGTGTTTATTGTGTAATGGTGTTCGTGAGGTGGTGGTGGTGGTGTCTTTTCTTGTGTATTCTCCATCCAGACTCATAAACCTCCGAGCTCTGTCTGCCTTTGACCAAAAGGTATCTTTTTCATTGAGCCTCAGCTTCAGACGGCAGCACACCCTGTCCACACCTGACTCTAATCAGGGGCAGACAGAGGCAAACTCAGCTGTACACTCACACACGTTCATACACCAGAGCTGTGGCACTGGAGGCAAGGGGACACACAGCGACACTGCTCTACCACCTGAGCCACTCATAATAATAATATAATATAATAATAATACATAAGACCTGGAGGTTAAGTGTTAAGTTTGTGTCTGTCTTAAAACAGGCACAATGCAATGTAACATAATTATTGACTTCAGGCTCTAAAGAGTATGAAACATTATAGATATTGTCCTATTTTGCCCTCTCCATATTATTCAATATGAACTGTATTGCTGCTCCTCATTTTGACCTGAAAGCACTCTCAGTTGTCTGTGCTTGAAAGGTGCTGACAGAGAAGTGCAGATGATAGTGAGAGCATCTTTTCTATTTGGAACACTCAGCAGCCTCTTAGAGCAGTGCTCTGTAAGGGCTCCATACATCTTTAATGCACGCCGAGGACATGGCTCCTGGCAAAAACGGCAACAATTCAGGCCAGTGCTCTTCTTCTTCAGCTCTCCATCTGTTTTTCTGTAGTGAGGGGTTTAACGGCTTCCTCACAAGAGGATCACACGACTCTGACAATCAGAGAGAAGACGGGGGAAAAGAGGAGTTTAATTAGCGCTGGCTGTGAAAAAGACAAGCACTTTACAGACATTTACAGTAGAACGCAGTTTTCTTTAGGCTTCGGCCATGAATAACTACAAATTTCACTCACAGTTGATTATATTAATATATCTAAAAATATAGTTCATAGTTGAACTTCTACTGCACATGTATGTGTGTATTGTGTGTATGGTGTGTATTGTGTGTATGGTGTGTATTGTGTGTATGGTGTGTATTGTGTGTATGGTGTGTATGGTGTGTATTGTGTGTATGGTGTGTATTGTGTGTATGGTGTGTATTGTGTGTATGGTGTGTATGGTGTATGGTGTGTATGGTGTGTATGGTGTGTATTGTGTGTATGGTGTGTATGGTGTGTATTGTGTGTATGGTGTGTATGGTGTATTGTGTGTATGGTGTGTATGGTGTGTATTGTGTGTATGGTGTGTATTGTGTGTATTGTGTGTATGGTGTGTATGGTGTGTATTGGGTGTATGGTGTGTATTGTGTGTATGGTGTGTATTGTGTGTATTGTGTGTATGGTGTGTATTGTGTGTATGGTGTGTATTGTGTGTATTGTGTGTATGGTGTGTATTGTGTGTATGGTGTGTATGGTGTGTATTGTGTGTATGGTGTGTATTGTGTGTATTGTGTGTATTGTGTGTATGGTGTGTATAGTGTGTATGGTGTGTATTGTGTGTATGGTGTGTATGGTGTGTATTGTGTGTATGGTGTGTGTGTATGGTGTGTATGGTGTGTATAGTGTGTATGGTGTGTGTATTGTGTGTATGGTGTGTATTGTGTGTGTATTGTGTGTATGGTGTATGGTGTGTATTGTGTGTATGGTGTGTATTGTGTGTATGTGTGTATGGTGTATTGTGTGTATGGTGTGTATTGTGTGTATGGTGTGTATGGTGTGTATTGTGTATTGTGTGTAAAGTGTGTATTGTGTGTATTGTGTGTATGGTGTGTATGGTGTGTATGGTGTGTATTGTGTGTATGGTGTGTATGGTGTGTATTGTGTGTATGGTGTGTATTGTGTGTATGGTGTGTATTGGGTGTATGGTGTGTATTGGGTGTATGTCGGACTGGAGCTGGACTAGACAAGATGTGGTAACCAAGCATTAGTCCGTGACAGTAAACCCAGGTAAACTGCCTCACCTGACTATGAGTAGCTTGACTTGTATCCAGTTGTCCTAAAAAAGAAGAATGAGTAAAACTCAACAGCTCCAAATTCAAACCGGTTTATTAATATGAAACTGCATAATTTTTAGCCCGAAAACATACACTTGCAGAATTTGTAATTTTTTTCGGACTTTTATTTAGAGAATATGAATGATAACACAAAAACCTTTCTTTCACTCATAGTTAGTGGTTGGGTGAAGCCATTTACTGTCAAACAATTGTGTTTACTTTTTTAAATCATAATGACAACAGAAACTACCCAAGTATCAAGTTTTTTTTACTTTTTATCAGGGTCATTTGGGTAGTTTCTATGATAAAAAAAAGAAAACACAGTTGATTGACAATAAATGGCTTCACCCAATCACTAACTATGAGTGAAAGAAAGGTTTTTGTGTTCTCATTCATATTCTGTAAAAAATGACCACAAAGTCTGTCAGGCTATGTAAACTTATGATTACAATTGCATATTCTCATAATCATTTAGATGGTGTGATTGATAGAATTATACTTTCTGACACTGACATTGTACCCTCAGCTGGACAAAAACCTCTTGCCGACTTTACTGTAACCGGGACGAGGACTTGTTGTAAGACTTTAAGAGAGTGAGTTGCTTCAAGGCTCAAACAGAAGGAGCAGAAATAGGACAATACACTGGACACTAACAGAGCTGTATTTGTACAAATACACTATAATGGCACTAAAATTTTAGAAGATATTTTCTTTCTTTCAAACTTGCAGCTTGCATAGTCTCTACATGTGAAAGACTGACATTCGTGAACATGATGCAACTGTTCTAACAAAGGGTCCTCTACTGGGTAAAAGCTAAAGCGTTCCCCTATATAAAAATAGTAATATTTATCACTGCTGCATGCATGGTCCAATTTTAAACATCTTTTTCCGATTGAGGGCAGCAATGTAAATCTTTCTAAATTGGACTAACACACCTGGATAATGTGATTTATTGTTGGACTATTGTATGTATACGACTCCAGTTAAGGTTTGACATAGCTCAGTTTGAGCATGCCCTGGAACCGGACAGTAGCATGCTTATGGCGCTCATGTGCTCCTCAGAAGGCACAGTTGTCACTTGACTTTGTTCTGTTCACATGCTTTCATATGGCAACGTCAAAGTGTGACCGATGTTGTTGCTAAATGAACTGAGTAAAGAGTAAATACACCTGAATACAGCATCAGTTTGATTCTCTCCTGTTCCTGTAAATTCAGAAGACAGAAGCCTCCCTTTTGCACTTTCTATCGACATATTCAGTTCAAAAAACACCCGTATATACTTAGGTCAAATGTGAATCTGCAACAGCCGCTCTGAAAACTGATATACGCCTGAGATTGAGCTTTTTCAGTACCACAACTGGGACGTTAGGCTAAGAACATAAGCACATTAATACGGTTTGCAATGATGCCATTTGGAACACAGCACAAGCTTTTTTGTGCATCAGGAGGTTATACCCACCCTCAGTAAGGCTGGAGGACAATCTGGACAGGTCACATTAAATCTGTAGTTTATCAGTGCTACAGTCTGTTTATGACTTCTTATCGATGAGCCCATGTGCATTAGTGCAGTAGAGGGAGATATTTAGAGCCATTACAACCGATAGATTTTAATGCTCAGTATAATTCTGGCCCAACTCAGATAATATGAAAATATTTTGATTGATATTACTAGAAATCTAGGCTTTGTGTGACAGATTATAATATATGGTGTAGTCCTACAGTGAACAGTTGAAGCAGTTGAGAGTCAGACATAATGTATGTACCATTTATTCTTACGGGAGCTGCTGACCTCACACTTCAACACTGCACTGTGATAGCTGCAGACTGACTAATGATGAAATTGTGCTTTATATTAGTCACATTCAATATGCAAAATTGTATAGTTGTTGTAATGTCTTAATTACCAAGTCCAAGCAGCAGGGATAGGTTTTAGCCCGCAATGACCCCCGACTGGATAAGCAGTAGAAAATGAATGAATAATGTTAATAATTGTAACATATGATGTTTTTTTTCTTTAGGTATGTACTATATTCCATATAAATTTAAAAATATTACCATTACCATACTACCATTAAAATATTAAATTATCTTTTTGCACATTTGATATTGTGCAGTGATGGTAGTTATGATAAACTTATAATTTAGGGAAGTGTGGAAAGTATGTCCCAAGTAGTCATATTGTAAAGCAGGACCTAACTCTGTGTTAGCAAAGAGGCTAAACTGTAAATGACGGCTGTTGTCCTAAGTCTGAGCCATAAGTTATTATTTCATAAACACAGTCAGACCCGTCTTAAACTAAGTGTTCATCTGTTTGAGGCCCTTGTCAGAGAGCTGTAATAATGTGCTGAGTTTACTGGAGATATGTTTGAACACTACTTATTTCCAGTTCAGAGGTAACTTCTACAGACAAAAACACAGCTGTGCCATGGGATCACCTGTCTCCCCGACTGTGGCTCACCTGTACATGTAGGAAGTGAAGAACAGAGCTCTGGTCTCTTTCCCAGGTGCAGTGCCCAGTCACTGGTTCAGATATGTTGATGACCCGTGGGTCAAAAAACAGAACCCAGGAAGTAGAAGCCTTCACAGAACCGTTTCACTCTAGAACAACAACAACCCATGAATGGAGCAGAGACACTCACGACACACCGCCCTTTCCTTGCTAACAACTGTGAGACCAGAACAGCCTGGTCCAATTAGGTTTAGTTTTAGGTCAAACTCCTCCCTCTGGAGATATAAGCTCAGCTCTCTTACCAGTTGATCTCAGAATAGTTAAAGTCTCTTGGAATTAGAGACGAAACGTCATCACTTTGAAAACTGAGTCCAGATGCTTTTGTTTTAACCTTTTCTTCAAGATGACCTGGATGACTGAGAACCTTCACAGATATTCCTACAGTCGACTAAATACAAG
This sequence comes from Neodontobutis hainanensis, assembly GCA_024349245.1. Taxonomy (NCBI): domain Eukaryota; kingdom Metazoa; phylum Chordata; class Actinopteri; order Gobiiformes; family Odontobutidae; genus Neodontobutis; species Neodontobutis hainanensis. Next base: position 1,671,970 of record JALDNG010000025.1, read on the forward strand.
GACAACAGTTTTATTTACTTTCCTGTTTGTCCCTCAGTCTCCACAATTAACCAGGACTGCTCTCATACGTCTCAACAGCTCATAAACACACTCCAGCGAGTAAACACACAGTAACTGCACGCGTCCTCGGAAAGTCGTGGCTGCTTTTTGTGGCCAACGCAGAGTTTGGTGGATGTGTGCGCGAGGGCCTGCGTGAAAAGGACTGGGTCTGGACTTCTTCTTTAGCTCTAGAACTCTAAAACCACTATTTTTGTAAAATGTCCTTATTTATTTTATACAAGTTATTTATTATTCATAGTTTTATCAATGTACAGTATAATATAATATAGATTTGAATGTAAAAAAATGTATTTAATATACTGTATGTATGTCTATTATGACTAGTAAAATCAATTATAACATTTTAAAAAAATATCTATTTTTTTTATATTTTTATAAATCTCAAATAGCGCCTGCTTTCATGTCTTCAAATACACAAGTGTTATCAGTCTTCAGTCATTCTTGCACTGACCGCACCTCAGAACGCCCACAGCGTGGCATGGCGGCTCGTCCACACCTGAACCAGGTGGAAGAGGACAAATCAGCCATGCATCTCTGACTATGAGCCTTTTGCCAGCTGTAAGATCGGGCCTTAAATCACACCAACCCAGCCCACACTGCCTGGTTTGGAAGCCTCTGGCCAACAAAAACAGACTGGGTAGTCTGGTCAAAGTGTCAAAGTAAGATTTCAGGGAGGAGTCAGGCTCAGGTGGGGGACATTTACAGCAGACAGGTGCAGAGGAAGGCTGGTGCTATAGCGCAGTCCCAGGACCATCCCCTAGGAGGGGAATTTGAGCTGCTGCCCTCCGGCCGGCGCTACAGAGCTCTGGGCTGTAGGACTAAAAGATTAAACATGTCGTTTTTACAGACAGCTGTGAGGCACTTAAATGGCACCTAGCACTTTGTAATCATTTTCACAATAATAACTGCTTGTTTGCACATTGTATTTGTTCATGTTTTTAATTCCATTTTGTACTTTTTTATCTTTGTTTTTTAGTGATTTCCATTGCTGATTGCTCTTGGGTTGTTGTTGATGTGTACTTTTATGTCTTTTATGTTTGTAAGGATCATGATGCTGCAAGAATAATTTCCCCAAGAGGGACAATAAAGAAACTTTGAACTTTGATCTTTGAACACCGTTCTGCTGCAGTGGAAACATGTCCAAAGACTCCAGTGGCTTAAATAGACAGGTGCCTAAGCCACTTGGTATAATTGTATAATTGACTTGGTTTTACTCTAAAAGACTGAAATATGTCCTTTACTCTGTCATTCATCTGGATTAAAATGAGAAGTTTGAGTTTTACATCTGCCTGTGACCTTTTATTCGTCTGCTGTAATTACAAATGTGTCACAGTAAATGAGGCAACATTACTGCAATCCGCCGGGCTCCTCTGGGCTCAGAGAAGTGAGCTGTGTGCTGTTATAAACGAGCAGGCTTCACACTCTGTGGGTCTGTGGGTAAAAAAGCTGGCTCCTGCTGTTTTTAGCTCCTCTGGGCCTCCGTACTTTCCCTGTGGAGCAGATTAGAGGTCTTGTGCCACACTTAAACTGGTTAATTTAGATTTAAGACTGCAGTGAGGTAATGATCTGCCTGCTTCCTTGTCTCTAATCCTCGTCGTTCACAGGCCTCTCTGTTGTGTTCGGACCCGGCACACCCTGCGTCAGACCCCATACATGCTCCAGTCCACACGTGAGCCAATAATAACAGGCAGCCAGCAACTGAGTGTGTGCCCTGAGCTGGCCCTCAACATCAGCGGCTGTTATTTTTGGACTATGTACAGTACGGCACAGTATTATAGTCTTAAGTGTGGGAGCATAATTACAGCCTGCTCTGCTGCTGCTGCTGCTGCTGTCTTTGGAAAGATGCAGCACATCAAAACCAAATATGGTCTGTTCAGAAAAATGAAAATAGCATAAATGAATAGACTTTGAACACAGTACTTACAGCACATACTAACAACTTTACTATGAACTGATCATTCCTTCACTCAAGTGATAAATATTACAAAATTGAACATTTATGGCATTTTTAGCCTTTGACAGTCACTGCTTGACAGAAAGATTTAGGGGCAGAGAAGGAATGACACCGAGCAAACAGACCTGAGCCAGGAATTGCCCTCAGCATCATGTGGTACTGCCCCAGACTTTAAACATCTAACTTTAATTGTGTTTACCATCCTATCCAGCATACTCCAGGGTTTTGGAAAACGCTAAAAGACAAACACTTGCTCTGAGTTTAAGCAAAACAATCTCTGTTCACACTGACACACAGAGCAGTGCTGATACATTCTGAAGCCTCAGTGTGGATCTATACGTCTAATGCTAACAAAACATTATCAGAACATGAGTTTATAAAGCACAGATAAATCTTACTATATTATTAACATGTTTTTTTGCGCAAATGGTCTCTTGTGGTTTGACAAAAACACGCTTTTGAAAACAGATGTTACTGCACTTGTGTTCACTGTCTAGTTCTCCTCTGAGTGGCTCTATTACAGGTTACAAAATCCATGTTCCAGTCTTCTTGGACAGAGGTCTTTTCCCAAATGTAGTCTTCTTATTCCTAACCCACCCTCTTGGAGACATATAAACTTTTAGAATTTTGTTTATAGAGGCAAACTGATAGTTGTACAATATGGACGTCAGGTTCACAGTCAAGTGGAGTTAAAGGGAGTGAGTGTATTTATGAAATCATTTATGGTAATAGATATTCCTGTCCATAACTAATGAGAGGAACTACACCAAAAACATCTGCTGGTGGAATACAAGTAAAACTTTGTTCACCTGCTCTGTTCTGCAGCACTACTGGACGTTTGCCCTGATGTGTCTGGAGTAGTGTATGCATCCTATTCAATTCACCTAACAGCAGCCTCTAGAAAACACCATCTAGTCTTTATTATGACATTTATTTAACAGATGAGAATGTTCAGCTCATACTGGAAGCTTTGTCTAATCACAGCTCACATGAAAAGAGGTCTGGGACACTCCATTAAAACAGGAGTTTGACCCACAGTCTGATGGTAGATCCAGTCAGACTGAGGAGTGTGTGGTGTGAACCTGAGAGCCGCTCTGACAGTAGCATGTCTCTCTCAGCCACAGCAGCAACCAGGGAGCCATTATCGCAGCAGCAGCAGCAGCGGCAGCAGCCTCTGTGGTGAGAGGCGCTCATTATCACAGAGGTTAGGACTTAAAGCTCTTAATTAGCGTGAAATGAATTGATTAGTTGGCCAAGTGGAGTCATATCTTGCTGTGAAATATTCATGCAGTTAAACTGTTGTGTTGTGTTAGTGAGAAGTTTAATTGAGATGAGGTCAGGTCTAGTTCCAAGGTCTCTCCTCGACCCCCACCAGGACCCCCTGATTCCCTCTTTATTAACTGTAGATTTGTATGCAGCTCACATTCTCATTGCTTTAATATTTTCCCAGGGCTCTATTAGGATTTGTTTTGTTTAAGAACACAGTTTTTACTGTGACCTATGAAGCTGCAGCTTTGTGCTATTCATCTAATATTAAGAAGGCTACTTATGTAAAGGAGCTGGAAGTACATTCTGAAAAAAGCTGTGGCTACACTAGTGTGTGAATGGCATTTATTGCTATATTGGACGTTTATCGCAGTAACAGTACACTACATAAACCCTCATCATTCCAGAGATACCAGTCCTTTCACAGACATACTGAAAGAACCTTGTGACTCCTTGTTTGTTCTTCATGGAGAACCTTTTTGTGTGTGTGGTCTGTGGTCTGGCAGTCTGTTGTAGGATTTCTGTTGCTATTCTCATATCTGACTTATAGTTATCTGTGCATAAACCACATTTTGGAGTGGCTCAATGTGATAGCGTGCATACCATCCTCAGGAAAAAACAATTAGACAATAAACAATTAGATAAAAAAACACATTATAATGTGTAGCATAAGCTAAAAACAATGTACAGCACGTAATTGTCATGGTCTGTAAAGGTATTAAGCAGATTGTCCACAAAATAAAAGGTTGGCAGGTCAGTCCTGTTTATACTGTGGTCTTGTTAAGGTTTTTTTTGAGGACCTACATCACTCTGTACCACTGATCCAGACAGCATCACAGCAGCCTACATCAGTCAAACCTGTTCAGATGAGTTACAGTTATAGTCAGAGCACCACATCTACCAAATACTCATCTAATTATCCATCTGCAGCTTTTCACAGAAACACTACACCACTCACTTCTGTCGATATCAGGTTTAGCCTTTTGTCTCAGCTAATGGACTGGTCGAGGTGGTTGTGTGAGGTTTACACATATGTGTGGGGAAGCCATAGATTGCGGCCTTCTTTTTGGAACTTTTTGCCCGTGAGGTGTATCTGACGCAAGCCTCCACATCCCTTTTGTTTTCCTTCTGCCATCTGTTCTTTTCATCCACTTTTACCCCTTCTACTCTTCAGGCCATTTCTTACAATGAATATGATTTAGCTTCTGTTCAGAAATCTCCTCAGTCCACAAAAAGAAAGGGAAAATGTGAGACAGGGACTCATTAGTGGAAGCCTGTCTGTAGAAATTAAACAGACTTTAGATGGAGACATGTGTTTCTTCTTTAGGAGCAAAATGATCGAATAATCAACCACAGCACACAACTGAAAATGTAAATATTTGTCTCATCAGCGTATGCAGGATTTGATTTGAAGAATACACAGGGGGCTTCACCAGATTCATTTGAGTGCTAAAGACTTAAACAGAGCAGAATAAATGTCTCTCGTTTTCACTGATGCATTTGGAACTATGGCTGTAAAATGAACGGAGAGCCTGTGCCATTCCAATTCAAGGTCCAGGTACGTCACCTGTTGAATGGGCAGCAACATGCTCTTGAATGCTTTTTTTTCTCATTGTGATTTTATTTTATTTTTGGACAACAACAAAAATTTTAGTTTTTAATAAAATTAATAAAAAAAAATGATTAGGGTATTTAAATGTTTTTATTTTTCAAATATATATTGCAGATCAAATATTAGAATATTTGCGCACATCCCTTGTAAGAACAAAGAAAGAGCCCCAGTCCTGCCGCAGCACTGTTGCCTCTGTTTCCTGATCTTTTAATGTCACTGAGTTTGATGTGATTTTGAGCCATGGCTGACCTTTTGACAGAGGCTAAGTAACGCTCTTTCCCTCTGTCATAGATCAGGCGGTGTGTTATGTTCGGAGCTGCTGCAGCGTCATGTGTGACATTGTCCCTTGTCTTCTTTGGTCATGTGACCTGGAGAGATCACACCGAGCTCTAAAGCTCACTGTCACAAGTGATTACAAGGATTTCTGTAAAAAACAACTCAATTTGTCATTTAGTGGCAAACAAGACGTCCTTACAGTTCTCTCCATTCACACATTTGAAGTTGATGAGCATTAAAAGTGGAAATGTTCTTTTTTCTGTCTGGGAGGAGTGCCCCATCTCTCTGGCCCAAACCCGCTCCAGAAATAGTGCCTGTTTCTGATGAAAGAAGAGCCATGAGTGTGACCCCGCCTCCCGCTGTGGAGCCGTTGAAGTGGGCACAAGTGTCACTCCAGTGATTAGCGAGACTCTCCAACACATTCTGAGCTGACGCATCAGCTTATCCTCACACTTCACAGCTTTTACAATAAGAGCCCACGTGAAGTGTCTTTAAATAACTGTCCAGTGTACTTCAGCCTTTGGGTTTTTGTCAAATATTGACGCAAAAAGAAGAGTTTTACTTTGATTGTGTCTCAGTCAGGTTTTGCAACTATCTGTCACAAAAGCAGTCATAGAGAGTGAAACAACAGAAAATAGAAATGCCATGAGCCTTGTTTCCACTGAGTCCTGCGGTATGGGTTAGCTACATTTTGTTTAGTTTCTCCTGAAGAGGCTTGTGACTCCACTGAGCAGTGTCCAGAGATCGTCTGCGATAGAAACAAATGTCACACAAGAGACATCAATTGTATCTGAAGCGGACTTTTAGAAACTGGGATGTATTGCTAAATATAGAAAGAAGTAGAGTAAACCTTGGTGTAGTTATGTCTGTTAGGTTGGTGGATCACTCATATACTGCTGCAGGAAACACTTTTTGGTGTTGTCTTGTACCGTCTCTAAAGTCCTTTAGAGCAAGTGTTTTGATGATACAAGACTACTATTTTACATAAATAAAAATATAAATGAATAAAGTTCCAAAGCTGTGTGCCTTGGCTCATCCAGATAATGTTTAGAAATAAAGACAAAACCCTGTTTCTTCCCAGCGTTTTATGTTTTTCCCAGTGGGTGCTTAGCTGGTACCTCCCCTTACTCATACGTATAAATCTAGCCTACTTAATTAAACAGTTATATAGGAGAACAAAGGAGAAAAATTGTAATATTGACAATATTAAAACATGGATAGATGGATGGATGGATGGATGGATGGATGGACAATATGCCTAATTTGGTAAATAGGTAAGTTAAGCTTTATGGCATTCAACTCACCCTTGTTGTCACATAAGGAGGAAAGTGTTGCTTCTTGCTGCAGTTGTGTCTGATAAATGTCATTGTCTAAACAATGTCATCCAGGCATTGTTGGTGTGATAGGCTTGGCCCATCATTGATCTCAAGTAAGATTTAAGACTTGAAAATTACTGAGCTACAGGACGTAACTGGGACAGTCAGGATGAGCTTAATGAGTTTGGTCATCTCTGTTAACATGTCTTTTAAGTGTCTCCCCTTGTCGTTTTTAATGAAGCTGACAACATCATCAAAGCTTTGAAGACATACTCCTTGTTATTTTGTAATGTTAATGCACATATCACGGTGCAGGGTTTATCTTGTCTCATCCAAATCATCCCCATGATGATGTTTTCACAGTTATGTTGTCCAGTCACAACAGACAGACAGACTAAAGCGACAGTGCACGAAGGTGGCTGCTGTATCCAGGACATCAAAATAAAGTTGTTGGTAAACTTCTTTGGGAGTTTTAAATGTGTGTTGTGACACGTGTCAATCTTCCAGGCGACAGGGTCCCTTACGTGGCCTAGGCAAGGACGGACTCTCAAGCTGCAGATCACTGCCGCTGCAACCGTGTTTTGCCACAGTGTTGTAAATCCTTCTTGTCAAAAAGATTTGATGTTGTCTTTGAGCGTGTCAATCATCTGCCTTGCTTTCTGCATATGCAGCTGCATCTTTTGAAGTGCAACGCATACACTTTCATTCGAGAAAAGAATTTTAGCATTAAATATAAAGAAAAGAATGTCCCAAACTTCTGTTTTGTTTAAAAGCAATCCATTCCTCCTGCCTCGCTCTTGTCATTTGAAGCCAAGTCCTCAACTGCAGCCCAATGTAGAGTTGTGCAAAACTCTGACTCTTTGGCCGATGCTGGCAGTGGGAGTGGAGCATATTTTTCCCTAGCAGTAGTGCACAGAACACTTTATTTTTACTAGCATTCCATAATCCATGGAAACTTAGTTTTCCAGCTATGTTGGTAGTTTCAGCCTTGGCGACTCTTCTGCCCTTCATCAGCTGCATTATTGCTGTTGTTGTTGGTTTGTGACTCTGGACAAGAAGTTAGTGGAATTGTTTGTTGTCTTGTTGGTGGATACATCTGTGGTGAGTGCTTTCTTATCTTTTTTTATCACAAATCAGTCCATTGTCTTTGGTAAATTGCAGCCGCAACAACCCACTTACACATATAAATATTGACCAATCAAATCACACACTGGGACTCCAAAGATGTCTCAGCAGCAACAAGCGTGATAGCCATGGTGAGAGCGCATATATGCTTTACACAGCAGCGCAAGGTAGTACAACATGAATAATCTATGTGAATTTTGGCCTGGGTGCTTATAAATTTCAGGGGTTGCTCAAGCCCTGCAGCACCCATAGTATCCTCACCTTCTGCTTCTCAGTAATAGCTCCTTCTCATTAAGAAGCGAACAGATTCAGCTTTAGATTGACTTTCTGGGTGTGTTCTGGGCTTGCCATCTGTTTCTAGGACAAATGTGTTTCCTATTTGATTTGAATGTTGTTCTTTGTGGAATCAGTCATCAGCATCAGCGTTTTCTTTTGCTTACTTGTCATCTGTGTGCAACATCTGGAGTCATATGTGTCAGGAGGTGCTCTGTGACTGTGCGTTGAGAGCTGCGGGTCATTCTGTCACATATCCATCACTAAAGGCTGTTGTTGAAACCCATCGTTCAGTTTATAGCGGATTCTGTTATGGTGCAGAGAGTAATCATTTGTTTACAGCTGCCGTGTCAGAGGAGCAAAGGCTGAAACCCAGCTCAGGAAAAGCGCTGGTTTAGAGCTGTGCAATAACGCCATTTAAAATATAACAAAAACTTATTTTGGTGTTAATCAGATGTAATTTCTAGACTATAGCTACCAGGCTACATTACACAAAATATAATTTATTATTTTGATTAATTTAACCAGATCTGACATGGCAGCTCTGTTGCAGGCTATATTTAATGATAGAAATCTGGTAGTCAATTTTCTGAAGGCATCCGATGCATCACTTAAATTTTTTTCTCTACAGTGAAAAAGTTATTAGGCTAATAGGCACTGCTATTGCCTATTACCAGCGATGGAATGAATATTGCACAAGAGACAAGGTGTGGCAACTGCTGGTGGGCCCAGATAAATATACATTATAACAACATATCTAGACATTATATAGCCTATACATAGCCTAGATATATACCAATAGCCTACACACTTGCCGTGTGGCTGTGGTAGACTGTATGTGTGTTGTACACTCTGACAGCAGTGAGGATGAAGGGCCTGCAGTAGTTATTTTTACCTGCTCTGAAGGTGGAGCTGTTGTTCATATGGATGTCGACTGTGGCCCTTCTTGAGGAGGACAGCGATTGACTTGGATCCCTGTCAAAGTTGTCAAACAATATTGACATCTCCAAATTGTTCTAAATGGGCTTTGTGCCAATGCTCTCTGCTCTTCTCTCTGGGTACTCCAGCTTCCTCCCACCGCCCAAACACATGCTTCTAAAGTAAGTGTCCCCAGTGAATGAGTGTGAGAGTGAATGGTTTCTGTGTCTCCACCAACTGGCCATTGTCCAGTTTGTACCCCGCCTCAAGCCCAAAGTTGATGAGATATCACTCACAACCTCTAAAGGGAGTAAACATAAAAATACAAATGATGCATCAGATGCTTCAGAAAATTGATTTCCAGATTTCTATCATTAAATATAGCCTACAACAAAGCTGTCATGTCACATCTGGCGAAATGTCAGAGAATAATAATAACATAAAAATCATATATTTGTCATAATTATATTTTGTGTAATGGTAGCCTGGTAGCTATAGTCTAAAAATGACACCTGAGAAACACCAAACAAGTCAAAATATGTAGGCTACTCCAACACAATTTGCCTTTTAAATGGCGTTTTTCCACATCGCTAATTGTTTAGCCCAAAGCTTTCATGTTAAAAGTACGTGGTCTCTGTTTACAACGACCGACTTCCTTTTTCTAAATTCATTGCAAAAAGTTGGAGAATGGTACAAGAAATACCCTAAAAACAAGCATTTTCTTTTGTAAACTAAATTAGTTATTCTTTGTAAAATAGGGTATAGGGTATTATCAGGGTACAATAGACACTAGAAGTTTTAAATTCAGTCTTTTAAGACCAGCGAGTAGCCGCAGAAAAAACAAGGGCACCTGGCTGAGGCGTAGCCATGTTTGGTTCGTCGGGTCATTCGTAGGGTCTGGCAGGGTTACAGTGGTAGGTTTTGTCTTTTTTGATGCAGTGTTTTCCACAGAGCAGTGCACCCAGAAAAGGCTGGAATGAGAGTTTATGTGATGCCATTTGAATGTCACTGCTGTCTTTAAGGCCTAGAAACAAGGCCCAGCAACTGATCCCAGCTACAATCTATAGGATAACATCTAAATTTATCTTACCATTGTCTTTTTTCCTGGAAATGCAAATCACACTATCTATTTTGTTTGAATGACTTTTCTGTCTATTTAGCCTTGCACTATCTCACTGAGGCCTTACAGCTTCCACAGAGAGGTCTCTGGAGAGGGCAGAGTGTAAATTAGAGAAGCTTCTTCACGGGTTGTGCGTCACCTCTGCTGGTCTCCATCAGCACCACACCTGATCTTACCACAGACACACTGCTGCTGCTGCTAGTACCGGCTCATTCACCGCTCAGTAACCTGTTTGTGATGCAACAGGACACTTAAAGTCAATAAAGAGCATATTTATAGTGATATATTCAAATAACTCAGACCTGGACGTGACCAAGACCACAGTATGGACCTGCTGAGACCCAGGACCAGACAGACTGAGACCAGCAGCTAGAAGCAGGGCATGATCCATGGAAGAGAGCTCTCTTATCAAATCAACTTAGATGCCTTCCAGATGCCTTCTTTAAAACCTTTTCTTGAGTATGTCCTGGATGCCTGAGAACCTCCACAGACAACTCTTGTATTCTAAAATTAGGACAATTATAAGTTTGGCAAGAAATAAACAAGTTATGTATTTTGACCACATATTTATATCTTGTACTTTGACTGTTTGGCAGAGCTATGGTCTTAACTTTGAAATCCACCTTTCGCTGTTGTCACAGACCAAGTCAAATACAGGTACAAAGACCTCTACTTGTGATTTAACAAACCTCTGGAAGATTCTAACCCTCCTGTGTGGTTTCCGACCCGGCTGCACATGCACTCTTGATGCAGTGTGTCATTAGTGGATGTGCCCCCCTCCCTTCTGCCCCGGTGCCTTTGATGGGCCGTAATCACCCCTTCACCACAGTAAAGCACACAGTGGGGTTTTCTCAGGGCTCAGTTTTCAGCTGAGGCTTCTTCTTCTTACAACGTTAAAAACCTCAATGACAGCTTGAAGTCTTTTGTGGTAGTTGTGAATGAGGTTCTTTATTTTCTCAGATGGTAAAGCTGCCCATTCTTTTTGGCAAAAAGCCTCCAGTTCCTGTAAATTCTTGGGCTGTCTTGCATGAACTGCACATTTGAGATCTCCACAGAGTGGCTCAATGATACTGAGGTCAGGAGACTGAGGCCAGTCCAGAACTTTCACTTTATGCTGCTGTGGCCAATGACAGGTCGACTTGGCCTTGTGCTTTGGATCGTTGCGCAGCTTTGGGACTGATGTGTGCAAATTTTCCTCCAGTATTTTCTGATAACATGCTACATTCATCTTTTCCTGTGCCTTTGTAGCTCACACAAAACATCAGAGATCCACCTCCATGTTTCACAAAAGGAATGGTGTACCTTTCATCATAGGCCTTGTTGACTCCTCTCCAAATGTAACATTTAAGGTTGTGGAAAAAAAGTAAAATTTTGGTCTCATCACTCCAAATGATTTTGTTCCAGACATTTTTAGACTTGTCTCTGTGCTGTTTGCCGTATTGTAAGCGGGATGCTTTGTGGCATTTGCCTTCTTACTGTGCATTTTGAAACAGCCACACCACTTTTTTTCAGCTGAAGATATTTTTCTGGCAGTTGTGGCTGAAATATATGGTTCTTGGTTTGGTTTCAACAGAATCCCTTCTTCTTAATTAGAGTTTTAACACAGCTAGTTGGCATTCTCCAATCCTTGAATATCATTTTATATCCCTTTCCTATTTTATACAGTCCAATTACCTTTTCTCGCAGATCCTTTGACATTTTTTTTGCTTTTCCCATGACTCAGACAGAAACGTCAGCGCCCACTGGATGAAAGATGCAAGGGTCTGTCAGGAGCCCAGAAACTCACTGACCTTTTACACACACTGATTACAAGCAAACAGATCACAGGTGAGGAGGGTTACCTTTAGTAACCATTCAAACCTGTTTGTGTCACTTGTGTGCGTGTTATCAGGACAAAATCACCAGGGTATGTAAACTTTTAATTAGGGTCATTTGGGTAGTTTCTGTTGTCATTATGATTTAAAAAGAGTAAACTTAATTGTTTGACAATAAATGGTTTCACCCAACCACTAACTATGAGTGAAAAAAAGGTTTTTGTGTTATCATTCATATTCTCTCAAAAAATGACCAAAAAAATCACTAATTCTGCCAGGGTATGTAAACTTATGAGCACAACCTTATATCTGTCCAGTTCATCTCAGGTGTTCTGTTAAGTTTGATGAACACCCTGCAAATGGATGTCCAAGTCCTTTGTATCTTGTGTTGCTTTCTCAGTAGACGGGCTTACCTGGCAATGTCAGCCTTTTTCTTTGTTAAGTGCTCATTAATGTAAACATTTGTCCTTTAGAGTTTTCTTCACTGTTTGAGAAGTGAGCTTTTTTGTTTCCTGCTTATGAACCTTAATATTACTGTAGTTTTCATCATGTGTGTCCAGAGTGATGCCATTGTTTTGCAGGAATTGAACCACCTGTTGAACCACTCTAGGTCCTATTCTCCTTCTGGCACCTTCTGGTTTAATGTCCCGCCCAGTGATTATTAGATCATTCAGTTGTGTGTATTTTTCCTTCTTCATTTAATTTCTTTAGTTCTTTAACTTTACACATAAGTCTTATGTTGGGTTTTATCATTTCTTCAGTTAAAAGGTTCAGTGTTTTTTTAATGCCTTCCAGTTCGTCCTCCATTATTACATTATCCTTTTTTGGTGCCAGTGTTGACAATATTGTCAACATAATAATATTGATCTTGGCCCCACAGCAGTTTGCTAATGTTGGCTAACGGCCCCGCCACTGTTTAACACATCCAAAGCCACGTAATCCAGTAACGTCACCAGAAATGATGAGATGTATCAGTTTATTCAAAATCGGGCACAAGCATAGGTATCTCTCCAACCGTGTTCACTGGAACCGAAGTGATGGGCAGTTATGGTTGATCTTTTTGGATTTGGGATGGGCAGTCTCAAGAACAGAATTCTTTTTTTCACAATATTTACCATTTACAGAAAGACTATAGCATTTAATGTCCCACCCTGTGCTACATTTCTGTAGGAGGCATGGGACAGGATGAAATTGTCACAGTATGATAAACTTAAGAAAAAATATGTTATTGTTAAATACTAACAGGCTACAATTCTTCCAAATATATGAATGCAGTCCCTTAAGGAAGGGCTTCTCCAAGTGATCTTAAAACCACAATATACCTTAAAAGTGGATATTATCCGATGTCCGACAGTAATCAGTTAGAATAAAAACATGTGATTATAAAGTAATGGATGTGTGTGTCCCTCAGTGAACAGAGCATCTGCCAGGCCCGGGCCTCGGTGATGGTCTACGATGACGCCAGTAAGAAGTGGGTGCCCATCAAGCCCGGCCAGCAGGGCTTTAGCCGCATCAACATCTACCACAACACTGCCAACAACACCTTCAGAGTGGTGGGGGTCAAACTGCAGGACCAGCAGGTGAGGGGCCACACAGTATCATTACAGAATTCAAGTTACTTTGGAGAGTGGACTCTTCCTCTGTAAACTGCCGTACACAGGAGGGCAGCAGAAACAAACATGCTTTAATTGAAAACATGTGAAGTCAGTTTATTAATTAATTTATAAAGAAATACACATTTTAGATGAACTTCCACTGGTCAAACTTTTACATTTATGAGGCAAGGGGCAATACCGACCCTGTTGAAAAGCAGAACCTTATAGCATTTTAAGCAGTTTTGCCATATGGTTACTGTGGGCATTGATTATATGATAACAATTCATTTGCAACAGATTACGAATAAGCAAATAATCTTGAAGAATTTATATACAGCAATATTATTTCCATTAATATATTAAAGTTTTAAAATAAATTTTAAAAAGAAATTAAAGATTTCTGACACAAGGACACAAGTATTGCAGAATGAATTTATGTTAGGTCATTGTTGACCTGATGTTGGCCCAAAGTGAAAAGTTAAAATAGCAAATTTTACATATTCCACACTTTATGAACTGAAAGTAACTGAAAATATGTAAATAAAAAAAAAATTGCAACAATAAAACATATTTAAAAACCTTTGGGAAACTTGGATGGTGTGGTGTACAGAGGGCAGAGGTCTTCTCTCTGACTGTTGTCTTCCTCTGCCGAAGGTGGTGATAAACTACTCCATTGTGAAGGGTCTGAAGTACAACCAGGCCACCCCCACCTTCCATCAGTGGCGCGACGCTCGACAGGTCTATGGCCTCAACTTCGCCAGCAAAGAGGAGGCTACCACCTTCTCCAATGCCATGCTGTTCGCGCTCAACGTGCTCAGCTCCCCCGACAGTGGAGGTACCAGTCGTCAGGGAACAATAATGACAATGATGTGCACACAATTTAAGAAGAACAGCTTACAGGGTCCCACTAAGGATATAAGGATCAGTTAAATCTTAAAAGTAATGCTATAATGCACAGGGAGCTGTTTAAATTGTATTGTTGCATTGGATAAAATCCCATCTTTGATATTAGTGCTTATAGTAGTTGCGTATTGCTGTTGCTTATTTGAGATGTATGGGTCCTTCCTCCCAAAACTAATGCTCTTTATTATCTATTTGGCCCAAACTGAGTTACAATAAAGAGTAAATATGAACTGGACACAAAAAAGGATTGGAGACCAATATGGATTTTATGGTGGCCAGTGCTGATAATACGAACAACTGCAATATAACATCACAAGCCCCTTTAATATTTGTCTTTCCAAAACAAAATCAAGTACACAATTATGTACTTTTGTATATTGATGTTTGATCTTTATTGGAAATCAGTCCAAGATATGGAGGAGATAAAGAAATCTTTGAATATTATTACACATGAAATAACTAATGTGTCCGGTGACAGGGAGATGACAGTAAGCTAACTCCTGCTCTAAATCTGGATTCTTCTTCACTTGAAGATCAGGTAATCAAGTTTCTTAACAGCAAAGAGGTCACAATAGGCAGTAAAGACATTGTGGCTTGTCATATTTTGGCTCATAAATACAGTAAAAACCCAAACACTATCATCAGGCTTGCTAGCAAGAGGCTTAAAATGAAGGTGCTGAGAAATGCCCAAAAATTTAAGGGCAGAAGTGTATATGTAAATGAGTACCTTACAAAAAGAAAATCTGATATTGCAAAACAAGCAAGGACCCTGGGACGAGAACAGAAGATTCATGATACTTGGACAAGAAACTGCAAAGTACTGATAAAGCTGACTGGAACCCCAGAGCAGCCAAATGTAATAGTCATAGAAGATATCAAAGAACTTGAACAATACAAATAATACACTTATTGCGGTGGATTACCAAGAATGACAAGATGAAGTCAACCCATATCCGTATCCCGTATGGATAATACAAAAACAAGAACTATCAACACAGAAGGAACAGAAACTGGTAACTCTAGTTCTGAAGGTTTGACTACAGTAAAACAACAGGATTATGCAGAATGCTATTGATTTAGAGAATAACACTAAGTACATAATCATTGTGATAAATTGTACTGAGGACCAGTTTGAGAGCAATGTGATTACAACAGATAAACTGTCTGTTATACATTTCAATTGTAGAAGTCTAAACTAACATTATACGCAGGTTGAGACAAACCAAAAACACATTTACTGTAATAACAATCTCTGAGGCTTGGCTTCATGAAGAAGAATCCTCTAATAATGTTTCATATTAAAGGATACACTATGTTCTTAAGAGATTGTCAAAAAAGATGGGGGTGTCGCCTTATATTTTGATCAAAACTTTAGAAGTAAACTGATGAGCAACAACTGTTTTTGCTAAAATGATGGAGTGTGTTACTGAGTGTAGAAATTGAGATGGAAAAGTCAAAGAATGTAATAATCAGCTGTGTGTATGTAGGAAACCAGGATCTAGTATTGAAATGATTTAGGAAAAATAATTAATACGTATGCTGTGTTGCTTGACAATATATTTGACAATATATTTACTAATGTAATTGAAAGTGAAATGTTAAGTGGACTTTTAATTACTGACATATCTGATAATTTACCTGATTTTACAGTGACACACGGGCTACCAAAATCACCAAAGGGTAAACTTTTGTAGTTACTAAAAATACTTGGCGAGGACTAAATGATACACTGTAATTAAAAAGGGTAGCTGTACTACTTGTTCCCAATTATTTTTTAACAAAAGATAAATGTAAAATCAACCAACCTAATAAAAATGCAAATTATTTAATAAATATTATATTAATATGTGGCCTTACTTGGCAAAGGAGAAAGTAAGGCAAAGGAGAAAGTAAGATGATGGTTTTGTTAGTAAAATAACAAAGTCAGATAAAAGTATATTTATACAAAGTACAATTGAAAAATAAATTATTACAACTGTTAGAAAAGTAAAAAGTCAGCAGACTGGTATGGATTTGATATGTCAGTTTTACAAGAAATTATTGAGTATTTAGCCAAACCACTCACACATTTGTAACCAGTCCTTGCAGTTTGGTTAGGTAAGAGGTTAGGTTATTCCTATTTACAAGGCTGGGGAAAAACAGGAATTTTCTAATTACAGACCTACTACAAATAGAATTACAACAATAAAATAAAAAAAATAGTCTCTTCCTGTAATTAGCACACTCATCCAAGCAGAGAGATGTGATTTTGTTTGTAAAGTCCTGTGAGTTGATGATATGGTGTTGTGAGTGGCCTACCAATGGTGGCCAGGTGCTAGGCTCCATTTTAAGTGGCTGAATCTGTGCTGCTCACTATGGGTCGTAGTGGACTTCCTTCCTTGTGATTTGATGGTAAGCCGTAGATACATAGAGTGGTGTTCCCAGGACACAGCCTGTGGTACAGTGGTTGCTCAATGACCTGGTCCTACTCCAGCCTCTGCAGACAGTCCCTTCTTGTACCCACTTGTTGGATCTCTTCTCAGTGTCCCATAGGAGGAGGTCTCACTGAGTAAACTGTTAATACTGGACTCGTAGTCATCTGTGTTAAGGATCACTGTGCATCTTCCTTTGTCTGCTGCAGAATGGTGCTGACAAAGCCCTCCTTTGCTCCGAGGTGATATTGGAGGGGTTTGTTTGGCACTGGTCAGTGCAGCTGTGACCTTGAGTCTCAGTTCTTCAGCTTCATTTCCAGACAATTTATTGTTGCTTATGGTTGATTCTGTTGATGTAATGAGGTTTACTGTAGGGATGTGCCTCGGCGCAACTGAAAAATTAAGTTCTTTCTCAATTTTCCGTTTGGGTGAGCACTCTGTCAGAGAGGTTCTTTACCCATCTGTCCCGAGTGGCTGGTGTAATATCCTTGTTGCAGCTCGGATGGTCCGGATTGTGCTGCTGATGTCAATTAGCCAAAGTTGTAGATTTCCTGCAGGGCTTCCCCTGGAACTAACGTCGGAAGTTGTTTCTGTAGAAAATCTAACTTGGTCTGTTGGTATTTCACAATAGATATATTGTGAAATACGTCTGTCTGATCCTTTCACACAAAAGGTGGGTCTGGGACGGGCGTAGGATGTTTTCAGCCCTGTGTCCTTTAACAGCAGAACCCAGCCGTAGGCTTAGGCTTGTTCTTTAGTTCTGCCTCACATGATGTACTGTATTGATGTGTAGGGTAACACCTATAAAACAAATTTAAACCTTTTTTTCATAATTCAAAAGAAAACAATACGGATTGTAAATTAAGCAGCTTACAGACAGCATACACACTTTTGTTAATCTAAAAACATTACAATTTAGAGATCTAGTTGACTTAAAAACTGCTCAATTTATTAATAAAGTGAAGAATCATTTGTTGCCATAACATAATCAGGGTCTGTTTCAGATCAATTCATGTATAAACAGTGTTTATGATCTCTGAGCGTATAATATGAAAACCAACACTAAGAACAATTCTAAAACAACGTTGTATTTCCTTTGTTAGGGTTGATGTATGGAACAAATTAGACCAAGAGCTAAAAGACTGAAAAAAAACATTAAAGTTTAAAAACATATTGTATGATTAAACAATATGAATCATGGGAATGTAATTAATAACAGCACAAACACATTTCTTTTATCCTATTATTGTAGACTGTATTTTCTTTTCTTAATTCTATTATTGTATTAACTTATGGTAAAGGTAGCTATCTTCATTCCTAGTTCAAGGTAAAAATGTTTAGAGTTTTTTTGGTAAGAAAAAACAAAATCTGATCATCTCATCACGGGCTGATCAAAGCAACACAAGTGTCCTTTTAAAGGTAACTGAGGAGGTTGTAAAATCAAAACAATATTAATCACTGCCCCATCGTAATTAATAGGGAGTTCACTGGAGTATTCATGTCCTTCCAAGTGCAAATAGTTGACAGAGGTGTACTGCCTTCTGGTGGCAGGTGTATTGTACTGCAGCTAAAACCAAATTCTGTTAATACCACAGTTTGGATTATTTTTTTATATAACAATGTATTACTCAAAGATTTTACAAAATTTTATGTAATTTTATTTGAGTATGTTCACATTTCACCACCTGGACCTATTTTCCAGAAAATCCCTGAACAGTCTAAGCCTGAGCTCAACTCCTGTCTACTCTTAGTTTATAAGCTACAAGCTAACCTACTCTTAGGTTACAAGCTACTTATAAGTTTAGTGTGTGTGTGTGTGTGTGTGTGTGTGTGTGTGTGTGTGTGTGTGTGTGTGTGTGTGTGTGTGTGTGTGTATGTTTGTGTGTATGTGTATGGTTGTGTGTGCGTGTGTTTGTGTGTGTGTGCGTGTATGTGTGTGTGTGTGTGTGTGTGTGTGTGTGTGTTTGTGTGTGTGTGTGTGTTTGTGTGTGTGTGTTTGTGTGTGTGTGTGTGTGTGTGCGTGTATGTTTGTGTGTATGTGTATGGTTGTGTGTGTGTTTGTTTGTGTGTGTGTGTTTGTGTGTGTGTGTGTGTGTGTGTGTGTTTGTGTGTGTGTGTGTGTGTATGTTTGTGTGTGTGTGTGTGTGTGTGTTTGTGTGTGTGTGTGTGTATGTTTGTGTGTATGTGTATGGTTGTGTGTGTGTGTGTTTGTGTGTGTGTGTTTGTGTGTGTGTGTGTGTGTGTGTGTGTGTGTGTGTTTGTGTGTGTGTGTGTGTGTGTGTTTGTGTGTATTTGTGTGTGTGTGTGTGTGTGTGTGTGTGTGTGTGTGTGTGTGTGTGTGTGTGTGTGTGTGTGTGTTTCTGTGTGTTTGTGTGTGTGTGTGTGTGTGTGTGTGCGTGTATGTTTGTGTGTATGTGTATGGTTGTGTGTGTGTGTGTGTGTGTGTGTGTGTTTGTGTGTTTGTGTGTGTGTGTGTGTGTGTGTGTTTGTGTGTGTGTGTGTGTGTGTGTGTGTCGGTGTGTTTGTGTGTGTGTGTATTTGTGTGTGTGTGTGTGTGTGTGTGTGTGTGTATGTTTGTGTGTGTGTTTCTGTATGTGTTTGTGTGTGTGTGTGTGTTTGTGTGTGTGTGTGTGTGTGTGTGTTTGTGTGTGTGTTTGTGTGTGTGTGTGTGTTTGTTTGTGTGTTTGTTTGTGTGTTTGTTTGTGTGTGTTTGTTTGTGTGTGTGTGTGTGTGTGTGTGCGCGCGTGCGTGCATGCGTGTCTGTGTGCATGAGTGGGAGTGTTTATGTGTGTCACAGGCTAAAAGAGAATATCTGTGGGTGTTTTGCAGAGGTGTCATCTCATCCCCTCCTTGTGACTGTCCTATCAGTGGCTGGGTTAAAATATCCCGGTTCTGCCGGTGCTTACATGGCACCTCTCTTTATTTTGGGTGCAGTGGGATGTGGGGTCAGGCTGCGTCATCCCCCAGACCGACAGGAATACTCCTGTGTTAAAAGAAATGTGTGATGTTTGCTGAATGCGTCCAGCGCCTGTAGCTGTCGGGACATTTCAAGGTGAATGATGTGGACTCCAGATGTTTCCCCTGGTGTCCTCAGACGGGTCTCTTCAACCGTCATTGTTCTTAGTAAGTGTGGACTTGTGCATGTTACATCAGTTAAAGGGAAAAGTGACTCCAACATCTACTATACTCTTGTCCAGATTTTTTTAGTTCTACTTAATCAGTTTACATGTTTCATATTTCCTACAGTAGTTCAGAGGGTCAGGGGTTGGCAGGCTGTGGCAGAATGAGTGGCATGCAGGCAATAAGCAAAGGCAAAATCACACAGGGGCGTAGGCACAAAACGAAGTTTAATACAACCCCGGTTTCAGAAGTAAAAATTGCTGATGTCATTTACTCACTTCCTGAACATGTGTTTGATTTAGTGACTGTCCTTAATAATTATGTATTTGTAGGAATGTCTTTAATTGAAAACAAACAGTGTGATTTAGCTCCAGCATAATGACAGTGCATTACAATGTACCACAAACAAAATGTCTGGAGAACTGTTTAACATTGAGTCAAAATGACTCAAGAGTGCACTCTCTGATATGTCACCTCTCCTACCGTTTGTAAACGGTAAACACAACTTCTTCTAGGGAGTCCACTAAAACCGGTTTACGTGTTTCATATTTCATACAATCCAGTGGATCCTGGGTTGTTGACCTTATGCCCTGTGGATAATCTTCTGTAGATTTTGGTGTGGGCACTGTCTCTGTGTCAGCACTGTGGTGTTCCAGCCCAAAGTGACGTTTGACCTGCGGCTCTGCTCCGACCTCTGAGAGCTCATGCCTCTGTGACCAGTTTTTGTTCCAGTCAGTAAACCAGTTACACAAAACAGCACATGCACCTGCTCTTGCTGTTGATGGTGGCACATTGATGAAATAGATAAAAGGCTGACGACCAACACTGCCTCTAGAGTTTTCCAAATGCACAGTGAGTTCTGATTGTTCAGTTGAATCTCTCCACTGTTGTGATTGGTCACTTGCAACCATTTGTTGTTCAAATATCGGTCAGAAACATTTCTGTAAAATCCTGGTGCAACTGCTGTGAAAGAAATGGAGCTGAGGGAGTTTTTATTTGGTTGTAAAGCAGAGGAACTGGGACAAATGCAGCTATGTCCCTGACTCTACACTCTAGAGCAGGGTGTGTCTGAATAAACACATTCTGCTCCTTAAAGCTCTCACTCGTAGTAAGCCACTGACAGTTTGGGTGTATTATAATTATGGATATTACATTAGTGTTACCAAACAGCCCACGCTGGATAATATCACAGGTTTGGGAGGGAGTCTGTCCCAAACGGCTGCTCACTACTGACACGTACTTTTGATGTCAAAATGATGCTTGATGTAATTAATT
Source organism: Neodontobutis hainanensis (assembly GCA_024349245.1). NCBI lineage: Eukaryota > Metazoa > Chordata > Actinopteri > Gobiiformes > Odontobutidae > Neodontobutis > Neodontobutis hainanensis. The sequence continues at coordinate 1,693,008 of JALDNG010000025.1, forward strand.
TCTTTTGATTAAAACACTCAGACATGTCTGATCAGGCCTGCCTTCATTCTGGGCTTTCTGTTTTTCTTTTTTTATCTTCACCATGTCAGCAGCAAGAGCACACACATGGACTGAACATGTCAGCAGACAGGGGACAACAGGAGCCTGCCTCATTAGTATATGAAGTATAGAAAGTTGTAGTGACGTTATAAATTACAGATATATACCTTTGGCCACACATTCTCAACTGGTGAGCGTGTCTAGTATAAAGAGAAGATAATGTGAATGTTAAGCTGTTATGTCTGTGTCATGACAGACGTGTGAAAGCAGTTTACTGTTGCCTTTGTCACTGCTGTTCAAGCACTTCACAAGCGTTAAAGGACCACTACCAGACTTTATTCATTTCTGTGTCCGTCTCAACTCTGTCCGTATCCTGTGCTGAAAACGTTTTCTGTTTTATCGGCATCCATTACTTCCTTATTGACAACAGTGTCGACCAGTGGGAAGGTTCCTTATTCAAGAGCGAACATGTAATTGGACAAAAACCCGGTATGAGCTGAACACATAAAACCTTTGAAATAAAAGCCCAGGTGACATCTAAGGTTTTTCACAGGTGATTCCAGTTACAGTATGCTTTCAGCTGATCAATTTAAGTGTGGATTCACCTAAATAGAATTTTGAAATAGATTTGGCCACGATATTAATAAGTGGTAAAATGTGCAGTTGAAAAGCACTTGGCTGTATAAAAGGAGCAATGTCTCCTCCTACATTTTGATTAGTAAAGCTTTTCTTCACTCAGAATTGCTCATTAGATGCTGTTTGTATTTAACATATTTAGTAGGATTGTATCAGCGATTTAAGCCCTCTGTGGTTTATCCTTGATGCACTCTTCCTCTCAGCTCTTATTCTCTGCCACAGTTTGTTTACAGTGTGAGGCTGCCTCGTCGGAGGAACAGATAATTAGCATGAGCTAACAACCAGCGTTCAGGGGAGTGTCAGTGAGCCACAGCCATTGTCTTCTCTCTGCTCCTCTATAGCAACACAACACCATTCATTTATCAGAAGGTTAAAGCACGTTCTGCAGGCTGCTGCAGCGTCTCTTTAAAGTGTTTTTCCATTTAGTTTAAAGCTATGTGGGTTGTAGTCGAAACCACACTAACCAAGAGCATTAGACCAGAATGTTCAGACAAATGTATTTTCAGGGACTGAGAGAGTCCTGTGGCCTATTTTGGTTTTTGTTCAAGGCTTCAGTTGGACCAGTGTCCTATTAGCAGAGTGAAAGTAACGAAATGACTGCAGAAAAAGCTCCTTAACATAGCAACACAACAAAGAACAAAGCAGAACAAAGTGACATTTATTCTTATTAGAAAGTAAAAGCTCATTCAGGTTGCTGTAGCATCTCCTAAAAGTGCTTTTAGTTGGAATGATTTTGTCATTGTAGAAAGGCGAGCAGTGTTGTAGGAAAGAGCACACTAACTAAAGGCAAGACCAGAATGTTCAGAAAAATGTCTTTTTGGGACTGAGACCAAGTGAGTCACTGTGGTTCACTGGTTTTATTGGACCAGTGCCTCACTGAAACTGAGGGCTACTAAGACTGAAACAGAACTAACAAAATCATTTTGTCTCTCTGCTCCTCTATAGCAACACAACAAAGACCTGCCAAAAACAGAATGAAGTGACGTTCATTCCTTGGTGACAACACAAGCTCATTCTGACTGCTGCAGTGTTGTGCTTTTGCTACTTCATTTAAAGCTGCATTTAAATATTGTGTAAACCAGGAGAGTTTGTGGTGTTGGCCTTTCTTTGTTTTGTTCAGTGCTTGAGTTGGACCGTTGCATAAATACATAAATGCAAGCCTTTCAGTTGATGACACTGACTAAGACTATAAATGTTGGATAAATATAACCATGTAGATTGTGTAGTTTTTTTTAGAAACCACATTCACAATATTTACAAATATTGACCACCTCCATGGCCCCACACCTTTTTTTTTCCACTATCCCGATGTCACTTTGAGGTTGAAGTTTAATGGCATTCTGACTATGGCATAAATGTTCCCCTTTAACAACCTTCTCCAGAACGGGTCTCTAACTCGGTCACACACGGGGAGGGGGGCAGGGGGGGGCACTGTAGCGGGATGTAAACTGGACCAGTATGTAACTTTAGTGTGGACATTGTGAGACTATTTTATCTGAATCGGGTCTTTCCTGCTTCTGTTTACGGCTCCTGCAGCTGAATGTGTTGAATAAATAACATAAAGAGAACCACACTCTGAGCCTCACATGATGCAGGGGGTCTGCTCTTTCACTGAATGTGTCTCTTCTGTGCGCAACACTGGCAGAGAATGCTTCATCTCACAAATAGAATGTTATTGTATTGTATTATATTCCATATCTATGTACTATTCTCAAAATCAATGGCTGATTTAGTTGAGATGTGATGTGAAAGGAAGCTCCACTCACAAATGCTCTTCTGTATGGAGTATGAGAAACTGGTACTAAAGGGAAGATGAAGGTGGATAAAGACTATTTGTATAAGCAGCCGTTACACCCATGAATTGATGTTATATAAATATAGATTATACTGTATAAAGTTGGATTTATATTTGTTTTCATTCATCTGACTCTCTATGTGAATATTCTGTCTGTAACTGTCCTGGACACACCTCTGTCCGTCCTGTGCTTCTCCCTGAGCTTTTCCTGGGTTTTTCCTTCTTCTGACAGAGGCTCTAAGGACAGGGGGTGTTGTCCTGATCAGTCTGTAAAGCTCTGAGGCAAATGCTGTGTGATTAAGCACGTCTGTAGTGTTGTTTAAGGGATTTATTCATCTGTTGTGCAATAATGTATATACTTATTTTGCAGAACTCTGAATTACAGTTCATCAAATACCTGTCCTTTCACATCATTGATAAAAAATTTAAAAAAAAAGCGGTGACTGGTGCAAAGTGACAGTGCAGACACCTTTAGCAAACTGTGAGGGTTTTTATTTCCATCGGCATTATTTATAATGATGACAAAAACTTTGTTCACGTCTGGTTGTTGCAAGGTGATATATATGTAAATAATTAACTCTGCGTACAATAATACATTGTTATTTAGTGTATAATAGTAATCTTCTTGCTCTTGTCTTGCAGGTCCAGTTGTTCAGCGCCAGAATGGGCCATCGTCAGAAGAGAGCGAGGCACAAAGGAGGTAGGATTTATCATCTCTTTGTATTTACAGATGTGTGTGTGCGCCCGAAAAAGAACCTCATGTTAACAGAAGAAAGAGAGTCGAGATAAACCTCAGGTCGGAGTGAATGAATACTGTACATGACAAAAGCCATCCTGCCGTTGATAGGATGATGGAGCAACACCAGATGCAGCAGGTTCACAAGGAGAGGGAGCGACGGACCTCAGGATCTGGTGAGCCTTAAGCAAACACACACTCCCTGCTCTATATACTCACACGCTGCTCTGAAACAAAAACACATCCATGCTGCTAAGAACACAAATATCTGAGAAAAAACTGCCAACAAATACCACGCATAACCTCCAAACCACCACCACCACCACCCACACCAAACCACCCCCCAACGTGTTGATACACAATGCAGACAGGAGCTAATGTTTGCACTGCTTTGTTTCTGATGAGGGCAATTATCAGCCTAAGCGTACTTAAGTTCTCTAGGCAAACAGGTGGTTTCATCGGTAATGAATACCGCAGATTCCAGCCGTTGATACAATAAGTGCATATGTTGAGCGGTAGGCTTTCCCAGTGTGCATGGTGTTAGTGTTCCCCTCCTAGTTTGAATCACCGCTCCCCAGTCTGTGTGCCGCTATGCTTTTTCTCCATGCACACGTAAATGTTCAAGTCTGCCCCTAAAGCACATGTCCAGACTTAAACATGCCCCCCGTCCCTGTCAGTGAACAGATCCCGTCCCTGCAACATGCTCGACTGCCATCACTCTCTTCCAGCTCCTGTTGGGGGAGCGCCATATGCTTCCAGACCATGGCTCAGTCATGTTGCATTTTGCTGCTTGTTCTTTTTGATTATAATGATTTGATTTGTTCTTATTTGCTGTTAGCTTCTGTTTTTTGATTGCTCTTGATTTTCTCATCTTTACTGGCTTGGTTGCTCAGTTGGTTGCTTTTCATCTTCTCACATTTTTCTCTTTTCTGTTTTCCTTTGTTTGTCGCCCGCACCTCTGTCTTGTCTCTATCTCCGTGGCTTGTCTTGTTTCTCAGTTGTTTCCACCCTCCAATACAAAGTGTCCAACCCCCCCATCCACCCTGACACCCCTCCCGAGTACAGACAGTACCGCGCTAGCACACTGCCACCATCCTACGTCCGCGTGGCCTCCTCTGACTCGCCCCCCTCCTCCTCCCCTTCCCTCGCCCAGGAGAATGAGGCGCGGGACAAGGCCCAGCTCCAGTCCCAGCTCCAGTCCCAGCTCCAGTCCCAGCTGTCCACCTCGCTGGCCTCAGCCTTCTCCCCGGTGCAGGCCGGGGTGAGCACGCAGGGTCGCCAGATCCGTCAGATCCCCCTGTCTCCCCCGACAGCTCCTCGACACCTCCACCACCAACAGCAGCAGCAGGACATAGTGCTACCCCCAAAACATGGCACCTGGTCTGCGTCGCACCTGCAGCAGATGCAGATGTACGGCCACATGCCACCCTCAAGCTCCCCCCCGATCATGATGGCCGTCCCCATCAAGCAGGGGCCTCCCCCGCAGCCCGTGCTCCCCGTAGCTCACCCGCTCCCTCCAGTCAGGGTGAAGCCCCCGACTCTCGACCCCAACCCCCCGTACCAGCCCCAGCACCAGCCTCCTCCACACCTCCAGCACCAGCACTTCCAGCACCAGCCTCAACCTCAGCAGCAGCACGCCCCTAACGGCCAGCCCCCTGCTGACGACCACCCACACTACTGTGACCCCGCCCCCCTGCCTCCCTTCACAGGCCCCGCCCCTCCCGGCCCGCCCCAGTACCCCTCTACCTTTCACCCCCAGCAGCAGCCGTCGCCACAGCAACAGCAGCCGTCGCCACAGCAACCGCAGGTGTACCTCCACAACCATCAGCAGCAGGCCCAGCCCCCCGCCCCCTCCTCACCCCCCTCTTACACGGCCATGTCTGACGGGGGCTCGCCCAAGAAGACCCCTTCCCCAGTGCCCCCGCAGCCCCCCTTGAACAGCAGCAGTAAGTATGAGGAGCCGAGGAGGAGGAGGAGGGGCTCTGCAGATACATCTTCTTCATATGGTCACAGGAACCAGACGTGGTTTAGAAGCAGGCATCTGGACAGAGGTTCAAAGGTCCAAGACATATCATCATCAATTATGAGTGATGTGGTAAACACACATTCTCTACAATGAAATGAGAAACAGGGGGTCTTTAGCAGAAAAATCCCAGTCCATCCCATCTGGTTATGGTCCTCAGGTGACACACCGTAATGGCAAAATACGTTATGTGTTTCTAAACCAAAAATGTTTTGGTTTAGAAACTCATGCTAATAATACAACTATTTAGCAACGTTGACATTTATCAGTACTGATCCAGAAAAAAAAACTATTTTGCTGATAGAGGTAGTTTATTTATTAGTTTATTATAGAGGTGTTCACCTGTATTACCTAAGAGATTCACCGTGCCTGACACACCCTTCACTACAAAAGACTAAGACCTTAACCAGTTTAGAGCTTATTTAAAGCTTCTAGCTTAGTTAATGCCTTGCCATCCTTACATTGGAATAAATGGATTTGATTAATGGAAATATTTATTCACATTTCAGTTTCATTCCTTTTACTCTAGCTATATTTTTCTCTAGATGTATCCAGTGCTGGATTAGACATATTTTCTGTATTGTCATTAGCCGTTGATCCAATGTTGACAAGTATAGACCAACAGTAGTGACTTGTTAAGTTAGAAAGTCTCTTGGACAAGCGACATCATTTCCAGTCCAGTTGCCTTTTTCTAAACTACTTCAGTCCACAGACCTATGTGAGTTGTGTGTGTGTTTGTGCACTGCGTGTGTGAGTCAGACGTTCAGCAGTCTCCACTCAGCCCATCACGCAACAACAATAAAGTGTCATATGCACACAACACATGCATATGTTATGCAAACCTGTTACCAAAACATGAAAAAATATGCTGAAAAAAACTATAGTAATCCCACAGGTTTTAAAACCATATAAAGTTGATTATAAAGATCGTTGAATTGCACTGAGATGTTGGAAAAGTGTTGTGATTGACTTCACAATAGTAATCAGTGCCTTCACACAGAGAAGTTTAAAATGGCACTACAATAACTTCTGATCATGTAAACTGTTAAAGCAGCCCTGTGTAACCTTTAGCCCCCAAAAATATGTTCTCCACATTATTATAATGGTTCTAGATATACAATCATAACCTGACTCAGATTGAACTGCTCCACAGAACATAGTCTGCTCCATAATCCCATCTGGAGGGCTCCTGTTGAAAGTGTTTGCTAAAGGGCAGGTACTTTAAATAAATACTTGGAGGTGATTAATCAACCACAGTTTTATCAAACCAGAGCAGTGCCATGTTGTTTACGTTTGTATTGGTATAATGTTCTCTACATCTTCAAACCTAAAACACACACAGACCTGTCAGAGCTGAAACATCATTGGACAGAACAAGCCGATAAGGCCAGGGTTTGGAAGTGAATACTTTGCTTGGAACAGGTCAAGATTGATTTTCGGGAGTTTGTAAACTCAGAAATCTTGCGAGAATCCAGCTGCAGCGCAAGGTTAGTGGAATCATGTCTATCTCACTGACACAGTAACCTCGTCTGGACAGAATCCCCCTGTAACTTTCCTGTCCCGGGATGCAGATTGGACACAGAGTGACACACTTTACAGCACTCAAACACAGGGAGCAGAAATAGGCCGATACAATGGACCCTAACAGAGTTGTGTTTGTACAAAATGCAATAAAATGACCCTAACGTTACAGAAGATGTGTTTTTTTTCTTCCAAACTTGCTGCTTGGATAATCTGTTTCTCTAAATAACAGACCGCTGTAAAATTGTGCCATTGTTATAACAACACAGAGAGTCTGTAGCCCATTACTGGCTTAAAGGGACGCAGGGTGGTTTTACACTAAAGGCATGGTTTATACAATTTTTAAGGTTAATCTTTACAAAAAACCTAGCCTCTCGGTCCGCTCTGTTTCAAATCACCAACAGATAAATGTGTCTGTTTGTCGAGGTCAAAGAGAGTTGGAGATCTTGAGTTGACTGCTGTCTTTCTAAGACAAATATGTCTGACACAAAGTCATCTGAAATATTTGACTGTAAAGCTTAAGAGGTCACCTGGTTCAAATATAGTGTATGTTAAAGGCATACTGCGCAGGTCTGTAAACAGATCTAGCCCCATACGCAATTCTGTTTTTAAGCTTATTTGAACTCCAATCATCAGTTATATAGTTTTGCCATATTTCCCCTTTCTTTTGTGTGCTGTGAGTTCCACATTCAAAAATGTTCCTACAATCAAAACAAAGAAGTAAAGTCTTCCGCAGATCCAATCACCTCCACCAGGGCCTGAGATGTGAGATAAGTGTAACCAGATGATTATCTTTAACTCATTATTCAAAATCAAAGGAGCTAAATTCAAATTTATAAATAATGTGTAAAAATATATTCTCCCTTAAAAATGAAACTTTTAGCTGTCAGGATTCAAATATAAATGGAAAACTATTCCTCAGCTAAGTGTATGTCATCAGCCTACAAATCAAATAATTACAGTATTATCCCACTGAGTATTTCTCGGGGAGTTTGAATGAGTCCCGTCCCCTTTACTACAATCAAAGTATTAACCTCAAACCCTGATCCTGTTCCTGTCGCTCTCCAGGCCCCCCTGTCTCGGCCGGTCACCCCGCCATGCTCTCTGTGGCACCTCCTCCAGGCGCAGTCCCGGCTCCTGCCCCGGCTCCCCCTCCGCCTCCGGGCCCGCCACCCCCCATGGCAGTGCCCCCGCCCATGCCCCCTCCTCTGCCCACCGGCGGGGGGCCTCCTGGGGGTCCACCGGGTATCCAGCACCAGCCCTCAGGCCTGGCTGCAGCACTGGCCGGGGCCAAACTACGCAAAGTACACAGGGTGAGCTCAGTGTGATGTGTGTGAGTGAGAGGACGGGTCAGAGCAGGATCTGTGACCAGCCGCACAGGAGTTCCACAAGTGTCTGTTCTAGCTGCACACAACTTTACTTTTTATTACTCGGCTATATTCAAAAATACTCCTTTCACATTGACCAATCTCTGAGCAACATATATACACCGAAAATAAATTGTGAATCTAAAAACTTGGTTACCAGCCTGAACCAAACAATAGTTGGTTCCTCTCTGTGAACTGTGCCATCATGTTTTTCCAGCCAACTGCTGTTATTACCAAACTGATATGGTTTTAGGAATGTTTTAGTTATTTACTGACTTGTCTGCTCACATTCACAGGCCCCGGGACTGTCCTCTGATTAACTACATGCTAGGGGGAGAAAAATGCAAAAAAGCTGTCTATGGGCAGCTCCATTTTACAGCTGTTCTTTAAATCTGCTTGACTGTTTTGATCAGTGTCTTCCATTAATGAGCAGATGCAGACTGCTGGTTTCACTCACACTGGTGAGAGCCCACCCTCTTGAGAGCGTGGCTGGTGTGAAAGGGCTATCTGAGAACAAAGCTACAGGGGCTATGGCTGTAAGCAGCATTGAGGTCTCTGAGGGCTGGACCTATAGATTTTTATTCAATGTTAAAAAAAATGTCCATACCATAAAGGGCATGTTTGAACTTGGTCAACTTTGTCACTAATACTCAATAATGAATTACTTTTATGTTCACAAATTGTATCTAGGGGGATAAATTGACTCCTGACTATTGACTCTAAGTTCTGTAATGTGTGGCAGGATGAAAGCAGTCCGCCTGGCTCGGGTAAAAGCGACTCCAACCGCTCTAGCGGGGGCAGCGGCGGCGGTGGAGAGGGACTGATGCAGGAGATGAATGCCTTACTCGCTCGCAGGTCTTGCAGCTACACAATCACACACTCTGCAGTCTTTCACACAAACGTTTTGCCAGTCCAGTAAGAAAATATCTGCAGAACACACTTAGGAAACATTGTCATTGCCATTCCTCTTTGTATTTTATTGCACCTGAAACATATTTTCTGTGCCATAAACTCTCTCTGCCTGTTAATGACTGATCTTTATATGGCTCTATTGTTTGCCCATGCCCCTCTGTTGCTCTCACAGGAGAAAAGCCTCAGAGAAACCTGACGAGGTAAGACCATTTCACAACCAAATGCTCTCCTTTGAGTCGTCCAATTAAGCATTAACCTCATCAAATTTTTTTATGTGTCTGTCTTTGCAGGATGACTCGAGTGGTCGGGGGCAGAACTCAACAGGTACGACTGCTTTAGAGACATCAGGTGAAACATTGCAATGTACCTGGTTATAAAAAAATCTGTCTGGTTTACAGAAACAATATATACATAGTATCATTTATTTTGCTCCAGATCAAGACAAAAGATTACAATAAAACTAAAAAAGACAGGGCTGAGACATAATAAGAGCAGGACCGAGCCAGAGTACAGAGGTTAATTATACTTACCTTTATTATATATTTATATTTAATTATATCATTACTCTTTTAGATGCTGTGAAGAAGCCATGGGAAAGATCCAACTCTGCAGAGAAATCCTCTCTGGTATCAAGGTGTGTTTGAGGGAAAAGAATAATTATGCTCTAAAACTGATTAGAAATGTACATGGACAGGTAACCACACTATTAACACTATTGATCATGGTCTAATGCCTCCTTTGAACTGTGCTCTTCTCTCGTGTTGCAGAGTGAGACCCATCGGCAGCACGAGTGAACCTGACTCAGAGTTTGACAGAATGAAACAGGTACATACTTCTCCAGACGTCAACCTCTTTTTGGATATGAGAGAAAAATAAAAAACTCACATTGTATTTTATTGTGTTGCAAGGAAATTTTGGATGAAGTTGTCCGCGAGTTGAATAAAGTGAAAGATGAGATCATCCACGGTAAGGGCTGCAACACCAAGAGCACTGTCACTGTAAATCTTTAATCCCTTTACAGATGTTTTATAACAGAATGGCAATAAAAGTCACACAGTGGAGAATGTTGGCTGTAGCCCAGGAGCAGCATGTGATTGGGATTGAAACATGGGTTATGACAGTAATACACTTCTGCAGTTAAAACTCTAAGGGCTTTAGTGTGTGCAAAAAAGGGAACACGGAAATTTACTCACATCAATATGGGGAAATGGGGTGTTTTCTTTACAGCACCATTATCTGGTTTATCAAGGCTGAGGGAGTTTAAATGGTGTGTAAATGTAACCGTTTATAGAAAAAAGACTGCTGTTTGTGTAAAGACAAGGCCTAGGAAATAATGTTTTAACAGATGTACATTTGTAACACTTTGTGCTGCTGCTTATCCACCTGGACTGTGTTGACCGAGTGTAGTTCATACGTTTGTCATGTTAAGAGGGGTCACAACCAACATTTGATCTAATCCCAACTGTCACTTATTGAGCCTGGCACCTGCCATTTCTACCACAATTTCCCTTCAATTTTTTTCACAAACCATACACACTGATATGTTTGTCACTTCCAGGTAAAATAAATGCAAGCAAATGCTGAAGTTGCAGTGTGCAGATGCTGGATTGTCATTGGATTAACAAACTCATTAAAAAAAATCCCTTGTATATTGCTCCAAGCATTTGACAGTTCAGGACATATTTTAGGTTTGACGATGTTACGGCTGCTCCACTGTTACTAACACAGACAACATGGTGTTGCTCTGATTGGATAAAACGACAGTTACTCACAGATGATAAATCCAAATCACCAAGAAATTATTCATTTAAAGTAAGGCTAATGGTTAAGGTTAAGTAAGATACAATTTATCCAAATAATGGGAAACTCTTTTCTCAAACTCTTAAACATTAAACAGGAAACATTTCTATTAGTCTTTAGGCTGTTCTGCTGTGCTTCCATTTGCCCATTGTTTTTCCCTGATCAAAAATGGCTCAACTTTAAAACGTTCTTCTGTTTCCAGCCATCAGACAAGAAATTGGCAGAATTGGTACGTCCTAATCTAAACGACATTTGGAGGAGAGCGAGCGGAGAGGCTAAGGGGGGAACGATGGACGCGCAGATGCACAGACACGAGGACCAAGCAATGTTCTCTCAATGTTTCTGTGACCTCTCGTTGCCTCGGTGCACGTCGCAGAGATGTTGTGCCAACATTTGAGTCTGCTGGACAGAGAAATGACAGATCCAACGAGAGCGGGATGAGAGTGTACAAGCACTGACCCCGAGAGGAGAGCCATGGGGGAACATTTGGGCTGGTTTCCTCGTTGTCAGGCCCGTGTTGCAACTCTTTATTCTCTGTTCAGTCCTACAAATGGAGTTATTTTTGTTTTCTAAGTTTTTACTGGTTTATTATTTAAAAACTGTGGTGTTAATTATGATACTGTTGACAATGATGAGTATTTTATTAATGAGTTGTAGAAGGAAAAAGGAAACTTGCACACTGTTTATGTCAGCCTTTTATATGTTGGAATCTTTTAGTTGAAGTTAGTCCTATATATTTGATGAAGACAAGCACAACAAGGGCAACACAGAGCAGGACATCTTCTATGATCCTCTTCATATAAGTCTGGCCAGCTATTCAAATTCAGAGTCTGTTCTATACAAAGAATAAGGGTACTTTTTAAAGCACTAATTTTCTTCTTCTCAATTTAACCAGAAGTTATTTATTCTCCATGCACCATCTTTAATGGTGTCCCAAAGCTCTTAATGCTGCTCTGGGGACCGAAGAACAGTGGGGAGGAGACATGAGCGAGGATACACTGGAGCTTTTCACAAGAGTTTAAGTGAGCAAAACCTGCTCACACTAAGTGCTGTTGGACAAGACGTGCCACAAGCGTTCTCTATCCTATTGACTTAGAGAACACTCTCCATCAAGCTACATATATCAGTTTCCCCATACATACGTAAGTAGCTTGTTGGAGTTGGTGTTTACTCAGAGAACAACAGTTACAGTGTGACCTACAGTTTTATTAACAACACATTTCGTGACTGTTCTGTGTGTGTGTGTTGAACAATATGAAATGATTGATTAGGGCTGGACAATATATATTAGAAAAATGTTTCATATGCAAAATCCAATTTTTAAATATGGCATTAACAAAATGAGCTGCAAAATTTGATTGCTTTTTTAAATAGTAAAAATGTGTATTCAATTAAATTTGATTCAGAAAACCCATCAAAGCCCCTGAATCAGGACTAAACTAGGACTGAATGTAGGAAAGAACCAGGACTTTTTTATTTAGTCAGACCACATGGTGATTTAATGCTCTGTTTGGACGATGATATTAAGGAAAATATAGGTTTGTGCTGGGGGCCTTTGCAGGGGTATGGTCCATGTTGTTGAGTATAGCATCTGTCCTGTTGTGTGTCTGTTGCTCGACTGCTTCAACCAGAGACTCAACAGTAATACTTATTTTACTGCCACAAAAATATTGTTAATTCCTTAACAAGGCTCAAAAACCTAAAGCCTATCTCTGAACATGGGGACCAGTCCGTGCTAAAAGACCATTTATTAATGATTTAGTGTTATTATTGTAAATGGACAAAAAAATTGACTTCTTTCCAGACATCTCTCCTCAATCTCCTCTCCATGTCTTCTCTGTGGGCAAAATAATCCCTTTGGTGCATAGCCTTATTCTGGTCTTTGTGGATTAATGTTGGTTTTCCAAGGGGCGTTGGATAGAGATAACCAATCACAGAAGCGGGCACAACAAACCCGACTGACTCTAGACACAATTAAATACGACATATCAGAGCATCACATAAAGCAGATCTGGGTAAAAACTAAAGTGATACAGCTGGCCAGGCTTTGTTCATTCGGGTGTTGTGTTTCCTTTACTTTCAAAATGTGAACTATAATGAACTTATCTTTTCCAGACAAACCATATCAAATCAATTACTGGGAAAATAATCCACAAGGCAGTCTGCTGTAGAAGTCCAGCTTGGACGAGTTTGTGAACTTGGGGATCGTTGACCAAACAGGCCCGTAATTGTAAATGTGCCACCTGGTTTTTACTTAGATCTAGAACAATGTAGTACTCTCTGTCCGTGTCTCTACGCATTGTAATCCTCCCACGTATGCATGAAACCCTATCTCTGAATAAGTTAGTGTTCATTTGAGAAAAAAAAAAAAGATAAAGACACGGTGGTACATTTATTATAGTGGTTTGTTTTCAAGAAGATTCCCTGGTCTGGAAATGTTAATGGTGCTCTGGTAATATGCAGGTGTGACTGACAGAAAGCATTTGTTAGGTTGATTTGGTTGAAGGTATTAGAAATGTGTTTTTGCAAGAAGGCTTTGGATAAACAGTTTCTTTTTTCCACTCTGTCTGCTCTCAAACTATTTTGTGATTTTAAAACTGGAAGCTCCAAACATTCAATACATGTGTCAATCATCAAAGCACTATCCTCTGTTTGTCTTTTACTTTTAAATCTCAACCAAGAGCGGGTCATTGTTTTCTATTATAGTGTGATTACGCAAATGAGGCCCAGGAGAGTCAAAATCAAACTATGAACATTGCTGAAAAGTAACTGCTTTTAAAAATGGGCTTTAGGAACAAACAAAAAGCGTCCACTTTCACTCGTTTGTAAATATCATTACTCAATATTGTAGAAACAACAGGGTCACACAAACCACATACTCAGTTCTGTTAGTGGCTTCTCCTTTTACTGTTTTTTTTTTTTTAAATAGATTCTTGCAAAACATTTACAACAAAACACAAGGTTGTATATACAGCAAGTGGACAATGCACAGACAAAATATTCAGCCAGTGTGTGATGGAACATTCTCTCTCAACACAATTCACCTGAGTCTTTCAGTTGAATGGAAATACAAGGAGTACATTAAGTATCAGTCCAACCTCCATTATTGGTACATGTTCAGTCTGCGATCCTGTGGTTGTAGTTTGTTTCATTCTGATGAAGCAGGGCGTCACTGAAGAAAAGGCTCCTCTTACTCAAAGGTAAGTGTCAATGCCTGTTTTCCACGTCGCACTGTTCTGCATGAGGGATGTGAAATTGTATTAGGTAATCTGAGAGGCAGTGTGCTCGTGCATCAGAAACTATGGAAGCATGGCATAAGGCTTATGGTCTAAATATAAAAGAGGATTTTTTTTTTTTTAACAGATGCAGTGAAAATGTTTTTGACCTTTGCCCTTTCAAAAATCGGTAGAAATCATTCATGATAACCTTTTAGGTATAAAAATATTAATTCTAATTAGAGTGTCATGCCAGCTCAGTAAAATCTGGTAAATAAATAATTAGGTAAGGAAATTATGACACATTAAAACTGGGTGACAGTATTCCCACAGACCTGTCCACGACTGAAACTCGTTTTGCTTTTGCTGAAACTCAATCAGTCAGAGATCTTCTCTTGCTTCTTCAGCTTGTACTCCCGCTTGATTCGGGCGTAAGGGCCAATGCTGTCGTCAAACACAAAGTCCCATAACACCCTGGTCCAGGAAGTGTGCTGAGGCAGGGGGTCGTAATACTCAGCTGCAATTTGCTTTACCTGAAAAGAAGAGCCAAAATAAAATTTACGAGGAAGTACTCTGTATCTTTGTTTACATATCTACCTCTGTTTCAACACTGTACATTTCTCAAACTAATCAAACCAGCTTCCTACAGAGTTTGGGCTAATCATTGACTAGAATCAGGTCATTACACTAACACAAATATAAATCCACTTTTTATGCAAAACTACAATACAGTGAATTATTTTATATACAGTATGTCTTAATGTAATTCCAAATCCATTAATTAAAAAAAAAGTTTTGGGATTTTTTGGAAATAGGTGACACTCATTTGTGAAAATCAGTTCTTCTTGATAAACAGGAGAGGTGAGTCTTATCCGCAAATACCACACCTGTGATGTCAGAGTTGCCAGAAGACAATGTGACTCACCTGAGGTAGTTTACTGCCAGGTATGCTCGGGAAGTCATGGTGCTCCATGTGGTAACCTACATTAAAAGTGATCAGGTTGAGTGGTCCATAGTAAGAATAGGTTTCATGTCCTTTTAGAAACATGTAATGCTCAGCGATGAAATGTCCAGAGATAGGATGTATTCCCATGCACAGAATAGACCCTGCGATCAGGTACACAATGGGCTTGAGCCCCCAAAAGTAGAATATAATCAAGTCTACTATAAGCTGAAGCACTGCGTTCTGGACCTCCAGGAGACCCACAGGTTTGGGGTTAACCACGAGAGGGCGCAGGGCGTAGAACAGGGGCTGCAGGAAGAGCCAAAACACCTTCCTAACTGGAGTGCAGAAGAACCACCCCTCCAGGTCCGTGGGGATGTCCACGTCCAGCCCGTCTCCCCCGAGGTAGCGGTGGTGATCGATGTGGTACTTCTTAAATGAAGCGGAGTAAGGCAGTCCAATGGGCAGGTTGGCCCACATGGCAAACCAGCGGTTCCACTTGGCCAGCTTGTTGCCGAATGCCACATTGTGGGAGATGTCATGGATGGCCAGTGTCAGAGAGTGGTTAATGCAGCCCCCAAAGGCGTAGGCCCAGAAAAAAATCCACTTCCAGGACAGGTCCTGCACCAGGTAACAGGCCAGCAGCTGGGTTAGGACCATTCCCGACACCACCCATTTCAGCTGAGGGTCTGGTCCCATCAAAGACTTGATCTGTGGGTATTTGGCTGAGGAGACAAGGAGTACACAGGTGGTAAAGAGCAGACAGTTAAAAAGAGCGAAACACAAAGATCTGTTGCTGAAATGAAGAGGAAGAAAGAACAATGAAGTCAACAACAGGGTGATGATACTTTTCACACAGTCATGCTCCAGAATAAGACGAGCGCGCTGTCAGGTGCCAGGCCTCCTCTGGGGACGAGTCTTGTGAAAAACTCCAGTTTAATTGGCAGAGCTGTTGTTTTGCTGAGGGACATGGAACACAAGGTGCTACAGGGGAGTGGTTCAAAAGCGTGCACAGTAAGAAGCCATTTCAGTGCAGATTTTTATATAAAAATATCAAAAGGAAGCCATGTAACGCTGGGAAAGAATCAATAGCTATTAGGACTGCACAATATCAAAAAAATTAAATATGTTAATATCAACATGCGCAGAGTAAAGGTTTTGAATTGTAACAGAACTATTGGCTGGCACTGCATGAGGCACAGTGGCTCAAGAGGTAACGCGATCGTCCTATAACCGGAAGGTTGCCAGACTGATCCCTGCTCCCCCATGTTCATACTGTTGTTGGGCAAGTGTCTGTGGCACTGCTGTCAGTCTGTGCCAGGCTACACACAACACACACAAGTGCAGTCACTGTGGAGTGAATGAAAAGTGCATCCAGTGCTTTAAAAATCCAATCAATCATTAATGACAAATTTATTACATTGTTTTGGCATAGTTCAATAAATTATTCTGGAAAGTTATAATGATGTTAGAATTATGGGTCATATTTTTCCACAAGGCAAAGGCATTTCCTTTTAATGAAGCCAGGCCAGTCCTTAACTTTCAATCTAGGCTTTTCTCTTAATCAAAGCAACCCTATTTTTATGCCAAAATATGCAGCCTGAAAATTTATATACCAGTATTGACTTTGTGTTGGTGTTTATTTGATGGGAAACAAATAAACTAGCCTACCATTTAATCCAAAGGTCCGTCTGGTTCAGCAAATATTCCACTATGATCTAGGAGTTTCAGAGCACACTATCATTTTTATCTGAGAACATATATCTTGTCAGAATGCGTTTCAGCACGACAAATTATTAACTATATATATAAAATATTAAACTATATACTTTACTATTACTATTACTAATAATAATATTACTATTTATTTACAGGGTACTTCTGAAGAATTAACAGTCCTGTGTTAGTTTTGCAACAGGATTTGTCTCCTTTGGTTTATTTGTAGGTTTACATTCTGAAAGGTTACTTAGTGTTGCTTTAATTTGTCAAGAAAAATATATATATATATATATATATATATATATATATATATATATATATATATATATATATATATATATATATATTTGGAAACGTACAAAAATTACAAATTACAAAACATTCATTCATTCATTCATGTTTTTCTGCTTGGTCCCGTTAGGGGCTGCAGGAGCCTATCTCAGCAGCTGTGAGCCTGAGGCGGGGAACACCCTGGACAGTAGCCATTTTCCAGTTTAGACATTCACTAGGGACACTTTAGATTTGCCAGTTTTGTCTGTACATGCATGTCTTTGGACGGTGGAAGGAAGCTGGAGTACCCGGGGAGAACCCACAGTAACACAGGGAGGACATGCAGACTCCTCACAGAAAGACCGGAGTTGGCTGGGAATGTTTGAGCCAGGTTGAGCCAGGTTTGGACTCGCAGTTCTCTTGGTGTGAGGCAGGAGTGCTAACCACTCTGTCATGTGCCACACCTATCAATCAAATTACATGAAGTGCCCAAATCAAAAATCAATGATTTAATCATCCAAACCCCAGACTTCAGCCACAAGGAGTCACAAACCAGTGTAGACCGGATAAAAAGGGAGGGTTGTGTCAGGAAAGACAGGTTCTATATAATCAGAGTCCAAACTCCTAACCTGTACTAGCTTCAAAAGCCATAGGACCATGGCACAAGTACGTGTTATGATGTGTAATGGGTTTGCAGACACATGCAGTGTAAACTAATACTAATCCCATTCTGGCAGGTGGCAATGTCGATTAGAGCTGCGATATACACCACCACATGCAAATCCAGCCTGTGTTGCTGGCCTTAGTTTCAATTGTGTAAGGGCTTCACCTTGGTAACATAAACACTCAAAAGGTTGACTGTATACGCACGTGTGACCAAGCCCTGTCCGGTTAAACTTTAGCCAAACGGCATTCCCTCTGGCTTACCCAGATACATTGAGTAGATACAGAAAGAGTGGCTCACCTTTATGCTGTCTGATTTACGTGTCATTTTTGCTCCTGCCATTTGTTTGTTTATGCAACATTTGTATGAGGTAATGTTCAATGACTTCAAGGTGCCAACTTAAATGACTATACACCATTATCCTGAGAGTTAAAGTGGGCCATTTCAAAGGACCAGACGCAAATTAGACCATTTAAATAGTTTAATCAGGAATAAGATACATTTTTTACTCATCAAATTATTCAACGTAATGCAATAAAAATATTGTGAATTGCTAGATAACTGGAGGCCATTTTTGCAATTCAAGCAGTCTTTGCAATCTGGATATTACATAGGTTGAAGGCATGGTCTAGAATTGAATGCTGCTGCAGCAACAGAACACTGGGTCCAAGCACAGCTGTAAATGAGGCCAGTGGTCAAACGGGTTTCAATACATTTATGATGCTTTAGAAAAATCTATAAGAACTGGACTTAATGTTGGGTGGAGGCAAGTTTATTTATATAAATTTATATAATTATATATATTAATATATATAAATATATTATATATATTGAAATGAATGTTTTGTGATAGAGAGGAGGCTAAGCTAATCTAACCTATCAGAGTTTTAAACAGCTCCAATTGGGGCTTACTCGGATTAAGGTTGGACACAGCGCACTGAGCATGCTCCAGAGTCGGACAGAGTAACAAACGGAAACAGAAAAACATGAATAGCCATGTTTAGAGTCCTACACGCTTAATATTAGACCAATGAAGACACATATTCTTGGTCATGCTGCCACTGGCTCCTGTTTGTCGCAAAAAGTGTACAAGAACAAGCTGGTTTACTGTAGCTTATGATGTGTTCATGAAATCTTGTCATCATAGGCATCAATCATTTTTCATATCTTTATTATTTTAGGTGTCATTTTAATTACTATTCTCTGTAATGGACTCTTAAACTGAACATTAGCTTGAGTCGATTACAGAGGAGACTTAAAAAAATGTGCTGTTTTTACATGGAAATAATCGGCTTAGGTTTGAAAAGTTTATCATTAAAAACATAATATAATAGCCATTTTAAAACTGAACTTAAACCATAAGAGCAAACACTTAAGTAGGTCAAAGCACAGACATATTATCCGTTGTGAGCAGATGATATTTGAATTTTTGAATTTGAATTTGAATTTTGTGTTTTCAATGGCCTGACTCCTCCCACTCCTGTCTGCTTCTCCAAACCGCAGATGTGCTGTAGAGCAGTGTTTCCCAGGGACGCATGTATATTTTGTTATTAAAAGATTTACATTTTTTGCTTTATTTGATAGTAGACGGTAGAGCGACAGGAAACAGGGTGAGAGAGAGGGGTGGGACATTGGTCAATTGGCTCAAGTGCCCCCAGGTGACTCATATTTTAAGAGATGAAACAATTTCCCTTGTCTCCTTAAGCATTATTACCTGTCAGTTATTGTTTTCAATATTTCATCTTTTTGTTCCCTTTTTGGTGTGTTTTTGATGATTCTGAGACTCTTTACAGTTTTCCAAAATTAGCTGTATTATATATTTAGTAAACACAGCTGTAGAGAATAACGTACCTGGACCATCCTAACCCAAGCCCTAACCTTAAGGACTGTGAGACCATTAAGCACTGATGAAGTGCTGATGCTGGTGGAATATTTACAGATGAAATACATTTATGACCCACTGATCTGGAGCGCAGCCAAACAAGAATCCTACACCTTCTGCAGCTTCTGTCTGCAACCGCACTGCTGCCAACTCAGGACAAGACTTGTCCCCAAATCATCATAATGACTTTGAGGCTTTATATTTTTCCAGTAAAATCTGACGCTGTGTAGCTGTAACTGCTGATGGTGCTTGACTGTCTGTCCCCGAAAACTACAGTCCTCCGGGGCAGGGGCTCTGATTAAAACAAAACCCTTTAAGAATTTAGGACTCACTGGTGTCAAACAACCCATTACCCATCACAGCTGACCTGCAACTCAAGTACAAAACCAGGATTGTGAGTGCCTTTGATTTCTTAATCTAACATCTGAACAAATCAGACCAAGTGTTCCAATGAGAAGTTCCAGGGGTCCACACAGTTTATGTCATCCTGGAACAGGACGGCTCACGTCCCAAAGCCATCATCCACTGCATTGTCTGTGTGTTAGTCCTGAGCGTATAATGTGTCCTGTTACCTCCACACAGCCCAGAGGCGCCATCAGCTGCACCTGTTATCAATATGCTCTTATAGTCTGAGGAGACAGATAGGTTTACATAAAAAGGCACAGGTCAAATCTGCCGGCCACATGGGTTATACCACCAACTCCACTCCCTGACAGTCAAATATCAGAGTTATCAGCACTTTAACATCAGCTCGGGCAGGAGTGGAATGTGCCATGGTGAACTAATGTATTGACTTACTAACTACCAACCAGCAGGGAAAGTAAAGATAGGCCTAACAGACTAAATGCAGTGCTTAATTCCACAGTGGTCCCCCATCTCCTAAATGAGGACTGGGACCTCCAGTTTTACAAAATAAGCACTGACTAAATGTAAGTTATAATGAGAACACCTACATATGATATATACATACGGCGTGACCAAATATGTATGTATCATATGTAGGTGTTCTCATAAAGTGTACAATTGTTGTCTTGTAGTTTAATTAAAAAGTCTAATATCCTGTTAGCTGTTGGTAGAAAGCGTACGACCCATGCTCTCACGCCACTCTGGACTCGTTAAACAACGGGATAGTAAACAGGTTTAACCGGATACCAGTTTATACCCAGAACAGAAAAAATATTCCACCTGCCACAATGACGTAAGCTCAGGTGAGGAGGATTCTCTTTGAGTGAAATTCGTACCCAGTATTTCTTTCCTGCGCGAAGTGTGCGGCTGGTCCGTGTAGACCCACTCAAAGTCTGCTCGTTCACCTGTCTTCTTCTCCATGGCTCTGCTGCTGCTCCGCTGGCTGGCTGACTCTGTCTCTGAGTGTGTGAAGACTGCTGTGTGTCATCAGACTCTCAGTATCGGGACACACCCACTCAGGCTCAGGGCTCAAGGTGTGCTTTTTTTGAAAGTACGGGCCATTGAAGCGGCTGCTGTAGCGCTCGACAGCCACTAGAGGGCCCCTGAGGTTTCTATTGTCATCAATCTGGTCACCCTGTTCTTGATCAGAAACCGGCTACTTGTATGTAGGCTACGCTATGTAAGCGCAGCACACCTGGTTGTAGTGGACCTTTATATTTTTATTCAATGTATGAATAAAAGTTTCTTCTGGACCAATTTGACAATATTAAAAAATACAAATAAATTTAACACAATTAGGCACTTGTATTTTTGAGTCCAATTCAGAATCATAATTATACGTCATTTACTGCTGCTGGCCTCTGGAAAGAGGTTCTGCAGCCTGTTGAACTCCAAGTCCTTTCCATCTGCAAACATCCTGCAACCAATGTTACTTTTATTAAAAAATATTTATATATATTTTAATAATTATTTTTTTTACATTTAGCTTGTACAATATTTATTTTTGCTATATTATTATTATTATTATTATTATTATTATTATTATTATTATTATTATTATTATTATTATTATTATTATTATTTGGGCCACTGCATTAGAATCTGGGACATTGCATTGAAATCTCATACTGATGCACTCTATAAGGGAAAAATTTGAGTTTTAGTTTTATAGTTACAAAAGTCCCATTTCAAATTACACATATTAAGGAATGCTTTCATGACCTTCTTCACAGCAAGAAGAGTTCAAAACCTGGCCGATTCAAACTTTCTTTCAGCTGACTCCGGTCTTTCTGTGAGGAGTCTGCATGTCCTCCACGTGTTACTGTGGCTTCCTCCCACCGTCCAAAGACATGCATGTGTAGATTAAGTGTCCCTAGTGAATGAATGTGAGCAAGAGGGCCCCCTCGAAAACGAGATGATTCATCTCAATGGATTAATCCTCACGAAAAATGTGAATAAATAAATGTTTGGGCCATTTGCATGGAGCTAAGGTGGGTAGCCTTGTATCCTCATGACACAAACTTAACAAGTTAATCAGTCAAGTATTATTTTAATTGATTACTTTTTTGTTCTAAAATGTCTCATATTTCAGATGAGTCGAACGTGTCATTCATTCAATACCACAGGAGGGTTTTTGGTCCTGTGTACAATCATGACGGCTCAGTCTTTGTCAGGGGCTCCCAAGACGCACAAGACTGACTCTGCTCGAGCTCTCTGTTCTATAAGTGGCTCCTATTGAATTGGGATCTCTTTTTATGTGGCAGATTGAGGCATGTGTCCCACTGCTGATAGATTACAACCAGAGGGTTGACTATGCAGGTCATATATTCGGGAGACCTGGGTTCAATTCCTGCTTGTGTCATTTGCCTGGTGACATTCCCCTCTCTCTCACCCTGTTTCCTGTCTATCTATTCCATCAAATCATTTTACATTTATCTTATAATTTACTCTTTATTCACCATCAAATTCAGATTGACAGCAGCAGCCCATTATTTACTAAAGGGCACACTTTCATTTGGTTTATACTAGTTTGTAACACTGTGATATACCAATCCCAAGGTATTCAGGTGTGTGTAAAAGTGTGACAACAACCCCCTATTTATGCTACATCACAGCACAGTCAACTTTTGCCCTATGTCACTATTATATATGTTACTACTTAAAATACAAGCTTAAAATACTGCATGCTATAAAAATAGCCTAGAATTATAGACATGGCTACAGCCTTTTTGTTTTGTTTGCCTTACCACTGATAGAATTAAAACTTTTCCCAGAAGATCTTTTAAGTTTATTATCAAGTCCCTTGATAATGTGTTTTGTATTCTCAATCGGACTCTGGTTAAAAGTTAAAGTGATAAAAATACACTATATCTTCTCACATCAAAGAGAGTAGAAAAGGTTGCCTTTTTCCAAGATGACCTGGATGAAAGAGAACCTTCACAGACATCAAAAAGAGCAGGCTACAATTCAGTTGTTGTTTTTCATTAGGCTTGATATATACATTTCTTTATTCTAGTACACTGAATTCATATCCATATCTGCTTTACATACAAACATATTCAGATACAAAACAAATGTATTTCCATGATTCAAACAAGCTGAAGAGTGGTTAAGATTTAAATCTCGCGAGACTTGATAAGTGGAGCACAGTGTCGACGTGAGTTGACTTGAGTAGAGAGGGAGGTGGACGGCTGAGGGGAACAGGAAGGCAAGCGGAGTGGAAAATAACATTTTAAGAGAAGAAAAGTGCAGTTTCCATGATGGCATCGGGGGAGACTCTGTATATAGAAGAGGACGGCTCAGAAATGCCCGCAGAAATAGTGGAACTCCACGAAATTGAAGTAGAGACAATCGAGACAACAGTAGTTGGAGACGAGCACCAGCCTATGATCGCCTTACAGCCTCTTGACGCCGACGACCCAAACTCGATTCACCCGCACCAAGAAGTCATTCTGGTGCAGACGAGAGAAGAAGTGGTGGGCGATGATGACTCTGAACTGCACACAGACGATGGCTTTGATGAGCAAATCCTTATTCCTGTTCCTGCAGTTGAGGAGGACTATATCGAACAGACTCTGGTTACTATCCCCGGGAAAAGCTCTTCGTCAGGGCGGATGAGGAAAGCTGGCGGGGGAAAGAAATCCGGCAAAAAGGGCTACTTTAGTGCGGGAGAAATGGGGAGGAAATGGGAACAGAAGCAGGTCCAGATAAAGACTTTGGAAGGGGAGTTCTCTGTTACTATGTGGGCATCAGGTAAGTTCAGTCCTGAGTAAATTCCTGAAAGCTAGCCCCTCGCTTTGTTCCTCGCGTGTGTGCCTTGTGAGTAGGCCCTTCTGAGGCCTTGTGCTCCCCGAAAGTCTGGACTATTTCCCCATCCGGATCCACTGAAACTTAATTTGAAATGTTTTTGTTTTTATGGGAAGCCATGTTTTGTGTGTCGATGGGCGCCGCCATATTTTCCCGGTCTAGAAAGTATGGCGGCCCGAAAAAATGGCGTTTATTTGGCCGACGAACATGGCGGCGAGTGTGGAAGCGGGTGCAGTCGGCTCCGCTAGGCCGCTGTGGCGCAGTTCAGGCCAACGGCAAAGGGGCGGGGCGCGCGGGGACTGCTCCGCGAGCCTTTCAACTCTAGTGTTGACACGGTTATTTCTCTATTTGTCTTAGACACTGTTTTTATGATTTGGTATTTTTCGTGAATTTGATCCCTCGTAGAATTCGTTATCCAAACCAGTGCATTTTACGAAATATCATTAAAAACATTTTTCTCCGACTTTTAATTTCTGGTTATATAATAGTACCAACAATTTGTGCAGTACACGTTCTAATTATATAAATATGTATTTGTATTTCATTATTTGAACTGAACTATGGTCTGACCTGGAGGACTTTGAAGTAAAACATAAAAAATATATATAGTCTATATAGTGTATTGTATGCTGTACATTAGAGTGTGCTCTTTAAATTTGATGGACTATTAATAAATATACCTAAAGAAGTCCTAATGTAAAAGTAATCGTTTTAATCTTCCTCAGCCACTTTACAAATGTCAGCTACTTGTATTTGAAATCTTGTCCTTGTGGTCATGACTGTGGTGTAATATTTGTACTTTGAACAGTTTCTATTACTTAAAATGAATCTTTTTTTTTTTTTTCTCATTCAGATGACAAAAAAGACATTGACCACGAGGAACAGATTACAGGTGAAAACTCTCCTCCAGATTATTCGGAGTACATGACGGGGAAGAAGCTCCCACCTGGAGGTATCCCTGGCATTGACTTGTCTGACCCCAAACAGCTTGCAGAGTTTGCACGGTGAGTGTCAGGTTTAGAGGACACAATGTTTTTTGATTTATTTTAGGCCCAATGTGATCAGAATAAATAGAATATTTTTATGGTTTAAACATTTTGTAGCTTTAAAGAGACTGCTTAATTTTAATGTGCTTGAAGTATTTAATAGTCATATTAAACTCGCTTTTTTTACAGAATGAAGCCAAGAAAAATAAAAGAAGATGATGCTCCTAGGACAATAGCATGTCCACACAAAGTGAGTATATTTTATAGATTACAGCAGTGTGATTGTTATGTCGGTATCTTAATGTCGTATTACAATAATTTTATTGAACATATAAATTCCTAGCCTGGCCAGCTGCAACTAACTCTTTTCCTATTCTATATAAAGTTAGTCTGGTTCCCTGTTGCTTCCAGTCCATTTCAAGGGTGGGGCTTGCAAGAGGAATGTTAACCAATCAGAGAAATGCCGGATGTGATCGCAGAGGTGGTCTGGTATATCAGGCTAATAAATTCCTTGTCTTTGAATGTCCTATGCAGGGATGTACTAAGATGTTCAGGGACAACTCTGCGATGAGAAAGCACTTGCATACCCACGGGCCTCGTGTGCATGTTTGTGCAGAATGTGGAAAGGCCTTTGTGGAGAGTTCAAAGCTGAAGAGGCATCAGCTTGTTCACACAGGAGAGAAACCTTTCCAGGTGGGCTTTGTCATCATTGGCTTATTTCTTCCTCTTGTAGAAATTTCAGTATAATAAAGTTTTTTTTTTCTCTTGAGTGAATTGTGACATTAACTTGCATGTTCCTTGTCCACAGTGCACGTTTGAAGGTTGTGGCAAGCGTTTCTCTCTGGACTTTAATTTGCGTACACATGTACGTATTCACACTGGAGACCGCCCATATGTGTGCCCCTTCGATGGCTGCAACAAGAAGTTTGCTCAGTCAACCAACCTGAAGTCTCACATCTTGACACACGCCAAAGCCAAAAACAACCAATGACTGAGGGCAGCAGCGTGAGCCAACACTGGACTGACCACATCTCCACCTCTGCTTCACAGTTTGTATCCTGTGGCCTGCTTTGTTGTGAGATGAGTACTCGTGTATTGTCACTAGATAAGGTTTAAACTGAGAAATGGCATTTGTCAATCATTTGGCCATGTACACTGAGGTTTAACAGTGGACTTTTAAATCCCACAACCCCAAGCCTTCTATAATGTTTCAATGCTACCTGAAAGACTATGGTTTCTTCTTGAAGACATTACTTCAAGGATCTGCACCTAATACTTATTTATACTATATACTATACACAACATGTTTTGCAATGAGCCTCAGCAATGATACCTTTTCTATTTTGTATTCTTCCCAGTGTGCATATTGTACACTGACATAAGCGCTGTGCTATTGTATGTAGTAATTATTTCAGTAGCTCTTCTTTGAAGAGGTTTCAGTTTGTTTTACCTTCCACCTTTCCTTGTGTGAATGTTTTTGAAAGGACAGGTTGGTCTTTAAATATTTTCACTTTGTATAATGTTATAAAATCATGTAAATAGCCATGTGATTTTCAATAGTAATTAAAATATTTTGTCCTTGCAATACAAAGTCTGAGTTCAATGCTTTTAATTACTAATATTGTGCTAAATTAGTCATTTAGTGTCATTAACATGCTTAAATTCCCAGTAAAACATCTCATCACCCAGACACAAGAAGTGTAACAAGTGTCTTTATTTCAGATGTTGCCATATTCCTCATTACAAAGTGAAACATAATTATGTGTTCCTCTGACAGTAAGCATAGTTTAAAAGAACAAATAAGGTTGAAATTTATAAAATTTTTAATCCCTGAACCATTTAAAAAAAAAAAATTCTCATTACTTACATGTGCAACTCTGTCATCAACTGATCCTGCCTTTTTGGATCTGCCTTCCAGTGCATTTGGTTGGTTCAAATGAAACCAATAGAAATAAAGTTTGAAAATTCACACAAAACCACCAACATGTCAAAGGAGAGTTGACCTCTTCCAAATGTAGGATTTAGGTGATTTTAATGATAGCTAGAAAAACTATTGCATATAAAATATAAAATAAAAGTCAGTGTACAGTCTATTTCTGTGCATTTAGTAGCACAATTGTGTTAACATTTTGCTTTAGCAATCCATTATTAAATCTGCTTTATCTTTTAAATTGCCAGCATAAATTCCTGCATATGTGAAAATGTAAAAGTTTGCATAAAATTTTCATATTATTTCCCAGTCTTTAACATATGGCTCCAGCTCAAGAGGATGATCTTTGAAGTAGTTTATGACCAATGACTGTAAATAACACTTTAAGCCATAGATTACTCAGTTGTCCAGAAGGGCTTTCATCAGTTCAGGATAGTTGGGCGTCCCCCAGCCTGTGACAGGGTCCCACGACGGAGCGGCGCAGAAACCCTTGCCTTGAACCTGTTCATCGAGACAGCTCAGGTGACAGCCTTCAGTCACCTACAAAGATAAATGAACTGAAGTTGGAAGTTTGGAAGTTCCCAAATGACCATGAAGTGTAAGAGTGTGTGTACCCATGGACAGTTTTATTGTACAATGTAAGTGAGTGTGAGTTTATAGGACCACCTCTTAAAGCTTAAAACATATGACTAAATAGTGCTGCCAATGGAAAATCTCTAGGGGTAATATTGTAAGAATTAATTTTGCAAATGTTACATAATGTAAACACAGCCAGTTACATCATGGTACACTTACACTTGAAAGATAACATTAAACTCTTTGTTTCTATGCTTGCTCTGAGTGTAACCGCAGCAGTGCGACTCCGCCAAGTGACTCGTCAGAGCAACTCCATCAGAGCAGCAACAATCACGTGATCTTTGTCTCAGAGGATGAAGTTCGGAGGGCACTCAAGCGTGTGGATGTCAGGAAAGCTGCCGGGCCCGGATGGTGTTTCAGGTCGTGTTCTGCGGTCCTGTGGTGATCAGCTCTCATCCATTCTTAGTGAGTCCCTTGCTACATCTGTGGTCCCCACCCCCTTCAAAAAAAATCCACCATCATCCCTGTCCCCAAGAACAGTAAACCCTCTTGCCTAAATGACTATCGTCCAGTGGCTCTCACGTCTATAGTCATGAAGGTCTTTGAGAAACTCATTAAAAACAATATTTGCTCCTCCATTCCTGACACTTTGGACCCTCTTCAGTTTACCCATCGTCCCAATCGACTGAAGATGCCATCTCTCACGTTCTCCACTCCTCCCTCACTCACATCGACAGCAAAAGTTGGAACTATGTATGGTTGCTATTTATTGCCTATAGCTCAGCCTTTAACACAATAGTTCTTATTAAGCTAACGTCAAACTCCTGGATCTCGGCCTGAACTCTTCTCTCTGCCACTGGATTAAAGATTTCCTCACTGGCAGACCTCAGGTGGTGCCAGTTCACCTCCACCTCCATCGCCCCGAGTGTGGGTGCTCCACAGGGCTGTGTCCTGAGTCCCCTGCTCTACTCTCTCTACACCCATGACTGTCTGTCCACACACAGCTCCACATCTATCATCAAATTTGCTGATGATACTGTTGTCCTGGGCCTAATTTCCAAAAACAATGAGACGGCATACTTGGACGAGGTGGAGCAACTGCCATCATGGTGCCAGGACAACTGTCTCTCTCTGAATGTTAGCAAGACTAAAGAACTGATTGTGGACTTCAGGAAGAGACCCCCTCTCATGATCAGTGGAACACCTGTCGAGAGAGTGAGCAGCTTCAAGTACCTGGGTGTGGACATCTCCGAGGACCTGACCTGGACTGCACTCATTCAGACACAGGTGAAAAAAGGCAGGCAAAGACTGTACCACCTGCACCAGCTGAGGAAATTCATGGTTTCACCAGCTATCCTGAGAACTTTCTATTTAGGGGCGATATAAAGTACTGTCTCAGTGCATCACAGCGTGGTACGGGAACAGCACCAGTCATGACTGCAAAGCCCTGCAAAGAGTTGTGCGCTTATCAGAGCGCATCTCAGGGTCAGCTCTCCCGTCTGTCTACTACTCCAAACCAAAATTGTTTTGCACTGTCCATGGAGCAGACCCGTTTATATTTCACTGCTGGTTATATAGTCTGTATGTTACTGTGTATGTGACAAATAAAACTCTTGAATCTTGAAACATATTAACATTAAATAATGCCATGAATATATGATGAAAGCAAAGCATTCAACTAAATTCTAAAAAGCCCTGTAATCTGTAGCCTTACTACTTTTTGTGACACTCACATCAAAGAGGGCCTGTCCTTTAAGCTTGTAGAGGCGTGGGTTGAGGAAACCCAAAACAGGCAGACCCTTTAAAAGCCTTTGGTCATTGATGAGAGAGAGCATGCCACCCACAACTGGAGTAGAGGCCTGGAGAGTGACAACAACATCAACGTTTTCACCAACAGTTCACTTACAGTTTACATTAAGAATTCCCTTCCTTAGAAAAGTGGAATGAAATGTGAATATTTACCGATGTCCCAGACACCCAGGGAATAGGGACTCTGTTGGTGACCACCCAGTAGTTATCGGACAGAGCAGCTATATCTGGATACGCCCGACCGCTGGGACTGTAGTACGACTGAGGAGGGAGCGCTGATGCCACAGATTTCAGGTATCCATTCACTGCACTGGCCTAAACAACACAGCAATTATAGTGAATAGACTGGACTAAAAATAAATAAATAAAAAATATGCCAACACACATCAATCCAATGAACGAAGACATGTTACCTGGTAGTCAGGCATCTTAAAAACATTGCTAAAGCCTCCTCCGCTGATGTAATCTGTCACTTCATATGTCAGTTTAAACGGGTTCTTAAAGGAGGTTCCCCCAACAGTTGTCACATAAGGACTGTTGAGGAGAAACAAAACACATTTTCTGTCAGCATTCATAAGATCCTAATATGTTTATATGCATAATGGAAGCCCTTGTGCTTTTAGAAGCTCTACTTTAAGAACATAAGGCTGTGGATTACCTTGAGGCAGGAAAACTAGGCCTGAAAGTGTTTTGTTCTTTCCCCATGTGCCTGCAGCCAGCCCCACTGTCACCTGATCACAGGAATCCAAAGTAGGATATAGAAGAAATGACGCAATAAAATACAGAAAACAACAATGTAACAGCTAAATATTTTCAGGTGCAATAATGAATAGATTAGAGTGTTAATGAAACAATAACTGGCTCTTTTGTTTGAGCTTGGGCATGGATTGTACATTTTATTGTGCTGCTGCAGTTTTGATTAAATGTACTTCATACTTGCCTGAAGCAAAGAGCAGAGAGATGCCCCGGACCCCGGCCTTCATGAACTCTGTGTTAATGCGGGTCATGTAGGCGGTGGACAGGCTGTCTTCATCATCTCCATAACTAATGGTGTGAACCCAGGGCAGGTCAGACATGTTGCTCAGCAGAAACATCCACTGCAAGAATGGCTCTTGAGACTCGTGACGCCCTAGATCAAAATTGCATTCATATTTCCATTTTGTACAATTACTACTTAGTACATACTAAAAAGATAACACTGAGCAAAGCTTTAGAGGTATTATATAGTATTGTATGCATTTAAATTTAGAGAGTAAATGAGTTAACCGAGTTCTATTTGGTTTTAGTTCTAATTCACAAACAGTGATAGCTTCATTTTTTCCTAGTTATATTAATTAACATGTTAAATGTTCATATTTCCTACACACCTGCATTGCTGAAGACCCATGTGGAGATGTTGGCCCCTGTGCTCATGATGTACTCCACATCCAGACTGGCCTCCAGACCAGCCTTTCCTCCTCCTGAGTGCCCACCACCCGGTCCACCACAGTCTTATGCTTGAAACCACCACCAAACAGGCTCATGAACTCAGCCAGGTCCAGGGGGTGATAGTACTGCTCCAGGAACTGAAGAGAGGAAAACAAGTTACAACAGCGCCCACAGGGTTTTGATCAAAAAAGATTAGTTGTCCTCAATAACTGACTTTTCTCAAATCTCTTTCAACATCACCCGTTTTTTTTTTTTTCCAGAATTAAAGTTTGAAACATTTCAAGGCTAACATCCAACAATCTTAGTCATGATAGTGACCTGATATTGGTGCGACAGGTTGTGTGCCATCTGTCCAACTTCAGGACCATATGCTGGGAGTGAGAAAGCATGTACACATACTACACACCTTAATGAGAGGGGGGACTTCAGGGTTAACCATGGGTTGTCAGTATCACAAAGCTGGTTCACTTTCCATTGCTACCAGCTTAAAATTATCTGCAATATATTGAGATCTAGCGGTAAGTGTATTGAGATCTAGTTCTGTTAACCATCCTGGATTACTTGACATTTGTAGTTTTAAAATTTTAGCATAGGTTTGAGAATTAAAAATTTTCATAATTTTATTTTCATGGTGCCATGAACTCTCATTCAAAATGCATTTTATACACTACCATTGCAACATGATTTATGTTTTTAAATGTAGTTATTCCATTCCCAGGGGTTGAAATACCATTGTTTCCATGGTGTCCATTTAAACAAATTTGTGTCCAAGAGACCCAGGTGGAGCAAAAAAATAAAATAAAAAGTGTTTTGGAAAAGAACCCTAAATAAATTAAGAAATAAATGCATTTAAGGGATGGAAAATAAAATGCATAGACAATTCGCTAAACCTGGCATTTAAGGGGTTAAAAATTATTTTATATATTTAAACGGTGAGGACTGAACACACAAACACGCACACACACACACTCGCACAGACCTGTGCTACAGCCTGGCTGTTGTTTTGAGCTGTTCCAACATCAGAAGTTGAAAGGTTGTAGCGCTGTCTTAAGATGGAGGGTGTCACTCCCAGGTGGAGCCCGGCCTCAGAATTCTTGTCGTATGATGAGACTGGAGTCTGATCCAGGGCTTTGGGAGGGAAGCGATGCAGTCCTCCAACTGTAGATGAAAGTGGACACAGTAAACAAGAACCCAGCCATTTATTAAACCTTTGGATCGCTGAAAGCAGCATGTTATCAGAAACTATTGGGGGAAAATTTACACTCATCAGCCCGTAAGCTGCGCATTGGACGTACTTGTACATTCCAACATGACAACGATCCAAAGAACAAGGCCAAGTCGACCTGTCATTGGCTACAGCTGCATAAAGTGAAGGTTCTGGACTGGCCTCAGTCTCCTGACCTCAATATCACTGAGCCACTCTGGAGAGATCTCAAATGTGCAGTTTATGCAAGACAGCCCAAGAATTTACACAAACTAAGGGCTTTTTGCCAAAAAGAATGGACAGCTTTTGTCTTGTCTGCACACCGATCTTGGGTTTTTATACATTTCTTACATGACATGTCGCAGATTTATGATATCTCCAGGGGGAGAAGAACCCCATCCTTCTAATGGAGACTGAGCACCTTTGTTCTTTATCTTGACCAGATCTTTCCTGTATGTGTGTGTGTGTGTGCATTACGCTGTTCAAAAAGTAATGTTTTACTAGATGCATTTAAAGGGTGCACGTGGCAGAGTGGTTAGCACTCCTGCCTCACAGCAAGAAGGTCGTGAGTTCAAAACCCCTCCGACTCAACCATTCTCAGCCGACTCCGGTCTTTCTGTGAGGAGTCTGCATGTCCTCATGTTACTGTGGGTTGTCTCCAGGTACTCCGGCTTCCTCCCACCGTCCAAAGACATGTATGTATAGGTTAATTGGCAACTCTAAAGTGTCCCTAGTGAATGAAAGTGAGAGTGAATGGTTGTCTGTCAATGTTTGTCTCTATATGTCAGCCCTGCGACTAACTGGCCACTGTCCAGGGTTTACCCCGCCTCAGGCCCAAAGCTGCTGGGATAGGCTCCAGTCACCCGCAACCCCTAACGGGACAAAGCGGTAGAAAAAAAAAAAAAAATGAACAGATGCATTTAATTTATAATATGTAAAAGGCGTTACACAGTATTAAGGACTGGGTCATGTAAACTTTTGATCAGGGTCGTTTAGGTAGTTTGTTTTAATTTTGATTTAAAAAGATTAAACACAGTTGTTTGACATA
The DNA here is from genome assembly GCA_024349245.1 of Neodontobutis hainanensis. Lineage (NCBI taxonomy): Eukaryota > Metazoa > Chordata > Actinopteri > Gobiiformes > Odontobutidae > Neodontobutis > Neodontobutis hainanensis. Next base: position 1,725,723 of record JALDNG010000025.1, read on the forward strand.
AAATGGCTTCACCCAACCACTAACTATGAGTGAAAAAGTTTTGTGTCATCATTCATTTTGTCTGAAAAAATTTTAATAATTCACAATAATTATGAGCACAAGTGAATTTGGCTGGGAATTCACGGAGCATCAATAGGAGGATTTGTAATTGAGGACATACAATTCCGATAGTTCATAAAGTTTTCAGTTCCTACTTTTAGTAACCCAACTTGTTTGGTAATTTATCTGAAAATTATGATCACCAAAGTCAAGGTGAAGGTAAACATCCTCAGGAACAGAGTATGGAGCTGAAGACCTCAGCACAGAACGACCGCCGCTGACGTAACGGTGGAACCTGCTCCCTGGAAGCAGCCTCTCAGCAACTCTAAAAAGGATCAAACAAAGGCAAAAACTATTACAACTTGAATATACCAAGTTTAAAGTTATGGACTTTCCAAAACGCAATACAAGGTCAAAGTTTGACATTAATGTTTTTATGAAAAAAAAAGGTTTGAGTAAAAGCATCTGAACTTCGTTTTCAAGGTGAAGAAGTTTCGTCTCTATTCCAAGAGACACTAGACCAACAACAGATAAACCTGGCCCATCAGGTTTGGTTTCAGGGGAAACTCCTCCCTGTAGAGATATAAGCTCAGCTCTCTTACCAGTTGAACTCAGAATTGACAAAGTCTCTTGGAAAAGAGACGAAACCTCTTCACCTTGAAAGTCCAGATGCTTTTACTCAAACCTTTTTTTCAAAAAAAAAAAAAAAAGGAACTGCATCATAAGATCTGTTTTGTGCAACGTGTGAAGAAAGTGAAAATAAAGCTGCTGTGCAAGGAGAACAAACAAACTTGGCCCTAAATAAAAATAAATATTGCTTACTCTGCGGTCATTGTGCACTGTAAAAAATCCTGTGTGCGTACACTTTGGCAGTTTGTAATCCCATGAGACATGAGCCAATTGTGCACCACTTTCTGGGTCACTTCAGATGGACGCACCAGTCTGGCCACTTCCTCCAAGCTCATGTGTTTGCCTGTGGAGGACAAAGTCACCTGTCAGCATTTAATCCAGGAATTTACGCCAAATGGAAAGAGGCAGATATTTAAAACCACTGTGATATTTTACAGAATTAATAGAAAGCCTATTGATAATTAAAACCATTGTTACCATACTGAGGTGAGTCAGGGTCCGACACCCGTCTGAGTGTGTCCTCCAGCACTGGGACATTCTGCTGCTTCAGGGCAAAGATCAGCTCCAGCTCCTCGTCAGGACTGACCCAACCCATATCAGTATAATCATTAGGCACTCTGAGATAAAAAAATTAAAATAAAAAATAAATAAAGGGAACACAAAATGCGGTTTTGTCTCATCTCTCACTCACTCAGATTGTTGTGAACAAGCGGTGGTCATCTTAAAGTCAGTTTAAAGCCACTCAAAACCAGTTCAAGTTATAGTGCACAATTGTGAATGTAATAAGTAAAGATCTGAACAGTTCAAGATGTTATCAAACCTAAACTTCACCATTTTATCTAAAAACAGCTTGTTTTTCTGTGAAAAATGTGTCTGAACATCGTCCACTACAGAGATTTATTTATTTATAAAGGGAATCCATCAAACCAAGCAAAAAATATTATTTAAAAATACAATCCTGTAAATCATATTTTAGTGGAGAATTTGTCCTCATCTGCTTTAAAGTCATTTCTTTAAATATAGATTTGAGCTTGGCCATTTTTTGCTTTGTTTTATGCCTGTACAATGCCATTGAATTATTTTTAAATTCCATTTAATGACACTTTGGTCATTTTGAATCTTCCTGATTATTCTTAACATTCCTGAAATTATTAAGTCACAATTTCTGGCCCAGATAAACTCTCCTGTGATTCTCTTTTGGGTCCCACCCCAACGTTTGGGATGTAAATTACTTTAAATTTAAACACTTATTTTATCAATTAAATGTACCTCCCAGGGTAAAGTGGAACATGGTCCAGTGTTTTTAACAAACAACTTAATAATTGTGGTTCCCAATCATAGGGTCGGGACCCAAAAGTGTAACCCGACTGCTTCACAGAACCCCCACTAAAAGTGTTTGCAAAAAGGCAGGTACTTAAAAAATATGTGAAAGATGTTTCTGAACAGGAGTGTTATGCAGGATCATAGAAAGGTGAGGGCCCACAACCATATTTAGGGCCCCCATTTGGGGAGTTCTGCAGGCCCTTTGCCTTTATACATTTGGTTTTGATTAAAATAGTTTGGGAAACACTGGTTTATAGTCAGCCTGTTGAGCAATTATAGGTAAAGGTCATACAATTAATCTTTAGAACAATAGAATGGGACTTTGGGAATTTGAAATAGTCATTTACTGGTTTTGGATTTGATGTTGAGAATTTGTACAGGTAGACTAATTAGACAACTCTGTGGTTTACAGTAGAGCAATATTGGAAGCAAAATAGAGAACTTCCTCTAAAGAAACTTGTCACATGCTGGTCGATTTTTAATCACGGCTAAATGTATGTGTGCGTGTATAAAATGGGCTTACAAAACATTTTGGTCGTGTTCAAGGTATCCTCCCCAAACCAAGCAGCTCCACAACAAGGGGAGAACCAGGGTCGCTCTGTGGAGGGAGAAACATGACGGACTGAGTCAGAACAAGTGGAAGTCCTGGTAGATCCGCTTTAATTTCAGCAAGCACCTGAAATCTGACACAACAATAACCTAGGACACAAACACGAGCCCGTTTTACAACTTAAACACAGAAAGTTAGCCATCAGAGAAAACGACTTTAGCGGCTGTGTGTAGTCGGTTTTGTTTGGTCAGTTAGCGGTCAGCTGTCGTTCGAGGTCATCTGAGAAACAACCGAAGCACACGCGGAGTCCGGACTAAGAACGGCGTTTAACAGCTGTCCCGGGGCGAAGACATTTGCAACACTTACCTCGTCTTCATGTTTTCCGTGTTCTCTGTTGACCACACTGCGCTCGTGCTCCGGCGGGCTGTTAAAAAAGCCGTTCACGTGACACACTTCCACGTGATTACTAGCACAGTGGTCTTATTTTGGAATGACCTATTTGTGAGGATGAAAATATAAAGGTAAGTTATAGGACGGCATCATAGGACGAGTGGAAAGCATTATTTTTTGAAAACCTGATTTTGTCAACTAAAAGTAAAATGCGATATGAAAAGGTTTACAGCAGAAAGTGTTTAATGAAAGCGTAACACAACAGGAAAAGAACAGAAAATATTTTCAAAATAAAAGCTAGACACATAGCGCTATACTCAACACCACGACTCGCTGTTAGCTCACGGTAAACGAACTTTACATTAGGCTACATTACAGAAAACATACACAAGAATGCTTTCAGCACCTTGTTGAATCAATTCCACGTAGAAAGAAGGCAGTTCTGAAGGTGAAAAGAGGGTCAAACACAGGTGTTCCTAATAATCCTTTAGGAGACGCTGTTTTACGTCGGAGATCAGGGCCGGACTTGTACACAAAACTGAGTTGCATAAATATTAATAAAATGACCAAATAATTCTCAGCAACAAGGGTTTTGTTAAAGTACTATAACAAAAACACATAATTGCTTACTTTATAATAATGTAACTTCAAAGCTTATCAATTTAAACTTGATAAAAACAAAAGAGAGGGGAAGAAAACTGAAAAGCTAATGTATAGTAAACATACATAGTTCACTCCATGAGTAACCTCTGCAGCAACTAACTTTCTTTCTGCTATAGGCCTACCATCTATAATATTTTCACCCTCCAGTATCTTTAGCACATCTGACTGATTAGCCATGAGCATAAAATACTCCAAGTGCTGTTGAGATAGAGAGCACTAAGCCTGTTTTTGATTCATTTTATAGGAAAAAGCTTTCATAAGCTCCCTGGGTTATAGACAGAGTGAGCACAAACTTGTATGCAAGCCCCTGTACTCATCTGTAAGGAGACTGGATTAGGGACATGGTTTTCCTGTTGGAGACACTGATTTATTAAACTGCAGTTGAGAAGCCGGACAATTCACAATAAAATCAGGACTCTAGATCAAGGAATTTGTTTTCCATGGCAAATAAAAAAATTTTTTAAATATGGACCATGGGTCAAAAGTAACTATTGCTGGTTTGACATATATCCTTTACATTTTAAAATAAGTATTTATAAATAATACATCCAAATGCTTAAATGTTATATTCAAGGGCTTTTAGTTGGTGATTGTCAGTTTATTCACCTTAATTGGGGAAAGTTGAGCCACATGACCACTTATTTTTGAGAGCCCCTACATTTCCAAATCTGTCAGAGATAAATTCTAATAGTGTCATCAGATAGGAAACATCCTTAAATGTGTTCAGATAATGTCCAGTCTGGTATAAACTAGATTTGGCCAAAACCACACATAAAAGCTTAGTTTTGTTTTTATTGTGTCTCCCAAGAACACAAATAAATGTAGTGGAGAATCACAGATATACTGTATATAGATAGATATCACAGATATTTATTTTTGCCACAGTTGGTTAATGAAAGCAGTTCTCTTTATTAGAGAATGTCCAGGGGATTTTTCCCTCTTTTCTGCAGTGCAAGTAAAAGGACAATTGAATTCTATAGGAACACCTGACACTCAGTTAATGAATAGAATATAGTCTGGCATATCTTATATTATTGTAAAAATAATAACATATTTCCTGGTGTCTTTTGACAAGATGGGTAAAAAAAATAAAACTTCATGTCAAGGAAGAGAGCCTGCTGTAAAGTGAGTTTTATAAAGAATCTAAAATGATCATTTTTATACTGTAGTGGCTCCAGCTATTATTGCATTTCACTCCGTGTTAAAAAAATGTTTATTAGTTTCATAACCACCTTAAAAGTAAGGTTAGACATTTAAAATAATAGATGTTTCATGAGAAAGACCTTTAATTTTTATTGTGAATAATTTATATTCATTTTAGCCTTATTTAGTCATTCTCTGAAAAGTAAAAATCTTCCTCTTCGTTGCTGTCGGCTTCGCCAACATCTTTATCTGGGAACATTTCCCAAACCACAAATGTGTCATTTTCTAGAAAAGGGTGGTAAAATATTAGTAAAAACACAACTGACCACAATCATTTTAATATATGTTATATCAATATATGACCAGAAAGTGACCCACCTGTGTTTCCACATCTTCTGACTGTTTTTTTGACAGAAGCTGTAGGTGTTTTCAAGTTCTGAAAAGGAAACAGTAATTACAAAATTTAATAATACAATTACAAATATGTGGGTTGAAAGAATGAATTATAATGTATACCTTTGGAGGGGCATGTTTTTGTACATTGAACTGATATCGATTGTTTTTCATCCTCTTCTGCAGTTGAAAAACATACTTATCATCATAATTCCTGAAAATCAAGAAAACGAGGAGTTATGTCAGGTACACAAACCATAATTTTTTTTGTTTATGTAGCAGAGTTTAAAAAATATATATAATTTCAGACATTATAGGCTAAAATAGTTCTCGTCATTTATGATAAATACAAATGTGTTAAAAACATGTCAAGATCACATTAAGATCAGTTTATTACCAGTTTAAAATTGTTTAAATATATGTTTTAAACAACTATAAGCCGACTGATGTTTTTGGCATTTGTGTTAACCCTTTATTTGCAGCAAATAGATCCAAAAGTTAATATGCATTCTCGTATTGATTTATTGGTTCTTAGACATACGCCTGGTAGAATCAGACCATCAGTCCTCTCCGATGACACGCTCAGCAGCTCAAACACAGAGAACAGAAATAGGCCAATATACTGGACCCTACAGAGTTGTATTTGTACAGAATATACTAAAATGACCCTACCATTACAGTTTTTCTTCCAAACTAATAGTTAATCACATAGCTACATTGGGCTGTATTTATTCGCTCACTTTACAAAAAATATATGAACACTGACCCCATTCAGATTAAAGAGTCAATAATACTCTCCTCTTCCATTACAAAATTGTTGCAATGTAGGGGCTAAGGGCTAACAAAACTTATCCAAAGTATAATTTAAAAGATAAAAGTGTTCTTCAATAGGTCGAACAGCCTTGGTTTGTACATTCTCAGTGGCACACTGGTTTACTGTTAACCCCTACAAACCTTTCTCTTGAAAGTCAGTAAAGAGCAGTGGTTGGGTTTCTCTATTGGTTTAAAACCTTCCATGGCCTTTTTGTTCAAATGAAAATTAGGAGAAGGATATGAAAGTGGTGGGTTGTAAGCTGTACCTGCTCGTGGAGCCCATCATGCCCGGAGTGATATGGAGACACTGAGGAGTCTTTACTTCAGGAAAACCTGTGGACCTGGGGGTCAAAGGCTCCTGGTCTGACATGGTAAAGTTGTGGTCATCACTCATACACATGGAGGGCACCTGCAGACAGGAACAGGTGCAGTCTCAAACCCTGGGTTCTTTTCTATGCTTTGTATTAGCATTTTCTGGACCCACATAAATTTGCTATAATGAACAGATGTTAAGAATTACCAAACCCAAATTCAGTGCTGTATATATATAAAATTTCCTTCAATATTGATAAAATTGATTCATGTATTCATAACTATGCATTTGATATAATAGCACTGTGCCCTTCCCATCACAAAAACCTACAAAAGAACTTGCATCACAATAATTACTTAAAGCTCACCTCAAACCGTTTACACTGCATGTACGTCGAGCTGAAAACATCGTCCATTTCTTCTTTGGGCATGGCTTCCAGAAACTCCCGCACCTGCTGTTTCCTCCGTAATGTTCCCACACGGGCAGATATTACCGGATGATCCACGCCTGAAAAAATTGTTTGACTATTGTTATGTTACCTTCATAACAGCTACTCTGATAAAAGAATCCTGTTACTATGATACATTTATGGTCATCGTTTTTCCCTTTTGGAGACTAAAAACATGGATGCTCTTCTTCACAATCGCATTGCTTTTTGGGTCACTATTCCACCACAATTAACATAAACAGCCTGGACCATGGCTCACTGTGGACCCTCGGGGATCATTCGTTAGCCTTTAGCCACACACTAGACAGTGGCGTGCTTACCATTAGCCAAGAGGAGGCAATCGCCTAGGACCCCCAACATGCAAGGACCCCAACCTTACGGGGAAAATCATGAGTGAGCACTGCTGACAGTGAGGAGACTGTAGCTGGAGTGTCTCCAGAATCTAATAAAGTTTGCGGCTCTGTCCAGGACCTTAAATACATCGACACGTTTAAGTTGACACTCTTTAAAGCAAAACTACTGTATACACACGTCTGTGGAGGTTCTCAGTCATCCAGGTCATCTTGAACAAAAGGTTAAAGCAAAGGTTAACGCAAATGCATCTGGACTCCGTTTTCAAGGTGAAGACATTTCGTCTCTAATTCCAAGAGACGAAATGTCTTCACCTTAAAAACTGAGTCCAGATGCTTTTGTGTTAACTTTTTATTGTGTGCACGCACACACAAAATTACAAAGGTCCTGATGAAAATACTGCTTTATTCATTAATTGTAAATGTATATTATTAGACATTGAATTGTCATTTTAAAAGTATTACATTTATTTAAGAACCATTATTATTATTATTATTATTATTATTAATAATAATAATAATAATAATAATCCACAACAAGAGGGTCATCATATTAAAAGAATCATGATGGTGGTGATGAACTATAATGAACTTAGCAAATTCAAACTTCCATCATTATTAACTGCACTTATTAATGCTTCAGAAGCAGTTTTTAATGAACTGGACAATTCCATGGTTTTGTATTTATAGATTTACACACCCTGTATGTCATACTATTCTCTCTCTCTGTTGCAATAAAGACAAGCTTAAAATGAAATAAAAATACTTGTGTGTGAAAGTACCTTTATCATTTGTTGGCTGTGCTTTCATCTTTTTCATTTTCTTGTCATGTTTAGCAGGAGACTTGGAGGTTCCTATGGACGTGTGCCGTTTATGGCACTCTTCTGCTGAACGTGTTCCAACCATCTTCGCCACCTTTGTCCAGTAACCAGAGACGTGTTTAGGGTAGCACGACGCGGCCCTGTAAGAAGAAAGATAATCATTTAGCTCCTACAAACAAAAACATACAACAGCCCTCTTTTACAAGGTTCTTACTTGTCCAGCCTCTTAAGCTCAGCTTCAGTCCACTCGTCTTCATCCTGCTCGTGAGGAAGATCTGTGTTGCTTGTAGCTCCTTTGGTGGTCTTTTGTACAGGTTTGGAGGGCGGTGGTGTTTTGATGCTCCTTTTACGGTTTGTCTGCGTTTTTAAATTATTTTTCGTCAACATTTTTTGTGAATTCTGTATTTCCTTCCCTCTTTCATCTGATGAGCTTTGTGGAGCACTGGAAGTCCTTAAGTGGCTACTAACATTCACCTGGCTTTTTTTGTGAATAGGTTTTTCACACTTCTTTTTCAAAGTGACTGCCTCGTCATTGGTTGATGTTTGTGGTGAGCTCTCGTCATTAATTGGGGGCAACAGGGTGGAGACAGGGCGTTGGTTTCCTTTCATCGAGTGGCTATTTGTTTCTTTTTTCTGGGTTTTTGTCTTCGGTTCACTTTGCACTGTTTCCACAGGCAACGGTTTCTCTTTAGCCTGGTTCCTCAGATTGGATCTTGTAACCTTGTCTGTTGGGCTGTAGGGCTTCTCCTCAGTACTTTTCCTTGTTTTGTCGCGCTTACGAAATGGGGTCTTCACCTTCCTCAGGGTGGTTGAGGGCTCAAGGTTAACAGTAGGCACCCGCTGTTCATACGCTAAAAAAGACAACCAGTTTATAGTACGTTTAGGACTCCACAATATACCACAAATGTATCACTATCACAATAAAACCAGTGTAATATAATAAGACAATGGTCTTTCATGTAAGAGACATTTCCTCTTTTTCTGTTAAAATAAGTGTTTAAATGTATCTTTCCTCGTCCATTGTAAGTAAACTGGTCTGTGAGTTTATATTGATTAGACGGAGTGGTTTCCAACACCTCGTGAGAGGCCAGGGCCTAGAAAGTCCTACATAAGTTTCTATTATTCCTGGTTTAGTCCTTGGTTTGCACTGGTTTTGATGTTGACTGGCTAATGAAAATGAGCCCAGAGCCCTCTATTTCTGTCTGACACAGCCACACACTACAACAACAACAACTGTGGTGAAGCAGTAATTTAACTGCCAACTTATCAATTATTGGACGACCAGCTCCATCGCCTGAGCCACTGCAGATGCTTTTCTAATATTGTGCAACACCAAGTATGTCAGGTTTTGAATTACCTTCATTCAGAGGGACCATCACCACAGCAGATGTTTGAGCAGCCTTTGTGGAGACGGTTGCTGTGACCTGCTGCAGCATTAGAAAACAGTTATAGCCTACACTCTTTTTGGACAGAATCATTGTTTTGATACTGTGCTTACAGGAATAGACGTCTCATAACATTCATGAATGGTGACGTTCATGTCTGCGTCCAAAATTACCCTCCCTCCTTTCCAGTACTCTAACGGGGGCTTGATGAGCCGACCACTTCGGGACACTTTGGTGCTCGATGCAGCTGAGGAAGGACGGGACTCAGCTGGAGGGAAATATATTGGATTACATTTTAGTTTCGAATACTTCCCTGATGCCATAATGCAACGTACATGTCTTTGATGAGTTTTGCCTGTGCCGTTTTGCAGACAGGTTCATGGAAGCCTGAGGGTTTGTTGTGGTGCTTTTATTTTGTGTTTCCTTTGCTTTGTTCTGGTTCCTACAAGAAAACAAAAACTCTTAGACATGTCACATTTTTATTCATGAAGTAAAGAATTCCTTCTACTGTTTCAGCAGTACTAGGAATAAAATTTCCTTACCTTTTTGACTCTGACAAATATTTTTCATAAAGCTCTTTCCAGTTTGAAGGAAAACCTTTGGCATAACTTTTCAAAAACCATTTAGGAAATTCTGTAGGCAAAAAAATACCAATAAACCACTATACTTGGACATATCATTATAGCATTTTGACTTACCAGTGGGAGCTTCCAAGTCCATCTTTCCGACTAGAATGTAAACACTTCCAGAGACAGTTTTTAGAACTGTGTTGGAAACTCTGTCAATGATGATGTTGCTGTTCCACGGACTGTTATTTTCCCTAAACAAAGATGTTAACGCATTATCAAAAGAAGAAAAGAAAATGTAACTGCCATTTTAATTCCATTTTTTTTTAAAACCAAATTCCAAAAAATAAATAAAAACAGAATGCAACGATCTAGATAATCAGACCCTTCAACAAAGTGCATCATCAAACAAAAAAATCCAATAAAGATCACCCAGGACAGGGATTACAGTCCTGTCCCCAAGAAAATGTCTCAGTTTCAACACCTGGTATACTATTTATGGTCAGATTTGCAAATCATTTCATAATGTAATTTGGGTTTATATATTTCTTAAGTATGGGTAATGAGCAATGCTACTACCTGTGGATGCCATCAACAAAAAGGCCTTTGTGATTCTTCCTGAGGAACCACTTTTTGAGATAAATCACATTCTCCTATTGGGCAAGAAAAAGAAAAAGGGTCATGGGTAAAAACAAGAAATAAGTAGGTAGGTAGTCCGCTTATCAATAAAAGATGATGAATATTTCAACACACACATCTACTTACGCTTGGGAAGGTTGCACACTGAGGCAATTTGGAGCGCTTAAAAACAGCTTCTTGTTTTTGGGGGATGAAGAAGCGAGGTGAATTCAGCATGACCGAGTCTTCCAGCAAAATGGGCTGCGGTGCCATAAAGACAGGTTCAGGGGGGTCTGTCTCGAACTGGTCGTCTGTGCACTCCTCCTCTGACCTCTTCATCCTGTTTACGTTGGACACTGTAGAGTCTGGCATTGCTCTGAACTCACTCTGGTTATCTGTAAATGTCAAAAGCAAAACTCTATACTCAAACCCAATCAAAAGGACTATTCTCTTTGCTGAATGTGACACAAGGCTCACCCCATTCAGCTTGTCTCCTGGCGCTGGAGCAGGCACTCTGGACTTCAGTCTGCTCCCTCTGGGTCTCCCTCTTTTTCATATACGCAAACATTTTGGCGGGGCTCATGAGAACTGCAGGGAGGGCTTCTTCCAGGTTACATCCTGTCAGAGGCACAAAGGTAAAAGTGCACACACGTCACACTCATCTCAAATCTTCAAGCTATCAGAGTTTACAGAAAGATGGAAAAAAATGACTCAATGTCGCTAAAATAATAAACTGTGGGAACGCTTAAAAGTTACATACATTGTTAAAAAAGAAACAAAGCAAGTGGTCTGTAATAAAGCTCTATGAATTATAAGCAGCAATGGAACTATGACAAAACCTTTTAGGCAGTGTAGCCACTAAAAGACTAATAATTAATAGTTAACTATTCTAACTTCAATTGGTCAGATCATGATGATGATGATTTGGCTGCCTTATGTAAAATTGTTCTCCTGTCTCATAACACTCCATTTTAGGAAGTCTTATATTGTGAGTAAAAACGAATATTGTGGGCCTTATTCTTTTTATTTATTTATTTTTATACAACAGGGAATGTTGTAATGATATTACAAATGCTACTTTCAAAAAGGGGGCATAGACAAATTCATTCTTCTTCCTTATTGTCAGACTGATTAAACACTGGTAAATTCCTCATATCTACAGTATGTTGACATTCTGACAGAGCTCTCACTTGTCTTAGCAGGGTGTGATGGGGCCATCTTGGGCTCCTCTGGAGGTAGACACGCCCCCTCAGAACTGGTGCTGATGAAGGACTCATCCTCACTGAAATAACGTTTGGGTTTACTTGCTTTCGCTTGACCTTTAACTTTGGACACCTCATCTATTCCATCCAATCTAGAGACCTGTATCATCTCTAGGTCCAATTTCTTTCTCCTTAACCCTTTTCTCATGGGGGAACAAATGGAAGCAGGAGAGTGAAGACAAGCGTCCTCCACGGAAACAACTGGATCACAGTAAATCCTGGGCCCAGCTGACTCCACCGCGACATGATGTCTGTCCAGGTGCGCCGTTGTGACTACATTTGAATTATTACCTACAGCCGTGGACTCCCAAAAGGTTCTCTCTTTTGGCATGTAAACATTTCTTCGTTGAGACGGGTGTCCCAGCTGCGATATAGAGGACAACTCATCCTCGGGCCTGTAGCTGTTGGTGGAGTATGAGTAGCCTATGTTTTTTTGAGGACGAGAAATGGGTGAAAGAGTAACCGCCGTTACTTCACAGTTTCCAGTCCTCTGGAGTTGTCCGAGATCTTCAGCCGTCCAGTGATTATCTGTCCTCTTCCTCGGCGTTTCCATACAAACGCGTTTCTCTGTGGCGCAACACACTTGGTCTGTGAACGGAGTTTCGTTCGTGGATTCTCTCCGCACTTTTGACTTTAGCTTGGCAAACACCTTGGCGGGAGATTCAAAGGGTGCCCTCGACTGTAGTACTAACTGATGATACGACGCCATGCCTCTTGTTTAATAACCCTAGCTCGTAGCCCGTTTTCCATCCGAGGGACACGAGAAATTGCTAACCTGTTGGTCGCACAATTCAAATCTTCCCTCACTGCCGCCAGGAACACATGACTAGCTTCAAAACTATGCGTCACATCCGCTATTCCAGTCGACGTAAACGTTGTTCAGAAATAAATAAATAAATGCATGTCCCATTTAGTATCTCGTCGTGTCGATTTATTTATTTTCACACATAAAGAGTCCTCTGTTGTGTTGTTTTTGTAACTTTACTAAAAACAATTCCTCCCTTTTAAAACTAACACCGCGCATGTGCAAATAAAATGCTTCCGGAGGATGTTTTTAGCATGAGTTTTAGCTCATGACTACTTAAACGTTTCATTGAGTAAAATTGTGTTAATTCGTGTTTTTATCTTATTTTTATAAACAGAAAGTTAGAGGTTTATATTTTCCCTAGCGTATATTTCAATATAGTTTTGTTTATCTCTTTAACAACTTGTGAACAAAGTGTGAGTCAAGTGTCGAGGAGCGTATCAAGTGATGCAACATGGCAGCAACTGCTGTCAGGAGATGTATCCTCGCCGCATCAAGGAGAGCCGCTCTGAGCCACAGCCGTGGACTGAACTTTGTGCTGGAGAAGTCAGTGAGCCGAGTGTCCTCTGTGGCGGAATGGAACCGCGGGAGAGAAGAGAGACACGCGGGGCTGGAGGGGAGAGCTCTTGCCCGGGACAGGGGCAGTGGACGGGACAGCAGTAGCTCCCGTGTGTTACCGTACGTGGGTTTGGGACTGTGTGCAGTGGCTCTACTGAACAGCCAAAGCCACGAGAAAGAACAGAGAGAAACCTCGGTGTCCAAGGATTTTATCAAACACGTTCTTCTATCCGCTCAGTGCGGTTCTCCTTTTAAACCCGACACCCCTCGCTATAAGTACAACTTTATTGCTGATGTTGTGGAAAAATCTAATCCAGCTGTGGTCTACATTGAAATCATTGGCAGGTTGGTTAGTTTAAAAGTTGCCCTTTAAATTTATATATATATATATATATATTTGACTCAACAAGGATCTGAAAGGATTCTTTAGAAATGTTGGTCCATATTGAGAGGATAGCATCTTGCAGTTGATGGAGATTTGTGGGATGAACATCCAGGGCACAAAGCTCCCGTTCCACCACATCCCGAAGATGCTCTATTGGGTTGAGATCTGGTGACTGTGGGGGCCATTTTAGTGACTCACTATCATGTTCAAGAAACCAATTTGAAATGATTCGAGCTTTGTGACATGGTGCATTGTCCTGCTGGATGTAGCCATTAGAGGATGGGAACATGGTGGTCATAAAGGGATGGACATGGTCAGAAACAATGCTCAGGTAGGCCGTGGCATTTAAACGATGCCCAATTGGCACTAAGGGCCTAAAGTGTGCCAAGAAAACATCCCCCACACCATTACACCACCACCACCACCCGCCTGCACAGTGGTAACGAGGCATGATGGATTACGCCAAATTCTGACTCTACCATCTGAATGTCTCAACAGAAATTGAGACCAGGCAATATTTTTCCAGTCTTCTGTCCAATTTTGGTGAATTCGTGCAAATTGTAGCCTCTTTTTCTTATTTGTAGTGGAGATGAGTGGTACCCGGTGGGGTCTTCTGCTGTTGTAGCCCATCCGCCTCAAGGTTGTGCGTGTTGTGGCTTCACAAATGCTTTGGTGTGCTCGGTTGTAACGAGTAATTATTTCGGTCAAATTTCGGTCTATCAGCTTAAAACAGTCAGCCCATTCTCCTCTGACCTCTAGCATCAACAAGGTAGTTTTGCCCACTGGACTGCTGCATACTGGATGTTTTTCCTTTTTCACACCATTCTTTGTAAACCCTAGAAATGGTTGTGCGTGAAAATCCCAGTAACTGAGCAGATTGTGAAATACTTAGACCAGCCCGTCTGGCACCAACAACCATGCCACACTCAAAGTTGCTTGAATCACCTTTCTTTCCCATTCTGACATTCAGTTTGGAGTTCAGGAGATTGTCTTGACCAGTACCACACCCCTAAATGCACTGAAGCAACTGCCATGTGATTGGTTTATTAGATTCTTGCATTAATGAGAAATTGAACAGGTGTTCCTAATAATCCTTTAGGTGAGTGTACAAAGTACTAACAACTTATCACTGCTTGACTGATACGTAAGTAGTGGCTTCAATTTGTGTAATTGAACAGTGGCCATGACATTGGCTAATCTTCAACAATCACAATCTATCTTGGTTCAATTCAAAATTTGTACAAACAATACATGTGTGTGTGTGTGCTCTTTAACAGACATCCATTTTCTGGAAGAGAAGTCCCAGTTTCCAATGGCTCTGGGTTCATTATCAGCAGTGATGGTCTGATTGTCACAAATGCTCATGTAATAGCCAACAAGAGAGGTGTCCGAGTCAAGCTCACCAACGGAGAGACCTACAATGCAACAGTTCAGGATGTGGATCCCGTAGCAGATATTGCCACCATCAAAATCACTTCAAGGGTCAGCTCCTACTTTCATCAGTGTTAAAGGAATTCTACAACTCATTTGAATTAAATCTTGTGAATTTTATAATGATGGCATTTGATGGTGATGTTTGGAAAGATAAAACCCTTTGTTAATTTTTTCCTGCTAGAACCCTTTGCCCACTCTGCCTCTTGGACGCTCGTCGGACGTGCGTCAGGGTGAGTTTGTGGTGGCCATGGGAAGCCCTTTTGCCCTACGCAACACCATCACATCAGGAATTGTTAGCTCTGCTCAGAGAGGCAGTAAGGAGCTGGGCCTGTCCAATTCCAACATGGACTACATTCAGACGGACGCAGCCATCGATGTGAAGCACATTTTTGATTGATACAGGTTTTAGTTTGGTTATGAAGCATGTATTGCCAATGACACAGGCCTGTCCCCTTTTTATTTTTTCAGTTTGGAAATTCTGGGGGTCCGCTCATTAACCTGGTGAGTATGGAATTCTGTGACAAGACAAGACAGACAAGACATTTATTTTTGTATAGCCCAATATCACAACAACAGCCGCCTCAAAGGGCTTTAACAGACTGCACTAGACAACATCCCCTGTCCTTAGACCCTCTATCAGGGTGAGGAAAAACTCAAAAAAAACCCAGCCGGGAAAAAAGAGAAACCTCAGGGAGAACCACAGAAGGAGGGATCCACTCCCAGGACGGACAGGCCGTGCAAGAATGTGTCCAGGACAGTTGAAAAAAATACATAAAAACAAAACATATTCACAAAAAACATTTATGTTGACAACGTCCAGTGTCCACTCTGTCTGTGTGTGTAAGGTGGATGGACCTCAGCCATTATCAAGGTAGATGAAGGATGAGCTGTGGGTCCTCACACTGGAGAAAAACAAAAGTGCTAAATACTACTGAAAATAGGCAGATGTAATAATAATATCAGAGGTTGAGTGTGTACCTACAGCTACAACCAGTGTAAACCTAACCCTATGATCAATCAGTCTCCATACGTTTGGTGAAATAAGTATGTTTTGAGTTTGCTTTTGAAAATCTCAACAGAGTCAGATCGCCGCACTTCCACCGGGAGCCCATTCCACAAAAATGGGGCTCTATAAGAAAAGGCTCTGTAGCCAGCAGACTTCTTCTTTATTCGAGGAAGTTGAAGGAGGCCAGCGTCCTGAGAGCGAAGGGTACGAGCTGGACTATACCTGGTGATAAGGTCAGATAGGTAAGAGGGCGCGCGTCCACAAAGGATTTTATAGGTTAACAAGAGAACTTTGAAATCAGCTCTAACATGAATAGGAAGCCAGTGTAATGAAGCCAGTAATGTGATCAAACTTCCTGGTCTTTGTTAATAAGTCTGGTGGCTGTATTTTGGACCATTTGTAGTCTGTGAGTACTTTTTCTCAGTAGTTCAGCCTGGATGTGACAAATGCATGAATGAGAATTTCAGCATCAGCTAAAGAGAGGCAGGAGCGAATTTTTGAGATATTCCGCAAGTGAAAAAAGCCCAATTTAGTGACCTCACTAAGTGCTGCTGCAGAGATAGTGTGGAGTCAAAAATGACACAGAGATTCCTCGAAGTGGTGCCGTGCTCCAACACACAGTTGTTGATTGAGACAGTAAGATTGTTGAACTTGTGCTGATGACTGGTAGGACCAATTAACAAGAGCTCTGTTTTATCTGAGTTCAAATGGAGGAAGTTTTGAGACATCCATGTTTTAATTGAAACGAGGCAGGCCTCTAGACGCATGATGTCAGTAGTATTATTTGCTTTTATTGGTAGATACAGCTGTGTATCATTGGCATAACAGTGGAAGTTCACTCCATAACTTCTGATGATTTGTCCCAATGGTGTAACATATAGTGAAAAAAGTATGGGACCAAGCACAGACCCTTTTGGCACAACAAACTTCACTGGTGCCGTGGAGGAGAAGGATTTATTAAAAGAGACAAAATGAGACCTATCACACAGATAGGATTCTAACCAAGAAAGAGCAGAGCCAGAGATGCCAAAAACATCTTTAAGTCTGTTGATTAGCACTGCATGATCAATCGTATCAAATGCAGCACTGAGATCCAGCAATAACAGTAGTGCCGATGAGTCCTCGTCCATATGAAGGAGAAGATCATTTGTTACTTTAACTAAAGCAGTTTTAGTGGAATAAGAGGCCCTAAATGCAGACTGAAACGGCTCGAGGAAGTCATTTTCTGATAGATATAGAGTAAGTTGTTTTAGCACAACTTTTTCGAGGACTTTAGATAGAAAAGGTAAATTGGAGACAGGACGGAAATTATTTAGGCATCCAGGATCCAGAGTAGGTTATTTGATCAGGGGTTTGACCACAGCCTGTTTGAAAAGGGAAGGAACGGTGCCAGTAGACAGGGACAAGTTTATAATGTTTAATATAATTTGCCCCACATAGGGCCACAGTTCTTTAAGCTGTTTTGCTGGCAGGATATCCAGGAGACACGTAGTTGCTTTACATTAAGAAACCACCTTTGTCAGCTCATCAAGGGAAACAGAATCTAAGACTGAGAGGCGAGAGGTCGGTGGATCCAAGTGAATGGGACCCGGAGCCAAAGAAGACAAAAACAAAATATTATCACTGATATCTTCAATTTTATGATTAAAGAAATCTAAAAAGTCTTGTGCACTAAAGGGAGAGGAGTCTTCAGTTGTTTTTGGTTGGATAAGTTTAGCAACTGTTCCAAAGAGAAACCTGGGGTTATGCCGGTTTTCTCTTATAAGAGATGAAAAATAGGCAGTCTTTGCAGTGCTGAGGGCGTGCTTATAGGTGTTTACACACAAACACCACTTTTGATAATTTTGATTTGTTTTTGACTTGCGCCATTTGCGTTCAAAACTCCTGCAGGCCTGTTTCAAAGCCCGCGTTTCCTCATTATACCATGGCGTAGGTCGTCTGGTTGGTCTGGGCTTTGTCCTGAGGGGTGCCACTGAGTTGGTGATGGCTGAGAGGGTAGCATGGACCTCCTCTGTGTAGGCCTCTACTGAGTTTCCAGGTGGAGTTAAATTAGGAAGAACATCTGTCAGCCGTGTGCCAATCATTTCCATTGCAGCTGCGCAAAAATTCCGTGTAGACACTACGCATTTGTCTGAATTTGAGGGAAATGTGTAACTTATCTCGAACTCTACCAGTGAGTGATCTGAGACAGCAGATGAAAGAGAGGAGACAAAGAGATTGGAGACATCTATTCCCCGAGCCAAAACAAGATCAAGATAGTTTCCACTAATGTGTGTGGGCTCATGAACAAACTGGTTGAAAGACATGGTCGCAAGCAGTGATTGAAATGCTCTGGTCAGAGGATCACACTCCTTATTTAGATGAATATTAAAGTCTCCAACTAGAAGGATGTTATCAGCGTGGGTTATTAAGTCCGAGAGGAAAACTCCAAACTCATCCAAGAAAGAAGAGTAGGGACCCGGAGGGCGATAGATTACAGCTAAATAAAATGGCTTCCTTCTGTTTATTTTAGAAGAAATATGTTTGATGAGTAACACTTCGAATGAGTTAAATTTCGGCTGTGATGATGTACCTGTAAAGCAAAATGCAGCTTTATAAATGGCTGCAACACCACCACCCAGTTTCGACGTGCGACCTACCTGTGCATACGCATAATCAGGGGGAGAGGCTTCATTTAGTGGCAGAAAAACATTGGGCCTAAGCCACGTTTCACAAAGACAAAGTAAATCCAAGCTATGAGAAGCAATAAGATCATTAATTAGGAGTGCTTTGGAGGATAGAGACCGCACATTCAGGAGACCGATCTTCAGTCTTGATGTAGAGCAGACATTTGAAGGCTGGTCCAGTGGAGAGATAGCGACAGGAAAAAGTTGTCGAGCTCTAACAGTTCTGCTTGGTTTAAAAGATTGCCTCTGAGTTATAATAACATGAGGACAGGATGCCTTTGGGTCACTGACTCTGTGAGTTTTCAGATGTGTTTGAGGACTAAATAACAGATTTAGGCCTAACCAGACAACTAAAAGCTTCTACCTTATCCAGTTCCACACCCGCACTATCATGACTAGCAGGTTCTCTAATTCCTGCGACAAAAGTAGTGTTGTATCCAGACTTTGTTTTCAAAACTTTTAAACATCTTAAGCTCATCTCACAAATTTATTTATTTTCAGCTCAGTTGTGGTCACACAATAATCACAATTTTAATTAAAATAAAATAATTGAAGAACGTATTTATTTGAGATAGTATTTTTATTTATTTTGCCATAGCTTTGTTGCAACATTTCAGCCATGCTCCTATAGGAGGCTCAATAGGCAACACACATTTATTAAAAAAATGGGGAATACTCTAATATGGACTGACAGGCTTTTTTCATGATGAGTTGTAGTTTACTACGTTTAAACTGCTTCTGGTATTTATTGAGTACAAAGCGTCAGACTTTGCTGGTCTCTCTGCTCTGAGACGAGGCGCTGACGTGGAGCTGTGCGGAAATGTAAATGAAGATAGAGAGCGGTTTATTCTGCGGTTTGGTTCATTTTAAAGTTGTTCAGAAAGTAGCCTGTTGTAGCAGCGAGCTAAAGGAAAGCTATCTTTATGGTAAATGGCATGCTTTTATATAGTGCTTTTTTGCACCCTTTTTGGGCACCCAAAGCACTTTACATCGTGCTTCCATTCACCCACATCCACTCCTGGGGCAGACAGAGAGGGGGGCTGCCACACAAACGGCGCTCAACCTTCTCCTACCAACACCAAACACACCTCCACAGTCACACACATTCATACACCAGTGCTACAGACACTGGAGGCAAGGTGGGTTAAGTGTCTTGTCCAAGGACACAACAGTATGAACAGGGCAGAGCGGGATTCGAACCGCCAACCTTCCGATTATAGGACGACTGCTCTACCACTGAGCCCCCTATGAACAATAGTTTGTCGGAGTTTCACAAACGCTTCTCTCTGAGCGTTACCATGTAGCGTCTTTACTTTATCAATATGATCTCTAACCTTTTAGGTAATCTTTGATAATGAGCTGTTAGTGTAGTTTTATTAATTCAAACTTAACATAGGCTGTATTCTGGTTTGTTAATAAATAAAGCAAGAACTGTGAAGGTATTTAAAAAAAAAAAAAAAAATCATGATACAAATCATGATAAATATAGACTTATCTCTTGTCCTTCTGTTGATATTGATAGGTCCACAGTTCAGCTTTATAAGCAGAGCAAATAAGAGTTAAAAATATTTAGCAATAAAAAGAAATTGCAGACTATGTAGTGGATAATTACTTTTACCTCTACCTGCTCCCAACCCACCCATAACACTTTGAACAAAGGAAACATTGCAAATTGTTAACATTGCAATATTGTTTTTGCAATTAATTGTGACAGCACTCATGTTCATTAACACACAATCAAATAAATTTTATAATTCTGGTGCAAGATATCGCACAACTAAAAGTAGTTATCCTGACAGGCCGAAGTTTGACACACTGTTGATCAGGTTTACATTTTAATCCTTAGAGCTTGTCTTATTCCTCATCAGGATGGTGAGGTCATAGGGATAAATACCATGAAAGTCACACCAGGCATCTCCTTTGCCATTCCATCTGATCGCCTGAGAGTGTTCTTGGATCAGGGAGCAAACAAAAAAAGTAGGTATTGCATTTAAACACTGCTTAATTTTGCCAGAAAAATTGACATTTTGTTTTTATCTTCCCCCAAGACTCCAGACTGGGAGGAGTCTCTGAGAATAAGCGGCGATACATTGGTGTCATGATGCTGACTCTGACTCCCAGGTAAAGTCATGTTGCAGTGTGGCTACAGGAGCCCTAGACCCACAGGTCAACATGTTTTATTTTTGTCACTTTTTGATTTGATGCAGTATTATTGCTGAGCTTAAGCTGAGAGACCCAATGTTCCCAGATGTTACACATGGCATCTTGATCCATAGAGTCATTTTGGGATCCCCAGCCAACAGGTATGGCCAACAAATGTATAAAAGTAAAAAGAAATAATGTATTTTTGTTTTTAGCTATTGAGATTGAAATTAATGGGTTTGGGAGGTAGAGTTGCCACAATAGCTGGCTGATTTTCTTTTACAGCAGGTAACAAAAGTGTTTTTTTCAGGGCTGGCATGTTACCAGGAGATATCGTCTTAGAGATCAATGGGACAAAGGTGAACACTTCAGAAGAGCTCTACGCAGCAGTCCGCAGTAGCGACAGAATAACGATGCTGGTGCAAAGAGGAAATAGCCTGATCCGCCTTCAGATGATTCCTGAGTTCACAGAGTAAAATTAACCGAAGCGCAGAAGACATTGCACTTAGACTTTGAACATAAGCGCTTTTTTTTTTTTCCTTTTTAAAAAGGGCAGTCCACAAAAAAAGAAAAAAGCAGCTTAAACATGTTGAAATAACTTTGTCAATTCTATTACCGTTGAATATGTTTAGACATGTTCTAAATAAAAACCTAATAACAAATTAGACCTATAACATGTTTGATTTATTAAAGCCTTTTTAATGTTAGACTGCAACGAGAAGCATAAAAGACCCAACAGTAGGCCTATGGCATGGATCCTGGATGTTAAATCTACCATTAACTGAGCAAACAAGTTCTGACAACTCACAACTGCTACTACGGTGGTCACAAGTAAAATACAACTTGCTCAGATGCCACCTATTGACAGCATTAGTATGACACACAGTAAAAACCAAAAACAGTTGCTTTATGTTAAAATGCCAATCCTCCTTGATAAGCAAAAACAAAAGCTATGCCAGTATAAGTATGTTACTCTCAAATGTTATACAATTTAAAGAGTCCAAGCTGTGAATTTGAACTGAGCTAATTAAAACTTCCCTGGTCTATGTACAGTAACACACACTTACAGTAAAGTAATTAAGTGACTTGTATTGACTGCTACACAATAAACGTATTCACCATAAACACTGTTTTCTATTAAATGGAGAAAAACATTCAACCACTGTAGGTTTAAAACAATATGTTCATACTTGACTACAGACATCTTGTTAGGTACGAGTACTACAACATACAAGTATGGGAGGAAAAATAACATTGTTTAAATCCCATTAAAACTACTTTAAAAAAGGCTTAATATATATATTGCTGGTAATATTTTTCTTTTAAGAAAATATAAATTGTGCGACTGAAGCTTACAATACGCTGCTGGCAGTAGCGCCAGGTTCTGTGGTGACCTGCTGGAGGTTTGTCAACTGTAGAGGCACTGTGTGCTGATAGACTCCAAAAAAAACAAAGTGACATCTGAAGATGCCCAAATCCCTTGCACCAAAACCCAGATGCTGCTGTGGTGTTTGTGACGGTGGAATGCTGCAGAGATCACATGATGTGCACAAACAGCAGCTATTATCAAACTCATACAGATATATAAATAAGGGGAGTGAGGGGCAGGGAAGGGGTTTAGAGGGAGTGTGAGGGGAGAACTGTAGTGTCCAGTTTAGTCCAGCAGTGAATGGGCTAAGCTTTGACTCAGTTGACATGGTCCAGAGCACGCAGCAGCTCCTCCCCCTGCAGCAGGTACTGTCCCTGTAGAGGTGCGTTCACCTCGCAGTCGTCTCGAGTGAGCTGAGGCAGGGTGAAGGGTGAACTGCTCTCTGTGCTTCTCAGCAAACGACTGGCCATATCTAAGACAAAAAATGTGAGTGGACTTTATTTCCGTTGTTACATGTTATAGTGTTTGTCAAAGGTCTGGCTTATTCACCTGAAGGTAGTATGGTCCGCTGAGCGATGCGCTCTGTTTTTACATGCTCAGATTCAGGAGCCTTTTGCTTTTTAAATGGTTCCAAGAGCAAAGAGCCCTAAGGAAAATATATATATATATTTTTAATTGACAAACTCTCCATTAATATAACATTCAGAACAAAATGTTTAATTTATAACTAATGAATACAAAGAACCTACTTGTCCAATTATTTCTTTTACGTCATTCAGCTTTCGCTTCCGCACTGCATTTGTAGTTGCCTGCGTCCTCAGAGACACCTCCTTGTCCAACTGTGGGGTCCTAAAATGGAGCCATAAATGTGTAGAAGTAATTATATTTAGCCAAATGCATAAATATATGGTGCATTGAGTGGATGTTACCTCTTAGTGATGATGGTAGTTAGATGAAGAGCGTTGACAGGTTCGGGCAGGGCTGGGGAGGCTGTGCAGCTGTCCGATGCACTGACAGGTGAGTTTGGATAACTGTTGGCTTCTTTTGTTGAATGGACAGGGGAGCTCACAAGAGATTTGACTGATCCACAAAACATAGGCTCCGCTGGGGTCAGGCTAAGCAGCTGAAAATCATCATCCATGGGGATGTACGGGGCCAACATCTCCAGATCCAAGTCTTCCATTGCCTATACAAATGACAAGAAATGACAATAAATTAGAATGTCAATAGGAAGTTTGCAAGGTTTGACCATTGACATTTTGTGCAATAAGCCAATGAATGAAAAGCTGGGTCAACAGTAACAACAAAGATCAGGGGTTTCCAACCTTTTTTCCTCAAAGAGCTTCTTTTACAAAGTAAAATTGGCAGAAAGCTACTTGTGTTTGTAACATTTATTCTTAACACAAACAAAATTAACTTTATTTTGCTAGAACATTAACCCTAAACAAAACACAACTTACATTTTGCAATAAAACATAACCATGTCTGTCTCACATGATTGGTTAAACAGCAGCACGTGACTCTAGGTGTGTTCGAGATAAACTGCGCCTCGCCTGGATTGTAGACGAGAGCAGGCGGCCGCAGCAATGTGCGGGAAAAAATGGCTGCGTTTAAGTTGGACAGTTCATGAACAAGACCAGCGTGGTTTGGCTGAGATCACACAGCCTCTTGTCCAAAGTTCAGATTTTACACTTGGTAAGAGTATTTGCTTAATAAAACTAGTTTATAAATGAACTTCTGCTTCAGAACTTGTCTTCAACACACGATTGACTGAATCTACTTATGACACAGTTGATTGTACCATTCTAATTGTTGAGTCAGCTTTGAAAGCAAACAAATCCATTAAGTTTATTTTAATAATGTGTTTATATTTTAGAAAAGCCTTAACAGTTTCCAGTTGGTTTGTAGTCAGTTATTAGTCTACAATAGATTAAAATAAATAAAGGAGGTGGAGGAAAGGGGGGCAGTGAAGTGTCAGCGCTCAGGTCCAATCAGGTGTCACTGCTCAGGCTGACAGGACATCATTTCCCATCATGCACTCAGACCTTGTAGTCCATGCAGGTGAGCGCAGATGGTAAAAAGCAACTGCAGCCGCATAGCTCAAAAACTGCATCCACCTTGGTCTCACGAGATTACCGTTGCTTGGTTACGTCAGAGCAAGTCGACGGCAACTCGGACACTTAAGTAAACGGCATGCACCGCGCACCGATTGGCAGCGATCGTATCTGCGCAGGACTGGCTCATCTCGAACGCACCCATTCCGTCGTCTCACTGCAGGAAGCACCTGTAGCACTGAGATCATCAGATCAAAACGGCACAAGGCTTCCATTGTGTAAAACGGCTTGTTCGCGACCACACCAATGTGGTGGTCACACTAATTCATTAAGTCTTTAAGTCGACAGGTTGGAGACCCCTGATCTATAGAAAATGCTGTAAATCCACGACACTTTGTTGAAGCTGAAGTCATAGTTACCTGTTTTGTAAAGGGAGTTTTAGGTTCAGTATCAATGGCAAACATCTTTTCCACAAAGTCTAGTTTGAATTCAGAGTTCATGTCAGTTTCCATCAAACAATAGTCCAATGGACTCTGCACCTGAGACATAAAGAAATAAAATTCAGCTACTTCATCAGTACATATGAAAGAGCAGTAGTCCTCTTTGGTTTATGCCGAGCCCTATTGTACCTGTGAGGGGCTGTGGCTGGTGCTTGTGCTGCACAGTGCTGGAGCGTAGGCCTTAGCTTTGACAGGCTCAGGAACAGCAGATGTGACGGTAAGAGGCTCGCTGGGCGGCAGCGGGGACAGGGGCAGAGCCAGCTTGTCGCTGCTGGAGGGAAGCATCACATCATTGTATAGAGGAACGTCCTTCGGCAGCTGCATGTCAGAGTCTGTACGACCGGAAAACAAGTTAGACTTTCTCTTGGTTTCTCTATACTCTTTAATGGACTGACTTCTGACCTCTGCACTCACCTGGGCAGCTGAAGTCCAGGGAGATGATAGTGTCCCCTGCAGCGGGGGCCAGCAGAGTGAGGGCCTCGGGCTCTTCTTTGAGTTGATCGTACAGGCAGACAAGTGTCTGGGCCTGTAATGGTTGAGTGAACAGCTTGATCACATCCAGCTCAGGAATCTTCTCCTCTTTGAGCAGAGCTGGAGACAGAGCTGGAGACAGATCTGGAGACAGATCTGGAGACAGATCTGAGCTGCTCTCTTCCACAGACTCTTCTTCCTCCTCCTCTTCCTGTTGCTGCAGCTCCTCCTTCACTGGCTTCATGTCTTCAGTCTGCTCCAGGGACAGAATCAGCTTCTCCTCCTCAATGCCACTGGAATCAACAACCAGACATGTTCATCTTTCTGTTCAACAGTCACTGGGTAGTCCAACTACAGCAGCAGTACCTGAGGACAAAGTTGACACAGACCACACACTGTGGCTGGGAGTTCTTGTTGTTATAGATGACTGTGGCTTGTGTTTCCAGCCATACAAAGCCTCCTCTCTTAGCTAGCATCCGATACTGTCCTGTGCTGACTTGGCCCTTGGCAAATACTAATTAATAAAATATAACATTTGAAAACATTGTTTCTTTAACAAGCAAAACATATGTCAAATACAATGTGTCTTCCATTTTACATTGATGCTTACAGTTGTGATGAGTCTTGGTGAGGTGGTCTGAGTCCAGAGCATGATAGTACTCATACACAGAGCGGTTCAAAAGGTCCTCCGGGTCATACCCCATGAGCTCAGTGATCCTGAACAGACAACACTCAAAAATATAGTCTGCCGTGTAGTTTTAACACTTAACACTAGGTGGCTCTGTCTGACTACGCATAAATTGGTGATAGTAAGGCAAAGTCCTCCTCAGGGAGCAGACTCACCTTTCATCGCAGTAGGTGAACTTCATGTCCATGGTGTGGCGGCTCAGGAAGGTCTTGGTGTCCAGAGGCACCTCGATGTTGGAGGGGTGGGGGATGGGGTCACAGATCAACACTAGGTAGGGCACGGGGGGTTCTTTGTGGCCGTTCGAGGTGTCCTCTGTGGTGTTTTCAAAAAAACGGAGGTGACCAGAGCAGTGGAGCACCTGAGGACGACACGGCACCAATTAGGCATGCCAGGAGCCCCAACTGTTTCTACATGACTGAATAATCATACTTCAAATGATTAAGCTTCAGTTGTCAGAACACTCAATGAAGACTGCGTTACAAATTCTATTGTATAACTGCACTTTAAAACACATCTTTTCATCAGTCGGCCCTCTCTTCAAAGGGAAGGGAGGATTCTGAAGCACCCAATCTTTGTCCTAAAACTGGACTTGCACAATCTGAATGAACATGCTCCATACCTCATTGTTGCTAATTAGAACATAAAAATGTAAACTTCTGTATCTTAAAACTGCTTAGAACACTATGTCCAAATGCTTTTTTTTTTTAAATCAGGATTTGTGCAAAATGCATCTGCTTTGTCCACTGTAACTGTAATGTAAGCTAAACACCAAAGCGGAGCCCACCTTCCATGTGGCCGACTTGACGTTGACGGTGCGGCCTCTGCTTGTAAGGGTACATTTCATTCGGAGAAAGAAGCTGCGCTCTGTATTGGCCTCCTTGGCTTTTTTGGAGCCTGAAAGAACCAAAACAGGAAGGATGTTGTTTCAAAAGAGGAAGTAAGCACATTGTGATTTAGGTCATAGACACACTAACACTTAGCTGAGTCAAATAGTGTTTATGAGCACAGTCAAAATTCAATGAAGGGCGAAAGATCTGACTTAAACCAAACTTGATCAAATTGATGATCTTTCTGAAATGATCTCTCCTAATCTTTTGGTCTGATTGGTCCAGGGCAAGCATGAGTGTGAGCCAGTTTCTCCTCACCTGTTCTGTGGAGCAGCATCTCTCTGAGCTCCTCTTGGTCACAAGGATGAGTGAAGTCAAACACACTGTGTCCCGTCAGGTCAAACTGCACAAAAACAACATCAACATTGTCAGAACTAGGCTGTCAGCAAAATGAGAACTTCTCCAGTCTACTGTAGACAACACTACCTTATCCAATGTCTGCATGTTTTTGAAAATACAGTGAAAATACAAATACACATTTCATGAATATCCTATAAATATTGTTTGTTTGTATTGTTGGTACATTTGAGTTGCAATTACATTTTTTGGTTAGATGTGCGTTTTCACAAAATGGTACTATGCCCGGAAACTGTGAGTATCTGTCAGACTAGATGCACTTTGTTAGTCTCTTTGTTTCATGTCAAGAAAACATCAAAATGTAAAAAACCGTCAAATGTAATCATATTGTTTTAGGGGAAATAGTTTTCATTTATACATTCATTCATTTTCTTCCGCTTAGCCCCGTTACAAGTTGCGAGTGACTGGAGCTTATCACCCTGGACAATGCCCAGCAAGTGGCAGGGCTGACAAAAAGTTAAAAGGCTGGTAAAAAGTTAGTGTTGGTTTGATCCACCGTATTAAAAACTTTCTTCTTGGCTTCAATATTCTCCTTTGTGTTTATTATAAGAGTTTTAAGGAAGTATGAGACCAACCTGTGCCAGCCCGAGGCATTTGTTGATGTTCTCGGAGAGATAGATCATGTCTCCATCTTCAGACAGCACCATGAGGAAGCCTTCCAGAGCTTTCAGATAGGAGCCGTTCAGCTGCACATCCAGGTCACTCTCATCCACTGCTGCCTCCTCTACAGCGGGATAGAGACGGGATAAACAAAGATTCAACAATACACTACATACAGAGCTTCTCTGCATTGAAAGACTCGCAAATGAGGTGATATCAAATCCTACAACAATTAAAAGTGCTAATATTAAAAACCTATACAGATCGATTTATTTTAGTCATGTGTCTTGATCACGCCAGTTTCAGTCTATTATTTTTTTCCCCATAAATATGAGCTTAACATGTCATCTAGACTTAATTATCAAGGATTTTAATAGATGAGAATGTTCTGCTCTGCCTAATCACTAGAAGCCTCTCGCATGGAACCCTTTAAACAGGGCCTTGAGTAAGGACGCCACCATACAGCAATATACCTCCGTCCACAAAAGGGCAGGCTCCAAAAATAGAAATATAAGGAGAAATCCAATGGCAAAGTGAAAAAATATGTTTACAGCCTGGTACAAAAGATGGCTCTGGTCTCTAGAGCCAAGTTATTACTACATGACAACTCTAGAGAGGGTGAAATTTTGATTAATACATTCGTTTATGCTATCTGAAAACTATAGTTTTACTTTTGCAGTCACAGCAGTAAAGCCCAGGTGTAACCACCATTTTATTGCCCTGTGGTAAGAACAATAGTGAATGGGGAGGAATGGGCACACAACATCCATGTTTGTTTACAATCTATGACTAACTCTCGAAAAAGCAATTAGTCGACACTGATGTCAACAAGGAATGCTACCAATAAAACAGAGAAAGTTCTTATTTTAGTGCTAAATATCTGTTAACAGAAAACATAAATGAAAAGCAGTACAAAGTGGATAAATACTGGCAATTCATTCACACAATGTGGATCTCGGCAGAGATAATTACAGAATCTTGTAGGTCTGGCACTGAACTCAGAAAGAAGTTCAAGTCAAAGAGAAAATTAATTTTGGTATTTGTATTTTGTAGATCTGTACATTTTTTTTCATTCAAGAAAAGCATTAAACAGTCCCCCGTTGAGGGTGCAACCGAGAAGATTAGGTAGTGCTTTAAGTGAAGCAGAGTACTGACCATAGCTGAGCAGTTTCCTCATGCGCAAGTAGCTGATGGTCAGTCTCATGATGGAGGCCTTGTCAAGACTGGAGCTGACGCTGTGGGGCAGGGGCAGCTGCTGGGCCAGCTCGTAGAACACCTCCGATTCCTTCCCTCGCCTGCATCGTGCCGCATCCCTGGACTTCTCTTTCCGGCGCTCCGAGCTCACTCTGTGACAGAGAGGTATGAGGTTAGCAACAGTCTGAAAGGCACTGTACAACTATTCTAACAAACCACATAGATGTGGAGAGGCTTACAGCAGTCATCCACTAAAAGCCTGGACTAACCACGACTTAGCTCAACACAATCCATCTGCACACAGTTCAGTGGCTGCTGAGAGCCCAGCCCCTCTGAGCGATTGGCAGAACGGACCAGCTTTGATTGCAAGTCTTGGGGAAAAGCCAAGCTACAGTGCAACACCAATCATTGTGACATTTATATTCAGTGAGGCCAAAGAGGATACTGCAGCGTCACTGAGCACACAGTTAACACTGCTCGAGTATTTTATGTAAGAAACACTTACACACACTCTATACTTTTCTGCTCTCTCTGTTTTAGTCTGAACTGTATTTATCCAGGCATTTGTCCAGGTCCCATGTGACTGTGAACAAGACCTGCCACTGTTTCCAAGTCCACACAAGGCCAACTCGCTCACATTCATCTCATACTTTCTCATGAAAAAGACACTTTCAACTTATTTAAACTCTTTTAATTATTTGTCTATTATTTTGTTACTTGACCTAATGGCTTCTCGATGATTACAACCACCCAACAAAGGCACTTCAGTAACACACAGGGACCCTCTTCAAATAAAGAGCAACCAAACGCCCTTTGAAATAAACAAGACCAACTTTAGAGAAGACCTGATGAGAATTGATCTGCCATGCACTCACTCCACAATGTCCAAGGTTGTATTGATATTTAAGCTTTCCAAACGAGATAATGGAGCAGCTGCCTAAAATTAGCTCACTCTGTTTCCGACCTGGCAGCCTGAGAGAGAAAGGCTTCCCATTGTTAAAGAGCTTTACGGGCAAAACATAGCTCATGCACATGATTCAATTAGTCCCCAGTAGGAAAACATTTAATCCAGAACCAGAGGACAATCTAACACTGTAGTAAATATCCAGCAGCTGTTGATGCTGGTAATTTAATCACTGTTGAGTGTTGGTAAGTGTCTGTCAGTTTAAATTGTTCTTGGACAGTCACCAGAGGGCTCCTGACAGATTATTCATTCTCCAATAGGAAATGCCCTCAAACAAGTAAATCATATCACAGAGATGACCTTGCATCAAAAAAGGTCTCAGAAATCAAACAAACCTGCTTTAATTCATCGTGTGGATGCTGAGGCATTGACAACTATGTCTTCTTGTGGATATTATAATATTAATATTATTGTGCGAAACCTTGGATGCCAACAGGTGCCACGTCCTTCTTGGAATCCCAAAATTATAAAATAAAAAAAATAAAAATAGATTTAGCTAGTGTGCTAATAATTTTAGCATTTATATAATTCCAATGTAATATTTAATAAAACCTAGTCTATTTTTCACAACAGACATCCATTCAAACAAAAATTCAGCATTAACCCTTTATCCACTATTTAAATCTTCAACAATTTTCAACATAATCAAAACATTCAAAGCCATGGTCTTTCCCTCTGAAGCAAAGGGTTCATTTCCTACTGTAGTAAAGGAGAAATTCCAACAAACTTTCAACAACTAGCCTCAGCAATGTCAATGACAATGCCTTCAGCCCCTGCAAAGATTCAAGTGGTACATTGTGTCTCTGGTTAAAGTTAAATCATTTCATAACCAGAATGTAAATGCTAAGAAATATACATTCCAAGTATACATTTATATATAGGTTTATTGTATGCATTTACAATGTACCACCAAGGCCCCAGCAAGTAAATTAGAGCACACACAGAGCAAGCCGGCTGGATAGTCACCAGCACATACCATCTCTTACCAAAAGTTGCTTAACGTACACCTAAAAAAAATAAAAGGAGCGCCGTGTGGCCCTGTTACATAACCCACTAATGCACATCCCTCACAGTATCGGCTGGACACCACTGCCACGGAAAGACTAGTTTTAATTAGTCCCCTTTCTTTCCTAATGAGAGCTAGTGTCATTATATAAACATGTCTCAGAGGCTGCAGTAGGGTTTGGGAGATAAGGGTCTCACTGTGGATACTGGAAAATGACAGTATCCACAGGCTTGTGTCCTGTGGTGTCAGAATTGGGAAAGTCAGTGCCGTTTGGAGAGGCAGTAAACATACGTCTTATTATATAACAGTCCTGTCCCACAAGTAAAACCCCAGCCCAATATGGGATTAACTCCAGCCTGGCATTCTATCAGACTCTGCAGAGATCACATGAATGTTAGTACAACACACTAAAACCATTGTATGTGTGAATTACAGAAATGCAACTTGCATATTGCCACACCATTTTTTATAGTCCATTCACAAAAGCAGCTTCTACTTCAATCTGCATCATTCTGCTTCAATCTGGATCAGACAGGCCTGGGCCTGTCTGTTTTGCTCTCCTTGTTACGATGTTATTATATTGCGAGCACAAAAGGGTTTGTAAGGACGCAAAAGAGACAAAAAGCAGACAACCTTGTTTTCTCTGTTCTCACCTGAGGTTAAATGGGGCAAGCCAATCACAGGTGGACTAATGCTCTAAGTGCTTCAATTCACAGGCATCTCCAGTGACCACTTTGTGATTGGATCCCATTTCCAGCATCTGAAATAAACACACCATTTTCCCTGTGTTTTAAAGCTATTATGAGTGTACAGTGTAATGCACTTCCATTGCAAAATTTAAAGTATTTACTCTAGGGTGCCAGCGGCATCCATCTGTCAATTGAGAAGGGAGTGCGGGCCGCAGGACTGATGTGATCACCTCCGTGTGACACTTCACGCTCACACACACACACACACACTGGGGCCTAGACGAGGTGTGGACAGGGAGTAAACTGGAGTCAGGTCAGCAGCTGATTTGTATGAAACATCCTTTAGATTCCCTCTGACTGGTACAGTATGTGTCACTTTGGCACAGATAAGGATGGTAATATGAAAATTGTAGTATTGCGCTGACCCTCTTTAACAGTATGCCAGATAATCAGGAAAGACTGGAAATCTACTACTCCATCCAATACAAACTGGTTGGAGTTTGTCAATGTCAGGACCCTCTCTTTAAAGATGGAAACCATTCCTGGACTACATGAGCAGATAAAGAAAAAAATAAAAATAAATGATACTTGCTGGAAACTTGCTTTGATACAATATATTGATAAAACTATGTGAAACCCATGTATATGAATTTTTGTCTAATCTATCTGATGCACATTGCTTTTTTCCAAACTATTCATTTATTTGTTTACTTACATTTTTATTTACGGTCTTTTAGATATTAGTAAGAGCCTGGATGTCATTTTAAATGGAGAAAATGGCTGGATGCATGTATCAAAAATGAAAGAAGTTGCACCATGCACATGTATGTTTTGTCAAATAGACATGTTTAAAATATCAGTAAAAAAAATTAAAAATAAATAAATTTAAAAGATTTGTCTTCTCCGTGGTGCAGGACAGAGCTAGCTCATCGATCAACAAGGACAATACAACCGCCTCTTAAGTTGTATGAGTTAAAACTGCATCTGTGAGGTGAACCAAATAAAGAAGTGAATAAATGTGTGTAGTGATGCAAGCGTACAGCCGGATACTGCTACAACAAACAGTATTTCTCAGCTTTCTAAAATCCAAACAGTAGAGTCTAGAGACGAGAGCTGCACCAGTTTTGATCTTTTAAGTCAGGGACTCACTCTTTCACGTGACAAGTTAATCCTTTCCTCGTTATTTGAGAAAATGTAACCGTTTGTGTTTTCTCTATTATTTTTTTTTACAAATAATAGTTTCTAGTGCTACCTTTTAATAACTCGGTTGCTCTCCTGGCTAAGTCCTGTTTTAGTGCATGTGCCGACACAACGACAACCACTGCGTGATATTCAAATGGCTGCTCCACACATGATTCAAATTTTAGGAGCTAGCCAACATTGTTCTTATCTGCCTATTTCAACTCTGGTTACAAGTCCCAACGTGACATTAGAAAGCCATAAACATCATGTTGAGCTACCAGCATCTGTGATACAAGCCTACGTTCACACACAACTCAGGCCAAATTCTACAGACACATCATTCCCTACATACGAGGATAAAACAGGAACAGTCAAAGGGGTGTCTTTGTCTAAACTCTCCACTGTTATCACAATGGTTCATGCTCTGAGACATGGGAATACACCAAGCTGGAGATTGTTTTTTATACTTCCTTCCCTTCATTGTTTGTAAGACGCCTGCCGAGATCTGCCCGATGAGACTGAAGGACGCACACTAATCTAACAAATGTCTTTTTCAAATAATGGAATTTCAAAATGTAAATTAGTCCGGTAGTGAAATGTAGAGAATGCAGTCTAAATCTCCCCCTTGAATCTTTCTCTGAGCACTGTTGGTTTTCCCTGTAGGAACTTCACTGCAGAGACCTTTGGACCTTTTGACTTTTATTAAACAAAGTCAAACTAAACTTGCTACAAACCAACATAATTATTTGATGTGCTTTATTAGACTTATCTGTTACTGCTGTGTGCATATAAAGCACACTTGCATCAAGATCCAACAACATCTTGCTTCCAGCCCTGCATAAAAACGCTAATTGAATGTCTCGAGGCAACCTGTAAATTGCCAGTTCAGTAAATGGCTCCACACTTGGCCACTCCTATTGACGTCAAGCCCCAGTGATTAGGAGATGAGACGGAAATAATACCACGCAACTCACAGGGACAGACTGCAACACAACAAGCAGCACTTTAATCTGACATAAGAGAAAGGATGGCATCACACCACCACTGGACAATGTTTTTAATGGCACTGAAAACAACCTCAGAGTTTTATCGGAGAGTTCAAGTCTTACACCAAATTTGAGTCATCGGACAAAAAGCCCAGCCTTTGTCGCCTTAGTGTTTGATGAGATACTCGGAACACAAAGTATATAACAAAATAGGTGTACATTGAGTCAATCTACTCATTCAAGTGTTATCACGTTTTATGGACAGAATATCCTTAATACAGGGATAGTTTCCCACATTCATATTGCATTAACACACGATTGGTAATAATTTAAAGTATTTTTGTTCACTTACAATATGAATTCAAAATATAAAAACGTGTGACAAAATATATTATTTATGTTTGTGTCAGTTTAACTTACTACCATGTCACACAAACCCATTTGGGATAATTTTTCAAAATTGAATTGAAGTAAGGAAGTGTATTCAAGGTCAAAGAAAACTTACCTAACCACATCACAACAACATGGTGGATGGGGAATATTTCAGAATAATAACAATATTAATGCAAATACAAAGACTTTTGAAGTTGACAAGATGTATGCTCAAGCAACACCAAACCGCATTTAGAGTAAAAGTTATTACCTGTATATATATATAAAATAAAAAAAGAGAGACAATTACTCAGGAGGCAAAGTTGGTTGCCTGTTACCTTGATGTTTCTCAGTAGAAAGCCCAAATGGCAGACTTAACCATTTTATAAAAATGTCTAAAACAGTGGAAGTTCAAATGGCACCTATTTTGTAGAATGACTATACTTCTTTATATTAGGACCAGACCTAGACTATTTCACTCTCCGTCATTTTGACAGAGCTAATTTTTATACTTTAATAATACTTATACTAGCTTTTTGTATTACTTACATTTTAAGAGGAT
The DNA here is from genome assembly GCA_024349245.1 of Neodontobutis hainanensis. Taxonomy (NCBI): domain Eukaryota; kingdom Metazoa; phylum Chordata; class Actinopteri; order Gobiiformes; family Odontobutidae; genus Neodontobutis; species Neodontobutis hainanensis. The sequence continues at coordinate 1,760,307 of JALDNG010000025.1, forward strand.
AGGCTACAAGACGATCGTAGGACAGATTATTTGTTTTATTTACGAACAACAGATGAACAAAAATGGCACGGATTAAAGATATTTTGTGCTTGAAAAGGTAGGTATAGAACACAGTACATTACACAATATGATTCCAACTACAAAAGGATAAAATAAAAATTAACTGAACTTAATTCAATTGCTGTTTTGTAGATCTGTCTGCACTGTTCAGTGTTGTCTGTTTTTCCGTCCTTCATCCTCCACTATAGCCCAAATATTTGTCCATTTTAATGGGAATATCAAAGCATTTTAAGCAGATCATTTTCAAAAAATACAATGCCATCAAACTCTTAAACCATTTCATGCCTAGTCTCTTCACCATCCTGCATTAAGATAACATGAATTTTAAGCCAATTATCAGGCAAAACAGGAATTGGATAAACCGCAGAACATAGTGCTGTCATACCCTCTACAGCTGCGGTGATTCTACAGGCTTTGAAGACTGGGTGATAAGGATTTGAGGCTCTCAGGGCACTTTTACAACTTCTCTGACCATCCGAAACCTTTTACAGCTCCAATTTGTTTGGGATCACACTGAAAAATAGAATAACATTCTCTTACCTGTAAAACCACATTGTAGCATCCAAAAACTGGAGCACAAACCAGAGGGAAATAATATTTCACCTGTCAATAGTCAGAGGTCAGATGTTTTTTGATGTGATGCTTAAGTCAAATCCTAGAGCTGACAGTGTGGACCAAAGAACACAGCAGACTTGAAGGCCATTACACTTAGCCCTCACCAGTGTAAATATTTTTTCTATATTCTTGCAAATATAAGCATGGGGAGTTTACCTACTTTATAACACTAGAAAACCACAGGGGTCTTTATCTAAACTGACTTTCCATGCTGTCACCTTGGCCAAAAGTGGACAGATACATCTGAATGTGTAGCATACATTTTTACCAGATAAAAACTCAGTTCAGACACTCATACCAAGACCAGCTTCATCATCAGTAGTAAGTATTTAAAGAGAAATTACCTAGTGCTTGGATCATGCTCACAACAGGCTGTACAGAGCCCTGCAATACTTGTTTTTCAGAGGCAAAAACAATAGTTTAATATTATTTTATAAAACATTTTGACATTATCTACATTTTGTATTGCAACAAGTATAATTCTTACAGTAAATATTGCCACAGTGGAATATATAAAGCTCTATTTTAGAGCACAAAACATTCTAATAGTATTATTTCTTTCAATAATTGATACCAAGTTAAAAACTTAAAGTTATTCTATTTTGTTTTGGAACATCTGAAGATGTATTGGTGTAAAAATACTGGTCAAAAGCTTCAGCCATTTTGAGAATATGCATACATTTTGTATTAAGGATCCACATTTTTCTCATTAATTAAAATAAAATGCAATGAGAAGATTATAATGGCTTGAACCCCGGTAATGTCCTTAATGACGTACATCAACGACACCATTCACCAACATAATAAAGTAGAGTTGGCTAGCAGGCTGGCAAACAACAAACCGCGTTTAATCGACAAACTTAAACAGCAAATATCGTTAAAATGTGTATCTACTCGTTAGTATAATCTTTAAGTGATTAAAACGTCGGGTTTAATTGTGTTTTCCGCTAGCTGTCCGTGCTAGCTCTTAGTCGTGGATAACAGCGTCGCTAGCTAACGCGTTAACTCAAGCTAAACTACCGGATAACCTTGAAACAAAGCCCATATCCCTCGAGCACATTTCTCAATAAAAACCTAGTTGTGTGTCAGACACATAAACAGACAATATATATAGACTATATAACGCTAACATTACCTTTTTTTTTCGGGTACAATTCCTGTGTCCATTTCAGGACGAAGAGGACTTGAGTTGAGTCTCACTATCGCAATCAAGCTGTATCCGGGCCCGCTGAGAAAATAATAAAAAATCCACGAGTTTTTTCTGCAGACACGATCCTCAAATCTCTAACCAGGACTTGTTTATATTCTGTAAGTTTCTGTTAAAAAAAAAACTATTTCATCCACAGAATCCCTCACTCTTCTTCAAAGACAGTGCCACGCTGGAGAAAGGTTGCTGAGACAATGTTGCGCCGTTCAGAAGCTGAGGCTCCTCCCCCTGCAGGCGGGAGCGCGCAATCACATGCCTCTACGGCCGTGGACGCGCTGCTGAAACCGGAGACTTTCTCTGACGAAACGAGCTGTGTAATATCCTGGCTCTGAGGAGGAAAGAGAAAACACACCAGTGCAGCTCAAGATGAGGGTCACAACAGCCAAATATACGCCTTATTGATTAACGGGATTAATTACATTTAGAAAAGCCTGCATATTGAATAGTCTGGTAGGCTACTTTGTTCAAAATCAATGACCAACAGAAAACAGTGGTCACTAGATCATTTTCAGTCCTTCAAAAACTTCTAAAGCATCATCTTTTGTTAGGTATTTCTCAAGCTTCAAATGCAGACATTGAAAACATGTCTTACAACTGCTCAAAGGTTCTGTCAGGTAATTTTTCACTTGTAACAGTCTTACATTTTTACGTTTTATAAACCAATTGAGGTGGGTAAGAGGAGACTGTCATGACAACATTGAGCATACTGAATGTTGTTAGATAATATGAATGTGAGTGGTTTGTATTTACTTTCAAATGTCTCTTGTTGACAACAGCATGAATAATTTTACTGTACTCAAGTGGCAAACAGGCCCACTTCCAGTACAAAAGGACTGAGGCAGTATTTGAAATGAAAGGGTCACCCAAAAGATGTGCCAATCTCAGGGTTGAAGCCATCCTCTGCTGCTTATAGTTGTTCCAATTGTTAAAGGTTTTCTACCCATCTTCTTGAAAAGTGACAGACATTTATAAAAGTTTTTACGACAAGTAGCCAACTTAATGTTACTACTCTGCGTAACACTACACAAGAATTATTACTTATTATACTATTTAGTTCATATTTTCGCCTGGTTACTGAGGAGGGGTTTTGAACACAGCCTCTTACAAATCAAAATGAACAATAATAATTTCATTCAGGGTGAAGGTGCAGAAATTCAAAAACAGAGAGCGATACTAAAATAAAACCTTTTAAATCCCTGTAGAACTGTGTTACACATCATTGCATAACTGGTTACACCTGCATCAAATGCAGAGGTCACCCGAGGAACCATTTAATTCTGGCTAATTTAGAGTTTGAGTGTCTGTTGTAGATTATTGTATTCCAAGCAAATGGTCCAACCTATAATTAAAATCTCTTGTCTTTATGAAAAGATATCAGAGTATTAACTATATGTGCATTGTAGCCTTGTGGGAATAGTTAAAAGAGAATATTGGATAATGTCAACTCAGAGTAACTCAATCCTAAGTTAATGTGGGATGTACTTTTGGCTGATTTCTTAGAGTGCACATTAGAAAAATCACATTCCCACGGGGCGTTATTACTAACAAGGGGATCTTTTTAACTGTCTGCTGCTGCGTGTATCCATCAGAGAAGACTGCAGGGTCAAACTGATTTAATCACACGGGCCACACAGACCGAGGGCAGCCATCACTTATTCTCTGTTGAAAGCTTCAACAAGGCCACTACATCTTTCCTCTCATTTGGACCTAACCTGGAAAAAACTACATCAATGAAAGGCTGAACAAACGTTTAATGAGGTTTAATCCAATATCCTATTCTTTCTATAGCACACAGCAGTCATCTTTGAAAAGAAAGGTTTAGGGGAGATTAGTGAGCTTGTGTTAAGCCGCTGAGATCATGCACTCCTACTTTTGTTTAAATTAAAGACTGGGAGCAGCTGAATAATCTCTTGCTCAAATGCATTTCTTGTAAATAAACAAAGAGTGTAATAATTCTGGTGCTGTCCTTTTGGCTATTCTTTCCTACAGTCTTAAAATAATCTGGACAAGTTGTAGTCTCGTGAGGAGATACACAGATGTGATGAGGAGCCTTCCTGCTTTTGACCCACAGGAAAAGTCCATCTCCAATTGGAAGGTTGAGCTTTGTTTATCTGGACACATTTAGAATAAAGTAATGACTGTGTTTATATGGAAAAGGATATTTTATACTCCCAGTGAGACGTTGGCGTGTAAACACTGTTTTCTAATGACCCTAACCTGATTAGGGTCACATTTGGGCTAAGTGGGAAACGACTCCGGAAGGCTGCTGCACAAAGTGAGCAGAACAAACTCAGAGTTGTTAGGAGTAAGTTTTGAGGTGATAAAAACTCACAAATTCAACCCAGATTACTTTGGGTTCCTTAGTTTCAAGACGCTAAACTTTCTCTCCGAGGCTCGGTTTAACCCTTAACCAATGATCACTGGGTGTACACATAAAAGTCAGACACTTGATGAGCGCAAAATAATAAATATATAAAAAAACTGATCATTGTATACATTTGTCCATTGTTTTAACATATACATGTAAAAATATGTATGAATTGTTGTCACATTCTTTATATTAAAAGGTACAACTTAAATTCAAAAATACTGTGGCAGCAAATAAAAATAAAATATAAAACAGTATTCAAAGTTTCTCCTCTGAAACAAAAAAACAAAAGTTAAGGGCCAAGACAAAAGCTTCAGTTGTGAGAAAGTGTCAGACTAATGTGACTTTGCTCATAGGCGATTGGTCCAGTTTTATTTTCTTTTTCTCTAAACCAGAATAAAACCGGCTCCGGAGCACAAGCTGTATGTTACCATGGCAATCAAATCCACTCAAAACCTGGGTTACCTTGGTAAAAACCCCAAAACCCAAAAGTTTTGTGCAAGTGTGTGGAGTATGCACATCTTAATAACATTATTTCAGTGACTATATGGACATACAGATTTAGCTTGCTCATATTTTATAGTCTCTTTCAAAGTGAGCATAAACAGCTCAGTTTGGTTTCTTGTTTACACTCAGCTGCTAAATAAAGCACCTCAACAGACGACCAGCCTGTGTGACTGCTTTGTTCAGGATGAATGTTTGTCTCCCTCCGGCTTTTTAAACACTCAGCAGACTTGACAAAAAAGACTTTCTTTCATTTGCATGAACAATAATGCCCCCCTCAGTGAGTTTCTCCCCTGTGCACAGACCTGGGAGATTTCAGACCTGTGTAAAGAGGGAGACTGTTTAAAAGGGCAAGGCCAGGATTGATTACTGTGACTGCTGAGAAGCCTTTGGGCAAATAACCACTTGGCAAGCAGTTAAAAACCAGATTCAGCAGGTAACAGTGAGCACACATGGTGAAATTTTCTGGTTACTGTATGCTGAGTCATCTCTGCGGATAAATTCTTGCATCATTCTCAACATGCCTCAGTGACCCAATAAAGTAGGCCATAGTCTCTGACACAGATTCTAGCTTTTCACTTTTGGGGAATGGAAGCGTTTATTCAGTGTGTGTTGGCATGTGGACATGTGTTTTCTTCTAACATAACCGACAAACTATTTTGGGCTCAGGCAGTGAGTGTGTTTTCTTAGAATCTAAACTGATCTGGTCTTGAGAATTTTTGTAAAATAAGAGTGAAAACAAACCACACTTTTCTGCTTCAAATATGCCTTTTCATTTTAGAAGCAAACTTCATGTGTAAAAAGCATATGTACAATTAAAAGTCAAAAGTCAAAAAAGAATATTTTTAAGTGACAAGTTGAAGAAGCTCATCACGTAGAGCTTCAGTTCTTGTAAAGTCCTGGTAAAATCTGTTTGTCTGCCTCGGTGCCCTCACACCCTCACGTCTGTGGGGAATGTGACAGTGCCGTACCACTCTGCGTACAGTCAGAGGTTGCACTGCCGCAGGACAGAGCTGATCGCCAGTCCTCAGCTCTCCAGCAGCTCTGGGGAGGTGAAGGAGAAGTCCCTGAACTCGTCCTGGTTCACCGAGGGGATCAGAGGGTCCTCAATGGGCGTGAGGGTGGGCTCCTCCTGCGTGAAATCTGGGTCAAAGTTGTTCACATCCTCAGGGGTTTTCTAAAACAGAGAATAGGTCTTGTTGAATATAGTGAGTATGTCATCGAGTACAAATCATCAAAGCAGTCAATACAAATGAATGCACTGGGCCTGATTTAACACCTCAGACAGTGAGATCTAATCTATACTGTAACCTTTGCAAAAACTATACTATCGATACATATTACTATCTAACAGCGACCAAAAACCCTATAGTATGCAGACTGGAAAAAAATTATTAAAAAAAAATTTCACAGGAATTAAGAAATGGAATGGCTTGTAATTTATTGGGATATTGCACAACTTGAGCTCTCGGCAGTTAGACTTCCTTCCTTTTAAACTGACTTGTTTCTTTGGAATGGTAATGGCTACAGTTGTGCTCGTATGTTTACAGAGAATTTGTGATTGTGATTGTTTGGCGATTTTTCAGAGAATATGAATGTGAATATAAAAAAACGTTTCACTTATATTTACTGTTTTTAAATCATAATGACAACAGAAACTACCCAAATGACCCTGATCAAAAGTTTACATACCCTGGTAATTTTGGCTGATAACATGCACACATGTGGACACAAAGAAGTTTGAATTGGTACTAAAGGTAACCATCCTCACCCGGATCTGTTTGCTTGTAATCAGTGTGTGTTTATAAAAGGTCAGTGAGTTTCTGGGCTCCTGACAGACCTTTGCATCTCTCATCCAGTGCTGCACTGATGTTTCTGTCTGAGTCATGGGGAAAGCAAAAGAATTGAACTGTATAAAACATGAGAGGGATTAAAAAAGCTATCCAAGGAATTGAGAATGCCAATCAGCACTTTTTAAACTCTAATTAGGAAGTGGAAAATGAAAAGGTCAGGTAGACCACCAAACATTTTAGCCACAACTGCTAAGAAAATAGTTCGGGGTGCAAAGAAAAACCCACAAATTACTTCAGCTGAAATACAGGACTCTCTGAAAAAAAGTGGTGTGGCTGTTTCAAGATGCACAATAAGGAGGCACTTAATGGGCTACATGGTCGAGAAAGCCATTACTACGCAAATGGTCAAGTCGACCTGTCATTGGCTACAGCAGCATAAAGTGAAAGTTATGGACTGTCCATCTCAGTCTCCTGACCTCATAATCATTGAGCCACTCTGGGGAGATTTCAAACGTGCAGTTCATGCAAGACAGCCCAAGAATTTACAGGAACTGGAGACTTTTGTCAAGAAGAATGGACAGCTTTATCAAAATAAAGAGAAAATAAAGAACCTCATCCACCACCAAAAAAATACTTCAAGTTGTGATTGATGTTAAAGGTGGCAATACATGATTTTATGAACTGGGGTATGATCAGGGTCATTTGGGTAATAAACACCATTGTTTGACACTAAATGGCTTTACCCAACCACTAACTATGAGTGAAAGAAAAGTTTTTGTGTTATCATTCAAATTCTAATATTAAAAATAAATATTTCTTCCAGGGCCAGCCCGTGTTTGTCCGTGAACTGTTTAAAAGTCAGACACCTCTGTACCCCTTCTTTCTTATATATCAAAAATTCCTACCTACTAGTACTAGAACAGTCTCCATGAATATGTAACTGATGTCATTGTGTTTACATTTTAGAACTTTACCATGGAATCTCTTACATTAGTCTGTCCCTAAATGTCTGGGGCTTGTCTTTGGGTGGACTTTATTACAACCTACTAATATGATTGTATAACCTGCTTTTAGCCACAAGGTATAATACTTCAAACATCACTGGTGCAGACATCTCAGCAGCTATAAACCTACAATCCTCGGCTTGAAGGGTGGCTCTATCTCCTTTCGGTTTAACTTGTCCCAGTCGATGGCGGAGAAGAAGGCGTGGCTGGTGACGGCACTCTCCCCGCCCTCAGAGGCCATGCAGCCCAGACGACGAGCCGGGTTCTTGGTTAGGAACTGTGGCAGACAACAGGAAATAAGTCACCTCCTGGACTTTATGTTGGGTCATTAAAGAAAACATGTCAAACCTAACCCCTGACCCAGTTAAAAAGTTGGATATTGATAACTTCAGACCCAGTTGGCTAATTAATAATAGGTCTAAATGTAAGTAATATAAAATAGTGCAGGTGCTTTTCTGTAGACATGGAACACTAGAGTCTAGAGTAATAAAAACTGAATTGTTTGAAGTAACTGCAGACTTAAATTAAGCAAATAATAGTTTTCTTTATTTTTATTGTACAAATTATATTGCTAAATTTTATTTTTGCAGTAAAAAAATACTAACCTTTTAGGATGTATAAGCACACAACAAGACAAATGCTGTGGCATTACTCACCTGGGACTCTACACCTTTCATAAATATCATAGTTGTAATGTTATTTTGCATTTGTATTCTCATGGGAAAATTACAGTTAGGCCTACTTAGTGGAGTATCTGTCAAAACAGGCACACTTTGTCTTTGGAAGAAGGGTTATTTTTCTTGTTTCGTGTCAAGAAACCTGAAAAGTTTTATCATTTTCAGCCTCCATATTTTGAGGGGTAAAATGTTAAAAAGTTTTAAAAGCATAAAAAACAAACTTAAACCTCCTTAATAAAAAAGAAAAAGTTTAAAGTTCCCTTATTGCATCAATAAATAAATGTTGCACACAATATACTCACAGATGCCTCACAGTCCTAGAGAAGTACACTTGATACATATTATAATAATACCAAGTTAAAAGTGATGATGTGTTATACGTTTAGTTTATTTCATTTTGTGTTTATAAATCTTGTGGGAGGTTTTAGAAGATATTTAGAAAATATAGGGGCTAATTCTTTACAGCACCAATCATTCTTCTGATTTGTGATTGACAGATGTGATGTGAAGCACCGCCCCCTTGTATTACTATTGGGGCTAACTTTATTCAGCCCAGAGTCCTGAATGTGGGCAAACACAAAGACCTACAAAGTATCAATGGGCCTCACTGTACTCCTGAGAGAGTGTGGAGGGTCAGGTGACTGGAAGAGCTGGACATTATCATATATTTAAATTAGCTTTAGCCTCAGAAAGGTGGTTGTTTGCTTTAAATCAGCCTTTAATTTCTATGAAACAGCTGCAGTATCCAGTAAAGAAGTAATTTCTGAAAGTTGCATTACTATAACTTATTGTCCCAAATGTGAGTGTGTTACATTAGCGTGAACAATTGATGTATCTATTTACCAGCCCACCCTCCCTACATTAGCACCAGTTGTCACTGAAAGCGAGTATCCCCTACTCCTCCCTTAAATCAAACTGTAGAATGTAAGTACAAACAAACAAAACCACTGTCAGAGTCCAACCTTTTTACTGCGTGTCGTTATTTGCCTTGGGGGGAGGAGAGGTGAGTGACGCACATAATACTCAACTAGTTCAGACCAGACGCGTTTGGAGAAATACCAAATTGGACACAATCCAAGATGACATCCAGTCACACCCGAATTTCCAACTGAACACAGCACACATACACCGGCTTATGTCTGGCTCCTCCCTCAATACCTCAGCCCAGCACTTTTCACAAGTTTAAATGAGGACAACCAGGATGTCTCTACTTCCCAGTGCAGCACAATCAAACAATGCATCACCTGTTGGCTTCTGAATGAGCAGCCAGTGAGCCAGCTCTGAGCTCTTGTAGGTGGGACGGGCCAAAACAAACACATAACAGGACATTAACTGGGGTGAGCGTTCTTTGGCCACTTCAGGGCTGGCAGACACTCAGACAGTGACAAAGCAAACTAAAGAACCCATGTTTTTGCAATGACAGCAGCCTTAACTCCGAGGAAAGATGAATATGTCTCTTCATAATAGCTCCAGACACTAGCTACTGAAGACGTGACCTAAACAACACTGGTGCCCTGCTCCAGCAGACGGGGAAAGATGGTTTCTGATAAAACAAGAAAAGCATATAGTTATGTTTTAATTATACACAGCAGATATGCATCATATGTATGGATTTATCTGCATTTAAGTAAGATGTTTTGCCTGACAGCAGCTCGACCTCCCTGGCATGTGGCCTGCAGAGACTTGACTGTAGTTGGGAAAGTTGATAGAGATGTGAGACGCTACATTCTTTTGCACAGAAAGACTAGGAGACACAAAGCTAATGCAGCGGGCGGCACGCAGGGTTAAGCTGTGTCAACTGCTGCAGTGTGAAAATGGAAAAAAAAAAAAAAAACAGAACGGCTGAGCAGCAGGGGGTCAATGAGTGCACATTTTCACTGGACCACAAAACTGAGGAGAAACTTTTCCACTCAGTTTGATGCCATCTTTCCGAGGCTGCACTTAAGCCCTGCCATCTTCACCAACAGAGCTGCTGTGTCAGCTGCAGTGAAGAAATGAGAAAAGACATTTTTACTGCACTAAGCAAATACAAAAACGTATTTGCTGTATTTTAGTAATTCAATTTAAAATGACTACATAGAACTGAAGAGTATTTATGCGAGTTTGTTTGGACATGTACCTCTTATGCAACTGAAAAAGGAAAAAGCCATATTCCTCTTAGAGATTTTTTATGTGTGTTGTTCTGCGCCATGAAAAAAAAAAGCTATAATATAAGAACAGGCTAGTGAATGAGTAAAAAAATATATATATATATGGCTGCCCATTATTTTCAATGTACTTTGCTCATTGGCAAAGGATGCCAAAAAAGTTTTTTGGCTTCTGGGTTTATTTACGTGTTATGTGGCCCATAGAGTGTGATCCATTCTGACAAATGGGCACGAAGGTAGATCAGTGACAAGTTTTGTTATTTTTTTTGAGAAAAAGTTGACAAATTCCGACCATTTTGTCAGTTGTAGGTGTACCGTCAGCTGAATACCAGCCCTTTGTTTTTAAATTGCACTCTGTGGGGAAAGCCCTTTTTCACTGCAATACCTCGATTGAGGGAAGGAGGACAAACAAAGGAGCTTGATATGAAATAAATTAAGATATGACTTTTACAATGTAGCACTCCTGATCAAAAGAATATGAGGTATGGATATAGTTACATTAAGTATAGTAGCAAAACTCTCTTATTAGACAGGCCATTTTACAATTCTCACAAACAGGGTCTGAGGGCAAATTAGACTTTTAAATCTTGTTTTTTCACTGGGATAAAAATATGACATCATATTAACATACATAAACTATTATGATAATGAAGATTAGATAGACACTTTATTTAGGTTAAGGGACATTTGGGTCTCCAGCAGCAACTGTTAAGGCACACAGCTGCAAAGTAAAGCAAAACACAAGGTAATAGACGAGTCGATCTGAAGCAAAGGTGCAAGCATTATGTGGACAATCATAAAGAAGCACTGTCCAAAGACAGGCATGTAGGCGAACTGGAACATTTTAACTGCTCAGAGTAAACCAACTGGGTTGGTTGTCTGCCAGCATGTGTGGCAGAAATTAAAGAAAAACCCGGCAGTAGCTCAGTGGTAGAGCGGTCGCCCTTCAACCGGAAGGTAGGCGGTTCGATTCTCACTCTCCCCACAGATCATACTGTCATTGTGTCCTTGGGCAAGTCACTTAATCCACCTTGCCTCCAGTGGCTGTAACACTGATAATTACTGTAGAACTACGTAAGTTGCTTTGGATAAATGCGTTGGCTAAATGAATAAATGTAAATGTAAAAAAAAAATCACTCACAATATTTGACTCTGCCTCTTGGCACAGCACATGTTGTAAAATCTAAACTCATACGAGGTGTAAAAGCTGCAGCACAGGTGGAACACAGTTTCTGGTAATATGAAATGATGAAGCTGAATCTACATGTTGTGCAACCCTATAGCTTACAAATGGAGTTCTGTGATTTTGTCTTCACTTTTCTTTTGTATCAGAAAAATGCAAACAGCAGTGATTCAGCTTTAATTGACTGGAGGCCTAGGTTTTTTGGCTGGTTGACTTTGTAATCACTCTTACAAAAGCTTACATAATAAAAAAGAGGACAGAACTAGACGTATATTACATAAAAATACATGGCCACAAAATAGAATTTTAATCTTTTAAGTCCCAATATTTTTGTGAAGGTTGTCAGCCATCCAGGACATCTTGAATCAAAAGCATCTGGACTCAGTTTTCAAGGTGAAGACAGAATTGATAAAGTCTCTTGGAATTAGAGACGAATTATTATACTTAAATGGCGTCTATGAGCTACAATGTAGATATGCTTTGTTTAATGTGTGAACTTTAAAGGAACAGATTGCGCCTCAATTTTAAGATGTAGATGTTCCTACATTTTTTTTTTCAGTCATCTGTCTTGTGTGTTGACAATCATAGCCCCATTCAAATCCACTTACAACAAGATTTACATAATTGTGCACAGGACACAAGTGAGCAAAGGGGACTGTCCCAGTGTCTTGTGATTTGTGTTAGAACAACAACAGGCATATGAGTAGAACAAGTGCACAGGAGGCAGGAGGAGATGTCACTGTATTTATAGTTTGTGAGCTGGGGTCTGCCACTGGACCAATATAGTTATGCAAGAGCAGAACAGCTGGAGTGGGAGCCCATAGAGGGTCAGGCTTAAGGACAAATGAGAATGACACAGGAATGTTTGCATTGAATGCTTGGAAAATGGGGGGCACAGTGTTGTTTTCTTTAGTTACATTCAAAGACAGGATAAGAGTAAAGGAACACAGTGAATGGAAACGGTAAAATCCCTCACTGTAAGACAACATTTAGACAGAGACTTCCTCCAGAAAGAGTTGTAAACTCCCAAACTGCTGAGATAATGAATGGTCAAACATCCCAAATCTACTGTATAGAGAGAGTGTGGCAGTGCAGATGAAAATCAGGTTCATGTTTTAAAGAGCTGACCGAAAGTGAGACTGTGGACCTTTCCTTAACTTTAGTCTTTGTTTAGACTTTTCCTTCACTTTAGTCTCTTGTCTCCATAAACTGCAGCATGCTCTGTTAAGGCAGTACAACTCAGGCGGTAACAGAATAAAACATGGTCAGAAAACAGCAGACAAGAAGGCAGAAAAAAAGCTCAAGCTTGAGCCTCACAGACACAGTCAGTGGGTTGATGGAAACAGTGACCATCATCTTAAGACGCGTGTTTTCTTCTTCTTCTTTTTTATAATTTTTAAAATATTATTATATACTTGTAGCTTTTGTCTATTTTTAAATGGTGAAAAGTGTACAATATTGTGTAATTATGTTGATTATTGAAAAATGTATTAATGTGCATGGACACAATTATGTAAATCTATGAAAAAAAGAATGAAGGCAATAGAGCAGATGTGTCAAACATGTGGCCCAGGGGCCAGAACTGGGCCATGGGATAAATTTGTAAAGTGCAAAAATTACACACAAGGCATTAACTGTAATTTTTTAATTAAAGCAACTGCTATTCCTAACTGGTCCAACTGCTTTTTCCACTGGGGTTGCACTTTTTTAGTCAGGGGAGGGGACACACAACACTGAGACCCACATCTAAACAGCAGATGGCAGCAATTCGCAATCTAGTTTCATAAATGCAAATGTTTACCTTAGACTCGAGCCGAATACCTCGTGTTGCTTTGAAAATGTCCCAACTCTTTTCGACTGATCTATTTCATGGTCGCCATGATAAGAGCTGTCTGAATTCCCACTTTAGTAAGGAAGGAGGTTAAGAAAGGAGCTTCAGTGCTTCCTTTCAAATCTCCTTTAGCATTGGGACCTCTGGACGTTCCTTACTGAACAGCAGGAGCTTATAGGCATCCCCCAATTTATTGCGCAACCACTCAAACATTTTCCGAAAACGTCCGACTGAAGCCAGTCTCCATGTGATAAGTTTTTGATAAGTTTAAAGTGACTGTGCATCAACCATTACTTCTATAAATATCTGCATATGCATATGCAGTTTATAAAAGACACTGCTCTAGAGCCACATCGTCTTATACCTCACGTTATATTGTTCACTGTTAACGCTCGCTGCAGTAAAACACTATTTGCGCAGATTTGTTACTATTTTGAAATTTTAAAAAAAGCTACGTGGCTCATTTGAATAAATCCACAACGGCAGTCCTCCGTCCGCCAGAGGACAGTTGGATGGGATTGTTGTTTAATATGTCTGTTTATGCAATCTGAAAACTATTGTTTTACTATGCAGTAACAGCAGAAAAGCCTGAATGTAAATGCCATTTTATTGACCTATGGTAAGGCCAATATCAGTGAATGTAGGAGCAATGAGCTCTCGCTATCCAGTATATTTACAATCATTGGATGTGTAGTTTTTATTAAGCCGCTGCGCGTCAAGTGGAGACGTATAGTGGGCAGCACAAATTTAGGAACTCAAGTTACTAAAGTAAATGTTGTTATGGACTGTATTAAGAAATAAAAGACTCAACACTGTTTCTACTTGCACTGGACAAACTGCTTTCATTACTCATTCAAGCCACAATGTGATTTAAAGGTCCGATTGGTCAATTGAAAGCAGCAGTGTGAATAAGAGGAAAAACACTTGGCTATCCTCCATTATCCTTCGTGTTTTATGACTCATTACAGATTAACTTTATGATCCAAACTGACCGCTTTGAGGATATTGACCGCCTCGGTGCTGAGCCATGACGCGTACACGATCTCCTCATTCAGGATGGACTCAAACAGGTCATCTTCGTTCTCGGCTTCGAAGGGGGCGTGTCCCGACAGCATCTCATACAGCAGTACCCCAAGGGCCCACCAGTCAACCGAGGGCCCGTAAAGCATCTCCTGCAGGATCTGTGGAGACATGTCCTGGTTTAAAGTCATCAGAGCACATGGAACGTGTGGGATTAGTGGGTCATCAAGGGACATAAGATTAATTGATTGTACAGTGTTTTAAAGTTGAATGCAGTGGATAGTCTTTGTTCAGTATAGCGTCTGTCCTATTGTTTTATTTTTTTTGTTTTTTTAGTGCAGTGTACATTAAGCCTGAGTGCTAACCACTCAGAGTATGTCTGCTGTTGCTCCACTGCTTCAACCAGAGTCTCCAAACCAATACCTATCGTTTAGTTTAGTTCTCAAGACACATATGAGCTCTTTTTCTGCCCTCAACAGATACTGCAGCATAAAATCCAAGCCATTACCAGCTGACAAAACCTCTGCAGCAGTTTGTTGTTTACATTTAAAATAAAGCTGGTTATAACCTTTCCTATAATGTGCATCTGTATTTACGGACCAGTCCAGCTTGTTGTCCAGATGCACTCTAAGATATTTATAGGTATACACTATTTCAATGTCTTCTCCACTGATGGTCACAGTTTAAACAGTTGGAGTGTATTGCACCTAAAGTCAATAACCATCTGTTTTTAGTTCTTTATAAGCTCCTGCCACTATAGCTGTGTCAGAGTATTTATGAATGTGGCAGGACTCAGCATTATAATGAAACTCTGTAGTGTATAACGTACAAGATATAAGAGGACTGGAGCAAGACCAGTACCCTGAAGAGCACCTGTGCTAATAATGACACTCCTGCTTATACTGTATATAAAGAGTAAAGGAAGGATTTTGTTGCTCAATTGTCTAAAAAGTTCAATAATAAAACTTACATCAAACATTATCTTACATCTACAACAATGCAGGAACACATTTATAGTATAACTAAGACCAACAACTACTAAGACTAACAACTGTTAATTAAGGTCATGCTGAAATAATCATAGTATTGAGCTGAGGTCACGCTGCACTGGTCTATAAACCTCTTCTCTTCTGTTCATCAGCCTCTGTCTGTGTGTTAAACTATATTCATTTGTTCAAATGATGGACTGTTTTTCAGTGACTGTCCTGGACACATCTGTGTCACGGCCTGTCCGTCCTGAGGTTTCCTATTTATTTACATTCTGATGGAGTTGGGGGTGTTGTCTAGTTGAACCCAGTTTCAGAGCTCTAGCTGTTGTGCCCCTGGAGGCCACGGCGCCTTAACCTTTCCCTATATTGCCTAAAGGACGAACTGGTTGAACCTATTTGTCTATTAGCTGTCTTGTCTTTTATTTCTATAGCATAATTCATACACTCACTAGAAAACTCAAAGTGCTTTACAGGAATAAAAGACAATTTACAAGATTAACATTACAAAATATAAAAAAAATTTAAACATTTTAAAAGAATAGTGCAGATAAAAACACTTTAAATTGTAATGTGTGGGGAGCTAAAGAGGAAAACTTTTAACCTCCCCTTGAGCCAATAAAATTGATTTGAAAATTGTTGTTTAGTATTATGTTGAATGACTCAAAAATACACTTATTCAAACACATGCCATTCCATCTCTATTTCCGATTTTGTTGGGAACTTTGTGACACCTTTTATAGCTCGCTTATAATAACCGCTTATGTCTGCTTTCCCTGTTTTCACTGCTCTTCTGTTTCTTCCTGTGTTGGGAGTCTTCTGTTAGTTGAACTGCTGCGGATCAGTGCGGACCGGACGTTGTGTAAATTGTCTCATTGAAAACAACGTTTCGTATTTGCTGCGGAGTGCGTGGCAGTGGAAATTGGGGATCATTGTCTCTGTCTAGATGTAATCTCTGCAGGAATTGTTGCCACATTGCCATTTTGGTCCCTATCCCCAAAGACTGCTCATTATTGTAAACTAGGATCTGTCCTTAATGACTCGAGTGCACTGCAATTGCAATTCTGGAGTTGTTAATAATGTGAATATTGGTTTTTATTTTATTTGGTGAGCGCAGCGCACATTAATGAACACTTACATGGCGGAGTGTAAATATGCACAATTTAGCTAGATGTTCATTTCAATCCATAATCCTATGGAATATATCTATTTCTTTGTTTATTAAACAAATCCTTAGGGTGGTGCACACTGAAGAACGTCTGACACTGAAACAGCTGTAAATGTGACTGTGGCTAGACTGTAGTTCCTCAGCAAGAAACAGAAAAAAAGACATTAAACAATTAAACACTCAATGAATGCACATAAAATACAGACCACCGAAAGGATTTGCTTGTATCCAGTGTTTGAAAAATGTCTCTTAAGTTTCATAAGAGTTCCAATATTTACTTAATTTTACTGAGTTCACAGTTTGTCCAATTGTAAATAAAAAAGTAAATATTTTACAATAATTAGCAAGTGACTCCCTACAAATATCAAACAGATATTGAAGTAGAAAGGTTGCAAAATTATTTATGTTCTTAAGGATATAATGTTAAAGTAAAATACACAGACCTCGGGGGCGATATAGTCTGGGGTCCCACAGAAGGTGGCTGTGGCCGAGCCCTCGAATATGCCCTCCTTACACATCCCGAAGTCGGCCAGTTTACAGTGGCCATCTTTGTCCAGTAAAACATTGTCCAGTTTCAGATCTCTGAAAGGAAACACACACACATGAGAACTTCAGAAAATACAGCCATATTTAAAACAATAACTGTTACAAATGTGTGGCATCTACAGTCAGTGTCCCAGAGTGCACTGCTCTAGTCACACCCTGATTGGCTTTGAGGTCATCACAGCTGAGCCCATAGATGTATTAGTAGAACTGGATAGAACATCTCCCTTTCCTTGAAGCAGATTTGTCAGCTCTACTGAGTTAACATAACACTTAACCAAACAGTAGAAAGTAAACTCCAAACAGCTGCATAGTGTACGAAACTGAAAAAACAAATAATCTAAAGACTTTTCTGGGTCTTTCGGGGACAGTCCTTCACAGAACAGCCAGATTTACTGAGGACCAGACCAGCGTGAATGTCAATCTATACCTTTTATGACCTTTAAGAAGCTGTTTGAAATGTACAAAGAAGACCTACAAAGTATAATAATAGAATGTAAACAGTGGAAAGTGTCAACAGCTGAGTGGTCATGGGTTGGACAGATTTAACTTAGGCTCTTGTTGCCTGAGACGCAATTAGACGGAGGTCATAAACCAGGAACAGCTCTGATGACGACAGCACTCGTCAAACTGTGTAGTGGGTTTTATTGTGAAAGAATGAGTTAGACTAGTTTAGTCAGGCTTCGACACGGCCAAAACTGATGTATAACAACAATACAGAGATTATGTTGTAATACTTCAACATGAGCTGCCATGTGAGTGGCAATTCACTTTTTCTAAAACAGAATGCAACATTTCCTAGTGTCTGTATCACAATTTGTTATCAAAATATAGAAAAGTAAAAAGCCAGTCCTACCTTAAGTTTTAATAAGTTACACAGATTTCTAATTCTAAGACAGGGGCTGCCTGGTTTTTTACAGTCCTTGAGGCGCACTGCAAAACACTATTGGTTTAGGCAATTCAGTGCTCACCATTTTGTAGAGTCCACAAAATGGTGTTAAAATACAGTAACAATTTTGCAAAATTGAAATTGTCAGTGCCATTGCGCTGTACAAAGTATGAAGATAAGTGCTGCTGCTTGCACAAGAGCAGATGAAAAAAAAAATCTTTGTGTGTTTTTGTGAAGTGAGAGCGTGATAAAACCACAACAGACTGTGTTTTTGGGGAGATGCATTGCTGTAAAACAGGCCTCTAAGAATGTGATGGCACGGGAGCCGCTGAAGACCCTAATAATAATCCCCAGAGAATGGTAGAATGGCTAAATGTTGATTTAATAATGAGCCATGAGTCCTGTACTTTAAGAGCTTTGTGCATCTTTAACTAACTTTGAACTTTTAATTACAGATTAACTCTTTTATTTAAATTACACTTTTATTAAGATAAGAGGAGAAATACTCCCAATCGTCTCAAAAATGTAACAAAAAAATTGAGATTAAATCTTTTTATCTATTGTGGTCAGTAGAAAGAGTGAACAGTGAAAAAACAACCAGAGGAAGAGGAGGTGCTAAAACACTTTGATGCACAAACTCTTCTGTTTTGCTGACGTGGTCAGAGCTTCCTTTTGAAAGGTCTTTTTTTCAAACATGTTTCAAAAGAAGTTCTGCACTGAGAGTTACTTTCAATAGGTTTTAACTTATATGATAAAATTGTATTTGTGCGTGTGTGTGTGAATGTTTTTACATTAGTGTTAGGCCTTCAGACAGAGAATGTCAGATTGATTTACAAATGATTGTCACATGAACTTTTGATGACGGCCCCAGCTCTATTTGAATGAAATGGATTTCCATTTCACTGCCTCCATTAGATCAGACTTTTCATCAATCACTATCTGAGGAGACATCTCTAAAGTGTGCACCCACCATTAAACAGACTAAAATCATTCAATTCCAAATCAGTCAAATTCAGTGGTGGCTCTGAAGTGCATCTTCATTTCAAGCCACAGGACTTTCGACTCACGCTGTCCTCAGTGTCCTCACAGTGTCCTCACAGTGTCCTCACAGTGTCCTCACAGTGTCCTCACAGTGTCTTACTGCTGTCCTCCTGCTGTCCTCCTGCCTCATGCTGTCCTCACAGTGTCCTCACAGTGTCCTTACAGTGTCCTCACAGTGTCCTCACAGTGTCCTCACAGTGTCCTCACACTGTCCTCACAGTGTCCTCACAGTGTCCTCACACTGTCTTCCTGCTGTCCTCCTGCTGTCCTCCTGCCTCATGCTGTCCTCACAGTGTCCTCACACTGTCCTCACACTGTCCTCCTGCCTCATGCTGTCCTCACAGTGTCCTCACAGTGTCCTCACAGTGTCCTCACAGTGTCCTCACAGTGTCCTCACACTGTCCTTACAGTGGAGAGTAGTATGCTGACTCTTGAAGAGTGTGGTTCCAGTGGCTGTCTTTACGCTGCCCCATGCTTGTGGCCTTCAGAGCTGACAAGGGACCACCCCGGTTGCCAGTTCAGAGGTACTGTCCCAGACCGCCACGCGATGTTGCAGAGGCGTGTCAGCCAAGACAGCCCAACAACATCCAGAGACTAGAGGTACTCAGGGCAGATCTCATTGACCCCCGGTGCCTTGCCACTGAGAAGCTTCCCAACTACTTCGGTGACTTTAGCTTGAGTCCACCTCCGAGCCCTCGGGTTCTGCTTCCTCAGTGAAAGACGTGTCAGTGGGATTGAGGAGATCCTCAAAGAACCTAGAATCCTCGAAGGGTTGTTCTCCCTATCGTGAACACTCACCAACACATGGCAGTTGAGCTGGGGGCTTATGAGCCAGCCCACACCAGCCCACCTTCTCTCACTACTGGTAACTCCAGAGTTGTGGCGGGTCCAGCCTCTCTGAAGGATTTGGGTTCCAGAGCCCAAGCTGTGCGTGGAGGTGAGCCCGACTATCTCATGTCGGTATGTCTCAACCTCCCACACAAGCTCCTTCCCTGCCAGCCACTCAACATTGCTGTTTCGGGCTTCGCCCAGTTGGGGTCCAGGGCAGGACCCCGGCTGCACCATCCCAGGTGACGTCACAGTCCTTGTTTTAACTTTCTTCATAAAGCTTAGGGCTTCTGAGCCACTTTTAGTCGAACCTGTCACCTAATATTTTTTCCCAAAAGATATGTTATAAAGTGTTGACTTGCCTGAGGTAAGATGCACCTTTAGGCTCCAGCGTTTTAAACCAACAGTACAGAAACTATACCCACTTATGCTAATTTAGCACTGACTGAATCCTATCATCAGAGATAGGCTTTTGGTTTTTGATCAATTAATAACCTGTCAAGAGCTTTAATTTGATATAAATATCTCAATACTACCAAAAATGTCACTTATTTGGACTGAAATTTAATTTAGTCAGAGCCTGTTCCTTCCAAGTACAATACCTTTAGTTTTGTGTTATTCTTTTTATCTACTTTTATTAACACCTCCCTTCCTTTACCTTATCCATATACTGTATGTACATGGCCTTTTATTTACAACAAAGTGAGCAGGTGAGCAGGATAAACTATTACAAAGGTTGCTCTGTGGTATTTAGGCCTGTGGCTTTAGTTCCGACCTGTAGATGATGCCTTTGCTGTGCAGGAACATGAGAGCAGAAGTGATCTCTGCTGCATAGAAGCGGGCTCTGGGCTCCTCAAACTTCCTGGACTTCTGGATGTGGAACATGAGGTCGCCTCCATTTACAAACTCCATCACAAAAAAGAGCCGGTCCTGCAGGAGACAAAAGGAATGGCATTCAAATTACAGCACATGCAGTCACCCAACGGCCTGTTTTTTATTAAGCACTTTGAAAGGTGGAAGTGTTGAGTGAATTTCAATACTTCTGATTCAAATAGTTTCTCAAAGTGATGCATATGCTGACTTTTAATGTTTAAATTAATTGTCAAGTTATCCTGCTTTTTATCCTGCTTTTTTCCATGCAATTTTTAAAATGGCATGTTATTAGATAAACCTCTTCTGTCAGACCTTTTCACCAGAGGTGTCAAACATATGGCCTGGGGGCCAAAATCGGCCCGTCAGAGGGTACATTTTGGCCCATGGAACGAATATGGAAAGTGCAAAATTTACATAGAAGGCCTTAACTGTAAATGTTTTTTTAAAAAAGGTAACTGCTATTCTTAATTTGTCCACTTGGGGTAGCACTGTTTAAGTCAGAGTATTGTGCCAGCCACCAACATGTCTTTGATAGAAAGGAGAAAAGTAGACACTGGGTTTAGAATTTTTCTAATAAAATGGACCACTTCCTGTTTATTCACAAAGGAGAACGGGAAACTTGTGTGTTTGGCGTGTATGCAAGTTTCAGCCTCAAGAAATATAATATTCAGCTCGACTGTGACACTCATCATGATGAAAATACAACTGCTGCAGGACAACTGAGAAGAGAGAAGATAAATGAACTGTTAACAGGTCTGAGGGAACAACAGTCTGTTTTTACCTGGCGCTGAGAGCTCAGTGATGCAGCACTGACAGTTAGCTATTTATAGCAAAATAGCATTAGCATCAAAACTATATAGTGAGTTTGTGAAAACATGCATGCTGCAAGACTTTTGTCAACATTAGCCATTTTCAGTTGTGATTGATGAGAGCACGGACATTATTATGTAAATGTTCTTCTTTGAACTAAAACAATTATTTATAGGTTATTATGCTATTATTTTACTGTTATAACCCACTTCAGATCAAATGGGGCTGGATATGGCCCCTGAAATGAGTTAAAATAAGATGACACCCGTAATGAATAGAATAGCATCAGACTTAAACTTACACATAATAAAACAACGCATGATTTGTTCAGTATTGATGTTTTTCTTTACACTCAACCGTGGAGTGGATTTCTGTGTGACTAACGGTAGTTTAAAGTGCGCGTTGGAGAAAGCTGCTGATGAAAGCCATAAATGTGGGCAGCTCATTTACAGGCTGCTGTCAATATGTAATGTTGTAAATGAGGGCCTGGGGAGCTACGCAGCGGAAAGATCAGCTGCAGGGACTGGATAAAGCCCAGAAGGCGACACAGAGGCAAACATGAAGCTGCTGGGATTAGGGCCGGCACATTTGTGTTTGGCACAAGTCAAACTGTCTAACGTTGTTTGTGGCCTGTAACGGTTTCTGATTGTATTAAAATGAGCCACATTTAGTGAGCGTTTGGTCACAGACTAGTCAGGAGACCAGAGTCCAGTAGTGGATTTAGCAATTTAGAATAATGAGTTAATGGTACAGCAGGGGTTGCACAGGTCCTTAAACACTCAGATATTGAGTAGGCTAAAAATGCAGCTAAATACCAATCTTATCAGTTTACTTTTTTAAAGTTTGGACCAAAAAGAAAAAGGGCACAGCTAGTTCAATTACTATCTGAACTTTTCTCTAGAGAGACTAGAAACTCTTAACTTTGTGGCGAAACCAAAACAGTGATGGTACAATTGTGCTACATGTGCTGGATTTATTAGTTTTTCTCATAAACTCGACATGATCCTGCAACAAAGACTAATAAGAAATTTGACCTCCTCGATACTCAAAGTTTAGTGAGTTCTGCTTTATTCCAGCAGACATCGCTCTCCAGAAAATATTGTTGTGTGATTTCAATGTCCCATCCTGTCACACTCCACCAGTTTTTGGTCTTGTTATCCATCTGTAGTCCATGTGGCGTTCACATTTCAATCGGTCCAGACCAGAGTCCAGTTGGAAGCATCTTTTAAAGAGGTCTTAAAGTTCACATTGTAGTCTTCACACAATAAATTTTGCTATGCCAAATATCAGCGATCGTATGATTATTGCAATATTTAATATAGGTTTTGCACATGATGTTTTCTTGATATGGTGCAGTCCAGATGGTAACACAATATTAAAGTGAGTTTTAAAGTAAAGTAGGGAACATGAGAAGACTGTTATTAGTCACATTGAATGGTTGATTATCTAATCGGATCCAAATTCAGTCAGAGCCACAACAGGAGCACTATGACAGAAATATTAAAGCTCATTCGATTCATGCCACAACATGATGTGATGGATCTGGTGATGCAAGATTACTTTCAATTTGTTGTGGTTACAAGCAGCTGCTGTTGAATCTGATTTATATGGTGATAATAAAACATCATCTGCCCACCACAGCTCACCACACTCATGGTTTCTGTTTCTGTGGGAATTCAGCAGAAAAATACACCTCCCTAGAAAAACTTTAAGGCTTTCTGTCTGTACACCAGTGCCTCTGCAGTTTTCATCAGGTCTGAGGTCTCTACTGACTTCATTAAAACACACATTATATATATATATATTCCTCTTCACTATATACTGGTCACAAAATCAGGTACAATCCAGTAAAAAGGAATTTTTTATCATATGTTGATCATCATATAAATGCCTGCAGAAAATCTACATCCCTTTTCCTCAAATATTTGAAGGATTAGTCCCATGAGCTAGAGATGTTAATGATTTCAGCTTTAATAAAGCTAAAGCAGAAAATGTGACTCTGAGATTGTTGGGCATTAGTGGAAAAGTTAGCTTGGTGACAGAAGTTTTTAGTTAAAGAACTTTGAGTGACCTAGTGTAGAAATTGTGCTAATCAGAACTAGTTTTAAAGTATGAAATCTAATAGATAGATAGAGGACATGCAAGATATAATTTGACACTGTTTGTGACGATAAAGAGTTGTTATTCATTTTGTTGTTGGTGTGTAAGCGGGATTCAGAGTGCAAAGTGTGAATGAGTAAGGTGTGTTGGAGTTAATCCCTCAGGCCCGGTTTATTCTGATCACTCTGAAGTAGGTCAGAGCCTCTAAAAACACCCAAGGCAGATCAGCTCTGAGATGAGCCTCTCTTACTCAAAAGCACTTTATCTACTCAGGAAGTACTGCTGACTGGAAAACTGCTGCCACCTGCTGTCTTATCCATGCACTACAGCAGTAAAAGAAAATCCTCTTGATGATCTTAGATGTGACCAAGGTCCACATTACCATAACCACATGCACAAACTGTCGAATAGAAATCCTATAGAATAGGAATAGAAAGTTCCAATGAGCCATAACTTCTGAACTATTTGTTCTTCTCTGTGTGAAGTCTTACATGAGATATGGAAGCATCATACATTTTTACCTTGTCATATGTTCTGGGAATTATATATATTTATTTTTGTTATTAAGTACTGGTTGCTCTGAGTTCTGCTCATGTCATCTCTCTCAGGCTAATCCCAACATAGACATGGACATAGACATCCTACCACTCTATGTACGGCATGATATAAAATCTAGATATACTTTTATATCATGAACAAGTGATACGTGATGATAATAGTGATACTAATTACTTACTACATGTACTATTACTGTGTTCAGTTTATGTTGGAATATCACACTTCCCACCCGTCAGCACTAAAATACAAACCCAATGAGAACACAGTGTAAATGTGAAATTAACATTTAATTCAATAAATGTATTATGATCTATATTGCAACATAATTTTATGTTTCTTTTTTACCTCTCTTCTTTTCTACTCCTCTTACCTTTATATTTTTTTTGCGTAGATAATTATGTATTCATTTATCTTCTACCTTATCTTCAGTATCCTCCCCCTGCTCTTGCAATAACAATGTTGAATATAGTCATAACAATATGACCTGTGACATTTAGAGTCCCCTTTTGACAAAGTGTTTAATTTAAATATATGAAGAAATCCAAGGCTCTGGACTAACCTCCACTCCAGGCCAGAAATCAAAACCAAGACTTTTGTTTTTGGTCACAACTCACATCTCTGTTTGGACGATTATTCTGAAGTTGGCACGGTGTGAATCACTGTCAGACTGCAAATGAAGTTCTTTGTGATGCAAATATTACTATTGTTCATATTCCAGATTCATTGTCCAGCTATCAAACAGCTCTATACCAACACCACCTTTAGAAGGATTTAACAATGTATTGTGAACTTCTCAGAAAGTCTGTAGAAACAGCAGCAGCAGCAGGAGAAAGATAAAGTCAATAGTCTCAGAACAGAACCCACTCCTCCAAGGCGTGGCTAGATCAGAGGGTTATACTGTCTCAACATTTAGATTAACATCCCAGGTTAATCTCACTATGTCACTTGAGTTTCCATAAAAATACCATAATTATTTAAAAATAATTAAAAACCAGGCCCAGAGAAAGATTTTAAATTGAAGGTACCCTGGGCTGACCCCCCGGACTGTGACTTGTCCATTCACAAACTTTGCTCCTTCATTCATGACCACACGATTGTGATTTATTGCTCTATGACCTTTAAAGTTCTATGTCCAGGACTATTCCCTGAAATGCCTGTGTTTCCTGGGCGTACCGGAGTTTGGAAGCAGCAGTACAGCTGGGTGAGGTAGGGGTGACAGCACGCCAGGGACAGAACCCGTTTCTCCGTCATGGTGCACTCCACGTCATCGTCCTGCAGAATTATGTCCTTCTTCAGCACCTTCACTGCGAAGACCCGCTCGGTGTCGTTGAGCCGTGCCAGCATCACCTGCAGCAACACAACACAGAGCACTCATCGTTTCACTGTAACAGGGCTCACATTTCTGATGCCACAAATAGATGTTGGTCTGAAGTCATGTATTTATATATATTTTAATATAATTTAAAGAATTCTACTTTAAGCCCCTCATGTTTTCTCATTCTACACAGAAACCGTAACCCTGCTTAACCAGTTTTGTGCTTATTACTCTAATCTGAGGATTCCAAAATAAGGATTCATCATCCGAACACCAAGAAGCGAGCACAGCTAACATTGTTTATAGGGACGCTCAAACTTTTAATTTGCATCGAAAGGTTAAATAATGCCCGGATTAATACCATAAAATATAATTTATTTTTAATGATGAGGGACAGTTTATTGGCCTTGAACCAAGTGGATAACTTACAAAGCTCCTCATTCACCATCTTTATAAGAATATCAGGATCTTTATGTGAACGAAATACATTAATGTCATCTGCAAAAAAACATTTTTGAGAGTTTGTCTGCAACATAGGGGAGGTCATTGATGTTTAGTAAAAATAATAGAGGTCCTAGAATAGAACCTTGAGGTAAGCCACACTGAAGTAAGGATTTATTTCTTATTCCAGATGTGAAAGTTTTCACAAATGAATTGTCAATGACATAGATACCAGTGTGTTTTAGATGAACTTTGACCTTTGCAAGGACAAGTTCTTTATTCTTGTACTGTAGAGATTTGATTTTTCATGTTTTTGTTTTAAGTTTCCTGTACACTCAGAGGCATATACACGTAAAGTTATTCACATCTATGACTGACACGTCAGCTCAATACACGTCCATCCACGACCCTGGAGCTGAGGGGGCATAATGTTCACCTATAAAAGCTTCATGTGTTGTAAACATGTTAAGCAAACCACCATGTACCATTGTTGCATGTGTCTGATTTGTTTCATTCTTGTAAGAATTAAACCTTTTATTTTAACACTGTTCATCTGGAGGCTCTAAGCAGGATAGGTCACGGGGGCTCAGCCTCAGAATGAATCTAAAGAAACATCAGTACAACTCTACAGTCACAAAAGACTAGCCGTAGCCGATTACATCATATCAAAAATACATTTCCTTTAGGCTCCAAGGTGAAGCTCATTTATAACCTGAACTGAACCTTAAATGTGACATTATAAGAACCCAAATATGTGATTTAAAACTGTGCCATTGCTTTGGCCAAGAACACTGTACTGTACAGGACAATTTAGTTATAAAGTGCAAATTTATATTTAAAAAGATCACATTCCTGATTCTGTAATATTGAGCCCCTGTCAAAACCTGAATATTTTCAGTGGAAATAAGGCCACAATGAAAAATACTCTGATCCCAGCTGTGATTTGTGAGAGGCTGAGAGCTCAACTCAAAATGATTATTATCAGATGGAAATAAATAATAATGTACATATAAAAAAAAAAACTTAACATTTAGAAATCTATAATTATCAAAGTTTGTATCAAAAGGAAAATAGTAACTAAAATATCAAGCTATATATTAAGTGCTTGAGGCTGATCTCTGTTATTTTCCCATCAGACCAGAAGCAATAAACTAGAGCTATATTCCACTCTTATAAAGACTACACTTCTGAAAATATAAATTATGTAAGACTTTACTCAATGACAACATGCTCTTATCAATAGTTATTAAATAAAAATGTTTAGAGTAGGCTATTTATTTCTCAGTGAGCCAAATTCAGCAGTCTAGAAACTAGAGCAAAGATCAGACTTGTTTTTCTAAGGGCTTTAGGCTGTAATAAGCAAATAGCAAAATGCATGTTGTAAAATTGTACTAAAGAGAAACAAAAACTGAGTGCATAGACTGTACAGACCTGTCTGTGTTCCACTGACTCAGACGCTGCCACTTTAGATACTCACAAACTAACTATTATTTTGTTTTTAGAGTGAGCGCTAAAATAAACCCAGACGGACCATAACCCTGCAAAAACTCTGTCACAAACACTGATTCTGTGAATTCTGAAATATTAACACACTGTACAGATAAAAACCCCTGCTTCAACATGTATTATGGACTTTTCTCACCTCAAGTAATGAACAGTGTGTGTCTCCAGTGAAGTTGTTGGCTCAGTCACGTCGCTTGATCTGTTACGGGGCCCCTACAGGCCACAGGGCCCTAAGAAGCCGCTTTGTTCACTAAGTCCCTGAACATAAATGAGTTTGACACCTCTGAGATAGACGGTTGAAAGCTGACAGAATGATCTTACTTTGCTCTGGTCTGTGAGAAAAACTTTCTTGGTCATTTCAGCCCACACAGTTATTGTTTGTTCACACTTCAGAACATGTTTAGAAAAAGTGTGAGATGGAAGCAGAAGCAGTTTGTCTTGTTTACCATGACACACTACTCTTTATGTTATCATCCACATGGGCCACGTGGGCAACCAGAGTCTCCAGACGGGGCCTTTCTGTGTAAAGTTTGCTTGTGCTTGGATGGGTTTTCTAATTTCATGTTCCGTGGTGTTACATTTTTAAACTGGTTTGCCTCACAAATTACTTTGGGACACTGCAGCCATCATTTCAAAACACACTTGATGGATAATAGGCCAGAGTAGAGTAAAGAAGACAGGCCCTGATGCTGGAGCATTAGTTTTTGAGCTGCAGGTAGAGTTAAGAGTTTTGTTTGCACTTTGCAGTATTAGATATATGTAAAGATTGGAATGTTTTTGACCTGTGTTTGAATGCTGCTCAGTGCGGGACAGCTCTGCGTGGAAGAGAATTGTTCTGCTGTGATTTTAATGAAAGCTGGGCACAGGTTGAATTATTTTCTATTGCATGTGTTCTCTTAGAGTGCTTTCAACACATAGCACATATATTACATTAGTATGGCTGTGAAAATGCCCTATTTAATTAATCAGTACAATGAGCAATATTTTGCTGAATCTGAGTGAAATACTTGGTATAAACATGTGTTCCCTTCAGGACAGATATTCCTAATACAGAACCACATGTGCTTTTGCTCTCACCTTGCCAAAGCTGCCTTTCCCGAGCACCTGGATGAAGGTGAAGTTGGAGAGGCCCAGTTTGCGCACCTGTTGCTGAGCCTCCAAACTCTCCCTCCGCTCAGGTATCCTCACCTGGCTGCTGCTTCTAGCCTGTCAGCGGAAACACACATGAATACACTTTTAAAACTAGAGTAGACATGTTGATTTTGGTTGTGCAGTGAGAACAGTACCATGGAGTTGCGTTTGGAGAGCCCACCAGCCTGCAGACCCATCTCTGCCAGCTTGTTGGCCAGCTCCACACTGTTGACCCCGCAGCTGGGAGCCACGTTGCCTTTACAGCGGATGTGAACGTTCATTTTGCAAACTTAGGAGAGAAAAACAAACAAGATCAAGAAAGTCAGAAATAGAACTAAAACAATCTTCCATCCATCTTACTCTTGCAGTGCAGTCCCTGCCTGACGATGCCCCACAGCAGAGAGCCGCAGTGGTCACAGAAGGTGGGCGACTTGTAGTTGTGGATGTTAAACTTGTGAGGGACATTGATGCTGAAGCCTTGGGTGACAGGCTGAAGAGAAAACACACAAAGGCACACTGTTAGACACTGTTGCACAGCACATGGTGACTTAATTCTATATCCAGATCACAAAGACTTTCATCACAGCTTTTTTTTGAGGCAGGCAGGATTAAATTATATTTTATTATAAAGCTCTGGGGTGAGAGTGGCAGACTGATTGGTTCATCTGAAATTGGCCTAATTGACTTAAGACATCCTACATGAGCTTTCTAGTATCATTTATGATCAATAATTACAGATAGGAACTATTTTTCATAAACCTACTCCAGCTAATCCTCTTCTATTTGCACTTTGGCATTTCTCCAGCAAATGAGAGAATTAACCTCTGAGACACACCAGCAGTGTCACGACTGAGTGACCTAATGCTGCATAAGACACTTTTGATTTGGAGAACCAAAACTATTTGTGTTCAGCAAAATAGTAACAGATCACGGAAAACTTGTGGGTTCAAATGTAATGAGCTAAAAATAAAGGGATGAGCTGCAGTACAATAAAATGCAAAAACGGAAAATTTACAATACACTGTGATGAGGCAGTCTTCTGGTCACAAACAGGAAGCTGCAGCTGCTCAGCACGGTTTGAATGATAATCTGAAACTGTGGCTCTGTCAAATACAAAGACAACAGCACTCTTCCTTTTTCCACTACTGCATCAACTCTGCTTCACACGATGGTTTCAGAACATTCAGTCACATAACTGAGAGACAGCCGACAGTCAGAACCTCTCTGGTATTGTCTCTGGTACATACAGTGTTACCATTGGTTTCTACAGTCATCTTAATGCTTGACCAATGTCTTAAACTGTCACTATATCATTAGAATTGAACCTGAACATTTGGATAACACTGTGTAAAGGTTAGAGCCCTGTGGAGTGTAGCTGAAGTCCAAATGAGAGAACAATGTTGATGCTCAATTATGTAGACAATATAAAAGACAATATAAAGAGTTGTCTGCTAAAACTGTTAGTGTTGTTGTAAAGGCTTGTTGTAATGATGTCCAAAAAGCACACATCATACTCGATCTGTTTCTTCAATGCTGGTTTCATGTCTAGTTGTCTTTTCATTGATTCATATAACAGAAGTGGTTAGTTTGATGTCAGTGGTTGACACTTTTTTGAGACCATCTTGAACTCATGAGATTGACGTTGTGATTCTTGTCCAGGTTCTGTACTCTTCTCACCTGTTCATTGGGGGTCTTCTTCATGTGCGGACACGCAGTCACAACCTGCTGGTGGCAGCGCTTATGAACCACACAAGTGCACACTAAAAAATAAAAATAAAAAATTAAATAAGTCAGGCAAAATGGGATCAGTTTTGTGTGAATGGCATCAAAATGAAAAGGAGGAAAGTCTGGGCTCACCTTGACATTGGTAACCCTGCTTTCCAAACACGCCCCTACACAAAGTTAAACAGCCAAGTTAGACACGTCAAAGTGAAAAATCTATAAGACCACTTATTCTTTTATTCCACCGACCAGTTAAATTCAGAGCAGACAAATAATTCACAAAATAAACAAAACATGGAAACAGCTGCTGACCCATGACACAAATGTGCAATAATAACACTGATATAACACCTTTTCTTTCACTCATAGTCAGTGGTTGGGTGAAGCCATTTATTGTCAAACAATTGTTTACAATGACAAAAGAAACTACTGAAATGACCCTGATAATAAGTTTACACACCTCATTTCTTAAACTGTGTATTGCCACCTTTAACATCAATGACAGCCTGAAGTCTTTTGTGGTAGTTGTGGATGAGGCTCTTTATTTTCTCAGATTTTCTCATGATTTATTATGTGTATCATGTTTACATTTTTCATGTGCATTACAAGAAATGTATAAAAATGATACCTGATCAACTGCTCAAAAAAAAAAAAAAAAAAAAAGATGGTAAAGCTGCTCAGGCAAAAAGCCTCCAGTTCCTGTAAATTCTTGGGCTGTCTTACATGAACAGCACTTTTGAGATCTCTCCAGAGTGGCTCAATGATATTGAGGTCAGGAGACTGAGGCCAGTCCAGAACCTTCACTTTATGCTGCTGTAGCCAATGACAGGTCAACTTGGCCTTGTGCTTTGGAACGTTGTCATGTTGGAACGTCCAAGTACGTCCCATGCAGCTTTGGGGCTGATGAGTGCAAATTTTCCTCCAGTATTTTCTGATAACATGCTGCATTATTCTTTTCCTGTGCCTTTGTGGCTCACACATCCCCAAAACATCAGCAATCCGCCTTTTGGCTGAAATTTTTGTTGGTCTACCCGACCTTTTCATTTTCCACTTCTTATTAGAGTTTGAACACTGCTGACTGACATTCTCAATTTCATGGATATCTTTATATCCCTTTCCTTTTTTTTACAGTTCAATTACCTTTTCCCACAGATCCTTTGACATATTTTTTTTTCCCCCATGACTCAGAAATCAGAAACATAAGTGCAGCACTGGATGAAAGATCAAGGGTCTGTCAGGAGCCCAGAAACTCAATGACCTTTCATAAACACACACTGGTCACAAGCAAACAGATCACAGGTGACGATTGTTATCTTTAGTAACCCTTCAAACCTGTTTGTGTCAACTTGTGCATGTTATCAGGCCAAAACCTCCAGGGTATGTAAACATTTGACAGTTTTTTTAAACAAATAAAGTATGGCTAAAGATTGGCTAAAAGAAAGGTTTTAATGTTATCATTAATATTCTCTGAAAAAAAAACGAGGCGAGCGAGAATCAAACCGCCAACCTTCTTGTTATAGGACAACCTGAGCCCCTCACCCAGAACATAACTGCAATTTTTAAATTAAAGTTATTATTCATAATTTGTCTATTGGTGTCTGTGGAGGTTCTCAGTCATCCAGGGCATCTGAACCCCTGAAACCCCTGAAACTATGGAGTCACACCTCCCTTTCATGACCAACAACACAACAACCTGGCCCATCAGGTTTGGTTTCAGGGGAAACTCCTCCCTTTAGAGATATAAGCTCAGCTCTCCTACCAGTTGAACTCAGAATTGACAAAGTCTCTTGGAATAGAGA
The DNA here is from genome assembly GCA_024349245.1 of Neodontobutis hainanensis. Taxonomy (NCBI): domain Eukaryota; kingdom Metazoa; phylum Chordata; class Actinopteri; order Gobiiformes; family Odontobutidae; genus Neodontobutis; species Neodontobutis hainanensis. Next base: position 1,792,423 of record JALDNG010000025.1, read on the forward strand.
CGAAACGTCTTCACCTTAAAAACAAAGTCCAGATGCTTTTACTCAAACCTTTTCTTGTCTATTGGTGGTTACACTGTAGTCAGAGGAGTGGACCTAACACAACAGAGACAAAACTAAAACTTAAATCTTTTGCTGTCAAAATAACCCTCTGTGGCACCACATCACCCAAAACTGTCAAAACAGAGAAAAGTGGAAACAAGATGGAAAGTTTAGTGTGCCTGTGACACTCATGATGAAAAATACAACAACTGAGAAGAGAGAAGACAAATGACCTGTTAGCAGGTCTGAGGTCTGTTTTCAGTCTGGAGCTGAGAGCTCAGTGATGTAGCTGTGAGAGTTAGCCATGTTATTGCTACACAACAGCATTAGCATCAAAACCATATTGTGAGGGTGAGTTTGTGAAAATGTATTATTCTTTGTCATTTTCTGCCCCTTTATTGACCACCTGCAGCTGTTTAAACGGGGAACACTGGAGGAGGTAGGACTAAAAGAGAATCTGACAGGTCAGATGCTGAGTACTGCTAAAAGGGAAATCCTAATATCTATCCATTATAATAATGTATTGTGGAGCATAATGCTGTACACACTGAGGGATGGATGTAGTGACCTCACCAGATGAACTCCCTGCAGTGGAAGCAGAAGGTGGGCTGCGGGAGAAACGTGGACATGAACTTGTGTCCGTTGACCTGGTGGATCCTGCGTCTGACAGCCCCCTGGTGCTTCCTGGTGAACTCCTTATGAGGCTTCGGCTCGGGCTTGGGTTTTGGCTTCACCGTTTGCACAATGGCATCATCTAACACCGGGAGCAGAGATTAACAAACATTATTATTCACAAATATTAGCACAGAAACAAAAGCTACATAGTGTACACCCTTTGATATGTAATAATTAGACGGTGAAGCAACACAGTCATTCTAGTTTTATTACATTGTTATTTGTGTGTACACTGCATTCTCTTAAAATATGACCCTTTCTCACAATTAACTGAACACAATGCATTTTCCATTCCACTGAAAGACACAGAACTATTTCTTTGTTGTTAAAGGCTGAGTGCTTCTTTGTTTTGTCAGAACATTTAAAGGTCTTACACTAATGTAGTTCATCAGAGGAGGCTTGCTGCTTTTTGGTGCTTGCAGTGGGTTAGTGGCTTAGCCCACTCTCACAGTGAATCCGGACTTCAGGCTCTTACACCTCTGCAAACAGCAGCTACAATATTTTTGTGGTGCAGGTGTGAAAAGGGGCTTTACAGCTTCACTTTCAGCTCACTAATGAAACTGTGACTTCAGATTATAAACAGGCTGCCACTGCACAATTTGTAAGCCTCATATTCAACATGTGATTTAGAACTAGTATCTTGAATCTACATTGTTTATTCAACATTTTATGTTTTAAAATTTTATCAGAGGTGAACAGTAAAGGGAACATACAGTATATTACAATGAAGGCTGCCTAATAGATATATTATGTAAATAAATAAATAAATAATTTTTTTTTTTTTAACTAATCTTTATAAATCTGATTTATTCAGAAACAAAAGGTTTTAGTCAGATTTTAAGGCTACATGCACAACTACTAATTTTAAGAAAGATAACAAATATGTCAACCCAAAACACACACAGAAGTACACTGTATGTCATGAGTACATGCCCCATAACCGTGTCCTGTGTAGCTACTATCTCATTCTGTCAAATAAATGTGCCCCAAAAACAAAGATTTCTGTAGCCATCTTTAAGAAACCAACATAAAATGACTAGACATTGTTTGTGGATCATAGAAAAGTCACAGAAGACGTCAGTGTTGGAGCTGTCTGACGTGGACACTCTGACGAACACAGAGCGGCCTCTCAGAGAGTCACAGAGCATACCAGAGCAGTGAGGTCACACACTTACATTATATCAGAATAAAAGATAGCAATTGTCCCTTTTTTTAACAAACAACAGTCATTACTTGCAGGTGTAGACCAGACATTGGTTGAATTTACAAAAAGAAAGTGGTCAAAAAAAGAATTCACCATGAACATTACTATGACAAAAATGGGTGTGTCTATGCACCACACACTGGACTAAATGAGAGAATGAAAACGTAAAAAACACAAATGCTTAAAGAGGGATGTGTGGAATGTCACACCTTTTAGAAAAACACTAACAGAAACACATGCATAATGAGGGGTAACACTATTGTGATTATTACTTGATGTGACTGTCTGAAGCGGGACAGTGCCTCAGCAGCAGACCCCTGTACTTCAGACTTCATGTATGATGTCAGCTTTGTCTATGACTGGACTGTGTGGAAAAAGACACAATGCTTTTTGCCAAATTCTTTTAATATTACGTAATTCTTGTTGTTAAATGTACTTTTAAAATCTTAAAAAAAAAGGTTTTGCCATCTGTTACCAAAGTATGTCTCACAGTTTATACCCAGTGCTTTTTGGGGAGCTGCTGTAGGAACAACGTTATGACTGGGATTCTCTTCTCGTAAATCATGAACTGGTTTTGTTCTTGACATGGTCTGGCCCTGCTATTGTCTATTATTTCATACCACTTTTTATTTTTTTTTTACTTTGTTAAATTTTACTATTTTGATGATGCCATTTAGTCATTGACATTCTTTACACAATTTGTTTTTAAATGGCAAATGAACCCAGTGTTTATATATTCCAGCTTCCTCCTTCTGTCCAAAGACATGCATGTATAGGTCAATTGGCAACTCTAAAATGTCCGTAGTGAATGGTTGTCTGTCTCTAAATGTTAGCCCTGCAACTAACTGGCCACTGTCTAGGGTGTACCCCACCTCAGGCCCAAAGTTACAGGGTTAAGACTAAGCAGTAGAAAATGAATGAATGAATATATGAAGCCAAAAAGGCAAATTTTGAGTTCAAGTTACTTTTATTCAACAGGCAAGTTATTTATTGATTGGAAATGACACAGGCATCTTCCAGAAGATAATAAGATGCTGTAGAAGAGGCCTTGTTGTGGAAAAAATATTTCTCAGCTTTTATTTACATTTCAACAAAAAGTGGCGAGTCCAAAATTATTCATACCCTTCTCAATAATCAATAGAAAAGCCTTTATTGGCTATTACAGCAATCAAATGCTTACTATAATTGCTGACCAAATTTTGGTGTTTTTGCTGGATTCACCCTGGGCAATTGCAAAAAAATAAAATAAAAAATAAAAAAAAACCCACAGCTTTTTATTAAGAAACAAAAAATGTCTTAAGAAGTCTTATCAGAAGATCTATCATTTCAAAAATGTTAGTGTTTTTATCTGCTAACCATTTTCTTCACCACTTAAGCTGTGGGGTTTGGGTCGTTGTTGTGCTGTAATGTCCACTGGTGTCCAAGGCCAAGTGTCTCTGCAGACTGCTTGATGTTGTTGATGAGATGGTGGGGATGGTGTTCTTAGGGTTGAAGGCCTTTTTGTTTCATCTGACTATAAAATAGAAGACCAGAAGTCTTCGTCTTTGCCCAGATGAGCATTTGCAAAAGCCAAGCGGGTCTTATTTAGAGAAGTGGTCTGCGTCTGTTGAACCCAGCAGTGTGCAGTGTCCGTTGGACTGTCTGCCTTGAGACAATGCCACCAGCAGAGCCCAGATTCACCAGGATGGCCTTGGTGGTGATTCTTTTTCACCTCTCACTATCCTCCTGGCCCGCACAGGTGTCACTTTTTGCTTTCGACCACTTCTTTTGAGATTTTCTACTGTGTGGAACGTCTTGTTTTTCACCAATGAACCAGGGTAAGTAGGATGCTTTAGAACAGCTTGGACTATTTGGAATGGTATAGAACTTTAGATTCTGCCATAGACTGTGACAGTTTCCAAAGGGTATGAATAATTTTGGACATGACACTTTTTGTTCAAATGTAAATAAAAGTTGACAAATACTTTTCACAACTACTACATTGTCCTTAAATATTTATATAAAATATATATATAAATATATATATATATTTTTTTCTCCACACGTGTGCAGCTGTACACTTACCATCAATGAAGGATCCGGTGAGTGTAATAAGGATGTAAACTTTGCCCTCAGGCTCCAGGTCCATCTGCACACAAGGATAAAGGACAGAGATGTGTTCATCAAAGTACAACAGGAAGTCTTATCAGAAAATCTGTCATTTAAAATTACTACAACATTATGTCAAATTGATTGACAAGCAAAAAGAAAACAGTGAATGGTGTGCATGTGAAGGGTTCACTTGTTTAGTCAGATCTGAGTGCATCCGTAGATGAGCACTAATTAACAAAAGGCCTAACTATGTATCCGCATACTTCTGCAGACTTCAGTGAGTGTGTAACGCTGCAAGAATCTGAAACTTGTGACTGAAGAACACTGAGCAGGTCTGTCTGGTTCTGCTGGTTCAAGAGGAGACGATGACATGACGCTCTGAGAGTTGTGACTGATGCATGTGAGGCTGGTTTGTTTGTTGACGGGGGTGGACTGTCACCGACGCAGACAGATCGACATTTCCTGCAGAAACCACTTGGTGGAAACTCAGAGGAGGAGGAAATATGTGAGGGAGAGCTGTTATGAAAATTAAAAAAAGGTTTTAAAAAGTGAAACTGTGATTTGACTGAAATATTGCCCAACGTTGGGCAGCACCAAACCATTTATGACATTCATATGAAACAATAAATGGATATGGGACAGTGTAAAGGCTTTGAGTAGAAACTATGACCAAGTCCGACCAAGAATTTCTGCATTTAACAAAGTTATATTTTAATATTTCAGCAGGTTAAGCATATGGTTCTAGTTTAGACCTGGTTTAGTCCTGGTTTATAACTGGTTTAGACCCAACAGTCCTGGTTTAGTGCAGTCTTAGACCTGATTTAGACTTGGTTTAGTCTTCGTTGGTTCATTTAAGCTTTGCAGTGGAGAATGTGTCCAAATCTCATTTTCACTGCTATGTTGGGTCCTTTAGTCCTGGTTTAGTCCTGATTTAGTCATGGTGTAATTATAGTAAAATACTATATCAGAGAGGAACTTTGATGCGTTCAATTTTCAACCTAAATGAGTTAAAACGTTTAAAGTATGTTTAAATGTAAATATCCATCCATCCATCCATCTTCTACCGCTTATCCGGGGCCGGGTCGCGGGGGCAGCAGTCTAAGCAGAGAAGCCCAGACTTCCCTCTCCCCAGACACTTCCTCCAGCTCTTCCGGGGGGATACCGAGGCGTTCCCAGGCCAGCCGAGAGACATAGTCCCTCCAGCGTGTCCTAGGTCTTCCCGAGGTCTCCTCCCGGTGGGACATGCCCGAACACCTCCCTAGGGAGCGTCCGGGAGGCATCGAAACAGATGCCCGAGCCACCTCAGCTGGCTCCTCTCGATGTGAAGGAGCAGCGGCTCTACTTTGAGCTCCTCCCGAGTGACCGAGCTCCTCACCCTATCTCTAAGGAGCGCCCGCCACTCTGCGGAGAAAGCTCATTTCGGCCGCCTGTATCCGGGATCTTGTTCTTTCGGTCATGACCCAAAGCTCATGACCATAGGTGAGTAGGAACGTAGATCGACTGGTAAATCGAGAGCTTTGCCTTACAGCTCAGCTCCTTCTTCACCACGACAGACCGGTACATCGACCGCATTACTGCAGAAGCTGCACCGATCCGTCCTGTCGATCTCACGCTCCTTCCTTCCTCACTCGTGAACAATACCCGAGATACTTAAACTCCTCCACTTGAGGCAGGAGCTCTCCACCAACCTGGAGGGCAAGCCACCCTTTTCCGACTGAGAACCATGGTCTCAGACTTGGAGGTGCTGATCCTCATCCCAGCCGCTTCACACTCGGCTGCAAACCGCCCCAGTGAACATTGAAGGTCCTGGCTTGATGGAGCCAACAGGACAACATCATCTGCAAAAGCAGAGATGAAATCCTGTGGTCCCCAAACCAGACTCCTCCGGCCCCTGGCTGCGCCTAGAAATCCTGTCCATAAAGATAATGAACAGGACCGGTGACAAAGGGCAGCCCTGCCGGAGTCCAACATTCACCGGGAACAGGTCTGACTTACTGCCGGCAATGCGAACCAAGCTCCTGCTCCGGTCGTACAGGGACCGGACAGCCCTTAGCAAAGGGCCCCGGACTCCATACTCCCAGAGCACCCCCCACAGGGCACCGCGAGGGACACATGTAAATATTGTGAGCTATTTTAATTGTTCTAGCTCCAGAGACACATATGAACACAATATGAACAATCAGAATGTATCTGAGGACTGAACAAAGGACCCACTTTGTTTGACATTCAGACTGTGTGACTTCCTGCGAGTTAGTGAAGTGGTAGTTTCTGTCAAAGGTCACAGGCGACGCCGCCAAAAGCACCTCGGACTTGCTTTAGGTGTCAAACACGTTCTCTGCACAGCACTGGCAGCAGATTTCAAAAAGCAGAAGTGTGGGGGGCTGTGACGACGGTGGTTTCTGTCTGGGTTTCGGGCTCCAGCAGCAGTTTAGTTCAGTTTGATGGAAAATGCTCAGGGGCTCTTTTAACCCACTTTCACTTTAACTGCTCTTCAAAGGAACAGCAATAAGAATACACACAAGTATTGTGATCTAAAGTTAGAGTTAAAACGAAGCTCAAGGATGTGACAGTGAAGTGGCCTTGAGTGGTGGGTGGCAGAGGAAGCTGCTCTGTGAGGCAGACGTCTCATAAAAGGTAACAACAAGTGGACCTGGATTAAACTCTACTGTGTTTGTAGATAATGCACTGAGGAAGGGACGTTAGAGAAAAGTATAGTACCTAGATGTAGGCCAAAAGAGTGAGCCAGGCCCTGCAGCGCCAACAGACGATGGGAACTCTGAGATAAAGAGTGACGTGGGCGTGTGCAGACCTGCACCTCACATACAGAACAAACCGAGCAGCCCCTCTCTTCTGCAGCAGAGGACCAAACTTTTAAACAGCTCAGATGGAGCGATAACCACTCAGAGTGAGAACTGCACTTCTTGTAAAAGTGCCTCTCTATTTTCATACTTCCCCTCAGTGCCCTGCTCTGGGTGGAGGCAAACGTTTGACAGATGAACTGCTGACATAACAGTGGGCATGTGCAAACAGGCCTATTTAATGTATGCACCATTCATTTTGTAAAAATACAAACTCAAGCACAGTAACTTTTGATGTACAAGCATTCATATTTATATTATTAATCATTTCAAAGTGGTGTGCACACTCACAGCAGAAAGGTCATGGGATTGATCCCTAGGCCCTTAAAGCCAACGTGCCAAATCTGGCCCTTTAAAAATTTGGATCCAGCATGCAAAAACATTTTTTTTCTAATTAAGTTAGTTTTTATTAGGCACTGATTCAAAATTAAAAAAGAAACTAAACAAAATTTGACATATAAAGTATTTACATTGTGTCTGGTTCTATATAAGCCAGTCAACATTACAGATATACTATAGTCCTTCATATTATTGAGATTTACCCTTGCTCTTATTTAATGTACACATTCTTATAATGAATATTTAAAACATATTATCCATTCTGGAGTGTTGTGCCCACCAAAGACACCGAGTCCAAACTAGTCTTTAGACTTGAACCCTCAGCCTAATCTATGGCTTTGAGGAAAACCAGTGGATGTGTTACTGTCAGCTGGCTGCCATGTTTGTTTGTACCATTTAGTTTTTTTCCCCAAAACTTTCTTTATTGAAAATTTTTGGAAAATCAAATGACATACAGAAAAAAACTGCACTTGAATAGCATAATTATTGAATATCTCCACTGTATGCCAACACCCCTAGAATAACTTTCAGTTTTTAACTTTCAAACCAGTAAGGTGGTGTAGCCAAGGCACACTTAATGCTTTGGGCAGAGCCATACTAGGGGGATACCAAAAATTGCAGCTAGTGGGTTAGGAGTAATGGTACAACCATACGCCCTGCCTAATATGTCAAATATGTCTGACCAGAACATGTGAACAAGATTGGCCGGAGAAAAGTTGCATCTGCCACAAGCATCAAAAATGGAGGAGTCAATTATTGCAAGTCTAGCTTTTGTTTTTGTTTTTGTATTTTTTTTTGGATCTATAAAAAAAATAAAAATAAATAAAATTACATTTAATCAGACTAGGACAGGTGCCAATAGAAGATGAGTGAATCAAAGACAGTACTGAGTCCCACTGCTGTTCAGTCAGTCCTCCCAAACGTTTTTAACTGCTGAAAGTGCATGAGAGGAGGTTGAACACATGAAACTGTACAAAACTGAAACACATCCCTTACTGACCTCCTCCACAGTTAAGAAGGTCTCAGTTAACACTTCAAGGGGCTCTTTAGGAAGTGAGTGAACTGTTTTTTCACATAGTTCCTTACCTCAAAGAAACAGAAAAGGTGGCAGGTCGGAAGGTTGTATTTGGTGCAAAGTTGCGCAAAGGATGAAAAATAATGTCTGTATACAGGTCATTAACTGACTTGATGCTCTTAGAATACTAGGTCAGTGTTGTAGGCCAAAAGCAGAGGGGCCCGGAAGGCCAAAGTGTTTCCTAATCTGGATCCGAATCTTCAGTGACACGGACAGAGTTGGTCAGCTGGCTAAACATAAAAATGGGAACCCAGACAGGCAAAGATTCTTGCTCTCCGCACATTCAGAGCAGTATCTAAAAATAAGGAGGGCAAAGCCCCCTTTTTACCAATAGCGATGTTTAAGATGGCATGTTTGAAAGAAAAACCATGTCTCCAAAACAACAGGATTATTTGAGTGCATGTTGTACAAATACAGCTCTGCTAGGGTTCAGTGTATTGGGCTTTTTTCTTTAATATACTGTATGTGTAGTGTGGTGGAGCCTCACTCACTAATCTCTTACAATATGCCACTGTCCCGGGACAGGGACGTTCCATTGGAGGTCTGTGTCCAGCTGAGGGTACTGTGTCAGTGAGATAGACATGATTCTACTGATCTCATGTCCAGGAACCATCAGAACGAGAAGGAGAACATCTAGTTTTCAGTTAAAAGTGTGGTGCTACTTTAAGACTAAAGGTGACAGGCGCCTGAAACTGAGGAGAAATACTGGCACTTACTTTAATAGACTAGCTGTTTAATAATCTTTTCTTGAATTCCTACTTTTCCCCTACAGCCTGGTTTGAACTCACTTCGAGTTAGTTGTATTGGTTTAGTTATTTATCTTACGTGTTTTCTGCTCAATATTCTTACTGGTTTGCTTGTATCATCTTTTCAAATAATGTCACCTTTTAAATCTCTAGTGTTCTTTCATTTGTGTTTTGCCTTACAGCTTTCTTTGTAATTTGACATTTTATTATTTGTAGTCTTAGTTTTATGGTATTATTTACTGTGCTATGAAGCACTTTATAAACTTTGTTTTTCATTTATTGATGTTCTGAGGTTGAGATAACAGCAGGCTGGAACCTGTCCTAGAAGCTTTAGGGGTGAAACTAGACAGTAATGTAAGATTTGACAAACACATCAATTCTGTGGTTAGCTTTTTTCAGCTTTGCCTCCTTTCAAAAGGTTAAACCCTTCTTGAGCCCTTCTGACCTGGACAAAGCTATTCATGCTTTTGTTAGCTCTTGCATAGATTACTGCAATGCACAATGTCTTCAGTCTTGCTCCTGATACCCCGACAACCTAACTTCCGCACAAACCCCCACAAACCCCCCACAACAGGCCGGGTGATAACTCAGCCTGCATCTCTGCTGCCAGCCTGGTATATTTTGACCTTTGAACCCATTTGATGCTTGGATTCCTTCCTCCCATGGAACATTAAGATCTATGAAGATTCAATAGCTTAACCTCCCAGTTCTGATTTCCATGAACAATCTGATCACAGATGTGATCGAAGTGGCTCGTGTGTGGATTGTGAGTGAGCTGTTGGTGGGAATTCCCTTTCTCTACAGTCTGCATGATGTATGCTCATAAACATGTTCAGAGCATTTCTCATATGAAAATAACCACCAATGAGAAGAGCACTGATGTAGTGTTAGAAGACAGCGTTAATGAGCTGAACACGTACTTCCTCATTCGTCTGATTCACTAAATGGGGATTACCAGCTCTGCTCATTCTCACACAAATTAGCCATGTTTGGATGTAAATATGTGCTCAAGTTCTTTGTTTGGTGTGTCCTCAGGCCTGGAGCTGCTCAGGTTACACTCCACCTGCCCAGGCCTTCAGTCCCACAGCCACTGTTAAAGACTGGGACATACTGTATGTGCACTTCAACTTGTGCAGAGTTTTAGTTGGTCGCACGAGAACATGATTAAAGGCTCTGATTGGACAGAAAATACAATGCTTCATAAATAATCTTTATGTTTCCTTGGTATAAATACAGAATTAGACAGTCAAAGCAAAACAATGCCACTGAAACTATATGTCCACAAGACTAAGTGGCCAAACATGAGCCTCACTCATAACTTTTATTACCATTTATTCTTTTGTTTAAAAATCAAACCCATGTCAGCGAGTGATGGGATAAACAACATGTCACAGGGTCATGTGATGGCATTTCAATTAGAGGGGGTAAGTTGTGACAGAAGAATGTCAATTGGAGCATTCAGCTTGAAAGGTTTTGTAAGCCCCATCACTTTCTTAACCCTGATGCTGTTGAATTCTCATGAGATGTGGGAGTTTACAAACTCACATAAATCCATCTTGATTTTAGGGTTTGGCAGTTTCCAGTCAAAAGCATCTGGCTTCATTTCTAAAAACCCTGTCGCTCTAATTGTAACCATTGATCTGATTTGGGGCGGACCTTTTTTCTGAGGTCTGTTTCTCTGATCGGTTCTTCTTGCAGATCTTTTCAGCTCAGAAGCAGTTTATTCTGCGCCTGTTGCCTTCTCAAAATCCAACACAAAGTTCACACCATGTTTTTGTGTAGAATAAAAAAGTGACAAGAGATCAGGTTCATGGGTTATCACAGCATAAGAATATGTCGAGGCATCTCAGTGGCTCACCTGGTAAAGACCGAGCCTACGCCATCACTGCCCCCACCCTCTGAAACTCCCTCCCTCTCCAGACTCACCTCACACTCAAAAAACAGCTCAAAACCCACCTTTTCAGATTGCTTATTGCCTTAAATAATGTCTGTCTTACTTATGTATCAATAACATACTTATGTATGCTATTGTCTTGTCTTCTGTTCTATCATTGTAAAGCATCTTTGAGTTTCTTTTGAAAAGCACTACATAAAACTGATGTATTATTATTATTATTATTATTATTATTTTTATTATTATTATTATTATTTTTATTGTAACATAGCATATACCTTGGGAGACGTGGGTTTGATTCCAGCTGGGTTCAATTGTCCAATGTCACGTCCCTCTCTCTCACCATGTTTCCTGTATGTCTACATTCTACTATAAATAAATAAAAGGCACAAAAGCCAAACAAATCATAAAAACGATTCTGAATATTATACATAAAAGAATTTATTTTTATTATATTTTTTACAGAAACGTCCAAAAGAGCCATGTCATTCTAAAAGGGATGCAGCAGTTCAAGCAGTCTTTGTCATTTTGATTTTGTGATATTATAGATTTGCAAAATAGATCAAAATTTAACATTTAACATTTATAAGTAATGCAGTAAAAAGTAACTCCAGGTACTCCGGCTTCCTCCCTCCGAAAGAACACATGCATAAACAGGTCAACTGGCAGGTCTAAAAGTGTCTTAATGAATGTGAGAGTGAGACAGCCCTGCGACTAACTGGCCACTGTCCAGAGTGTACCCCGCCTCAGGCCCAAAGCCCAGTCACCGCGACCCCTAACGGGACCACGTGGTAGAGAATGAATGAATGAATGAATATTGTCTGCATAGGCTCCAATACAAACACAAAAAAAAATATTTTGCATCAATATTTTAGTCAGCCATTTTCACACGTCTCCCTTTAACTTACTAAAAACACTTTAACCACTTTGAACGTAGAGATCATCTGTTAAGATTAAGAACGGTAATTGCAAAAGCGAAACAGGATTTCTTGTTGGAGCAGGTGGGAATAACAGGTATGCTCCCAGACTGTCAGGCTCCTTAACAAACAACAGCCCAGGCACAGATCAGATTCTGAACGTCATTCACGACTGAACTAGGAAACACCCTATTTAATCTAATAAACAGAAACGACATGTGTGTCCGACTCAAAGCCTATGTTCCAAATCTGCCTATTCGCTGTTCATCTGTCGGTCTGTGTCAACATACACAACAATCAAAAAAGAATAATAAAAAATAAATTAATAAAAAACGGAATTAAACCTGACAATGGTTTGATATAAGCTAATCATAATTTTGACTGGATTGATTTAAAGTCTATTGGCCAGTGCATGCTGACGAGCAGCGGGACAAAGAGGGACACATTACTGGAAGAGTTAGAGAGGTGTGCACTTAGCAGATAATAAAGTAAGCATGACATTATCTTTGACTTGCACTTCCTGTATATGTTGCCTTGTGCCCCTCTCTTTGTGGTAATAACACAATGTAAATTTAAATAAAGAAACAGTGAAAGTAAATTTGTTCTTGAGCATAAAAAAATATTTGTTCAATTCTTGAGAATTTAAGAGGCCACTTTAGGAAATTACTTTTGAGTAGACCAGGTGCAGCATTACTTCAAAGAGACACTTTGTTTTTGATTTTGAGCTACATCTTTAAAGTGTTCTAAAACATAATATACCAATTCAATCTGAGGAGCTCTAGGATAAATGCAAGATTTGTGGAGAATTTGCATTAACATTAAAACTCCCTTCTGAATGAGACACTTGTTTGGGCTGATGGTTATTGCTCAGAGCTCTGTGCTCGTGTGGGACTCACCCATCCCTCGAAGGTCTCGCCCGTGTTGGACTTCTGGATCAGGTCCTCGAACTGGATGGTGCAGTTGGCCACAAAGTTGTCGTACCCGATGGGAGTCTCGTGGAAAACGGCCAGCTCAATGTGTGTGCCGTCGCTCACGTTCAGGCAGAACTCCTCGTTGTACGTAGGCATGTTGGTCTTCTGCTTGGTGTGGGTCCGGCCGATCTTAAAGTCGTCCACCTTCACCACAATGTAGGGGTCCAGAGCAGAGGGGGCTTTGTGGAAGATAACGGAGTGGCGCAGGGAGGTGGTGGTGGGCTTCAGATTCACCGCTTCGCCAATGCGCAGCTTCAGGTAACCATTAAACTTCATCTTGAGAAGAAATTCTCGGCGACAAGAAGAAAGAGCAGAACTCAGGCAGACTAGTCTCTCACGCCCATCTCACGTCCGACAACACTTCTTCCACAAACCCTCACTTTAAACTAAAGTAAAGTTCCACATCTTCCGCCTCACTCTGTTGCGGCGTAACTATTGCACAGCGCCGTGCCGTCTCCGTGTGAGCCTGTTTCAAGCGCTTCTGCAGTAAAAGGAAGCCACAACACTTACTGACACACCGCCGCCGAGGTTCCGCATTACGCACACACCGAACACAACCTGCAGCCGCTCCACTACGTCACGAATGACACAAACAGTCACTACAATGACCATAATGCACCTCTCTGTGGACTTACCTAATCTGTTCGCGGAAAAACGTCTTCCTCTTGTGGCTCCTCCGGAGAAATAAGTGACCTGTTGATCACATGAGGGTTTTACATTTATTAATTTTACATTTTACATTTAGTCATTTAGCTTTTATCCAAATCAACTTACATTAAGGCTCCATTCACCAGTGCTACAGCTGGAACACCACTGGAGGCAAGGTGGTTAAGTGTCTTGCCCAAGGACACAATGACAGTATGAACTGTGGGGAGAGCGGGACTCGAACCATCTACCTTCCGGTTGAGGGCTTTCTGGTCTGTTTCTTACTGCATTTCAGGCCTTTGAGATCCAGACTGGCTCTTGCTTTAGGGTAGAGCCCTGAGCCAGCACACCCACCCGAGGAGTTGAGAGCAGAGGACATAAGGCCTGAATAAAGGCCTAGTGTGACTGCTTTTACATTATAGCTTTGGTGGACTATACATTTTTTTTCTAACCACACACTCCATGACATATTTTAGGGTCCTGACCTACAGCTGAGAAGGCTTTAGACTAAGAGCACCAAACCCACCAGTCAAGAATAATGGGACAGAGAAAAGAAAAACTTAACAGCAAGAAGGTTGTGAGTTCAAACCCGGCCAACCCTGTCCTTTCTGTGAGGAGTCTGCATGTCCTCCCTGTGTTACTGTGGGTTCTCTCTGGGTACCCCGGCTTCCTCCAAGGGCGTATCCCTCTAGAAAGATAAAAGCTCAACTCTCGTATCAGTTGAACTGAGAATTGACAAAGTCTCCTTGAGTAAGAGATGAAACATCTTCACCTTGAAAACTGGGTCTTTTTAACCTTTTCTTCTGAATGCCCTGGATGACTGAGAACCTTACATTTTTTATTTCATCAAAGCAGAAAAGGTCCCTCTGATATTAATGGATGTGAGGGGTGGTGTTGGGATTTTAATGAAAGGATTTCTGGGTAATGCAGTTTTGAATCATTAGAGGCAGCCCATAAGATGCATGGCTTCTGCAGAGTTTGAGGAGACCTTCAAGAAGAGCACAATGGTTTGATCTCAAGTCATCTATTCTTTCACTTGTCAAAGTGAAATGGGTCTGGGATCCCTTCTAAAAATCCTGTCGGTCTAATGGTACGTGTTTGTCTAAAATAGGATGGGCTTCTTTTCTCTGTTTAGTTGTATGTCTGTGCAGTGTCTAGAGATAAAAAAAAACTTCTTTGGGCTCTTAAGTGCTTTATGTGCATCAAGAGATTTTTTACTGTGACTGTATAAAGATACTAAATAATAAGGCTTGACTCCTTATACAACGCCTCAGCCATTTGAACACTTTATATAAAACTGGACAGTCCTTAATGGTTCTTTTTAATGAATGCAGCCCAAGGCCAGGTAGCTTTAGAGCTCATAACATAAATTCATAAACATTTGTTTGTGCTTGGTCCCATACTTTTTTCACTATATGTTAGATAATTGGGACAAATCATCAGACGTTATGGAGTGAACTTCCACTGTTATGTCGATGATACACAGCTGTATCTACCAATAAAAGCGACTAATTCTCCTGACATCATGCGTCTAGAGGCCTGCCTCGTTTCAATTAAAACATGGATGTCTCAAAACTTCCTCCATTTGAACGCGGATAAAACAGAGGTCTTGTTTATTGGTCCTGCCAGTCATCGGCACAAGTTCAACAATCTTACTGTCTCAATCAACAACTGTGTGTTGGAGCACGGCAACACTTTGAGGAACCTCAATGTCATTTTTGACCCCACACTATCTCTGCAGCAGCACATTAGTGAGGTCACTAAACTGGGCTTTTTTCACTAGAGAAATATCTCAAAAATTCGCTCCTGCCTCTCTTTAGCTGATGCTGAAATTCTCATTCATGCATTTGTCACATCCAGGCTGGACTACTGTAATGCGTTATTCTCTGGACTGCCGAAGAAAAGTACTCACAGACTACAAATGGTCCAAAATACAGCCGCCAGACTTTTAACAAAGACCAGGAAGTTTGATCACATTACTGGCTTCATTACACTGGCTTTACATTCTATTCATGTTAGAGCTGATTTCAAAGTTCTCTTGTTAACCTATAAAATCCTTTGTGGACGCGCGCCCTCTTACCTATCTGACCTTATCACCTGGTATACTCCAGCTCGTACCCTTCGCTCTCAGGACGCTGGCCTCCTTCAACTTCCTCGAATTAAGAAGAAGTCTACTGGCTACAGAGCCTTTTCTTATAGAGCCCCATTTTTGTGGAATGGGCTCCCGGTGGAAGTGCGGCGATCTGACTCTGTTGAGATTTTGAAAAGCAAACTCAAAACATACTTATTTCACCAAACGTATGGAGACTGATTGATCATAGGGTTAGGTTTACACTGGTTGTAGCTGTAGGTACACACTCAACCGCTGATATTATTATTACATCTGCCTATTTTCAGTAGTATTTAGCACTTTTTTTTCCTTTCTACCTCCTCTTAGGGTGGACAAAAACCCTCCCCCTGGACTCTGCTCCAGTGTGAGGACCCACAGCTCATCTTTTATCTACCTTGATGTTGGCTGAGGTCCCATCCACCTTACACACACAGACAGAGTGGACATTGTCAACATATATGTTTTTTTTTGTGAATATGTTTGTTTAATTCTATGTATTTTTTCATCTTTCCTGGACACATTCTTGCACGGCCTGTCCGTCCTGGGAGTGGATCCCTCCTTCTGTGGTTCTCCCTGAGGTTTCTCTTTTTTCCCGGCTGGATTTTTTTGGAGTTTTTCCTCACCCTGATGGAGGGTCTAAGGACAGGGGATGTTGTCTAGTGCAGTCTGTTAAAGCCCTTTGAGGCGGCTGTAGTTGTGATATTGGGCTATACAAAAATAAATGTCTTGTCTTGACTCTGTATAGGTTGGACTGGAAGCTGTGAGGCACCCTGACATTTTTGTAAAAGTTTTACTATTTTATCTATTTATTTTGCTGCTATCAAAAAGTCTGCTCCAAACTGAATTTTGTGGTATGTTTTATGTAATGACAAAAAATTCTAATTTGCAATATAATCCTATTTTTTAAATAAAAAACATTTGTCAAAAACTATTATTGTAAAACCTTTTTAAATTAGAATTTTACAGTTGCCCAAAATGAACAAACCAAACTAGAATATGTGTGTGACTTTACTAATACTGTACATTATTACTTTTCATTTCTTCATAAATTTTAGTTTGTGTTTACTGTGTTCCATTAGTACAGTTCCTTCTCCTCTTCACATGCCTCTGTTATTCCTCTGACTCAATCTGTAAAGGTGCTGTTGCTTCATCCATAAACGCCACCATCAAAGTCTGACTTTACTGATGTTAGACGTGACCCCTGACCCCGCTATGCCAAGCGTCCACTGTGCTCCAGCTGTTTGAAATAACAGGGCTCTGAAACGTCCCTGGGACACAGAGGGTCCTGTAAACAGCTCTTAGACGTGACCTCAGCAACGGCTCGGGGTCGTACTGACACAGAGGGGGGGGGCTCGCTCTCGACTATTAACACCACTCCCTCAAACGTTCTTCGGACTTGTCGAGATCAGGAGAAAACAGTTCACACCTGACGCCCAAACTGTCCGGGACCATGAGAGATGTCATGCATTCACAACCGTCATGTTTATTAGAGCAACAGTATGGACGTTTTTCAGGGTTCACCCTCTAAAGGGCACTGTTGCACTCACAGGCCTTGCAGGATATACTGTATGCATGTGGGCAACCTGTTCCTGTAGTTTCTTTTTTCTTTTTGTGCTGTTTCTCTGCATAAACAGATGCATCCAGTGCTAGAATAGACACTTTCTCTGTATTTTCAGCCTCCCCTGATGACAGCAGTGTAGACCAACTGCCAATGAGCGCGTCTCAAACTCGAGATCCTCTTCTGTGTCAGCTGTGATTAGCCCAAGTTTTCATCATGTGCTGTTAGCTCAATGGGCTGTTAGCATTATGGTCTTAGTTTTCACAGATGAATCCTGATGAATAATATTAGGAGATCAAACTGTTTATCACCAATACACAAAGAAATGCCCTACTGTCCGTTTATAAAGGTGTTTATGGTTTACAAATGAATTGTGAGGATGCTGACAATTGTTGCTGAAATGTCTTACAAAGGGATGTCTTGGGGCAGGGCTCGGACCAACCTCCCGGCTAGAGGACAACCGCTCTACCACCTGAGCCTTAGCATGGTGGCAGAGTGGTTAGCACTCCTGCCTCTCAGCAGAAGGCCCTGGGTTTGGGTCCTGGGTTCACCTGTGCCTGCTCCCCCACCACTAAAAACATGTACAATCGATCCCCTGAGGAATCAAAGATTATAAAATTAACATACTGATTATCTTTTTGATCATATTTGACCTTTCTTTAATTTTCTTTTGTTATTTTGTGGTTTCAAAGATCAAACATCTCAAATAAAAGTTATAATTTTATTTTGTTCCCTACTCTTGTATATAACTATATATAATCACTGGTAGTGGTTGAATTTTATTTTAAAATAAAGGTATTTGGACATCTGCTCTACTCACTTTTTTCTATAAAAGTAATGTTATTCTTACTGTTTTATGTCAGAGATAATGAGGCGTACAGTATTTTGAGCAGTAGTTGCATTTCTTACTGCCATAGGTTTGTCCAGCAGAGGGCAAACTAAGACTGCCGACTGCTCATGTCTTCCCCTGTTAATCTAGAATCTTTGACTTCATCGTGTTTTGTGCTGGAGCCAGACCTGGCATTTTTACAGCGCTTTTACAGGATGATTTGTTTCCTCACTTTGTGCATTCTTCTTCTTTTTCTCATTCCCTCCATAGAATGGTTTGTGTGAGTGGAGTTATATACCCACGGGAGGCTACAGACTTTAAGTACATGAAAACACAGTCATGTGCTCCATTACACTCCAGAAACACACATTCAAACTGATGTATCATTTCAACATGACAAAGGTTTATAGCACAGGCATCGCTACCAAAAGCCCCCATATATCAAACTGGAGTAATTCTCCACTTTGGCCTTAATTCCAGCCACCTGTTGAGTTTCCACATTCACTTCCCAGTCTGTGCTCCAGTTTATGTGCATGTAACCCCGGACAGCTCAATCCGTTGGCTCCATGCCCAGGTACACCCTATAGCTGCAGCTAATGAAGCAGAGCATTGGTACCACACAGGGCAGCGGGGAATACAGGCGGGACTGGCGCGCACAAGTTCATTGCCAGCCTCCCCGAAGCCTGCTGACAGAGGTCCTGTGGGAGCAGTATACAGCCCAAAGACGCCTGCTCCATCACAGCCCACTTCTCCATCAGTCACTGAGTCAGCAGCAGGAGTGGCCTGTCCAATCAGGAGAGTCCAGGCCCCACTCACACGTCCCGTATGGAAGCTGACCTAAGGCCCACTTTCACCTCACACTCTGCTGTAGGAATGTCTCTGCTGGACTCAGACATGCTCCATAAATCTCACCTGTAACAATCGACCTTATCCACAGCTCATCTTTACAGCCAGTGTTTGAACTGAGAAACAAAGACATGTAGAAATAAAGTCTAGGTCTTGAAAGAATTCAAAGCAACACAATTTTACCTTCTAGACCCATCCTAAACATCCTAGTTATTATTACATTTGCAATGAGGTGATGGGTTCTATATGGTTATGTCTTCTTACATTTACATAGAGGAGAACCGTCGAACCAGCTCTGTCTTTTAAATGTTTTATGGAAGAATTGAAAACTACTATAGTAAAGGTTTTCAGGCTCCATAATTTGCGGTAAAAAGTAAACAGTAAAAGTAAAGCACACAAGTAAACAGATTGGTACTCAGCACAGACTTATAGAACGCTCTTGTGTTTGATGAAGTTCAAACTTCCTGAAACACAGTGAAGCTGCTCCTGAGAGTGTGGAGGAATGTCAGAGTGGACAGTGGAGGCTACACAGAGGGTGGGGGCTGTGTCACAGGCCTTTTCCAGCTAATTGGCTCCAGATGTGCAGCAGCGTGGCCCCTGCGCCAGCGAGGCGTCAGGGCCGCATTAAGAGCTCAGCCCAGGGCTCGGCCCAGAGCAGAGCTCCCCCCCACTTACCCCTCAGCCTAAGAACATAGTTTGGCCCAAGCCACATACTGTGCAGTGACCAGCGGGCCTCGGTCAGGCTCAGCCCTGCTCATCTTCTGCCAAAATAACCAGGCAGTGTCTGAACACTGGAAATCCCCTGTGTTTGTTTACCCAGAGATGATTTCACTCAGCCTTCATTTCTCTGTGAACAATACAACGTCTCAGTTATTCTCTTTCCAAAGTTTGTGATGTTGCAGTGACTATAGTGACAGTCATTCTGCTATTGTTGTGAGCTGTCAGGTGAAGAACGAGTCAGGCAACTGAACACAGACAGCACACAATACTGCAACCTCAACAGCAGCTGTGTCTGTGATGAGTGACAGCCTTGTTCTTTCAAAACATCATGCACCCACCTACACTTGTGCTATAGAAAACAAGTCTAAAGCAAGCACAAATACAAGTTTGATATATATAGTAAAGAAAAGAGCACTAAATATAAACTTAGCATGTTGTCCTATTGTGTTTCAGCCATTAGTGTCCCAAAAGGAAAGAGTACTTGTCCTTGTTCTGGAAAATATGATTGAGTTAATAACAGAAATGTGAGAATGTAAAAAATAAATTTGACCCGAGCCTCAAAGTGAGATCTCAGATGGAGGAATGCTCTTACTGTGACAAACGGGCTGTGTTTACTGATGGAGCGAGCAAATCGATTCAAAGTGGAAAAGGAGGCTGAGACAAACTGGGGAAATGGAAGAAAAGAAAAATTTCATTAATGACCACTTCTTCAGGAATGACACTTTTACTGTGTATTGATGACATTGACTGAGCTGAGGTGGGCCACTGTGACTAACAGGAAAGAGCACTCATCATGCCAACAGCATTTAGGGCTTATGTGAGAAGACCCTCGGAGCACCTTCAGTCAGGAATGTCTGTTCAACAAGATCAGGCGGTAAACACAAAGCAGATGTCGGACATGCTCTCTGCTCCGCTGCATGAGTAGCTCATGTTAGTATTGGGAAGTGTAATAGGTGAAACTCTGGGATATAACAAACCCAAAGTGACTCAAAATCAAAAGTCAAGTCAATTCAATTCTATTCTTCTGAAATCCTTGATAATAAAGACTATGGTATGCATTAAGGTTTACTGTTTCTCTAAATTTTCCTGTTACAGTGTGCTGTCAGGTTCTCCTCAAATACAAGACATTAAAACACAGAAGAGTGAGACTAACAGGAGTGTCTTTTCAGCCCACCATCACAGCTCTGGGACATGGTGTAGTCATTCTGCTGGACCTGGGCCCATGTGCAAGTGAGTTTAACTCAACAAAAACAGCCCTCCCCCCACCTTTACAACACCAAGAGGGGAACTGAATTTTTCTTCTGCTTTGGCTCAATTCCTAAATGAGAAAAGCATTTCTCAAAACATTCAGCTCAAATCTCTGAAAGGTTAATGTGTGGCCCTCACAACGGTTTGTTTTATATTGTTTCAGACAAAATTGCCTTGTGTTGTGACATCTGTACAAATGTGTCGGATAAAACCATCAGACATCTTTGCAGTTAAAACACCATCAGTGACAGAGGTTGTTTTTTTATGTCTATGACATTCATTCATTCATTTTCTACCGCTTTGTCCCGTTAGGGGTCGCGGGTGACTGGAGCCTATCCCAGCAGCTTTGGGCCTGAGGCGGGATACACCCTGGACAGTGGCCAGTTAGTCGCAGGGCTGACATTTAGAGACAGACAGTGACAGATAATCATTCACTCTCACTTTCATTCACTAGGGACATTTTAGAGTTGCCGATTAACCTGTACATGCATGTCTTTAGACGGTGGGAGGAAGCCGGAGTACCCGGAGAGAACCCACAGTAACACGCGGAGGACATACAGACTCCTCACAGAAAGACCAGAGTCAGCCAAGAATATTTGAGTCGGCCGGGTTTTGAACTCATGACCTTCTTGCTGTAAGGCAGGAGTGCTAACCACTCTGCCACGTGCACCCTGTGTTTTTACATAGATGTAAATTTTTTGGATCATTATAACTATAATTAGTGACAAACATGTTCAAAGCCTGGCCCAGGGACCAGTCATGGCACAGGGTGAAATTGTTTTGTGGCCTTTGGTTTAAGAAATAAAATGAGATAGCTATAAACAATTGCAAGTTTTGTTATGTTCTGAACTTTTTGTAAACATAGTGCCATTACAGATACAACAATGAAAATGTGTCTGGGCGTGCCCATTATGACTCAAACAACAACAAAAATTCACCAACACAAA
Source organism: Neodontobutis hainanensis (assembly GCA_024349245.1). NCBI lineage: Eukaryota > Metazoa > Chordata > Actinopteri > Gobiiformes > Odontobutidae > Neodontobutis > Neodontobutis hainanensis. The sequence continues at coordinate 1,814,135 of JALDNG010000025.1, forward strand.
AAAAATAAATTTGAAACATAAACGGAACATGGATGAACCATTGAATTTGTATAAAAAATGACCCAAAGCCATTGAGGAAAAATTGTAACTTGTAAACCATTAAAGTGGCACTTTGCAGCTCTGCCATGATGAATGTCTGAGACTGACTGGAGTGACTGTTTATGTGTGTTGTGTTGTTAAGCAACTCGTTTCATGTGAGATCCGAGACTCCCGCGAGACTTTTTGAATCCAAGATGCGGCGGGGTTGCTGGCTGTTTTTTCCACTAAGAGGCGCCAGAGGGGTTTGGGACAGACCCCCTTCACCACAAAATAAGCCATTAACCCATCACAATGACTCCGAAGCTGTTATGTTGGGGTAAAAATCCTGCAAAGTGCCTCTTTAAGTAAAATATGATCTGCTGTGAACAGAGTCAGACACTAGGTGGGAATCTTGTGTTGCATTTGTGTTCAGCTCTGTGGTACGGGCTGAGGGGCCATGGTATTTTTTATAAAAGAGCATGAGTTACAACAAACAGATAACAACAGTGACAGACAGCTGATAGCGGCGCTTAGAAGAACGGAGCAGCTCCATATCAGGTCACACTTATCCCCCTCCAACACCTAAACACACACGACTCGAAATGGTGCTGTGTGGAGGTATAGGATATTTCCTGGGCGGTGGTCCACCCTTTTATAAGAGCGTGAAGGGCGGGTGGCAGCTGGTGAGACGCCGTCTAATTCCTTCCATTAAAAGCAGGAGTGGGGTGGCCTCAGGATTCAGAGACAATCCAAACATCCCCGTGATTAGAAACGTACAGGCATGTGGTCTTCGTTAGGCGCAGACTGAGCCCAATGTGGAGGAGCACAGGGATGGAGCCTGTCAATCAAATACACAGTAACATGAGGAGCCAGGTGACAAAATGTAAAGGTTAGGTGCACAAATGTAGAAATATTCCCTTTTATTAAACAATTATCAGCTGAGTGAGGAATGTGAAAAAGTAGCAGCAGAATAATCAAACTTGATCAACAAAAGAACATACTTAAAATGCATACAATTATAGATTGATTATAGATTGCCCAAAAACTCATCATTTGTAAATCATTATATTGCACAAGTGTCAAAAGTCATAAAGTGTAAAATCATCCATCCCACAGAGGAAAATATAACAGCTTTTCTGAAATATTATCTGTATATATAGATTAAAAACTCTGGAACCTTTTCATAAACAGACTTGGCAAATACAAAATAATGTGCAAAATGTGTATAAAATGTAGACAGAAAAGGTTTGGCCCATAAACAAACAAAGCATCACAGTGATAATAAACTGTCACTTTCCACAAGCTTTCAAATTTTAATAGCCTTTTTCAGTGATTAAAAAAAAAAATAAGTGTTTGTCTTTGGTTTCTGCCCTTGCTCTGAAAATTGAAAAGTAATGTATTAGTCTTTGCCAGAGGTAATACGTGTTCATCTTCTCCAGTCTCATGCGTCTTTGGTGTGATTTTCTTCTTCTGTTGGGCCTTGTTTGTGACAGAGGGTTTGTAAGGGGCGTCAGGAGCTCTGGGCCCACATCATGATGATCACAGTCATACTGACGGCTCCCATGATCAAACCAAAAATCGATAGCAGCGCAGCCTGGAAACACAAAAAACAGCGTGTGACAGCAGAAGTGACAAATGGAGTAAGTAATCACACAGTTTTTTCCACCCAGTGCTAAGGTCTAAGTAAAAGTGGTAAGTAAAGTGGTACTAAAAGAGATTTCCAATAAGATCAGCCCTACCTGATCAGTCATAAGCAATTATCTAAAACGGAGCAGGCTTTATGTGATGCGTCCTTTCTCTGACTGGTTGTATGTTTTCAAGTGGCGTTGGTCCAGAAGCACTGCAGTTTATTTTGACTTATCTTGAATTCTGAATGTTGTAAGTCTATTCAATTGCATTCAGAGGTAAGTTTGCACTTGTTCTAGCTCCTGGAAATCAAACTCCAGTCATGAACCAGACTAATTCTTTGTATCGAGTAGAAAAAGAATTAGATCATCTGACCAGACTAAGCCTACTTTTTAGCAAAGACTCAAACAATGACGCTAAAAAGTAAGCACACCACGCCTAAAAATCCCTGCCCTTGGATAAATGAGGAAATCTTATCTTGTAGGAGAAACTGTCGAAAAACAGAACGTTTGTGGAAATGCACAAGTTTGGAAGTCCACAGACTGCACTTGAAGGAGCTCATCATGTCACTAAATGATATAATAAAACAGGCCAGGTCTGCATATTTCTCTAATCTTGTTGTGCTGAACAAGAAAAATCCTAAAGTCCTGTTTGACACAATATCAAGAATTGTCTCTCCTTTAGCTCCTCATTTACCAGTCCACTCAAAGTCTGACTGCAACAGGTTTTTAAATTCCTTTGTGAATAAGGTACATGATATACGAGCTTCTATAAACCCATCCTCTGTCCACACATCCTGGGGTTTATCTCCTCAGTGCTCTTGGTCCACCTTCTCACCTGTCACTGAAGAGGATATCAAGGGTCTACTAAAAAAGTGAAACCATCATCAAGCCCTCTGGATGTAATGCCAGCTTCGTTGCTTTTAAATGTATTTGATTTAGTTGGTCCTTATGTTGTTAAACTGATCAACCTTTCTCTTTCAACTGGTTCTGTGCCCAGCTCTTTTAAACAAGCGGTCGTCAGCCCCATTCTGAAGAAGCCCAATTTGGATTCTTTTGAACCAAACAACTACAGGCCAATCTCTAAATTGCCTTTTTATCTAAAATCCTGGAGAGAGTGGTGGCGGAGCAGCTGACTGCGTTTCTTAATGAAATTAATGTTATAGACAAATTTCAGTCAGGCTTCGAAAATGTCATTCAACAGAGACTGCCCTGCTGAGGATATCAAATGACATTATGATGGCAGCTGACTCTGGGCAGTACTCAGTCTTGATCTTACTGGATTTATCGTCTGCTTTTGATACTCTGGACCATAATATATTGTTAAAGCGCCTGCAATATGAAATGGGTTTCTCTGGATCAGTTCTAAAGTGGTTTTCCTCTTACCTGAGTGACAGATCATTTTGTGTCTGTATTAACAATATTCTGTCTGAAATGACCCTCTGTCATATGGAGTTCCTCAGGGCTCAGTCTTAGGTCCTCTTTTGTTTTTATTGTACATATGCCCTCTTAGTGAAATATTTCATGGTTTTAAAAATGTGTCTTATCACTTTTATGCTGATGACATTCAGTTGTACTGTTCTTTTAAAGACTCTGAGTTTTATAAACTTACTGAATTGTTGAACTGCTTGACTTGCTTAAAGAACTGGTTATGCAATAACTACCTACAGCTAAATACAAAAAGACTGAAACTTTAATCTTTGCACCTGACCAAAAATACTTCAAATCAAACAACACCTTGGTTCCCTGGGTTCTTCCGTCCAGTCGAGCCTCAGAAACCTTGGTGTTCTGTTTGACCAATCTATGTCTCTGGACAGTCATTCTAGACAGTTGGTCAAAAACTGTTTTTATCATCTAAGAAACATTTCTAAATTGAGAGTGTTATTGTCTAAATCTAACTTGGAGATGATTATTCATGCTTTTATTTCTTCTCGCCTTGATTATTGTAATTCTTTTTATTTGTTTCAACAAATTGTCTCTGGGTCGGCTTCAAATGGTGCAAAATGCTGCAGCCAGGCTTTTAACTGGAACCAACAGAAGGGCTCACATTTCACCGGTTTTAGCTTCACTTCATTGGCTTCCAGTCAAATTCAGGATTGATTTTAAAATTTTAGTCTTGACTTTTAGAGCTCTACATGGACAGGCCCCCAGTACATCACTGACCTGCTGACCCCTTACTCCTCCTCACGCACTCTTCGGTCTTCAGGTCAAAACCTTTAATGGTCCCCAAAACACGTTTGAAAACCCGGGGTGACCGGTCTTTCCAAACAGTCGCCCCCAGACTCTGGAACACCCTGCCCCTGTCTCTGCGAGTGGATATTTCTGTTGATTCTTTTAAAAAGCAGCTGAAGACACTTTTATTTAAACAAGCTTTTAGTTGATTGGGCTTTTTATGTTTCAATATTCTGTGGTTTTAATTTTTTTTTTATTTATTTATTTTTTTTTTTTTTTTTTTTTTTTTTTCTCTAAGTTTTATTGTTTTTTATTGCACTTTGTAAAGCACTTTGTGATTTATATCTGTGAAAGGTGCTATATAAATAAAATTTACTTACTATTTACTACAATGATACTATAGTAATAAGTTGCAATAAGCAAAAAGATTATTACAAAAGGAATTAAAAGATCAGTTTTGTTCTGTTAGACATCTAGAAGTATATAAAGAATTTTACCAACTCCTCTGCACAGATGTAACAAAATGCCTTTTGACAAAGAATGAGAAACACTGTTGTTAGCACCACACTAACTTCCACGAGGTTCGAGCTGAATGATTTGAGGAACAGAGCCAAAGCCAATGAGACAAACTGTAAACACAGCCAGAACTTGGCATTACAAAGTAATAAAGTCCTCTTCCTCTATATTTACTGCAGCAGTGTACAGCTTTACCACCAGCCTCTATTACATTAATGTCTCATGTAGACACACACCATAGCCTGATGGCTTACATATCCTCCAGAGGAAACACAAGCCATTTTAGGGTCACCGCATCAAACTGCGGTGTACTGAACAGAGTCACATTCCGCTTGGAGAAAACGAAGCTGTAGGAACATAAGGTGGAGGTCATGTCCTTACCCCGATGTAGTCCAAGGAGCTGGAGCGCTGGCGGCTGATCTTGAGGTAGAAGATGCCGGGGAAAACAAACAGCAGACAGCTGGATGTTGTTGACCCTAAACAGGAAATGCACTTGGATATCAAAGGCTCATAATAACAGCTTCATCAACCGAGCAGGGCTGGTTTAATAATGCACAAGCAAATACTGGGGTCGATGAGCTGGGATCAATACAGAGCTCAGATCTTGGCCTGCTAGAGTCAAAAACAATATCCCATGAACACTGACTTATAAATAGAAAACAGTACATACCAACGACTCCAAATACATTTCTGATGTCAGGGACAAAGATGGCCAAAAGCAACACTACACCCAGAATACAGAGTGTGGCTAAGGTGTGGATCCACCAGGAAAAAGGACGTCCTTCGAAGAGCAGGAGAATGGCTGCTTTACGAGCCTAGAGCATACACACCTCATTTTAATCAAACGAACAGAAAAGAGTTGCTATAAAGATAAAAGAGGATGGTACAGTGACACTTACTCAACTGAAATATGTAATGTCTGTGTGTGCTTACAGGGAAATGAATGAGTGGCACAGTCAGGAGGACGGCCAACAGGATGGCCAGTCGGACAGTCATCACCATGATGTCCCGCGGCACATACGCATCATATCCCAGCAGCAGCTCCGAGTCCACATGAGCTGTGGTAGAGAGATGTTGAAGTGTCAGAACAGGTAAGCAGTCTTTGAGGATTATTCAGACAGAAAATGAGTAGATGTGGAACCAAGGAGGGACTGACTCAGTCCTTTTAAACAAAATACCTACAAATACTAAACCGTGATTTTTTTTTCACACTTACAATTGTGGTTTTGATTTTTCCTGAGCTGACATAAAGCAAACACAGCCAAGATTTAACCTGGTTATATAGAGTCACTAGTGCAATTGCTCAAAAAAGAAATGGTGCAGTGTGGAAAAAAAATGTTCACTACATAAGTTAACAGGGCAATGGACAAACTATGTAGTGCAAAGATAAATATATAGTATCTGAATGAGTTTAGTCCAGTGTGCAAATGGATAATATTTTGACAAGAAGAAGAAAAAGTATGTGAACCTTTTGGAATTTCATGGTTTTCTAAATACATTTGCCTTAAAATGTAATCTCATCTTCATCTAAGTCAGGGGTATTGACAAACAAAATGAGTCTAAAAATAATTACAAAAAAGTCTGGTCTTTCATGTCTTTATTAAGAACCAAAAAAACTAAAAATATGTGAACTCTTGAGTTAATGACTTTAAAAAAGCTAGAGTCAGGTTTTAGCACACCTGGAGTCTGGTTAAGATAATATGTTTGGAGGTGTGGACTATAGCTACCCCTCAGACTCATGGAGTTTGCTCTGCACAAGAAGAACACACTTATGTGAGCCATGCCTCGCCAAAAAGAGCTTTTAGAGGAGCTACAATCAAGAATTGTTGCTTTACATAAAGGTAGAAAGGGTTACACAGTTGTTTCAAAGACTTTAGAAATCCAGCAGTCTACAGTTTAGTAAACAATCTACAAATGGAGACGCTTTGGGACTGTTGCTCCTCTACCAAGAAATGGGCGCCCAGTCAAAATGACACCAAGAGCCCAACAAAGACTCATCAATGGCTCAGTGGTAAGGAAGTCGTCCTATAACTGAAAGGTTGGCGGTTCAATCCCCGCTCTTCCCACAGTTCATACTGTCATTGTGTCCTTGTCCTTGCCTCCAGAGCTGTTCCAGCTGTAAGACTGGTGAATGGAAGCTTAATGTAAGTCACTGGCTGCTAAATGACTAAATGTAAATGTAACTGAGTCTACAACTGATAAAACAAAGAGTGAAAAAACACACAGTGCTACATCTGGTGTAGAAAGGGCACAGCATATCATCATGAAAACATCATCCCAAAAGTAAAGTCTGGTGGAGGAAACATCATGATTCAGGTATGCTTTGTTGCTGGTTGAGGTTATTGCTGTTATTTTGAATGTTGACTGAGTGTGTTTAATAAAGACATGAAAGATCAGAATTATTTGTGTAATGATTTTAGACACATTATGTTTGTCAATACCCTTTAATTAATTTTTTTGTTATTTATACAGCGCTTTTCCACCTAGTAGGCACTCAAAGTGCTTTACCAGTGTTACAGCTGACCACTGGAGGCAAGGTGGGTTAAGTGTCTTGCCCAAGGACACAACGACAGTATGAACTGTGAGAGAGCAGGATGTTATGATGTTTTGGGATGTTTCGAGCGGGGATTGAACCGCCCACCTGTCAGTCTAAGTACGGCTGCTCTACCACTTAGCTACTGCTGCCCTTGATTTAGATGAAGATCAGATCACATTTTAAGAGAAATTTATTCAGAAAACCATAAAATTTCAAAAGGTTCACATACTTTTTCTTGCCACTGTATATGACACTGATGATTTTAAATGTGGTCTTGTTTTGGCAGCATTCAATTTTGTTAACTAAAGCAGTACTGAACAGAATTTACCCTTTATTTACCCTTTCACAAGTACGTCCGATAAACAAAAAACCTAACATCCATATGAATAAGGTAGAGAGAAACACAGATCATACATAAGACTAAGACCAAACTCATGGAAAATGAATAGCACTAAAGACTTATTAGCTCACTATTTCTACTGTCAACCTCGTGGTTCCTACCGTAAAAGGTGAGGTAGCCAAACAGTGCAGAAATGAGGTAGAGTGTGAAGCTGAGGCTGATGCTGACATTTGTGACCCTCTGCATCCTCGCCTTAGTCGGCCTGAAACACACAAAAATGAGGGTAGCGTTACAAAGTCAAGACTTAAAAAACAAATATGAAATAAATAGGCTCTGGTCTGACCGGTCCAGTTCACAGTAGATGGGCAGGACAGCCGTGTGGCACAGGAAGGAGAAGGCCATTGTAGGGATGGCATAGGCACTCTGCAACACACAGGCCACAGCACAGGCACCATTTACACATCATCAGCCTACACTGTTACAGTCAAGGAGCATCAGTAGGGACACTTCAGGTGAGGCCTACCAGCACCACAGATGGGAATAAATGGTTTGATATTTCTAAAGAGCTTGTCTGAACCACTATCATGTGCTTCTTAATAATTGAAAACAATGTGAGGTTTTAGTAATGTGCAGACCACATGCACATATAGAGTTAATGTGTAAACATGTGACAGCAACACGGAGCGTACCAAGTACCCAGTCCAGACTTTCACCAGTAAAGATTGGGGCTTGTTCACTGGAGTCAGAAAACCTCAGTGCAGCAGAAAGACTTTCAACAACTTGTCACCACAGCACAGGTTCCTCATGTGCAGCAGCTCTTACTATATACGCACCTTACTGGAGATGACAATGAGTTTGGGCGTGCATTCTGAGTCAGATGAATTTGAAATCTGTAGAGACAATAAGTCATTTTGAGAAGAGAAGAGGAGAAAACTTTAGAAGACAAGGGGATAAAAAAAAATAGAAAGAAAAAAAAAACATCTGAGTTCATTCCTGCCTAATTTGAAGTTGAAGTTATTCAAATTCTAAAAAGTCAAAGGTCATTTCCAGGTTTTGGCAAGGTCATTTGAACTTCCTTCCTCTAAGGACTGCAGCTATTTACCGTGAACAGCTCCCTGCAGCCCTCTCTGGTACTCATCAGTCAGAGCTAACCCAATCAGAAAAATCTCCATTACATTTGGACTTAGAACCTCAGAGCTCTGTCATGTGGAGGGCTGCAATAATTTTTTTGGTAGCACAGTTATCGTCACCAAATTTATCACAAAAGCAAAACAAAACCTTATAAGAAATAGCTAACAGTTTGTAGCCTAAATACAAATACCTCAACCAGAGCCTTTGATATACTTTTTATCTGTCACACAAACAACGCAGGACTATACTTCACTCACATTAAGCAAAATGTTATGATACAATAATTAAGACTTTTAATATCAATGTATACTATGTATACTACCTATACTACCTATCTATTTCACTATTGAAAAAATGTAGCGAGCAGGTATTTTTGTGCATATACTTTTAATGCATATGATTAATAAACCTGAACTCCTACATGGGGGCTGCTGGTACCTGGTAGGCCCTTGACAACTTTGTGAAATTGTGCGGCAATGGACAGGGGATGGACCATTTCTTCACCACAACCTGGAGGAGACGAGAGAAGCTTAGCAACAGACCTTTGGAGGATTATTACCTATGAAAGTAAAGAGTAAGGCTCACCACAACTGTGAAGTACACCATAAAGAAGAACGCCAGACTGCTGGTGTAGCCCAGGAATCCTGAGGTCGAAAAAGAAAGAAAAAATTAAATTTAAATTAAATTTCATTTAATTTGGCTACAAAGTTATGTAATTTAATCAGGCATATAACCCAAGTAAAATTCCTAAGTGTCCTCTGTAGAGACGTGGAGTTTGTGCTCATGTGTGTCCTCTGTAAAGACGTGTTTGTGCTCATGTGTGTCCTCTGTAGAGACGTGGAGTTTGTGCTCATGTGTCCTCTGTAGAGACGTGGAGTTGGTGCTCATGTGTGTCTTCTGTAGACACGTGTTTGTGCTCATGTGTGTCCTCTGTAGAGACGTGGAGTTTGTGCTCATGTGTCCTCTGTAGAGACGTGGAGTTTGTGCTCATGTGTGTCCTCTGTAGAGACGTGGAGTTTGTGCTCATGTGTGTCCTCTGTAAAGACGTGTTTGTGCTCATGTGTGTCCTCTGTAGAGACGTGGAGTTTGTGCTCATGTGTGTCCTCTGTAGAGACGTGGAGTTTGTGCTCATGTGTGTCCTCTGTAGAGACGTGGAGTTTGTGCTCATGTGTGTCCTCTGTAGAGACGTGGAGTTTGTGCTCATGTGTGTCCTCTGTAGAGACATGTTTGTGCTCATGTGTGTCCTCTGTAGAGATGTGGAGTTTGTGCTCATGTGTGTCCTCTGTAGAGACATGTTTGTGCTCATGTGTGTCCTCTGTAGAGATGTGGAGTTTGTGCTCATGTGTGTCCTCTGTAGAGACATGTTTGTGCTCATGTGTGTCCTCTGTAGAGATGTGGAGTTTGTGCTCATGTGTCCTCTGTAGAGACATGTTTGTGCTCATGTGTGTCCTCTGTAGAGATGTGGAGTTTGTGCTCATGTGTGTCCTCTGTAGAGACGTGGAGTTTGTGCTCATGTGTGTCCTCTGTAGAGACGTGGAGTTTGTGCTCATGTGTGTCCTCTGTAGAGACATGTTTGTGCTCATGTGTGTCCTCTGTAGAGATGTGGAGTTTGTGCTCATGTGTGTCCTCTGTAGAGACATGTTTGTGCTCATGTGTGTCCTCTGTAGAGACGTGTTTGTGCTCATGTGTGTCCTCTGTAGAGACGTGGAGTTTGTGCTCATGTGTGTCCTCTGTAGAGACGTGTTTGTGCTCATGTGTGTCCTCTGTAGAGACGTGGAGTTTGTGCTCATGTGTGTCCTCTGTAGAGACGTGTTTGTGCTCATGTGTGTCCTCTGTAGAGACGTGGAGTTTGTGCTCATGTGTGTCCTCTGTAGAGACGTGGAGTTTGTGCTCATGTGTGTCCTCTGTAGAGACGTGGAGTTTGTGCTCATGTGTCCTCTGTAGAGACGTGGAGTTTGTGCTCATGTGTGTCCTCTGTAGAGACGTGGAGTTTGTGCTCATGTGTCCTCTGTAGAGATGTGTTTGTGCTCATGTGTGTCCTCTGTAGAGACGTGGAGTTTGTGCTCATGTGTGTCCTCTGTAGAGACGTGGAGTTTGTGCTCATGTGTGTCCTCTGTAGAGACGTGGAGTTTGTGCTCATGTGTGTCTTCTGTAGACACGTGTTTGTGCTCATGTGTGTCCTCTGTAGAGACGTGGAGTTTGTGCTCATGTGTGTCCTCTATAGAGACGTGGAGTTTGTGCTCATGTGTCCTCTATAGAGACGTGGAGTTTGTGCTCATGTGTGTCCTCTGTAGAGACGTGGAGTTTGTGCTCATGTGTGTCCTCTGTAGAGACGTGGAGTTTGTGCTCATGTGTGTCCTCTGTAGAGACGTGGAGTTTGTGCTCATGTGTGTCCTCTGTAGAGACATGTTTGTGCTCATGTGTGTCCTCTGTAGAGATGTGGAGTTTGTGCTCATGTGTGTCCTCTGTAGAGATGTGGAGTTTGTGCTCATGTGTGTCCTCTGTAGAGACGTGGAGTTTGTGCTCATGTGTGTCCTCTGTAGAGATGTGGAGTTTGTGCTCATGTGTGTCCTCTGTAGAGATGTGGAGTTTGTGCTCATGTGTGTCCTCTGTAGAGACATGTTTGTGCTCATTTGTGTCCTCTGTAGAGATGTGGAGTTTGTGCTCATGTGTGTCCTCTGTAGAGACGTGGAGTTTGTGCTCATGTGTGTCCTCTGTAGAGACGTGGAGTTTGTGCTCATGTGTGTCCTCTGTAGAGACGTGGAGTTTGTGCTCATGTGTGTCCTCTGTAGAGACGTGGAGTTTGTGCTCATGTGTCCTCTGTAGAGACGTGGAGTTTGTGCTCATGTGTGTCCTCTGTAGAGACGTGGAGTTTGTGCTCATGTGTCCTCTGTAGAGATGTGTTTGTGCTCATGTGTGTCCTCTGTAGAGACGTGGAGTTTGTGCTCATGTGTCCTCTGTAGAGACGTGGAGTTTGTGCTCATGTGTGTCTTCTGTAGACACGTGTTTGTGCTCATGTGTGTCCTCTGTAGAGACGTGGAGTTTGTGCTCATGTGTCCTCTGTAGAGACGTGGAGTTTGTGCTCATGTGTGTCCTCTGTAGAGACGTGGAGTTTGTGCTCATGTGTGTCCTCTGTAAAGACGTGTTTGTGCTCATGTGTGTCCTCTGTAGAGACGTGGAGTTTGTGCTCATGTGTGTCCTCTGTAGAGACGTGGAGTTTGTGCTCATGTGTGTCCTCTGTAGAGACGTGGAGTTTGTGCTCATGTGTGTCCTCTGTAGAGACGTGGAGTTTGTGCTCATGTGTGTCCTCTGTAGAGACGTGTTTGTGCTCATGTGTGTCCTCTGTAGAGACCTGGAGTTTGTGCTCATGTGTGTCCTCTGTAGAGACGTGTTTGTGCTCATGTGTGTCCTCTGTAGAGACGTGGAGTTTGTGCTCATGTGTGTCCTCTGTAGAGACGTGGAGTTTGTGCTCATGTGTGTCCTCTGTAGAGACGTGGAGTTTGTGCTCATGTGTGTCCTCTGTAGAGACATGTTTGTGCTCATGTGTGTCCTCTGTAGAGATGTGGAGTTTGTGCTCATGTGTGTCCTCTGTAGAGATGTGGAGTTTGTGCTCATGTGTGTCCTCTGTAGAGACGTGGAGTTTGTGCTCATGTGTGTCCTCTGTAGAGACGTGGAGTTTGTGCTCATGTGTGTCCTCTGTAGAGACATGTTTGTGCTCATGTGTGTCCTCTGTAGAGATGTGGAGTTTGTGCTCATGTGTGTCCTCTGTAGAGATGTGGAGTTTGTGCTCATGTGTGTCCTCTGTAGAGACATGTTTGTGCTCATGTGTGTCCTCTGTAGAGATGTGGAGTTTGTGCTCATGTGTGTCCTCTGTAGAGATGTGGAGTTTGTGCTCATGTGTGTCCTCTGTAGAGACGTGGAGTTTGTGCTCATGTGTGTCCTCTGTAGAGATGTGGAGTTTGTGCTCATGTGTGTCGGAGTTTGTGCTCATGTGTGTCCTCTGTAGAGACGTGGAGTTTGTGCTCATGTGTGTCCTCTGTAGAGACGTGGAGTTTGTGCTCATGTGTGTCCTCTGTAGAGACGTGGAGTTTGTGCTCATGTGTGTCCTCTGTAGAGATGTGGAGTTTGTGCTCATGTGTGTCCTCTGTAGAGACATGTTTGTGCTCATGTGTGTCCTCTGTAGAGACGTGGAGTTTGTGCTCATGTGTGTCCTCTGTAGAGACATGTTTGTGCTCATGTGTGTCCTCTGTAGAGACGTGGAGTTTGTGCTCATGTGTGTCCTCTGTAGAGATGTGGAGTTTGTGCTCATGTGTGTCCTCTGTAGAGACATGTTTGTGCTCATGTGTGTCCTCTGTAGAGATGTGGAGTTTGTGCTCATGTGTGTCCTCTGTAGAGACGTGGAGTTTGTGCTCATGTGTGTCCTCTGTAGAGACGTGGAGTTTGTGCTCATGTGTGTCCTCTGTAGAGACATGTTTGTGCTCATGTGTGTCCTCTGTAGAGATGTGGAGTTTGTGCTCATGTGTGTCCTCTGTAGAGACATGTTTGTGCTCATGTGTGTCCTCTGTAGAGACGTGTTTGTGCTCATGTGTGTCCTCTGTAGAGACGTGGAGTTTGTGCTCATGTGTGTCCTCTGTAGAGACGTGTTTGTGCTCATGTGTGTCCTCTGTAGAGACCTGGAGTTTGTGCTCATGTGTGTCCTCTGTAGAGACGTGGAGTTTGTGCTCATGTGTGTCCTCTGTAGAGACGTGTTTGTGCTCATGTGTGTCCTCTGTAGAGACGTGGAGTTTGTGCTCATGTGTGTCCTCTGTAGAGACGTGTTTGTGCTCATGTGTGTCCTCTGTAGAGACGTGGAGTTTGTGCTCATGTGTGTCCTCTGTAGAGACGTGTTTGTGCTCATGTGTGTCCTCTGTAGAGACGTGGAGTTTGTGCTCATGTGTGTCCTCTGTAGAGACGTGGAGTTTGTGCTCATGTGTGTCCTCTGTAGAGACGTGGAGTTTGTGCTCATGTGTGTCCTCTGTAGAGACGTGGAGTTTGTGCTCATGTGTCCTCTGTAGAGACGTGGAGTTTGTGCTCATGTGTGTCCTCTGTAGAGACGTGTTTGTGCTCATGTGTGTCCTCTGTAGAGATGTGTTTGTGCTCATGTGTGTCTTCTGTAGAGACGTGTTTGTGCTCATGTGTGTCCTCTGTAGAGATGTGTTTGTGCTCATGTGTGTCCTCTGTAGAGACGTGGAGTTTGTGCTCATGTGTGTCCTCTGTAGAGACGTGGAGTTTGTGCTCATGTGTGTCCTCTGTAGAGACGTGGAGTTTGTGCTCATGTGTGTCCTCTGTAGAGACGTGGAGTTTGTGCTCATGTGTGTCTTCTGTAGACACGTGTTTGTGCTCATGTGTGTCCTCTGTAGAGATGTGTTTGTGCTCATGTGTGTCCTCTGTAGAGATGTGTTTGTGCTCATGTGTGTCCTCTGTAGAGATGTGTTTGTGCTCATGTGTGTCCTCTGTAGAGATGTGTTTGTGCTCATGTGTGTCCTCTGTAGAGATGTGTTTGTGCTCATGTGTGTCCTCTGTAGAGATGTGTTTGTGCTCATGTGTGTCCTCTGTAGAGACGTGGAGTTTGTGCTCATGTGTGTCCTCTGTAGAGATGTGTTTGTGCTCATGTGTGTCCTCTGTAGAGACGTGTTTGTGCTCATGTGTGTCCTCTGTAGAGACGTGTTTGTGCTCATGTGTGTCCTCTGTAGAGACGTGGAGTTTGTGCTCATGTGTCCTCTGTAGAGACGTGGAGTTTGTGCTCATGTGTCCTCTGTAGAGACGTGGAGTTTGTGCTCATGTGTGTCCTCTGTAGAGACGTGGAGTTTGTGCTCATGTGTGTCCTCTGTAGAGACGTGGAGTTTGTGCTCATGTGTCCTCTGTAGAGACGTGGAGTTTGTGCTCATGTGTGTCTTCTGTAGAGATGTGTTTGTGCTCATGTGTGTCCTCTGTAGAGATGTGTTTGTGCTCATGTGTGTCTTCTGTAGAGATGTGTTTGTGCTCATGTGTGTCTTCTGTAGAGATGTGTTTGTGCTCATGTGTGTCCTCTGTAGAGATGTGTTTGTGCTCATGTGTGTCCTCTGTAGAGACGTGGGGTTTGTGCTCATGTGTGTCCTCTGTAGAGACGTGGAGTTTGTGCTCATGTGTGTCCTCTGTAGAGACGTGGAGTTTGTGCTCATGTGTGTCTTCTGTAGACACGTGTTTGTGCTCATGTGTGTCCTCTGTAGAGATGTGTTTGTGCTCATGTGTGTCTTCTGTAGAGATGTGTTTGTGCTCATGTGTGTCCTCTGTAGAGATGTGTTTGTGCTCATGTGTGTCTTCTGTAGAGATGTGTTTGTGCTCATGTGTGTCCTCTGTAGAGATGTGTTTGTGCTCATGTGTGTCCTCTGTAGAGACGTGGAGTTTGTGCTCATGTGTGTCCTCTGTAGAGATGTGGAGTTTGTGCTCATGTGTGTCTTCTGTAGACACGTGTTTGTGCTCATGTGTGTCCTCCGTAGAGACACTGTTCCGTCTCTGTTAGATCCTAAACTTCAGTTTAAACTGACACCCAGATATTGACAACATTTCAGTCCCATTGTCCACTACAGACAATTATCTTAATTCAAAATATATTTCATTTTTTAAATTTTCTACACAACACTTCTCTTTTACATAAGAATCTATTTCTTACCAATTCTGGGCAATATTGACAAGGGCAGAACAACACACAGCGTGATTAATATCAGGAGCAGTCGTCCGTCTTCATACCAAGTATATCTGAAAAATAGAGGAAGGGTTAAAGTACAATAGAAGTGATCTGTGCACAGTGGAAAACCCGCATCCATATAAAGGCAAGATACATATGACATAGCCCAATGATGTGTGTGTCTGTGCGTGTGTGTGTGTGTGTGTGTGAGTGTCTGTGTGTGAATGTGTCTGTGTGTGTGTATGCGTGTCTGTGCGTGCGTGTGCGTATGTGTGTGTGTGTGTGCGTGTGTGTGTGTCTGTGTGTGTCTTTGCGTGTGTGTGTGTGTGTGTGTATGCGTGTCTGTGCGTGCGTGTGTGTGTGTGTGTGTGTGTCTGTGTGTGTGCGTGTGTGTGTGTCTGTGTGTGTCTTTGCGTGTGTCTGTGTGTGTGTGTGTGTCTGTGTGTGTCTTTGCTTGTGTGTGTGTGTGTCCTTAGCGGAGAGAGAGCCTCATGGTCTATTGGGAATTAAGGACAGCTGTCACAAATGGGGATGGCATGTTCGCCGTGTGAGGGGTGGAGTTCTGAAAAAAGGAGGTGTGTGAGCGAGGGAGGTTTGAAAAAAGGAGGTGTGTGAGCGAGGGAGGTTTGAAAAAAGGAGGTGCGTGAGCGAGGGAGGTCTGAAAAAAGGAGGTGTGTGAGCGAGAGGAGGTCTGAAAAAAGGAGGTGTGTGAGCGAGGGAGGTCTGAAAAAGGAGGTGTGTGAGCGAGGGAGGTCTGAAAAAAGGAGGTGTGTGAGCGAGGGAGGTCTGAAAAAAGGAGGTGTGTGAGCGAGGGAGGTCTGAAAAAAGGAGGTGTGTGAGCGAGGGAGGTCTGAAAAAAGGAGGTGTGTGAGAGAGGGAGGTCTGAAAAAAGGAGGTGTGTGAGCGAGGGAGGTTTGAAAAAAGGAGGTGCGTGAGCGAGGGAGGTCTGAAAAAAGGAGGTGTGTGAGCGAGGGAGGTTTGAAAAAAGGAGGTGTGTGAGCGAGGGAGGTCTGAAAAAAGGAGGTGTGTGAGCGAGGGAGGTTTGAAAAAAGGAGGTGTGTGAGCGAGAGGGGTCTGAAAAAAGGAGGTGTGTGAGCAAGAGGGGTCTGAAAAAAGGAGGTGTGTGAGCGAGAGGGGTCTGAAAAAAGGAGGTGTGTGAGCGAGAGGGGTCTGAAAAAAGGAGGTGTGTGAGCGAGAGGGGTCTGAAAAAAGGAGGTGTGTGAGCGAGAGGGGTCTGAAAAAAGGAGGTGTGTGAGCGAGGGAGGTCTGAAAAAAGGAGGTGTGTGAGCGAGGGAGGTCTGAAAAAAGGAGGTGTGTGAGCGAGGGAGGTCTGAAAAAAGGAGGTGTGTGAGCGAGGGAGGTCTGAAAAAAGGAGGTGTGTGAGCGAGGGAGGTCTGAAAAAAGGAGGTGTGTGAGCGAGAGGGGTCTGAAAAAAGGAGGTGTGTGAGAGAGGGAGGTCTGAAAAAAGGAGGTGTGTGAGAGGGGCAGTCACAGGGCAGTGGGGGTCAGTGGGGACTGACTCCCCTGCTCTTTATGAGTTCCACACTCACTGCACCTGCTCTGAGCTCATCAACAGCCACTACGCCCTGTTTGGGAGTTTGACAGCTGTGCCGCTCCTCTGCTCACTGATGGACATGTCTCTACGCTCTGCCCTAACATTGGACTTCTGTTCTCACCCCAGACCACTTCTGCCCACTCACCTTTACTCAGGACTAAGTTTAGCTTCACAAAAACTGAGCTCACCTCTTCTCTGCTACCACACATCACCCTAAAGACAAAGAATGAAAAAGATCCTTCATTCACATCATTCTCTAAAGGCTTATGGCTCACTGTCAGTGGGAGGATACCTCAAAGATCCATGAAATGTGCAAAAGTGTCATGGTCTAACAGGACACAGGATACATTTCACAAATCTATGGTTGATGAGATAATCTACAGAAAGCAGAGCTAACCTTGTCATTTGTAGAATTTAACTGACAGGATTGAATCTGATGAAGTCCAACTGTGTTTCTACTGAACTATCACAAATGAGGCAGCAAAGAGACACAGGTTTTTATAGATTACAACTCATTAGACGTCTGTGGAACAGAGAGTGTGCCTGTTAACATCCAAATGCTGCTCATTAACAGAACTGTTTAGATTCCCTCACGAGTGAGCTGTAATCAGAATGACATAACAGATATGCTCTTGTATCAGTCTGATTGTGGGGAACATGTGTGAGAGATTTTGGGGGAACACTAACACAAAGCAGCTGTGAGGGAAGAGTCAGATGTGGGCAGATTGTGCTGAAAGTCCTTAAAACCACTGTGGCCAATAATAATCGGTTTAAGTCCTGTGTGAGGCACTTGGGCTCTCAGAGGAGCAGTCCACACTGACCAATGGAACACACTGTCTCCTGATGACACATGATGAATGGCGCTCATCAGTCTTTAAATACATTTCCTCTGGGCATCTTTGTGTCACACAGACTCTCAAAGACTCACAAAGCTCTGCTGCTGCAGAGTAGTGAGAACTTCTCATAGTAATTCTAGTTTGAGTAGCACTATGGTGCACATAAATCAGATGTTTCAGTTATATAATCTGCTCCATCCTGGGACCAGGAGTGACTCGTTTTCTCAGCGCAGCCTGTTCTTTTTATTTTACCAAATAAGAACCCATTGAAATAAAGCTCAAGGGTGACCTGGCCGAGCGGTCTTTCTGCAGCACACGTCATTTTGAAATACAACAATAATAAACAACTTACAACTAACACAGAAAAAAAAACAGGGTAAAATGGTGCATTAGTGTATAGTGCATGCTAGTTTGTACTAAACTGCATCATTGAGAACACAGTAACATTTCAAAAACACACATACTGATCGATAATCTCAAGACTGTAGTGTGTTCCACGCAGCGAGGGCAGCTAAGCTGAATGCTTTTTTCCCACCTTCTATTCATTCACTAAATGTAAAAGAAAAACTCACCTGAGGCAGATTCTGAATACATTTTCATAACCAACACCAACACTCACCCTGTGTTCTCTGAGTTTAGGAAACTGCTGATGACTACAGGGAGCTCTAATTTCAAGATGAACAAATACGATGACATAGCTGTGGAGGAAAAGAAAAAAATATTATTCAAACAAATTTTACAAGCCAAAAACCCATTAAGTCAATGATTGTCAAACATTTTGCTCACTTTGAAAAAGTGCTGTTGAAAAGGGCTGTTGTGGATATAAATGTGGGGATAATAACTTGACATTCATTTATTTCATTACATTAAGACGACACTACATTGTAATAAAAGGAACAGTGCACAAAATCAACTTTGTCAATACGGACCTATCGTTGCACTACATTTTCAAATAACATGATTTAAATTAATGTTTGCCCCATATTGTGACATAATCATTATAGTCAACATGTTTTCTATAGTCATTTTAGGCAATGTTTTGTAACATGTCACTCTCACCCCTACTTTGTTTGTCTATATCTGGAAGTGGAAACTCAGAACTTCAGAATTAATATGCTTCTGAAATACATGAAGTCAAATAAATATAGTAAAATAAAATGTACAGTAAACCTTCCTTGGTCCCAACCTAATGTTTTGAGAAACACTGCACCAGATGAAACTAGTGCAACAAGCAACAGTCTAAGGTAAACTGTGGTGTGAGATCGGTTAAAGTCTAGCAGAGTAAAAAAAGGACTGGGGTGGTGGGGTCCCACAGCCTGGACTTAATGCAGGTGGGTGGAGTGGGTTCAGATGGCTCACCAGCAAAGCCCTCCGCGCAGACATTATGCAGATGTTCCAGCTGTTGGAGAAGTGCGAGTGGGAGAAATGCTAACAATAATGATATGTGACACTAATCCAGGTATTTCTGCCCCCAGCCCACCTCGCTGCCAAACAGGATATTATCAGCCTCAGACCGCGCTTCATATCCTTCCCTGGTTAACCAATCAGAGCACAGATCTGGGTCACTTCCTCACGGTCACACAGAGACTAAAAACAAAAAGGGGCACAATTTCTCTATAAAAGAGGGATGTGTTTGGTTGAAGACGTGGACAAAGCAGGGTTTATCTGCAGTGTGTGGTCAGTCGTTTCAGGAGATAATGTTTGAGGATTTGGACTGGGGAAGCCAGACATAGCCGGGGTGAGCCAGGACCTCATTGCCCCAAGGCAGATCTTACACTCGCTGTTAAGTAAGCCTACGCCATAATCCCTGAGATCCTGTATTTGTTTATGAAGGAAAATTCCTCGAAAACCCTCCGGCCCACACAGACAGCCACCCTTTTCTCTGTTGTACAACCCATGGCCATGAGAAATGCTGTAGTCCAGATTTTCACAATTTCTAAGGCACATTAATCTAAGTCACAAACATTATTTCTAATGTTAAAAAAAGAAACACACTGCAGACAAAAGTTAACACTGTTGTCGTATTAAGCATCCTGTCATCAAACTCAACTACACAGCAGCATAGTACACTGCAAAATACTGAAACAGAGACTTTGTCCACACACAGGCTGTGTTCTCCGAAAACGACCCTGTTGTGCCTGATCTGTAAATACTGTCCAATCCACCCATAGATTTGCTCTTGTGACTCAGTATGTAGTCGCACAATGTAGTTTTCTGCTTTGTATCGGCACATAACCCGTACTACACAGCTGCAATTTTCACAGTCACAAATCAATATCTTTATGGATATTTGTAAAGTCCATAGTCATCGTTCTCTATGTCCTCTACCTCCGACGTTGTCTCCATCTTGAAAATTCCGCTCAGTGTGGCTTCACACAGGCTTCAGTTCTGTTTTCAACTTGTGTCTTATGTGTGACTGCATTGCTGCTCTTTCATCACAGGAGCCCAAACATGTGTATTAATGAGTGAGAATGTGTTCAGTGTTTTGCAATAAAGAGTTTAAAGGTTTGGTAAACTGTGTTAAAACAGTGAATTATGTTTAACACTTTGACAAAATAGTGAGCAGTTTAATAAAAGGTTTTAAGCAGATGACTGGTTCAGAGTAGGGCTGCTGCACTATATTTGAAAAACATGTATCTTGTGATAACGATTTGGAATATTACAATAACTTTATTGGCCGCGATATTTCAATGCTTCTTTACATTGTAAAAAATGATTAATAAAAATTGATTTGGAAAATATAAGAACTTACAAGGCTTCCACTTGTCCACAAACGATATATAATAAATGATAATAAAAAATAAATAAATAAAATTAAGTTTATTTCAAACATTTATATGAAAGAAGATAAATAATAATGTCCGAAAGTGAGTGGGTTGAAGTGTAAATTTATATAATCCCACCCCCCCTTACAATTTATTATCATTAAATCAAATATCTAACAAAAAAACCTT
Source organism: Neodontobutis hainanensis (assembly GCA_024349245.1). Classification (NCBI taxonomy): domain Eukaryota; kingdom Metazoa; phylum Chordata; class Actinopteri; order Gobiiformes; family Odontobutidae; genus Neodontobutis; species Neodontobutis hainanensis. The sequence continues at coordinate 1,834,524 of JALDNG010000025.1, forward strand.
CCACAGTGTCTCTACAGTAAAACAAAGAACCATTAATAATCAATCAATAAATTATGAATTTAATAACAAAAAAAATAGAAAAGGAAAAAAATGTACCTATCACACCCACACCAACATAATCATTCTCTCCATACTGCTCCAACAATTTAACTTTTATAATTTTTTTTTTAGATTTTAATGGTTTTTGACTTTTTATTTTTGTATTTATTTTATTCAACAGGCTGATCCCTCTTATTCCTGTTCTCCGTTTCCTTATTTTTGTCCTAAATATGGGTTTTTATAGATATCAGTTCTTTTGTAAGTTTCGTATCGACAATTTATTTTTTCAAACTTCTTTTGGATGTTTAATGGTAATGTTTATCAATTAATACATTATTTGAATAGTACTGAAATCAATTTAATGGAATTTTAGAACCTTAAACTCTACAAATAATTTTATGGATCTCTATACCAATAGTTACTTATAACTTTTAGGGCCCTTTTTTGTAAGATAAATATAGGCTGCAAGTGAGTTTTGAATTCCGACCCCAAAATTTCTACAGTTTGTTTAATATGGCACAATCATGGAACTGTACAGATTAATTAATGCAGATTTATTTAGAAATATTTTTTCCTTATGTGTATAACATGTGTATGTTACGTACATATGGCTATGGCTTTGGCAATTTTTCCTCTTAATTTATATGAGATTTCCAACTCAAGTCTTCATCAGTACTCACTCGTAAAAATTAGGTTTCCTTTACCCTATAATTAGTCCTATTTTTATTTATTTATTTTTATATTGACATTTTATTTATATTGAGCCAATGTTTAACTTTTTCAAACTCTTCATTTACCACCTTTGTTACTTCTTGTATATTTTATAAAATAAAATAAAATAAAGTTGTATAATCTGCAAAAAGAATGCTCTCCAGTTTTTTAGATGCGTTTACAAAATCATTCATGTACAAAATAAATAATTTAAGTCCAAGAACTGAGTCTTGGGGTCCTTCACAGTTAATGTCACACATATCTGATTTTATATTGTTTATCTGTACATATTGTTTTCTATTTTCCAAGTAGCTTTTGATCTACTGATGGGCTGTTCCTCTGATTCTGTTTCTATTGAGTTTCTAAAGTTATCTTTTACGATTTATTGCACCAAATGCAATAGTGCAATAGTATTTTTTAGTCTACAAAAATACTTACAAGATATGTTTTAATAATAATAATAATATATTTTTATAATAAACACACAATAGTGAAAACACAATAGCACATATAATAATAAAAAAACAACAACAATAAAAACAACAATTATATTGATGACAGGACTGTTCAGTTATGTTGGGGGTGGTGAGTAGGCCAGTCTGAACAGATGTGTTTTGAGTTTGGATATGAAATGTGGCAGTGTGTCTGTGTTGCGGAGGTCCAGGGGGAGAGAGTTCCAAAACTGGGGAGCAGAGCGACTGAAGGCTCTACTCCCTGAAGTAGAGGGGGGGCGAGGTTGTGTTTAAAGTTGATGTGGTTTGTGATGGGAAGCCAGTGGAGCTGTTGCAGGACGGGTGTGATGTTATTGGTGAAGGGGGTGCGTGTCATGATGCAGGTGGCTGAGTTCTGGACCAGTTGAAGTTTATGGAGGGTTTTTGGAGGGAGACCAAACAGAAGGGAGTTGCAGTAATCCAGGCGGGAGGTGATGAGGCTGTGCAGGGAGGAGGGTGAGAGTGAGGAATTTGGTTTGTTTTGCGAGGTAGAGCATCTGGGTATCATCTGCGTAGCAGTGAAAGACATTGTGATGTTTTTGTAAGATGTGACCAAGGGGGAGAAGGTAGATGATGAGCCCTGAGGTACACCTGTGGTGACAAGGACAGGATGGGAGGTGAAGGATTTGAGCTGGATGAACTGAGTGTGTCCTGAGAGGTAGAAGTGGAACCAAGTGAGGGCTGTGTCTATGATGCCGATAGAGAGTCTGTGCAGAAGGATGGAGTGTGAGATGTTTTGAGAAGGTCATTTGTTATTTTAAAGGAGGGCAGTTTCAGTGCTGTGGAGGGGACGGAAGCCAGATTGGAATTTTTCATTAAGATTATTGGAAGATAAGTGGGTGCAAATTTAAGTAGCAACAATTTTTTCCAGAATTTTACTTTTGCCATTTTCATGTTTTTTGGGGAAAAAAAGTAATAGTGAGAGATTATAGACGTAGGTGAAGTGTTCAATTACAGATTTAATTACATTTTATATATTATACAAGAATTATGTCTAGATCTTCACAGTTATATGCCCTTTTGTTTCCACAATTTTTTTCTCATTCTATATGTCAGCATTTTCCTTTACAAAAGTAATTTGGATATGTAGTATCTAATAATACTAATTAGTAATCTCATTTTAATCACACCGTTTATTATGCCCCATGTTGCCTTTTTTTGTTCCTGTTTTCATTTAGCTTTTTGTTGTAGCATTTTTGTTTGTTTGTTTTCTTATAATCCATAAATTAACAAAATTTATTTTATGTTTTATACTTGTTTTTAGCTTCTTTTGTTTTTGTTTGTATAAAATACCTGTATAAAAATTGTCTTTTTTTATTCCTTTGGTCATCCATGGTTTTGCTAGATTTTTCTTTCTAAAAAAGTATAATTGTTTTTGTACAAATTTATCACCTTTTCCATGAAAGAGTTATATGCTGCATTTACATCTTCAACATAAACTACATCCCACTTCTGGTTTTTGAGATCTTTGTTTATTCATTTAGGGCCTTTATTGACCTGTTTCTGCTTAACTTTACAGCAGTGTTGCGCTTTATCTTGTGATTGTATCTAAATACAGTAAATATCAGTAAATGATCGCCAAGATCAATCATTACAATTCAACTCATTACAATTTCCTCATTTATATTTGTAAAGCTGAGGTCTGTTGTAGTGGCACTTTGGGATGTAATTCTGGTTGGTTAAAATATTAATGGAAAGAAACAGAAACTATTCATAGAATTGACTAAATCCATTGCTGCACGACTACCCAGATTATCCAAACAAATGCTAAAATCAACACATATTACATATTAATATTATCATATTTTTCTATTATTTTATCAGTAAATGTTAAACACAGGAGCCTGGTGCTTTGTAAACACAACTGATCAAGATGTTTTTTGTTGTTTCAGAAATGATTTCCACTATCACCATCTTCATCACAGTATTCTTTGTTATTGTCATTTCCTTTAATTTCTTACTTTTCAAATTTTTATATATGATTCTGAGCAATGCCTCCAACTCTTTTATTTGCTTTATTTAAAGAAGAAAGCTCATCCATCCATTTGGACATTGTCCATGATGTCATCACTACACCATGTTTCGGTCACTGCTATTACAGTAAATTTTTTCTTAAACTCACCAAGGTAGTCGTTTTTTTATAACTCATTATTTACATAATATGTGTTCATCTATTTTTGAATCTGTCATATATTTTATTCTCTAATTCCATGTTTATATTCTCATCCATAAACAGTCAGTGTTTGTGATGGACATTTGCACTAACTGCACATGACAGACCATTTTCTCACTAACCTGCTTTTTTTGTGTTTGTTGAGGTCATTTATGTTTCTGATTTGCATTTTCTGTTTGAGTATTGCATTATAAGACGGTTTGATCTTACCGTTTTTGTGTGAGAATGTATGAAATGCAGATATGGTGTACTGCTGGATGTTGATACCTTTTCCATCAAAAAGTCTATGACTTGTCCCAAGGTTCAAAGCTCCTCAGGTGGTGCATCTTCTCATGTATTCCACCTGGATCCACCACTCTGGCATAAGAACAATGCTTAGTTTCTAGTCTAGATATCAACAAATCTTCTCTGGAGTATTGCTCCAGATTCTCCACACATTGTTCAAGCTGCAATATTTTATTGTCTTTTTCTTTAACAAGAGCTTTGAATAAATTTCTTCCATCAGATGTTTAAGGTCAGACATGTCGTCTGACATAGAACCCAATGTTTTTTTTATGTCCTCTATATCTTCAAGTCTATCATATTTCTCTCCCTTCCTTGGGAGGTGCCATTTTGTCCTGCTTCAATCGCTGCGGTCCGGTCCGTGCCCCCTGGCCGGTGTATCTGCATTAGCCACTAACTCCACACAAGTCACAATATATATAATATTGCAATAGCGAAAATATTTTGATGATATTGCGTTACCAATAATTTTGCAATAATAATGATATTGCGATAAATATGATTTGCGATAGTGACATAGCAATAGCGATATAGTTATATACCGATGATATTGCAATAACGATAAATCTGCGTATTATTGTATTGTGCAGCCCTAGTTCAGAAACTGCACTGTGCTATTATTTTTAACTGTCAAACACTTGCAGACATCCGACTTAATAAAATGGGTTAGAATCATGCAGTTGGTTACTGGAAGCACAACACTCAGAAAGCAATCCCTTGTGAGATGATACTCACAGCTCTGGACAACAAGGCCCTTGAGCAGAGAAAGAAGACAAGTGGTGAGAAAACATTTACTAATGACAGAGGTGTAGAAAACTGTACAGAGCAGAGTCAACATCACACAGAGCCACTTTGATTTCATTAGAGGCCTGCTTGTGAGAGCCAGGTCTGCTGGGTAATTAAGGTCAATTGGCCTATCAGCCCTCAGCAGTGTGAATGAATATTTACTCAGTGCAGGCCTAATTGCGCTCTTATAAAAAGGGGCCTGGAGTTAGGACAGATGCAGGCGGAGTTCTGGCTCTCACCCACACAATCCCACACACACACACAATCTGCCCCACGCTGGGAACAGTACAAACATACCACTGCAGTAATCCATTCAGCCCGGCCTCTAATGAGTGCAGAGGAGAATCCCCTCAAGGTGCTAGGCAAAGGGGTGGACAGAGCCGCAGGGGGGCAGTAGAGGGTTCGGGGGCTGCGAGGAGGGTCCCATTAGATTACTCAACACTCACAGAGCAGAGGGGCTTTACCAGCATGGATCAATTAGCCAAGAAGTCAGGTTTCAGGCTCATGGGAGAGCATATACAGGATCAAAGGTTATCAGACAATCTGAGTAACAGCCTGAGGACACAGTAAACACAGGCTTCACAGCACCAGCAGGTGACAATTCCAGCCCCAAAACTGTTCACAGAGGGCTCCATGTCCAAGCTGATAATGTTAACAAGCTAAGAAATAAAGACTGACTCACCTCCAATATTTTGGATCAGAATAGCACATCCAACCAGAACCTACAGAGAATTTGAGAAAGTTTTCAGTGGATTGTGTTTCCTGCTCTTCTGTGTTACAGTATTGAGTCATTTCAGGAAAAATCCAGTCCTTACCTTTCCTGGTTTTTGCAACGCTTTCTCTCCGAGGTTCTCATATGAATTAATGCCTGCAGGAAAACAAAAGTAATGAGTTAATTATAACTTTAAAATCTAATCAAGAGGTCAGATTCAGAAGTGTCCTGAAAGGCAATTAATCATCTATTCCCCACTTTGACATAATATTCTTATCTCTTCTTATCTAAGCCCTTCTGTTGTTGTTGCCAACAGCTGATTATATCACATAAAAGAAGCACTAATTAAACATTTTCTGAACTAATCACAACTGAACCCAATCTGTATATCTAAGCTGTAAATTATAAAAAAATAAATAAAAAAAATAACAGTTTGAGATGACATTGGTGTATTACCCTGATGTAGCCAGTGTTCCACGTGTTGTGTGTTCATAGATGTATTCTGCAGACCTTGGTTGTAAACAGTGGTTATTTGAGTTACTGTTGACCTTTTATCATCTCTAACCTGTCTGCCCATTCTCCTCTGACTTCTGACATCAACAAGGCATTTTCTTCTACACAACTGCCACTCACTGGATATTGTCTCTTTTCAGCCCATTCTCTGTAAACCCTAGAGATGGTTGTGTGTGAAAATCTCAGCAGATCAGCAGTTTTTAAAAATACTCAGACCAGCCCGTCTGGCACCAGCAACCATTCCACATTCTGTAACTTAAATCCCCTTTCTTCCCCATTCTGATGCTCAGTTTGTAAATAACTTACACCTACCATATCTGTGGGTCCCAAACATTATTGGGGATGCAATAAAAATAAATAAATAAATAAATAAAACTGGATTAACATAAATCTATGTTAAAAGTGATATATGGGGTTTCCCACAGGCATGAAATTTATTTTTATTTATAGGTTATAAAACTTTTTAGGATGCACACCAGTGTTCTCCTAGGTATGACTCAAGGTTGTTTTGATGGTTCTCTGACATGAGAAAAAAAACTTCTTTCTTTCAATCTTTCTTTCAAATCTTTCATAGACAGAGTGCAGCTAAGCAGACACTTAACTGTGTAACTCTGAGTGACAGGACACAGTACCATCTGTGAGAACAAATCAGCACAATTTTCAAAAATCTTATATAGACATAGCCCATAATGAGACATAATGTGTGAGATGCCCACAATGTAGCTATAGACAGAATAATTTACATTTACATTTAGTAGATGCTTTTATTCAAAGCGACTTACATTAGGGTTCCATTCACCAGTGTTCATTTCTGAAAAGTTTAGCGGTGTCTGTGCGTTGTAATTGAGTCACCTGTTTGATCACAGAGCTTCAGCAGGAGGTGGATGGAGTATGCTGCCAGAGTGGACACTAACACTAACAGGACACTGCAGACAGAGAAGACAACAGAGTCAAATATAGACATGAGCTGTAAGCACCTCTAAAGTTGACTCTTACCAAAATCCAACAATGCCTGTGTTGGCCATGGCATAAGCCAGGCCCAGGATCCCACTGCCCATGATGGCATTCATCAGGTTAAAAACAGACGAAGCCAAGGAGGCCCCTCTGGCCCTGCTACCCTCTCCCTGAAAAACACAGCAGACAAGAGAAATAAAAACACCACACGGAAGAAAAAGAGGTAGAACTCAAACTGCTTCTGTGAAGGATTTGAGTTTGTCTAAACAGCAGCATGAGGAACAACTGTTCCCTGCCCGCTGATGGACGTCTTGAAGCTGCAAGATGGCTCAGAGAAGTGCATGAAGGAGAGGGAATTGAGCTGCTGACACTGGGACAGCTGCCCCAGCTCAGGATGAGGGAGCTGCCCAAACCGCTTGACCCCTGTAATGGGTAATATCCTGTAGAGAGTGAGTGGCAACTCTGCTGCCCATGTCCCGACATGTACAGATTGACCTGTGCACTGCTCCAATAGAATAACTCTGAGTTACTGGGATAACTGAGGAAACACAAAGCAAAGCTAAACTAAACATGGACATTCACAATTGTGTCCTTAATTTAACTGCTTCGATTAGAAGCATGTGATTTTTAACCATCTATTTCTGTTCAGAGTCATTGTGTGTGGGCGGTCCCTGAGCACAGACATAAACTGTCACAGGTTTCCACTAAAAATAATTAAAATTAATGAATTTTGCAAATAATGCTGGGGAATTATTCTATGTGCCAGACATTCACATTCTGCCAAAATAAGTCAGTCTTTAAATGACAGTTGTAAATTCAAAGATCATCAAGTCACACGGTCATCCCTTTATTCAGTCATATTGGATATTATATGACATACTTTGTTTTTTTAATGACTTTACCTTTATCTACTGGTGAGTCCAGACTCCAGACACAATGTTAAGTAATCAGAATATTAAGTATTAAGATGCATGAGTTAGTCTTAGATGAAGTGAGAGCTCAGTATGTCAGATGTGGTGAATAGCTCGCAGAAAAGAGGTTAAACCATCCCAATACTTTCATTTCCATTTTCCTCTTGGGGATAAATAATTAAATTAATGTATTTTTATTCATTATATTCCACAGAGTGTAATGTATCTTTTTTATCAAAGTGGGTTCAGTAAAAAACTTTTATGAGCTCATACCAGCTGAGAAGCACCTGATACATTAGAGGATAATAATCACATCCATAGAATTATCAAGAGAAACTGGAAAAAACATATGTGCAATTACATTGTTTTCTACTAAAAAAGGAGCCATATTAAACAAGATTATTAAAACAAGATTGGACGGCTAGTTCCTTATAGTTGTAGAACAGTTTATTGTTTTGTTACTATATTGGGGTAATTTCAGAATTATTATACAGGTAGAAAACAATCAATCAAACAAACACACAGCAGAACTGGTACTTATTAACTCACTGGTGCAATTTACAGAGAAGAGCTGAGTGTGTTCTGTTTAGTGCTGACAGTTGCTGAAATGTCAGGAAATGAAAGGAGAAAGCACGTGATGCACATTTTCCTTTTTATTAACTGTCTGTGAGAATACATGAGAATATATATATGCTAATACTCTTATTACTGTACTTACATTCACCAGTAAAGGTGCACTTTCTCTTTCCGCCGTGTCCCCGCCGCCGGGTAGGTCTGTCCTGTAGTCTTCACTCATTTTAGCTCCAAATCCTCTGCGCGCTCTTTGGAACCAAACCTGACTGTGTTTTACACCGAGTCCCTCACACGAGCTGCTAATTTATGTCCCCATCGTCTTTTATCACTTTATGTACTCTCCGGTTAAATTGTCCAGCCGCTGGTTGTTGTTGTTGTCACGAGCCTCTTCTTTCCGTCGCAGTTTAAACGTCACGAAACAAATAACCAATCAGATTCTTCTTCTTTTTAAGCTTGACCAATCAGAACACGACGGTCCCTGGTTAATGACGTAGAAGAAACATGCTGGAGAGCGGAAAATGTTGAGGTGAGCAATGTGCCTGTAGTTTAACTCCAGCGGCCGGTTCTGTCGTCTTTCTGTGCGAGTCTACTTTGTAACTGCAGTGTTTTTGTTCTTTCAGACTGTTCAGCAGAATCCTAAAATCTGAAATTATATACGCACATCTTAGCCCGACCTCAGCAGCTGTTTCCTCTGCGTGTATGGATCCCAAACCCGAGCCCGCCCTGTATAAGCCCCCTGCCGAGGTGCGGGGTATGACAAGTCTGAACAAAGAAGCCTTCACACGGAACATTACAGTCCCGTCTATCCGAGTGCCCGTTGGGGTTTTAAACAAAGTGGTGAAAAGCCTAAAGAAGGTTACCATCCAGCGGCCAGGTCTGCCCCGGGTGGTGCAGGACAAAGAGGGGAGCAGTGACTCTCGTTTAGTCCTTCTGGACCCTCACAAAGTGTCCTCTCCCAGCAGCTTCAGTGAGGAAGAAGAGGAGGCGCTCAGGTGTTTCAGTGTACCACAGGAGCTCCGGGACTATGAGCTGAGTCTGACTTATGACAACCTGAAGAGTGAGGAGGTGCTAGAGGCTGTGCTGCCCCTGGGACAGGATGTGACCTCCAGCTTCAGTCGAGTGGGCCACATCGCACACATGAACCTGAGGGATCACCAACTGCCGTACAGGAAGCTCATCGGTGAGATTAGAGAAGAATGTTATATCTTCATTGGGTTTGAATTATAGAATAAAACAAGGCAGGGGCATCTTATCTGAAGTTAATTCAAAGAGGGCATATGAGACATACACAAATTACCATTTGTCTCTGTCCCTAACAGGGGGTCAAGATCCAGAGGTGGCTGACAGTAAATTATATTTGGGTCATCATAAAATTTCGCCTACAATCAATTTAAAAAGTATAAATGTCACAATCACTGGGCAGCTGCTTAAAATACTTTACATTTAACAATAAAATTAAATCTATAGGCAAAGATAAATTGGGTGGCTTAAAATATCTCCAGAACAAAAGTGTGGGGAAAAAAAACATAACCAATAGTGCCTTCCTTTTCAATTTTATTGAAAATCTACTCAAACAAATTGGATATTTTTCTAATGAAAATGCAGTTGTATTTTTTCAGATTTTAAATATAAAACACAGACAAAGCTTGTCGCCGTACCCCCGAACGCCTACTGACCTGTATACTTACTTTAAATTGGACACTGGTTTTTATGATTACATTGCCATAAATCTCAGGGGCCACAGGGAGGACATGCATTCTCTCCTTATTGAGCAGTGTACCCCTCAGTGTAGACAGTAATGGCATTTGTAACAATTTAGAAAGCATCCATTCACATTATTTAGTGTTGAAGCTTTGGTTTTGGACAGCACAGCTTATTTTACTTTATGTATTCAGGCACTAACACAGGGGTTATTTGGGAGGTTATTGATATTTAGGTCTTTGGTGGGCAAGCAAGGAGCTCTTTTGCTTTTGGTTGGTTTTTCTTGCCCCACTCAACAGGTTTGTTTTTTTGCCCCAATAAACAATAAAATGATAGATCACCTCTGGATTCTGAATGAGGAGCTTGATGGTATAGCTCTATATGAATGATTGGGCTAAAATTTTACTTTGCTTCTTCTCTTGTAGGTCAGGTGATTATGGATAAAAATCCTGGTGTGACCTGTGTAGTCAACAAGACCAACATCATCGACTCCACTTACCGTAACTTCAAGATGGAGGTGTTGGCAGGAGAGGAGAACATGGTGGCCAGAGTAGGTTCTAATCCTTCATATGTATGTTTCTTAATAACTGTATGTGTCTTTAACTATGCTCTGTGGGTTCAACTAAACTAAATTCAGGACTGGCTTCCTTTTTATAATCGCAAGAAAATCTCTGAAAACTGAACTGAAAAAGTAATCACAAAATAAGGTCCAGCTGGAAAAATTTCCTCAAGGACAAAATTATTTGAGCACAGTACACTTGTTTTATATTCACTAAACTGTCTGTAAAACAAAACATACATTTTAATAAACTCCAGTGTTTTTTATTTATTTTTTTTAAACATTCTCATAGTGAAAATGTGCTCTCCCCATGATCAGGTGGGTTTCCTCCACCAACATCGAAAACATTTCTCCACAAAAATCAAAGTGATGACAAATTAAAAGAATACACACAGCACAGACTTATTTTATTTATTTATTTCAGTTGTTCATTTATTCGATAGATAGATAAGCTGGTAAGTCACAGGACTTTTCACACGGGGCGCTATGAACTATCCATTGTGGGCCCTTAGGCAAGACCTTTTACTCTACTGCCTACCTCCATTTAAAAAAAAAAAAAAAAAAAAAAAAATGAGTGAAAATGAAATATAGGAGAAGCTGGCTCGACCAGCCGAACAAGGTCTGCATCAGGTGCTGGGGAACCAGAGCACCGGGATGACAAATGGGCTACAAGAACAAGATGGAGATGGGTGAGATGCGGTGAGATGCGGTAACAAGGCTCTGTTGGAATGCTACTACTTCAGTAACCTTAGTCAGAGGGCTTAAATGCAGAGGAATATATGGTTATTTCGAAACCCACAATTCAGGCTTACATCGAAGCAACTAGTAGCTCAGTGTTCCAACTTGAGATGGACGAGATACAACACAAATGCTGTATGAGATTGGGTACGAAGCCCCAACAAGTGCAATCACGCTGAACGAGGTACAACACAAATGTACTGATCTGAAAGACAAGCTTATGGTGAGAATGAATGCAAGCCTATCAATTACAACGGCTAAGTGAAGTTCCATCAGCGTTGAGTGCGATCCCTACCACAACCATCACTGACACCAAGGAGCTGCTATACACCTCAGCAGCAGTGATCCTCGAGATGCCCAATAGGTACAACCAGATGCCCATACCTGAAGCACTTAAAACTGCCAAACAAAGGCTCCAAGCCTTGGCCAGCCGCCTAAAGAAGTACACGAGAGATAATGAAGCCAGAAGAATAAACTGGCTGTTCACAACTCAACCTGTGAAAGGGTATGTTTTAATTTATATAGCGGGTACACTTTTGTTCAGTGGGTACACTTTTGCAGGGTAACAACAGCAGAGCAGTTTTCAGTACTCCAAGACAGAGTCTCAGGTATAAGTGGACAGCACGGGCCCTGACAGGATCCACACCTACTGGCTAAAGAAGCTCACTGCCATGCGCGAGTTCCTTGCAGCACAAATGAACCAGCTGCTAAGGGATGGGACGCACTTTGAATGGCTTACCGAAGGGCGTACAATCCTGGATTATTTGTGACTTTTGTTAGCCAGAATTGCAATACAAATAATAAACTAATACAGAGACAATGCCCCCCCCTAACAAACCACTTTTGTTAATGAAAAACCTGAAATGTTTGTGAAGGTTCTCAGTCTCTCAGTTCTCGGTCTCATAGTTATTGAAGGACAGTGTCCCTGTGTGGCAATGCAAGTAGTAAGAATGCATCTGCCACAATAAAGCAGGTTTTGCTTTATTTGTTTACATAATGCTTGTGCTGAAAACTTCTATCGTATTATGTTTTAAAAAATCTGTCTTTTTTTACCAAACATCAGTTCATCACCATGAACTAGGATTGTTTGGATTTTATAACTGGTCCCTGGTTTATATTCCTGTATCTCATAAACTAGTCTTGACTCGGTCTCGCCCTGACATGGTCTCAGTCTTGATCTTTAAAAGTCCTGGTCTGGTCTTGGTCTCTGTATGCTCTAATCTCAGACATGACTTTGTCTTGGTCAATGCACGACTAAGTATTGTTATTGTTGATTGTTGTCTCGTTGCAGGTGAAAGAGAATGGAGTGACCTATGAGTTTGATTTCTCTCGTGTCTACTGGAATCCCCGGCTGAGCACGGAGCACCAGCGCATTGTGCAGCTGGTGAAACGTGGTGACACAGTGTTTGACGTGTTTGCCGGTGTCGGACCCTTTGCCGTTCCAGCTGCACGAATGGGCGCCAACGTTTTAGCCAACGATCTGAACCCAGAGTCATACCGATGGCTGCAGCACAACTGTAAACTCAACAAAGTGGAGAGCAGAGTCCGAACGTTCAATTTGGATGGCAGAGCGTTTATCCTGGGTCCTTTGAAAGAGGACCTGCCTGTCCTGCTTAAGGAGAAGGCAATTGTTCATGTGGTGATGAACCTGCCGGCTTTAGCTCTGGAGTTCTTGGACGCATTCAGAGGTCTGCTACACGATGAGCCTGCCTCTGATGAAAACCTGCCTACTGTGCACTGCTATGGCTTCTCCAAAGCTGACAACCCTGCCCAGGACGTGCTGCAGAGGGCCTCAGATAGAGTCCGATTTTCTTTGGAAAACAGGGGCTTGGTGCATTTTGTGCGCAATGTGGCTCCCAACAAAGATATGATGTGTGTGACATTCACTGTTCCCAAAGAGGTCCTCTACAGCAGGCAGCACACACACACAGCCACAGGTGACAGGAATTTGAGGACACCTCTTTTCTGGGATCAGGGATCCCATGGGTTTAGTTACTAACAAAATGTCTTCTTTTACAGAGTGTGCAGAAGAACCAGACCCAAAAAGACAGAAATGTGGGGAGTCTGCAGAGTCAACATAATGATCACTTTATTCCACACTGGATTCTAAATTTAAGAAAGAATACTTTTTTAATTTTTATTAATAAGTTTTAAAGAATTTATAGGTTAACCTATACATTTGAGAAAGGGACATTACAACAGAGGTTATGTGGACTTTTAAACTGACAATGGAAACTATTGGATTTTTTTTGTTGTTGTTTTGACTTATCAGTTCAATGTGTTGTGTATCATTTAAAGATTAACTGATTAAAGTTAGACTGATCAGAATGTTTTACCCTTTCTATTCATCTAAATGTTTTTTATTATATACAAAGAATTAGTCTGGTCTGTCCAATACTGTCAAGTATAATTTCCAGGAGGAGGAACAGATAAAGACGCAGATTAAACTACCTCTGAATGTAACTGGATGGGCATACAACCAATCAGAAGCTGAGCATTGCACTTCACTAATAAAATGAATGGCTCTGACTAGAAAGGCCGTTGAGTTTACTGAACTGTAAATTTCCTCTACCATTTAAAGTTGATACCAAAATTTGGTAGATGTTTCTTTTTTGGATAAAGACAATGACAACTATGCAGCATGCCCCGGTTTATTTCACCTAAGGTTGGGTTACAACTCATTTAATACACTGTGCACAACTTCTAGGCAAGTGATTATTTTGACCATATCATTTTATCCATAATTTCCAAATCCAAGCTACATAAACTTAAATTCTTATTGGTTTTAATGCATATCAGGTGATGTGTATTTGTGTAACGAGGGACAGTGTGGCCTAAGGAGATCAACACCTTATATCAAGGTGTGCATAATTATTAGGCAGATTCTTCTCAGAAAAAATGGGCCAAAAAGAGATTTAATTGATAATGAAAAGTCAAAAATTGTAAAAAAGAAAAGCAGCCATCTTGAAATATCTAAGATATTGGGGCGTGATCACAGAACCATCAAACGTTTTGTAGCATATAGTCAACAGGTTTGCAAGAAACATGTTGAGAAGGAAAGACACAAATTAACCCCCAAAGAATCAAACGTGAAGCTACCAGGAACCCATTATCCTCCAGTGCTGCCATATTCCACAACTGCAACCAACCTGGAGTGTCAAGAAGTACGATGTGTTCAGTTCACAGAGACATGGCCAAGGTAAGAAAGGCTGAAATCTGACCACCTCTGAACAAGACACATAAGTTAAAACGTCAAAAACTACTGCTTGGGCTACGCCAAATTAAGTAATGGCGGGACTTGTTCATATGAACGTCAGGGTCAACAGAGCAAATGCAGAAACAAAGCAGTCTATAACATTTGACATGTTTCAGCATTTTAAGTCACATACACTTGTGTGAGGTTATCCACCTGGAATTGAGATCCATATCAAAGTGTCTTAAGAGCTCTGAAGACATTATCGCAAATGTTTTAAATTTCTTTGAAAAAAAAACAAAAAAAATTCAATGATAAACATTACAAATATAAATCAGTTTTCTTTTTGTCTTATCTGAAAATATAAACACAAATTTAATAACACAATTAAGTCCCGCTGGTGGTGAAATATGGGTGGCTACAATGACTATAGTAACCAGGGCGGAATGGGAAGCAGTTACTACGGTGGCGGTGGTGGAGGAGGAAACAGAGGATCCATGAATGGACTTGGAGGGGGATGGGAAATGTAAATTACAATTTACAACAATTTTTTTTTTGGGCCAAGAAATATCTGAAGACAGATTTGGCAAAGGCTTGGTGGACTGATGAGCTAGTTGGACCTTTTTGGGTTAAAAATGGACTTAAATTCAACTCTCAGACCTACTGCCAATTTTTAGAAGACACTTTCTTCAAGCAGTGTGCTAGGAAAAAGTCTGCATCTTTCAAGAAGACGTTGATTTTTGTGCAAGACAACGCTCCATTACATGCATCAAAGTTCTCCACTGCGTGGCTGGCCAGGAAAAGCCTTAAAGATGGAAAAACTTCTTCACCTGACGGAAAAACTTCTTCACCTGACTTAAACCCTATTAAGAACTTTTGGGCCTTTCAGGACATTTACAGTGAAGGTAAACAGTACACCTCACTGAACAGTGGATTTGTAAATTTTGAGTTTGTTTATTATTCTCACTTTAACGGGTGAAAATAAACAAGTGTGATGGGAAAATCTGTTTTTCATTTAGTTGCATAATAATTCTGCACACTAATATTTGCCTAATAATGATGTATATGTAGACATTCTCTTAAGAAAGATAAAACTTCACTTTTACTACTTAAATATTCTTGTTTGAGGGTTTCTTAACTTTTTGGATGGACCAAGAGCACTGTACAATGACAAAATGAATCCTCAAAAACACAACTTGCCTAATTGTGCACAAGACTTTTTTCTTGCAGTTATTAATGTAACCTACCAACCCAAAACGATACCAATCAATTGAACTGGCATATGTAGGCATAATGAAAATTTAACACTATTTTTTTACATTGTAAACAAAGTGAAATAAAAAAAAAAGATACAAAAAACAGAATTCAACATTTTCTAAACCTATATATAGCTTTAAGAACGCAACTGCTTTGTTTAATACTATAGCTACCGTTTGTTGTATAAATATTAATTATAAAGAATTAAGTGGATTGAGGGGAGTATGGTTGGGTTTGAGTTTAGTGACTAGTCCTTTGTCATTTTTATTTAAACAGTTCAACTTATAACTCAAAAGTCAAAGTTTTGTGCACAGTGTGTCCCATAATATAATTTTAAACTTAATTACTATAGCATTCTTCCCATTCCAAAACAGTCTCTTTTGTCCTTTAGTGTATTGAAATGAACACTGATCACACACAGACCTTTTGTTAATTAGAAATTTATTTAAATATGAAAAGTGAAACATTTACATTGACTCAAAAAACTGAGTTGAATCCCTGCTCACTGCACCTCTTGTCTTTTTAGTGTGTTATTCTTACGCTTCAGTCACGTGTGCTGTGTTTAAGCCCTGCATGGACCTGGGCTACAGGGAGAAGAGCCCACTGAAAGCGTCCTGGATGGCTCGGTGACAGGCCAAAGCAGAGGTGTATCCTCCAGCGGTGTCCTGGGGCAGAGCGGCCCGCACGTGGTTCAGATACCTGCCAACACATTAAGTCCCGGTCAGTGGCACGCTCAGCTGTTTTGTAAATAAAGCAGCAAGTGGCAGACCAAGAGCCCCTTTCCAAAGCAGCTCCTCAGAGAGTAACCTGAGTCCCAGTTTATTCTTCATTAAGTCTAAGCTGGTGTTATTTTTTCTGGCTCTGCGCAGCTCCTTTGATGAGATCAGCTGTGACAGATGTACCATGGAGCAACACTGAAACACCTTGTGCCTAAAAGCCCCTCCAACATGGCTCTATTAAAGTATTATAGGTGTCCTTTAGTTTTTAAGTGCTTACAGATGTAGGCTGCCAAAGCCTCTTTTCAGGTTCTTAAGCAATGCCAAAAGTCACTGTTTATTTTTACGTTGAGTCAGACAGAAAAACCGTGGAGCTGCTAATTCCTGTCTCCAGAGTGATAGACAGCCTCCTCCTCCTCTGTGGTACGAGTACTGTGTGGGACTTCACTTTCATTCATCTAGAAACACAATCAAACAATTGCAATTTTAGCCTTGACAACACTGTTCTACTAAAACACATCCAAGTTTGACCTTCCACACAAGATTCAGATTATTTTGAGTCACATCTTTCCACAAACATCGTAACATTTAGAACTCATTCTTATTCAGAAACAGTCCGACAGAATTTTATAAAAGATGGGAGACATAAAATATTTTCTCCTTTGTCCACACAAGAGTGTTTGGCAAAATATCTCGATCTGCACAACACTATAAATGCTCAAAACGAGTTCTCCAGACACATGATGGTGGAAAACGCTCTGCAATCAAAGAACAGTGCAGCAAGTATGTTTTACCTTGGCAGTGCAACATTTATCTATATCAGTGATGGAAAGTCAGAAGGTATAAAGTGATTCATTGCTGTGGACAGACAATGAGTCAAAGTTCACGTGTAATTATTCAGTTCACAGCTGCTATGGCTGTTATTATGGATTTACACATCAACAGCCGACCTCCGTAAACTCGTCTACACATCTCTGCATCCATTTGGAGTTTATAATCTTCACTTTAGGAGTTGAAAAGGAGGAGAAAAAAATATTTGTTTTGTGGCTTGAAAGCTCTCAAATGAATAGAAAGGGCTGGACTTTGGACATGTCTGACACATATTCTGCAAACTGAATCAAATCAACATAGCTTTGGGGTTTGGGACCACCTCATACTGCACTCAGACTCCCTAAGCTTAAGTTCCAGTCTTGACAGAAGACCCTAAAGCCCTCACACGAGCCAGAGTTAGAGCCTGTGTTCCTCAAACTTCAAAGTGGAAAGAGACTCAAGAGCCTTGAGCGCCCATTTAAGCTGCTTTAGAGAATAACCCTACACCTGTGGGAGGCTTCAGAGTCAAGCAGTGTGTAAATAAAACAAGGACATGGAAATCTAAAAATCCCATGTTGCTCTGGTGATTTATGATTCAATATGATATTGGACGTTTACAACATTATACATGGACAGTGTTCTCACTCCACAATAACACAAACTTTGACTCCTTTGACTTGTAAACTTCCAAGATGGCAAGATGGCTGCCGGCTACGCACAGAAAGTAGAACAACAATGGATGGGTTTAGTGTAAACTCCATTTATTTATGGATGGATGGATACATTTATACTGAGGCTTAAGAGTTTATTTATCCTCCAGTAAACCCTATGATTTAAAAGTTGTATCTTTCAGAGCAGTGCAGAGTTTAAACAGCTTTGTGTGTGTGTAATAACTGTCGCAGCAGGATTCACAGCACCCCTACTGGGAAGGCAGGCATACTACAGTCCATCATCTTTTAAATCCGCTCTTATGGCTTACAGAATGGCTTTTATGCAAGATTCTCAGTTTAAACTGTTCATGTGTTCAAAATTTATTGCAAACGGGAGAGTCAAAAAATGTGATTGGGTTGAATCATTTTGATAGTTACAGTCTTTGATATGGAGTGAAAGTGAGCAGGGGAGCAGCAGAAAAAGCCCTATCCTCAGCCGCGAGAGGAACAGCACAAGTTCAAACAGCAGCCAGTGATTAATAATAACTTCATTAGGCCCCGCTGCTGTAGCCCGTCCTTCAGAGCACTTCAGAGGCCTTCTCAGATGGCTTCCTGCATCAGATGAGTGCTGTCTATTGATTATATTGTACTGTGCCTTTTTAATGGTGAAAAAAGTGGGCTATTTACAGCCTGGCTAAGTCTGCTCTTCCTGCTAATCTAATCCCCAAGCTACTCATGTGGTCATTCCTTCCAAGAAAGCTGAGAGCTCTGTGTAACTTTATACCTGCCTGCCCCAGAGGAGAGCTGGGAGGGGGTGAGGGGCGGAGGGGGAGGATATGAGCTGAAATCACCTTTGGGTATCATCGTTGCAAAGCCACTTCTCTTAAACCAACCCTGTCTGGCCTCTGCTCACCCCTAACACCGAGGTTAGTGCAGTTCTGCTCCATTAACCACTGATGAAAAATGGAACTTACTATATATGTACTTCACCCGCCAAGAAAAACAGGATTTAAAGTCAACTTGCAGAGGGCACTGAAGGTTCTTTACAAAATGCATTTCAAGAAGAAAACACAAAAATTTAAATTATCCACAGATTATTCTACTTGTCTATTCCCAGAAAGTTATTTCCAGCAGTTCTCACAGAACTGTCACAGTTGTATGGAACCTTGACATTTTTAGAAAGAACAGTTTATGGAAATCTAGCATTATATTTATAGAAATGTATTGATGATGGAAGTTCATTATTCATCAGTCCTACTGTATTCCAATGCGTTGTGTCATTTCCATCACACTTCACCAAATGTGTGTTTCAAACAATACATAAACATGCCATATGTTTTTGAAATATTTAATAAAACTTACACAGCTCTGACTAAAGTTTGAATTTATTTTAAGGGGTTAAACTAAAGTTCTGAATTTATTTTAAGGGCTTAAAAAAAAATACTAATTATATTGGTGAACAACTGCTTTTAGACTCAAACTGAAGTCGACTTTCTCACATTGATTTTGTCTCATTTCAATAAATAACCGCAGTTTTAACATTTTAGGAATTATTAAAACATTATTTGCTTTTCATTTTTACTTGGGACTTAAGTGGGCTCTTTTTGTAGAAAATCTAATACATTTTTGGGTTAAATACAAATGGCTCAATATTTGAGTCACTTGAAAAAAAAAAATATTGAAATTTCAATCAGTGTCTTTTACATCACTCAGATCATCTTGTGTCTGCCAAGGACACAAATGCAGTTGGATAATCACGCTCTTATGGGGCAATTACTGTCACCACAAGTATCAGGATTATGACAATATGAAATCACTGAGCAATGCTGTTCAAAAGATCAGTATTAAAAGAACAAAAAGCAAGATAATAAGAAATTTTGCTCACATCTGCGCTGCTCCTGATTTGCCACAAATCCAGAATTTGTACAATTATCATACTGAGACTGATTAGATGCAATTCTATGATTATTTATAGATTTATTATAAGTGGTAGTGTTTTATTTCATTCAGTATTACAAATAGGAAAATAGAAAAGTGGTTAAAACACTACACCATACCATAGTAATCCTGCAGAGACTGCCAAGAGACATCCAATATAAACCACATACTTTAACCCTGTGGAACCACTGGTCCGCTGCTGCTTGAGTGTACCCCCCCCCCATTCCCTTCCCTCCTCTCTGCGGACCGCACTGCCTTTTGTTCACAAGGCCCTGAAACCCAAGCTGTTGGGGCCGGTTACATCTTTCACTCTCCCGGCCCCACTGGAGCATTAGCTGCAACTCGATCCAGGTCTTTTCAAAGCCTGGTATTATTGGGTAAATATGGGTCACTCTGGACGAGCCCATTATGAAACGGCGGGGGGGGGGGTCCTGAAGACAGCTGAATGACAGTGTGACAGTGTAGGAGGGTCATGAGGGAATATGACAGGGGCTTTCCATTAGAGTTTACAGGGGAAGAATAGCTTTTGTCCACTTTTAGTTTCTCGCCTCTCGATTTTGGAGGTGGGGCTGAAGGCAGGAGTTGTAAACAGTTAGTGTAGTGTCTCTAGCTGTGAACTGTCAGAGCAGCTTCTGTAATAAACACCAACAGCAGCAGAGAGAACATCAACGCTCCACCTCAGTGTGTCAGGAGTAGAGGAATTTTAATCACCAAAGTCTTACTTGAACAAATGAATATCTGTTTAAAAGGAGCTTTTTAACATTGCATTCTTTCATGTGTGAGGTACTGCCCTATAAACTGTATAGGGCAGTATGTAGTATATACTGTATAAACATATATACTATATGCTGAGTCTGCAGACTCTGTCGAAACTGAGTTAAGAATGAAAATGGGCTTGTTTCCATTGTCAAGTGTTGGTTAGGAACCTACAAAGTTAATTATAATACAACGCAAAGCAAAAAAATTGTGTTGTAAATCATTCAAATGTTCGTTTACTTTACATGGCCATAAAATGTGTGTCAGTAATAATTACTAATTTCTCTGAACTATTATTTATGTGTAATCCTCAGTCTATGTGATACTGACTGCATCAGTCTCTGTTTTAGTATAGTGCTGTGTTCAGGGGGTCAAAGGTCAAAACTATAATGATAGTTTTAGCCCATTAAATATTTATTTTGTCTGTCAAGTGAAATAAAAAATTTAGAGCTACATTAGCCCTTTAAAGAAATTTCCTGTGGCAAAATGTGGCAAAATTATGTTGGATTTAAAATAAATCAAAAGAAAAAAATAAAATGATGTCTTTGCATCAAGTCGATTCTAGAGGCATGTTTGAATCATTTAAAAAAGCTGCTTTGGAAATGGGTTCAAATGTTCAGAAGCAACAAAACAGCAAAGATGAACAAATAACTAGTTTATAACCTAAGGAAATCACAAAACTAATTAAAATTAAAAAATACCCAAATTGTAAAGTGTAAATGGAGGTGGGTTGCCATATAATTTCTGACACAGAAATTTGGTAATTTTTTATAAAATTTTGTTACAGTTGATTTGGAATTTTAAAATCCTCAGGAGTACAGTTTGGGAATGATTATTCAGATATATCCAGCAAAAAAAAAATCTATCATAAAATTACTTCATTTTACTTTTGTTATATTCAACAGATTATAATGCAACTGGTCTCCTCATACATCATGTTCAACCACATTTACCTGTAGGTCAGTAGGACACAATCCTGGCAAGTACCAAAAAATACCATTTGCCTCAGGTGATTGTACTGATGGTACTTTTGGCTGTGCTCCTCATTGTAGACCAAATCTGTTCAGATCTCTTTTCCACATGGGTATGGAACTTTGATATGCGCTGTGTATGGAATACCAGGGCAATGTCTGCTGCTAATGCTCATAAGTGTCAGAATTTTCTTCCTGACAAGACCTATGAAAGTATTCCCTGCTCCCGATGTCTGGAAAACACAGCAGAGCCCCATCTCTAACTCAAAGTGAAAAGATAAGCGGCACAATGTTCCATCAGTTTCTGTGTGATTTCCAAAAGAGAATGTGTTTCTTTATGTTTAGAGCAGCAGTGGGGCTATGGAGGAGAAAAGTGGGACCGGCTGTGATGTTAGAAATGTGGAAAATGGAAAGAGCTGGTATAACTGATAAAAGGAAAAGTACTAATCATAATAAAAAAAAAAATCAGAAAGTCCTTAGAAACTAAAGGACCAAAGGACACAAATAAGTAAGTGTTTTTCGGCTTATCCCAATCAAGGGGTTGCCATAGTGAAGCAGTTCACATGAGTAGCTTGGCAATGTTTTAACGCCTGACACAACCTTCTACTTTTTCCCCGGGCTTGGTACCGTCACAAACTGGGACTGTGGCTGGAGTTGCTCCCAGGGAATTCAAACCCCGAATTTTCCACACCCAAACCGGGTGCACTAACCTCTCCATCACAGAGGAGCTTTGACCAGAGGAGACAAATGCTGTAGCAAAATCCACGCAGAACTTTAATATTTCAATATTTTAATACTATTTGCATTGCTATAATGCACTTCACTTAGAAAATATATTTTACTGAGTTCAAACCTTACTGGTACATAAGGCCACGATCTTTTAAACTGCTGCTGTTGAAGTGTTCAGCATAAACTAAAGGACATGTTACTGGGCTGGAAGCAGACCCTTTTCTTGGCACCGGTTCCTTTCACTGCAGCTTTAACGGATCCCAGGTCAGCACGGTTTTTACAGCAAAGACGACCAGAGGCTTTTTGGATTCATCGTGTCATCAGGATGATTCACGGCCCACAGACAGAATGCTGACTTTGAACCAGACAGGAGAGGATATCTGTTACCTCAACAACAGAAAGGGAAATGATGTCTCCAAACATAAATCAATACAGCCTACTCCACCTCAAGCCGTTTCAAGGACTAAAGCCTCATTAGCTGTGTTTATTAAAGTGCTGCAGCTCACATCAGTGTGTGGGGTACACACAGAAGGCAGCTGACAAGCCAGGGGCAGACGTAATATCTGAAGGCAGGTCACTCATAATTCTGGAAGGCCAGCCCTGAGCCCGCTGGATTGCACAGCGAATGTCCGGAAGTCTTCCTTTAGCGCTGTGCTCCGGCAGGGGGAAAGATTCCAGTCCTGGGAATGATGGGGGCAGTGGGGGGAGAGGGGGAGCAGAGCCACACACCTGCCAGATGATTTGTCATTATAGAGGGGTCAGCACTCAGCTGTCACCCCCTAATCACCCGTCCTACCCTCCAGTCAACCTCCCTCCTGCCCAAAACCCCACTCTCTCTTCTGAAAACACCCCCCACATTCCTCAAAGGGCTCCGGTTTCACTCCGAACTGTTGCCCCATCTGCCCCTCCTCCTCCTCACACTCTGCCCTGGGACAATCTGCCCCTACACACTGATGGTATTATGTGCATGTGTGCTTTTGTGTGTCTACAGTATTCATTTAATGTCAAAACATGTTTAATCAAGGGCAGGTTAGGCAAATCACAACCTAATAAATCAACAGCAATCTTCAATTACTTTTTAGAAAATTTCTCAAAGGGAGTTTTTAAAAAACAGGATTTCCCATTTTTATTAATTTACATTTGATATGGTTTCATTAAATAGTAATGTGTTTTACTACATTTTTAACAAACCATAGAGTCCAAATACATTCATTTCTCTCATGTTTATTATTTATGGTACTGATAAATATTAAGATTGTTTTCCAAAACATTGTCACCTGATCTTTTCAGATGTATCTCCCAACACTGTGTGTGAACTGCTCCAAGGCCCAGTCTAGAACAAAACCCCTGCAGACAGGCCAAACACTGAAGACTCTCACAGGTATACTATATCTGTCAACAGTGCTCTCTCATCACCACAGGTCAGAGGTCACTGACTCCTCCTCTGAGTGGAGCTTCCTTTGGGACAGGCCAGTGAGTGAGACCGTTCCCCCAGCCACTGTCCAGCACATTATATCACCCTGTATTACAGCAGAACCTCTCGGGCCGGTCCGTGATGAGCTGTCAACAGTGTGAACAGGCCTGGTCGGATTCAGGGCATCCCAGAGAGAACGGGAGACAGTAAAGGGCATCACAAACATAGAGCTGAGAGGAGTTAACATGTTAATGGAAACAAAAGGGGACCCTCATATAAAAGTGAATTCTGACAATCTTGGAGTAGTCCTATAAAAGGGAACTGTGGTCAGCGATAAAGACAAAGAGGGAGGCTTGTTATATGTCCATCAAAGGGAACACTGTGAGGTAGCCATGATAAAGGTCTATTGTGCCACATGTTAGCGCACTTCCTGCTCCACACCTCACCTGTCAACACTCATCCACGATGGAGTGGTGGGTTTGGAATGAGCACTGTATTATCTGAGGAAAATATGCAACATACAAGATGGTTGAATACTGCAATGCTGTCATAACTTGCGATATCTCATTTGCATGATAGCAAAAGTTTGTGTATTAAATGTTTTAAGAAATGTATGGCTTTCTTTGGGGAAAAAAAATCTTCAGACTCTATTATTTAAAAAAAATCCAGCGTGATTGTCACAGTACAGTTAATGAATAATAGTTGGTCTTAAATGTTGGTTAAAATGGTCTGGGGCAATAGGCAGATCACAATCCTACATTCTAAAATGACAAAAACAAAGCCCTGAAAGTCACTGGGTGAAGTTGGTGCATCTCTGTGCTCCTACCTGCTGGGGGCAGTAGAGGCTGACTGACTGCTCGTACACCTACAGTATAACCAGAGGAGAATGGTGCACACTGACAACACACTCCTGCCAGCCACTTGAGCTGCCATTTAAGAACTCTAGCCCTGGAGAGGGAAGATCTGCTAACTGAACCAATGTGGAGCATAATGAGTGACGCAAGTGTCACCGTTAACCAAATGGGGCCATAAACAATAGCAGGACATATGCTGTTCAGTAAATGGCTACTGGCACAAGGCACACCTAGATGAAGACAGCACAGAGACCTGACAGTTAGATGTAGCGTTCTGGGAATAGAGTAGCAATGCACTGTGGAAGAATAGAACGAAGCCTGGGGGGATTCAGCTCCACAGGTATCAGTTACTGACGCACCTCAAGAGGATTTCAATTAGACGAGATTCGAAAAGGGCAAAAACAGAGGGAAACAAAAGCACAAGGAAAGGAACCGGGGAGTAGGAGGCTCATTATTCATGCGTGGTAGTGGGGAAGTACCTCCTACCATGAGGTGGCAAGTCCACACAGCAACATGACAGGAGTTTGTTTGCTTTGTGCAGCTCTTAAGAGGAGAAAATGAGTCTGCTAATCCCCCTCTACACTGAGAGGCCGCTGCCCCAGGGTTGAAGAGCACAGCACAGGCAGGGTTTCTGTGTGGTGGTGTATGAATATGTGCCACTTCCAGAAATAAACCAGGGGCAGAAGTCTGGAGTCCCCTGTCCAGGAGGGTCTCCTTCAGTGGCATTTGCCTGGGAGGAGACTATTGGTCTGTCTGGAACACATCCCACACAGGCAAAACAATAACCGTAAAAGCTGAATTCATCCAACGAAAATGCATTCCTTTCATGTATCATGTAATATTTCCCCTGTTCTTGACTACTCTATGGGTCAGAAATGACTCACCCACATGTATAAAAGCTTCCAGTCAATGACAGTGCAGCTTATTTTGACTCAAACTTCAAGAGAAGATCAATATTTGCACAGATATATGGGAGGGAAAACAATAGTGATCTTGCCTCCATAGCTCTGTCTGTTAATGGCGTGTTTACTGAGACAGACGGGATAATGGCCTGGGCGGGGGCTGGAGGAGAACCAGACAATGGCTTTGCTCCACTCTCTTTCTGATCTAGTTAGTAACGAAGAGAGTGCACACCTATAATAAAAGAGCAGAGAATCAAAGCTGTGCTATGAGGGTATACTGAGAGTGAAGACACTTTGTAGACAGACAGATTTGCAAGTCAAATAGACTAAAGCTTGCACACTTTTCGATGACATGAACTCTTTTGGCTATGCAAATATTAAATCTGTTGTGGCAGTCTAGCCTTCAGGCCTGAGCTATGGTAACACTTCAGTAGTGCCACAGGCACTGCTTCAGAGGCTATAGTTACGGGCCAGTTTGGATCTTGTAACACAAAACACAGGCGTGAGCAAAGACAAGGAGGAATAGTGAAGAATATTAAATATCTGAAAAGCCATATTTAGAGTTAGGTCTTGGTAATGGCGGCAACAAGTATTTGAAGTAAAACCCTTTTGTTAAAGAGCCATCTCTCAGACTGCTACTAACTGACCATGTGACATAATATTTAAATTGGCCAAATGTAAATGTAAAGAGATGATCAAACCGTACTTTGAGCAGATCAAAGCCCACTGCTCTAGAGGGAGTTCATGTCAGGTCATGCTCGGTGGCGCCTCTTTCTCCGGCTCATAACTCGCCCATCAAAGCTTCATTTGTGTGCGAGCGCAGGACTATTTGAGGCCCTGGTTTCCAGAATAGTCTCTCCAAGGTGCCATCACTCTGCTGCTGTCAGTCTCAGCGCTTGGACTGACCGCCGCTGCACCTCACCTTCCCTCTGGTCATTGACCTGCGCTCCCTCACCCCTCGGCCCGTGGGCTTGTCAAACCTATCAGGAGAGTATGCACCCTGCAGGGAT
This sequence comes from Neodontobutis hainanensis, assembly GCA_024349245.1. Lineage (NCBI taxonomy): Eukaryota > Metazoa > Chordata > Actinopteri > Gobiiformes > Odontobutidae > Neodontobutis > Neodontobutis hainanensis. Next base: position 1,860,867 of record JALDNG010000025.1, read on the forward strand.
CAGAGGAACTGGGGAAACATGGATGTATGTTCATGAGCATTTTTTGGTGAGTGTTGGTTTGAGATAAAGTTTTTTGTGTGTGAAAAAAATTGAATAATAATAATAACAATAACAACAGGAGTAAATATGGAGTAAGTTGTTGTATGTAAACGAGGTGTTCCAGTGTGTCAAAGGTGAAGAGAACAAAGTTTGGTAAGTGGAAAACACAACTAAAAGCAAACATATTGCCAGTTTTTGTTAATGCAGACAATGCATTTACAACTTGTATGATTTGCCAGTCAAAAGAACCATTTTTTACAAAACAACACTTTTTCCCAGGATAAGTAAATCAGATGTGTGGTATTTGGTCATACTTATTAATGAATTTATTAGTTTTTATTTGGAGAGAGACAGCCACATAAATGTAAACATGCCAGATTGTAGCCTTAGGCTAATTTCCATCCATTGTCCCACATTCTACTACATTCATACACCAGTGTGTGAATCGAACCACCAACCTTCTGGTTATAGGCCACCAGTTCACATTGGTATTTTCTGGTTAACCTTTCTTGCCACGCTGTTGACTAGTGTTTTATAAGGATATTTCATAAACACAGTGGAATTGAGCCCATTAATTGCAGACAGTAGTCTTTTCTACACAAACAATTTGCACATACTCCATTAGTGTGATAAATACTCTAAGCTCTTGTAGCCCTGATCAATCAAAAAGTGGCCACTACAAAGAGTGGATTTGGTCCACTCTGGAGACAATAACTAATTTTACATATTTATTAAAAAGGGACTATGTGCTAATTCTGCAACTTTGAGACCTCAGGTGCTCGCCTCATACAATCACTTTTATGCGCGCACTATCTTCTTGGCGTGTGAATTAGTATGTATACAGCTTTATACAACCAGGCACTACCTATTTATTACCACATACTGTATAGTACTACTGAGAAAAAACAACCATTTGAGGAGAGTCTTCTAGAGGCAACTTCAACAACTAATAATTTGACTTTAGTCTTTTCAACAACAAGAAAACAAGAACAATAGTTCACAGTTTAAACCACATTTACACAATTGAGTGATGGCAGAAAAGGATTCACGAGTTCTTAATGGACCATGTTAGTAGTCCTTTCTGCACCAAGAACCAAATCCAGGGCTAATGGCAGTGCTTTTAGCTAGCAGCTGGAAAACCGGAGAGCCTCATCCAGAAACCAAGCAGCAAAACTGAAGCAATGCTGGCACCACTGATGACTACAGACCTCTCCCTCCTTACAAAGCACTTAAAGACACAACTACAACAAATACATTCTAGTCATATAACAGTCAGAACAGTGAATATTCTTCTTCAAGTACATGTTAAACACACCTTGTTTGGATAAAAGTATACATTAGATAGGAAATGGCTCATTGTACTAGCCTTAGATGTTATAAGCCCATGAATAGGTATACAACCCACTCAGCTGATGCCTATTGTCGGTTCTGCGGAAAGAAGTCCCCCAAGAGAGGTGTTCCAGACTAAACACTGCTCTTTTAGCTGCTCCCCTTCACCCCACCAAAAAGCTTGACAAGGGCTCCAAAAAGAAAAAAATTATAAAAAAAAAGAAATCACTTTTTCCACCAATTATAGAAAGGCAGCGCAGAGCAGGGGAGGGAGCAAAAACTTTCAAATTTTATACACACTGGCATTTGGCAAAGCACATTGAGCAACCTCTGTCAGAGAAAGATGGGCTAATTTCAGGGCGACTGGTGCCAACACAAACAACTGTTCTGGCGAGCTTTCATTGTCAGCACTTGAGGTTTGGGTTGGATTTTTCAACGCTCTGCAGCCAATTTCTCTTTCCCCAATTTTTCCCCCCATATGATTTGTTCTTGTCCGGGGTCCCAGTCAGTCTTTCAACGCCTACACACTCAGAGCTTTAAAAGTATTCTAGTACAAAACAAACTTTGAACAAGTAAAAAAGACTACAAAATGTGGACTTTCTTAGTATAAATCACATAGGTAATTTGAATGATTATGCATTGCCCATAAGTTATGTTTCTAGAAGAGCTAATGTTAATCAAAAGACACAATGTAAGGAGAAGATGGATTCTGTTGTGCAGTGCAAGAAAGCATTGGACAGCTATGTCAACATAAACATATGGTTCCGTTTGTGAATACAAAATGTGTATTTAGTTCTACTTTGATTTTGTTTACTGAAGGCTTTTACTGTTCAGCATGAAATCAAAAAGCCATGGTTGGACATGTGTAGTGCGGGATGTCATTATTCATGGTCCGATTCTTAGAGCTCAAGCACTGTCCTAGGTTTGTTCGAGTCAACAAATGGGACCTTGATGCCATTATTCAAACCTCTCAGTAGGGTTGACCCCTCTGGGGCAGATCATGCACACCTTTACCCACAAAGGGAGGACAGTCTGATATTATGTGTGTGAAGAAAGCTAATGCTGAGCTGAAATCTGAACAGACTTTTTTTTTTTTTTTAGGGGCCCTGCTGCAGCTGTCTTTAATATAAGAGAGCTGCAAGGCCCATATTTATTCAGGTACTGCTGACGGAGGGGGCACAGTGAGGCGTGGCCCATTTTCCTGGCAGCCTCTCTGTGCTCCTGCCGTTTTTTAGGGGCAAAGGGACGAGGCCAAAATGACACACACTGAGACAAAAAGACAATGCTAGCAACAGAGATGGAAAAAGGGAAAAATAAAAAGCACAAGAGTGCTGCAATGCTGCAAGAGTATGAGAGGCCTGAGGGGCGCAGGGGCCACCAGGGAGGTGTGTGAGCTCAACTCCTCAGTCTCACTTGATGCCTGTATCCAAGATAAAGGACCAGCGGTGCTGCTGTCACAGTGGGTCTTGACCAAGACAAACAGCAAGGTTTTAAAATAATCCCATGCCCGTCTCAGGTCATTCAACTTGTGCACACACGTCTTCTCACACTTGTCAATATAATGCCTTCACAGGTCCCAGGGCCAGAGATCCAGCCCGGCCCCACACACAGGGGACTCACTTTTTACTCTCAGCTCTGCATTCTCTCTGCTCCGCTCACACTCTCAATATTGACCACATCACAAAACTTCCACCGTGGCCAAAAGCAGGGGCTGCAATAACAGAGCTGAGAGGGAGTGTGCGGGACACAAATGTGTACCAGGTTTAGGGGACACTGTTAGTGTGCACGAAACGTATATCTGAGCTGGCACGCACAGAACCTTAAACTTAGCTCAATCACACAAACTGCCAACTGCACAGAAGAGTCAGCACTACTACTTGCTTTACTCAACACATTGCATCTTGGGAGTTGTGGTTTGTCTGTGCAGGCCTGTATGAGTCACTGCCTGTGGCCTGCACCAGAGGGACTGCTGTTCCTCATTTATCTCGATGGCAGAGCATGAGTCCTGCTGGACCACTGAACTGCTGACACTGCCCCCTCTCCCACTGACCTCACCCCCTGCACCTTACCTGTCCTCTTGCCCAGAGTCCAGCATGAAGCAAAAAATTGTGTGTTTCATCTGCATATTGATCAGTCTGGCCAGAATATGCTGGACCTCAGCACTTCACTGAATACATCATGTAAATAAGTAGCAGTTATCCTGCTTCAACTCTCCCACAGCACTTCACAGGATGGTTTTACCTGAACTACAGACTTTTACAGTTAATTAGTCAAACACACTTGTGGAAGAAAAATCCATACAACCTTTATTCTAAAGAATAAGGTATATGAAACTAAAAACCCTCCTCCTAAGCATGCTGACTTTATGCTGAAACACGCAGCTCTCAGGCAAATGAAGGTCAACATTTTTAGAGCAGCAGTGAAAGTCAATGAGCTCTCCCAAAATGAATAAGAGCTTGTTTTGCTTCTGTCACCCAATAAAAGGGTGCCATTCGTGGTGTGTGGGCAGAGCAGGCGGCCAGGCACTGGGCTTTCTGATGTATGCCTTACATTGGCCAAAGACAGGACCAATGGCGTCACGGATTGATTGGCCCAAAGGGGCTGTCGTGGAAAGCCCTTTCTGTTAATGGAGGCTGTAGAGGCACTATGGCGATTTGTGGCAGTTACTCACTCTGCGGCTAGGAAAGAAGATAGGTCTGGGCTTCTCTCTATAAGCTTTTAACAAAGTAGTAAATTAAAACAACCAAAATCCAGGATCTGGCATCAAATTATGTTTATGCTGAGCCAGCTTCTCGTGTGTGTAGAGTAGTGTGTGTACCCCAGTCGCCCCAGTTGCTCCAGTTCAGGAACAGGTGGTCCATATGTCTCGACTTTGAGTGGCCTGTACTGGTAGAGAACCTCTTCTATCCTCGGCACCGGCTGAAGAGATACCGTCTGATTCTAAATAGAAAAATAAGAAAGAGACATTTAATAGAGAAAAATGACATTTATTGTTTCTGTCTGGAAACTATGACGCGTATTGTCAATCATACATTAGTATTACCAACCACTTTACAGACCAACTGGTTTGGTCTGAGATATCACCCAGGTGCTGTTGTCTTTGTGAAGAAACAGAACAATGACAGGGCATGTTTTTAGTGGTCAACTGTCTTGGCAACAAAACAGGTATTCTTGCACGAGACTGAACATGACATCATCCAAATGAAAGAGGCTACGTTTGAAGCGGGTGAACTTTAAAATTTCCATACCAGAATTAAGTGTACAGTAAATATGGAACATCCCTAAGCTTCTTTAACTTATGTTTAGCCAGGGCTTATTTTTTAAAACTGAATGTCATCTAAACCTGAAACTATGAAAAATACAGAAACAGTCTTTTTTTTTCAATAGACAAGTTGCGCTATAAACTTTAACTTTATTGTTTCAAAGGTAAATTATGGTGATACAAGAAGAACGTAGTGCTTCTTTAAAACACTGCACAAATCATTCAATTTGAAGCAGTGCCATCAAAGGGGAATTTCCAGGGTCAGACTCTGCTTTTGTGCTGCATTACAGTTAATCAGACTCAGAATGAGAGTCAGAGCCATGACACAAACCTGGAATTAAAAGATGAAGCCTAACAAACAATCCCTATTTTAAATGGTAGCAAAGGATCCCAAGAAACAAAAGAGAGATAAAAGATAGGTCAAAAAAGGCAGAGAAAACAGTAGTGGGGGAGTATAAACAACAGGAGCCAGAGGGGAGTTGATGAAAACCAAACTAAACGAAGAACATGTGCCCTGCAGACTCAGCCATCAAACAGGCTTGGCCCAAAAACACAAACAACCAGGCTCTAAACGCTAAGAGATGCACACAGAGGAGGCGATGGTTACAGAGATTCAGAGCCAAACATGACAGAGTGGGGACTGTCCTGACAGAACCACTGTGCAGGAATGGTCTATTATAGCACTTAAAGCATTTAAAGGATGGTCCAAGACTGGATCTGTCCTGCTATACATGCACCTTTAAACGTTAACCTATTATAGTTTACCTACGAGATGCCCATTATATTTGTTCAGATGAAGGACAGACACATACGTTTTACTTTTTTTTATGCTGTCTGTGAACTGACAATTGTCCAGGCTGTACCAGGCCCAAAGCAGCCGAGATAAGCTCCAACCCCCTGCAGTACCTAGGAAAGAAAAGAAGTAGAAGATGAATGAATGACCTCCATTTTTAGAGAAGCCATACTCCTTAACTATGAGTGATGCATGCCTTTAAAGTTACTCTAAAATCATACATGGCATGATAAAAAAAAAAAAAAAAAACACATCTATCAAGGATTTAATCTTTAATGCAAAATTCGATTCCACAGAAAAGCATCTGAAGAGAGCAAGTGTGAACGTGTTGCATTTAACTGGCTGATACATGCTGTGGGGGCTGAAGGTTAAAAAGAGGCGGCAGTATACTATACTGACGGTCAAACAAGATCTCATAACCATTACTTTTGAAACCATGTTTATAATTTATTAATGTTACTTGGTAACATTACCATAATGGACAACTTGTATATTAGCATCTGAGCACGGTTTCTGAAGACAGGGCATTTTGCTTCACCTTTAACCTAAAGGTGTCCTTTCCCATTCATTCACCCACACACTGACGGTCCACCATAGTCTAATGAAAGCCAGACCTTCAGCCCCTGAGCCGGGCAGCCTTCCTCTGGTGTGCAATCCTACTGCTTTCTCTAGTCATCTTGTCTCAGACTTTTAGCGTGGTTTACCATCCCCTGCCGCGACAATCGCACAGACACACTGCCACTGAAGGTAGAGGCAGCAGGAAAAAAGTCCTTTCTGGTGACAGAAGGACATTGGGAGCTGCAGATAGCTAAATGACACTAAATCACACTTAAAACAAAAGACTGAACAGAGGGAACCTTCTGTTCAGAGAGATTTCTTTGGCATTCCTGAGTGAGGGCACCTTGAAAACTGGCAGATACACACTGGCATGTACATACTGCGTAAGCTCGCATTAGGGCTGACAATATACTGAAAACTCTTTGTCACATCATTATCAAAGTTTGGCTTTACTACAGTACTATGGTATTCAATGTGACATTTACCCTTTCCACATAAAAATAACTGTCCACACAAAGCGTTCATTAGTATTGTGAAGGAAAAGTGTAAACGTCAGGGGCAGCAGAGTGATCTTTGGAAGTCTGTTTTTCTTTACGAACTTTGGGCACACTTCAACTATGCCAAATTATGCAGCCATTGCAATGTTCAACATAGTTATCAAACAAGTTTTAAATGTGTACAGGTCTCCCTTGAAAATGAGATCATGTGTCTCAATGAGACTAACTGTATAAATAAAGGAATATAAAAGATATGTACTAAAGCTGTAGAAGTCCCTCTCAATCATGACCAGTGGGCTCAGTCTAATAATACATACTAAACTTTCACTCATGAACTCATCACGTTCTATTAAAAGGTTCTGCGAATTACATCTAATGAATGTTGTTTTCAAATGCCTCAGTGAAAGAGAGCAGCAGAAACAGGGTAAGGGGGGGAGAGTCCAGCAGAGCAGAAGTGGCTGAGGGACTTGGGGGTCATTGAAACAACACTTTTGAAGAACCAACGCAAATATCTGCTTTCTTCATCATCCAGGCGCAGCGCACTACCTTTAGAAAATCATGTGTACTCACTTTGCTTTCAAGCTTGTGTATTACTGGTCTTATGATACCCCTGTGACATGTAAATGAAACCCCAGAGACCATCAATCTTTATTAAACGGCAGGAGAGGATGATCTGAAGAAAACATCATAAAAACCACAGTCTTCCTGTACTAATTCATCTACCTTTGTCTATAAGCTATGGACAACCAGGCACAGGATATCCAGCAGAGGTGTAGGAGCGGGTGCCTCTAAACACTTCTACTCTTAAACTTTAGAATGACTTGTAGGTTGAGTTTAGCTTGTGAAGGACAATAGCCTTACATTTTCTCCATCCAGACTCATTTGGAAAGGACCTGTCAGAGAGAAATGGCAGATATTCATGTGAAATTTATGGGACAGTGGGTCTCATAAAAGGCGGTTTACCATCAAATTCTGAAGGAAAAATATATTTGTTTCCCGTTTGTGATTTCAAAGCACCATTTAAATATATTCCATGCATTTATTTTTTTACAGGATCCAGGGAGCTGAACCCTATCCTAGCTACCTTGGGGATGAGTAGGGTATACCATGGACAATGGCCAGTTAGTCACAGGACACTGACAGATAACCGTTGTGTGTTTGGTGTCTTGGCCTGGAAAGAACGATGGTAGCACCAGGAGAACTCCACACAAAAAGGTCACAAAATGATCTTGCGTTGAGGAGTGCCACTGGACACACGTGATAAATAATAAAAAATATTTTTCTAATTTTATGCTTTGTGATTTAGTCCACACTATTAATTTTACATTTTCAGTGTGACTCCTGATCAACGGTTGATATAGTGGATCACCAACACGTCCCAAATAAAACACTCACAACAGCATTGTATTGGCCCTCATGTGTCCTCCATCAGAGTGACTCAGCAGAACACACCAAGGTCCTCCAGACCAACTCCAGCATCAGCACCTTTTCACCACACCTATACAACTAAACATGTTCTACCTATAGCTCAGAGTTTAGAGGGCAACTAGAGTTTGTATCATCAGACAACATGAGAAGCACTTTTTAAATGCCAACAGACAACTTTTTTTCACTCCATTTAACAACAATTACTTCCCGCTTTTTCTCTGGCAGTGCCAGTGCTTCTGTAAGGATAAAGAGCTTTGGACTGCCCACAGGCCAGGAGCAGCAAGTGTAAAAGCGATGCCCACCCACTGCCTTACAAAGTTAAATATATCCACTCGAACAGTGGCAGCTGCCCCAGCAGCAAGCCCCCTAAAGCTGACAAGTCCTCTTTTCTCTATAGGCAGGGCTTCACTGGCACTGGACTGACAGAGCCAAGGCAGGGCCCAGGGCAGAGGTGTGAATGCCCACATGTGCTAGTGCCAATCAGGCCTAACCATTCACTGTGCCCCCCTCAAATTACCCCCTTTCCTAAAGCCCCTGCATCAAACAACTTGTGTTCAAGAAACCAAGTTGAACAGAAAAGGCCACAGTGCAGGGGTTATCCAGATTATATCCAGATTATGTAGTCTCTCATTTTGTCTGTTGAGTACAAAACATATATTTTTTCTTATTCACACCTGCAAAGTAAAAAAAAAGTAGTGGTGAATTGGGGTTAAGAAGTGACAACCGCCTCAACAGAACAGGTCAGGCCAGTTTTCCGGTGCACGGTAAAGTGACGCTAAGCTGTGCTTGCACTGACGAGTGCCTCTAGTGAGCAGAGGTCACCATGGAGGACAATTTACCTGAGTAAAACAGGCTTGAGCAAACATCCTCCCAGCGTGTGTGTTTTCAATGGCAGTCAAATACCACCTCCTAAGTGTAGCATGGAATAAAGCCAGAGAGAACCCGGCTAATTTCAGACAGCTTCACTTCTATGTTTAGGTCTAAACTTTCCACCCCCATGTTGGCGGAATAGCTGTGCTAGCTCAACTTTGTTTATGTGCGAGTGTGCCCCTGCTTCCATTAGGCCACACCAGCCTTGTCAAGTATGTCAGCTGTTCTTCCGCCAGTAAAACAAGGACTGGCCCCCAGCAGTACTCAGACCTGGGACCTTTCATTTAAGATGGTGCTAAAAGGTGCCCCAAGGTGAAGAGATTCCACATGGGTCAACCTCCTATGGGTGGAAACACAGTATTAGCTCAGGACAATTGCACTACCAGTAATTGTCAAGAACAAAGTAAATCAGAATGCTTTATGATAAAATAACTCCCGTTTTTGTTCTGAATGGGGTCCAAACATTAAACTTTATTCATCTTGGCAGCAAGCCTTTCTTGTGTGGCGACAACAAGTAACCTGTTTCAACAGTGAACACTAACCTGCTCCCCGCACAGAGCGTTTCTTTTGATATCCACAGATGTCTATTTGAAAAAGACACTTTACTCTTCAAAGGATATTTACTCAGACTGTGGAGCAGGCTTGTGTGTTGTTGTGTGTGGATGTGTGTGCCCAGTGCAGTGTCTATGTCTGCGCCCATATCTGCACCTTCATTTACAAGAGCATCTACAAAGTGAGGGATCAGTGAGTGATTCCCGCCCATTCCTAAGGCAAGACCAGGCCCATCCCACCTCACCTCACACCTGGAAAAAAAACAACTTTTCTTTAGCGTCCATAAATTTCCTCAAGCCCCTGTTTATCAGCACTAATAAAGATCAGACCCCTGCCTCATTGCTGGAAAGTCAACACTGAAGATATGTGGAGTGCAGTGCCAGCATAACAGAGATGTTCGCTCACATGTTCCCAGTAAACAACTTCACACAGCTAGATGCAACATTAGATCAGCCCTTATTTAAAGACTGGGGGCACTGTGAAAGAATTGGAATCCTCATGTACCACAGATTGGACGGCTTAAAAACATGAAGATATGTCATGGCACTAGTGACCGTTCACCTTGGCCTCATGGTGAAGCAGCTGTCAGAGGGAGGGGAGGTAAGAGTGGGTAAAGTGGTAAACTTAATCATTAAGAGGATCCAAATGAGGGATAGGTCAGGTATCAACCACTTTGTCCATTCATTACTTTCATTATTAAAGTAAAGAGCTTTTGACTAAGACACATTCAAACCTTTTTTTATTGGATGCCACAAATGGCAAACCTATTCAATGACAATTTATCAAAGAATAAGCAAGTAACTTAGCCATCTTTCTGTTAGGTTTTTATTTACATTTTTAAAAAGTATGGCTATAGCATCAGCCATTAACCAGCTACTGTACATCGCCTCTGCAGTCATAGACAGCTCTTTACCTGCTCAATTTTTCCAGAGTTACCTTACTTTTGCTCTCAATTAGATAATACTTAAAAAGTGACTATTGTTCCTTAGGGTTGGGAGTAATAGTAGGGACTCAAAACTCTATGGTTGAATTTGAATACAAGTTAGGAGGTTCCTTATTAAGGAAAGGAGTGATGGGGCGTTTTGACAATGTGACTCCACTAACCTCTCAGCGGAAACAACACGAGATGTCACGATAAAGACTAAACATCCCACAATTTAACTACAAGTTTACTATGAAGGTAGTTATTTTGCAAAATGCCAGAGCATGTAGAGTACAATGTGAGGACTTGCGGAATACAATTTGAAAACCTGCACCAAGCAAATATGAAGTTGTAAATTAAAAATTGTCACTATTCCACACTTTGAAGTTATAGAATACATATTCATACATAAGATTTACCGACACTTACCAACAGCTCTGTAATCCAGCCATAGTCCTGGTCCTGGCCTAATCCTAGTCTGGTTCTGGTCTAATCCTGGCCAAACAATCCACCGAAACCACATCCTTTTATATTTATTAGGTTTATTTAGATTTATGCGAATTAGCCTCCTTACCTTTTAGTAAAGAAAGTCCAGGGGTTCCTTTGCTAAAGGAGGTAAGTAAAGAAGTATTAAAGCTCCTTTCTTACTAGAGTGACTATTCCGACAGCTCTTATCATGGCGACCATTAAATATATCCGGGTCATTGATAAGGAGTTAGCAGAAGCCTGTTGCTAGAAGCCGGTTAAGGTTTAGATCCAGGTAAGCTCAGGTTTGAGCAAACTCTTGAGTTTTTTGTCTAGAAAGTGGTTTGGTTATAAGTGGGTTTCATTACCATGGTAACTCCCACAACACGGCTACCCTGCTCATGGGGCAGGTTTAGTTTAGAGTCCACAAAACCAAAGTGGACCACTCAAATGTGAGCAAAGTCACATAGATCTGTCTCTACAGCAACGTCAAACCTTTTGTTCTTGACCTTTTGTTCTTGACCTTTTTTTTCTTTCGGTTCAGAGAATATAAGTTACTTTATTGAACTATGCACAAAACAACGTAGAGGACATCAGTTACACTTTGAAAGCTTTTTCTGGATTTAAATTGTATTTGCTGCCACAAAATTATTTAAATCGTGTAACACTAAAGTTTTATTAAAAAAATTGTAAATTCTTCTTGATTCATCATTTTCATATTTTTTTTTGTATTTTTTTTACGGTTTCACTTTTTAATGTCAAATCAATTTACATTTTGTGTGAAACATCACAAAACACAGTATGTAATGAGGACATACATTTTTAAGTTGTGAGGCAATTAAAATTACCGTCAATCAGCGTTTTTCTCCTCCTCCTGTTTTTGGCTATGACCTTGTTGCTTAACGTTTCTCTGCAGAAATAGCCCCGTCCCTTTTTCCCTCCAGATTGATTGCTGTTGGCTCTTCACTGCACAGACACTCCCAGTGATCATTGGTTAAGGGCTTAAAGATGGGTTGAGAGATAAAGTTGATAACCAGCATAGTGCAACAGATAAACCCAAAGTTACCCAGTTTGGATTTGTTTGGTTTTATCAACTCAGAACTTACTCTGCAACTATGAGTTTGTTTAACCGGCTTCTAGCAACAGCCATCCAGTTTTCTAAGCAGGTATTTACATGTCTGTTAATCAGTGTTTTTTTATTTGCATGTCTTTTTAAACATGTCTTTATCTAATACTGTCATTATGTTGGTTGTTGTGACTGATGTGATGCAGCTCCATGTGCCCATTTCCGACATTTGGTGACAAATTTCCCAAAGTGTGACAATAAAGTACATCTTACCTTACCTTATTTAGATAAACCAAACAACTGTCTTTTTCAATACTGTTGGACAAAACCTTACCATTTACCTCACACCTTTAAAAAGAGTAAGAAAACAAACCCGGACCAGAAATGGTTTACATTTTACTAAAATATTCAATTATATGGTCTTAACCAGCTTCAAACTGGCCTTGTCTGCTCACTAAACGATCAAGAGTTCTAACAAGCCGCGGTCAAGTAAAGGCCTTTCGCTCAGGTTCAAAGTTACATTGACTTTTGCAATCACTGATTTCGGATGAAGATAAACTAAAACTTTAAGAAACGGGACCACGACAAAGCAGATAAATTCATTCCAGCAATCTCCAGGAATGCGCTGCACTGTACTGAAACCTCACCAAGTCAAACACAAGTCAGTTACGGACACTGAAGTGAGGAAAAATGTAAGCCCACGCGTTCCCTGTTCCTCCTCCAGTGGAGAAGAGCAGATGCATGGCAAACACTCTGCTTTACCAACAGGAACTCTGTAACTCTGAAGGAACTCTGTAACGGCAAGAAGAGAAGTGAACAGAAAACAGTGAGGAAAAACGGCCACACTTGAGGCCAAAGGCAACACAATCATACTGTTCCCCTACATCAGCAACTTTAACTTCACGGTGTAGAGCACTAAACACCACATCTTCCACTGGAAGAGCTGCTTTTCCATGAGCAGCAGTTATTGTCTGAGAAACACAACTGCAAATATTAAATATAAAATATTATTGTATATAAAAAAAAAACATCACTTCTGAAATATTTTCTCACATTATTATTTTGGCATCCAATTTATTTATTTTTTATTTTTGCTTTCATAACAATTGGGTAGCCTTGGCCTTGTGAAATCTTGCATTGGGTCTAAAAGTTAAGCCAGTTGTTGACGCTATTTAAATAATACTCGGGGCATTTAGAATAATATTGAAACTACTGCCGTTGTCTCACTCTCACATAAAGCTTGTAAATGAAACGAACACTCATCACCGCGTAGTAACATAGCCTGCTTGCATCTCTGCGAGCCGTAAGCTAAAGAAATATCAAATAACAGCAGCTATATCTTGAAGTACATAAAATAACAATACATATATAATGTAAAGTTCTTAGTAGGGCTGCCCCCAAATAGTCAGCTAAAGCTTAGTCAATGGGACTATCTAGAAAACCAACTTGACTTAGCCATCTAAAGAAAATGTTCTGCCTTTCATTAAACCAGATCCGGCCCGCAGAGCAATTATTTCAATGATTCCTGTTTTTAATGGGCCACCAATATCGCCCCGTTCAAACTACAAGTCCCATAACGCATTGCAACAACTGCCGTGAGCGCCAGCGCCTCCCTTCACCGCTGCTCTGTTGACACAGAAGAGCTCAGCTGCGAGTGGATAAATGCACTGAGTTCACATTTATTCATGTTTTTCTTTAAAAAATATGCCAAATAAAAAGTGGACTGTAAAAACAAGTGCTTCTTCAACAGGTGAGAGGTGGAGTGTGTTTGTGGAGATCATAAGATTGTAATTTAAGAAAATAACTGCGCTATAGCACTCTGCTATACTGTATATAGCACTGTGATCTGTGAGACAGAATTGAGGACAAGTTCCAAGTCCTGGGCAAAGCAGAAGCTACAGACTGTGACAGAGTTAAAATAGAGTCTGAAGTCACAGCAGAGTCTGGGACTGTCACTAATGTGTAAGAGTGAGGCTAACGTGACAGAGGATGGAAGTAGCCTCAGAAAGGCTGTGCCGTTGATGTTTTTGTTAAGTAGCTCATGTCTGTCCAGAAAGGTGTGTCTGGTTTTAGAAAAAACAGATTGCAGAAAAGAAGTTCGCAGTTCTCTTTGTGTTGCTCTCTGTCAGACGCCGCAGCCCGCTCCGTTACGCACAAATAAAGAGCGTACTCTTTGCTAAACTCGCGCTGAAACTGGTCTAAACAATCTCAATACTGTCCAGCACTGGGCAGAGAGGTAAAAGAGCAAGAACTAAGCAGCTGTATGTGGCTCGAGCCTCGAGACTGAAGGAAAAATGTGTGCAACATGCTAACAAGCTGAACATGAGCGTCATAAATAATAACAAATAAATAATAATTACTGAGTTAATTCTGTTTGGCCCGCGACTTAAACAGTTGTTTGAATTTTGGCTCCTTCCCCATTTGAGTATGACACCCCTGCTTTAAACGATGCACCAGCCAATGACACGCCCTGAAAATGAGTGCACCATCTGCCAAGTGCTTCGCATTTAACTTCATGAAAATCTGGCCCAGAGCCTTTGGTAACGCGAAAAAACTCCCAAACTAGGCAAGCGCTGCTCACATATTACTCCCACGCACCACTGAACTATCATAAGACTATGTACACCTCATGGGGGTTAATGGCTGATGACTATACCATAGCAGTAAAATGAAAATAAATAGTGAAATATTGCAGAAAAAGTCAAAAGGCTTGTAGCCCTGACTGACCCCACATGTTCCTTCTCTTGTAGAGCCAGAGCAATGTGGTGATGATGACATGATTGACAAGAAAGAGTCTGATTCCACACACTGCCACTGAGGAACATCCCTCTTTCAAGTTCAGCCCACATTACTATCAACAAATAACTCTTCTGGCAGCACTCACCATCAGGCCTTATATACAGTGGTTGTGCTTTGTAAAATGTATTTGGATTTAGACAATGATGACCTCAACAGCTGTGCGTTCATATTTGTTTAAGATGGAAGAGGTTACTCCTGGAAACCCTCGCCAAAAAAAAATAAAACATCCCTGTAGTTTATGTTTTTATATATATAGAAGGATCCATATTAAGCTCAGTTATTTTTTTGTTTCTTGTTAGGCGGCTGTTGCTTATGGTTATTGTGAGAAAAGTGCTTTCTGGTGGAAACTAAATAAGTAAATAAAATATTAATGATTAAAAACCTGGTCAGTTGATTATCTTTCCTCCAATTGTAATGTTCCAAATAGGCTACAGTGTTTTTAAGAAGAGTGAATTATTAATGATACACATAAAATAGAGCCTATGATCGCTGAAGGGTATCAGCTGATAAGACTTTTAGTTTAGGCCTCAAAATATCCTGATCGGACTGTTAACCATCAATGATCAGATAACTGATAATAACTTAGTTTTAACATAAAAAAATAAAATAAAATGAGGTGGCAATAACTCTTTCATCAGTTTATGTAACTACCATATGTTAATACTACAAGAAGCAAAAGGTGTTCTATGTTTACATCTAATGAAGCATATTACATTTTTCCATATCCAGAACCTGATACCACCCAAACACCAATAAAGTAATTTAGTGATGTTATCATTTGCATAGGTTCAGATTGTTTTCAGTTTTGTGAGAAACTGGCACTCTCTGCAGTATGCCAAAACCTGGCAGCTTTATTTCTAATATCAGGGAGCATGGTGTTGCTCTCACCAAACTGATTCCAGTGGAGAAGAGACTGGTGGGTTTGACAGACTGCTTCTGCTGCTCTATCTCCGTCTCCAGCTGGGCAGCACGAGCCTTATGTTGAGCAAGCAAGATGGTGGCAGGAAGCTGAGACTGCTCCTGAAAACAAAGTTTTGTAATAAGAGGAGCATATTAAGATCTTTTCCACATGGCTGACACTTTTACATGTTGGCACATTTTATTATGTTATATGAAATAGACAAACACCTCATTCTAACTAGACAACCGTCAGCATGGGGATCTTTCAGGAGAGATGCCTCATTCAAGATGTGATACATATTATATTAAAAAAAACAAAAACAATAACAGCACTGGAGAGGACACTACTTCAAGTGCATAACGCTGTCTTCACCTCCATTAAATACAAGGTCAGACGTTTCAGTGGAGTACTGCCAAGCTCAGCGGACTAAACACTTAGGACACGTTCAGGACAAATTTGATGAGGACAGTAAAAAAAAAAAAAAAAAAATGTAGTCTGCAAAGTTTTAAACTATGGCTCTGTCCCTCAAATCGTGAACAGGACTGCACTGTGGTCTACTGAACCTTGGGAGGCCTACACGACTGTCTCTATTAATCTCACAGTACTGGACATGTATAAAATCTAAAAAAAAATTCTCATCTTCACTGGTGACTTATAACTTCCTTCCTACAGTCTGTACATACAAGGTCCAGTTAAGCTCACAGTGGTAGTATGTGCTATAATGACCATATGTCTGTGAAGGTTCTCAGTCATCCAGGACATCTTAAAGAAAAGGTTTGAGTAAATTTTTTTCAAAATTGTTTCAGGGGAAACTCCTGCCTCTAGAGATATAAGCTCAGCTCTTTTACCAGTTGATCTCAGAATTGATAAAGTCTCTTGGAATTAGAGACGAAACGTCTTTACCTTGAAAACTGAGTCCAGATGCTTTTACTTAAATCTTTTCTTTATAATAACCATAATAGTTTCAGTGACCATCACTGTACAAACAACAAAAACATTTGTTGAATTGTAAAGTGTTTGCAATTTTAATGAATAAATGGCCAGAGTTGAGTGTTTAGGCCACAGGGTGGTAGAGATGACAGAGCTCAAGGGAGATCCCTCTGGGGGAAGGGCTGATCTCATCTGCCTACAGTCAACAGGCCTTAAACAAACAAACACACAGCTAAGCTGTTGTCTGTGATGGTCCTTCAGCAGCCCGCTCTGCAGGAACAATCACTTCTAAAGCCCTCACAATGGAGCCAAAAGGCTTTGGAATCACAGAGTGAGAACAATGCCGGTCACAGCACAATGACTTGTAATAAGCTCTTAATAATCTCACAACCATGAACCCTAGGGCTGAGGGTGTGTTACAGTCTGAGTGGAGGACATCTGTCAAACTCTGGCTGCACTTTTTTACTCTTCTGCTTCCTAGCACCTGTCATTCTGCAGACATACAGCAAATGTGTGAATCTCACCAGCTCATCCAGCAGAGCCTGCTTGTTCTTCCTTTTTGCCTGTAGTTGCCTCTGCTCTTCCTGCAGTGCATCCAGTCTCCGCTGCTCACTGCCCTGTTGCTCCAGCAGCAGCAGCTCCTCCAGCTCCTCCTGTTCCCGAGTCTGTGGACCAACAGGTGATTGATCTAACATACAGTACTTTTCACTGTACAGGCCTTTTATGACCTACCTCATAATGCTGTCAGTACTTACAAGCTTTGCCTTGTTCCTCTGGATAATATCTCTGTTCTCCCTCTGATACTGCTCCATCCTCTGTTTTGTGTTCTCCACATCAATATTATTTGTCAGGTTGAACACTAGTAATGGCAAATTTATAAAAATAAATAAATATAGCATTAGAAAATAAAAAATTGCCCTCGCTTTAAAGGTTCACAACCAAATATTCTTGATGTTCAAACCAGGTCTGCTCAAAACCACAGACATTATTTTCAAATGTACTACTGCTCCTGCTCCAGAAATAACACATATATCTTGAAAAAAGACAGGGGAAAGCATAATGATAGGATACAGATATTTGATGGAAAAGGATAGATTTTCTAAATGGAATGTGATATGACATTTTTGATTGGAGTTAGTCAGCTCTACGGTGAGGAGCTAAAACAGACTAAAGTAATATAGTGTGTATTTTTCAGACCACTATGTGTGCTAATCTGAAGTAAAGGAGGTGGTTCACAGTAACTTTCCCCAGCTCCTACCTATTTCCTCCACTTGCTCCAGATAGTCATTATATTCTCGCAGGCTGGGAAAGTCAAAATCTCTCTTGTTGAATCTGAGAAGAGAAACCAAATATGAAAACCTCAAGGAGAAAAATGTGCACCAACATTAATAGGCTCCATTAAATCAACCATTTTATAATAGCATGTCTGCATGCAGCCTAACAGATACACATTAGATGTCAATTAAGAAGCTATTAAAGAGCAGATGAGAGACAGGCAGGGAGGGGCTGAGGAGTAAAAACCTGGCAGGGAAAGAGCCTACCCATTTGAGCCCCTCTGGGGAGGCTCATTGTCTACAAAACAAACACAGTAATGAGGAAGACAAAGGTGGCTTAATAAGTGGGAGGAGGCCTGGGATCACGCGTAAATGCTCAGCCGCGCCCCGGCCGCCCAGCTTTCCCAGCCCTCCCAGCCCTCCCCTTACTCACATCTTCAGAATTTTTTTGCGGATCTCCACTTCTTTGTCCACAGTGGGATCCTCAAAGAGCTGCACACGGAAGTTGCTCTTCCTTAGAGGCGTGTCGCACTGAACACAGTTCCCCGAGCCACGCACAAACAGCATCTCCACACAGTTCTCACATCTGTAATGACAGAGTTTGACCATTTCAGAGCAGACCCTCCTCACAGAGCTCAAACGGATGTGGCTGAATCTGAGAGTAAAGTGTGTTTGTGTTTTTAATGTCTTGGAATAATCATCAGACGTAGTGGGTGCTAATGGGGCTGAGTGCTCAAAGATGGTAGAGATTATGATTGGAATGTCGATTATGCTGCCTCCTCCTCTCAGACAAGAGGAAATTAGTCTGACACCCCATCAGTACAGTGTCTGTCTGCTGCACTGGGAAAAACATGTGCTTTATTGTTGTTTTAACAGACCTCAGTTATTCTGCCACGTTGCATAATGATATAACTCCAGCCCAGTAAATGACAGGGCACTCTATCATTTTCAGAATATCTCTCACTTTGTATAAAATATGTACCAATATGTCATAAGTTTACCCTGACAGAATTTGTGATTTTAAGACTTTGTGACCCAAATGACCCTGATCAAAAGTTTACACATGGTGATTTTGGCCTGATAACATGCACACAAGCTGACACAAACAGGTTTGAATAGCTACTAAAGGTACCCATCCTCACCTGTGATCTGTTTGCTTGTAATCAGTGTGTGTGTAAAAGGTGGGGGAGTTTCTGGGCTCCTGACTAGGCCTGTTGCGATAGTCGACATTTTGACCTATTCTGCGATATATGGAAATGAACCATGCCCTTATACGCATAAATGCACAGTAGGCTAGACACATAATTACTAAAAAGATGGGGAGTAATCTAATATGGACTGACAGCCTTATTTCGTGATGTGTTGTAGTTGACTACTTTTAAACTGCTCCTGGTATTTATTGAGTACAAAGCCTCAGACTTTGCTGCTCTCTCTGCTCCGAGATGAGCCGACAGGAGCAGACTCTGAGCTGCACACTCACAGACACAGAGCACACAGAGCTGCGCGCTCACATGCGGGCAGACAGACACAGAGCAGAGTCAGATGAAATTAAGATAAAGCTCAATATATTCTGCCGATTAGTTAGTTTAAAGTTTTTGGGAAAGTAGCTTGTTGTTAGCAGCGAGCTAAAGTAAAGCTAACTTCATGTAGCAAAAGTTTGTCGAGGTTTCACAAACTCCTCCCTCTGAGCATTACCATAGAGACCCTGACAAGCCTTCACTCAGCAATATGATCTGCGGGAAAGGGGAATTGAACTATGAAACAGGAAAGGGATTTTAAAAAGATATGAGGGATTCTGTTGAAATCAAACCAAGGTCAGGTAGACCAACAAAAATTTCAGCCACTTCTGTCTGCCAGAAAAATTGTTCGGGATGCAAAGAAAAACTTACAATTAACTTCAGATGAAATACAGCACAGGACTCTCTGAAAAAAGTGGTGTGGCTGTTTCAAGATGCACGATAAGGAGGCACTTTAAGAAGAATGGGCTGCATGTAAAAAGTAAAGATTTTGGACTGGCCCTCTCGGACTGTTTTCACACATGTTGGTGTGCACCGTGGTGTGGCCTCAGAGTGCACTGGATCACACTGTATCATTTTTCAGTTAGTTTGGTTCACGTTCACAAGTGTGTTTTTACCGTACCACAAACGTCGCACTACACATCATGTTACAACTGTCAGTACTGTCATTGGTCACTGACAGCACCGACCTCCAATGATCCCCCACACATTTCCATGACAACCAGCCTGACGTGAAGATCTAGCAAAATATGGAGATAAACGTAGAACGTCTGTTGACCCTGTTACTGGCCAATTGTTTTTATATGATTTGTTTTTATAACTCATGTCTGTGCATTTATGAAATCATCAGCCATCTGATTCAAGCTGATAGAAAAGCAAATTGGACTGAAATAACCACTCGTTACAACCGAGGTATGCAGCAAAGCATTTGTGAAGCCACAACACGCACAACCTTGAGGCAGATGGGCTACAACAGCAGAAGACCCCACCGGGTACCACTCATCTCCACTACAAATAAGAAAAAGAGGCTACAATTTGCACAAGCTCACCAAAATTGGACAGAAGACTGGAAAAATGTTGCCTGGTCTGACGAGTCTCGATTTCTGTTGAGACATTCAGATGGTAGAGTCAGAATTTGGCGTAAACAGAATGAGAACATGGATCCATCATGCCTTGTTACCACTGTGCAGGCTGGTGGTGGTGGTGTAATGGTGTGGGGGATGTTTTCTTGGCACATTTTAGGCCCCTTAGTGCCAACTGGGCAACATTTAAATGCCACGGCCTACCTGAGCATTGTTTCTGACATGTCCTTCCCTTTATGACCACCATGTACCCATCATCTAATGCTACTTCCAGCAGGATAATGCACCATGTCACAAAGCTTGAATCATTTCAAATTGGTTTCTTGAACATGACAATGAGTTCACTGAACTAAAAACCAGATCTCAACCCAATAGAGCATCTTTGGGATGTGGTGGAACGGGAGCTTCGTGCCCTGGATGTGCATCCCACAAATCTCCATCAACTGCAAGATGCTGTCCTATCAATATGGGCTAACATCTCTAAAGAATGCTTTCAGCACCTTCAGCAGTTCTGAAGTCGAAAGGGGGTCAAACACAGTATTAGTATGGTGTTCCTAATAATCCTTTTTATATATATATATATATATATATATATATATATATATAAAATATATATATATATATATATATATATATATATATAAAATATATATAATATATATATATATATATTTATATATATATATATAAAATATATATATATATATATATATATATATATATATATATATATATATATATATATATATATATATATATAAAAACAAAAACACACAAAAACATTAACATTGTTTTGTTAGAAAAGTAACCTTGAAAAGATTGGTACAGGCTAAAAGCAGGCAACTAGTTGATAAGTAATATTCATGGAAATGATGACTTTCCTTAAGAATGTACACCATACTCATAATGACTTTTTCAGGCAGACCCTGGTTCCTGGTATAACATTTATGAATAACAACACATTTCTGTAACCTTCAGTGACTAATGCTGAAAAGAAGCTTTCAGATCACGTTAGAGAGTGGCACACAAAGCAAGGTCCAAACAGGAAGGTTTACTCTGAGCGCCGTGGTGAGCAGCAGACCTGAGGCACAGCCCGGAGCTGAGCCATCAATCATGCCAGTATGCAGGTAGACGTTTACCCATCAGTCACACTCAATGAAGAGTGTGTGCTCAAGACAATGGGAATGCTCCTAAATCTCCCTGATGGGCTGGGGGCTGGAAACGTTTGCAAGGTACGCTTCTTAATCAAGAGCTTCCTGTTCCTAACTACCATAACAAAAAATGCCATGTTTTGAGCACAAACTTTTGGAATAAAATGTAACACAGCGGAGAAAGGGAGTTGGAGCTTTTTAAAACAATCATGCACAAGTCATCATACAAGCCATTTCACTTCATCAGCAGGATGTAAAACAAAAAGCTGGGTAGAGATAAAACTGCAGAGCTATGGGCTTTGGCTGTTTATGCACACAACAACTTGTGTGTTAAAGCACTCCAGATAAGCACTGAACTGTCTAACCAGCACACTCAGCATGGCTGCTATGAACCTCCAAACTAAAACTAAAATGACAGACAGAAGCATGTGGCTGTTTCAGTTGGTGGAGTATGAGGAGCCTCGGAGCACATTGCATAAGGCAGATGTTCAGTGTGGCCCCAAGCTACAGGAGATGTAGATGTCTGGCCATATGGAGGTAGATAGAGGGATCCAGCTTGTTTCCACAGGCCCACAAAGAGCCCATTCATCAACACAGGACGAGGCGCGGGGCGTAGCTTGCCCCTTGCCCCATAAATGGACCACACAACAGAAGACTTCATTGGGGAAATCCTGTGCATCTACAGAGCAAAGAAGCAAGCCACTAAAAAGGAAGGGAGGAGACTTTCAGAGTCAATTTGCCATCTTTATTCTGAAGTGTGTCCTCTCCACATGACACTATTCAAACTGTGGCTCTGAGGGGGTAGAGAGCTACAGTGTGCTGCTAAATACACCTTTCAGTGAGCACACAAGGCTCCAGTATTGTCCCATGGCTGTTGTGACTCAGCGGGCGCTCCTTGCTCCTCCTCTCTCACCTGTCCCACTACAGGTCCTATCTGTCCCATCTGCAGCTGTCAGCAGCTCCCACAGTGGCTGGGGATGGGAGGTAAACAGGGTCTGGGCTCAGCACAGGCGGCCACCACAAGCACCCTGCGATGACGCCGCCTGCATCTGCCTGATCCCTAAGCAACAGAGAGTAGAACTGCACAATCGACAAACAGCATTGCTCACCTGTTTGTACCATAAACCCTACCAGCTTTGTGTCCAACACTCCGTTTACACAAAAACAGTGCTCCGCTGCATTTTCAAAAACATATGCATTCACATAAATCTGTTCAGCTGTGGTCTGTCAGGCCTAAACACTCTGCCATCACAACAGTGAGTACACACTATGAAGTAGTAGAAAAGTTAACTCAAAGACATTCCATACACATTTTCTGGAGCAAGATGCAGAGATGAACGCAAATGTTTCTATGGATGTCCTATCAGAACATGAGTTAGGACAAACAAAAACACCGGATTCTGCAAAAGTTGTAAACCTCACTGACAACCAACATGCAGCAGAATTTTCACAGTAAATCGCTGCTTATAAACAGCAACCTCCTCTCTATGCGTTAGCCAAGACTTG
This sequence comes from Neodontobutis hainanensis, assembly GCA_024349245.1. Taxonomy (NCBI): domain Eukaryota; kingdom Metazoa; phylum Chordata; class Actinopteri; order Gobiiformes; family Odontobutidae; genus Neodontobutis; species Neodontobutis hainanensis. Next base: position 1,883,808 of record JALDNG010000025.1, read on the forward strand.
TATTCCTACACACTGGATCGGGACTCAAATGTGTGTCACTAATGATTTTATTTGGGTTGCTAAAATGCAGTGCATTTCATAGAAATATGCTGCTTTTACAAAAGTCATGAGCAAGAAAATAACAGTAAACATTATACTAAACTAGAATATGTCAAAAAGAGAGTAAAATATCATAAAAATAACTACGTTAAAACTACGCTAAACCAAACCAGGAAAACTCATGGGCATATGGAAAACTGAGAGACACCATGATAGAGTACTTGAATGTTAATCAAAGATGGAAGAGTCAGATGATGCACCTGGAAGCAAAAGATTGGCTAATGTTTGTGTAATTAATGTAATCTGCAATATGTAATAACGGTTTGAATTATAGCAATAACGAGCTGTGCCGTTTGAATGCTCTTTGAAATAGTCAAAAATAAATGGATGCACTTGACATCAACTGATTAAAGTAGAACAATAAATAACTTTATTTTTTTTAACTTGAATTGCCTTTTTAAATCTTTATTGTGTGGCTGGTTTTATGGTTTTATTTTGTTCTGTCTTTGGTCTCTCTGTGAGGTAGCAGAATTAATTTCCTCATTTTGAAAGTGATAGTCTATTCTATTGTATTGTGAAGGTTCCATAATTCTTTTACAACATAATAGGTGTGAACTAGAATCCCAGGGTGTAAAGTAAAGGTTCAAAATGTGTGAGCCTTAGAGATGTTTGAAATGAAAACAGTTGAAGTGCAGTTCTCAGTGACGCATAAATTGCCTGCGCCAGCACTCGGAGGAACAAACCCAAGGTGACCAGGGCGGGACATCCCTCCCAAGCTCTTCATTGTAGAATCATTTTAATTTCTGGATCCAGACAGAAGGGGGTGAGTTATCAGCACGCTGACCTGATGACGATGCACAGCCACTTCCTGACGGGACACTCAATTTTCAGACAGGGGCCAACAGCAGCAAATGGGGTCCGGCTTTAAAAGGGACAGGGTTTTTCTGCACTGGACAAGGGCAAGTGGGAGATGATTTATGGAGCGCTGACACCAAGACGCTGCAGAATTAAAACCACTGTGCTGACAGTTCACTATATGGCAGTCTATTATATGACTTTAAATGGCAGTTTGTTTGTTCTATTATATACTGTTAGGTTTTTTTATATATATAATTATCTATAGATAATTGTGCTCTTAAGTTTACATGCCCTGGCAAAATTTAGGATTGTTCTGCCAATTTTCAGAGAATATAAATAGCACAAAAAACTTTTTTTCACTCATAGTTAGTGGTTGCGTGAAGCCATTAATGTAAAATAACTGTGGTTAATATTTTAAAATCATTATGACAACAGAAACTACCCAAATGACCCTCATCAAACGTTTTTTGCCTGATTACATGCACACAAGTTGCCACAAACTGGTTTGAATGGCTACTAAAGGTAAAAATCCTCCCCTGTGACCTGTTTGAGTCATTGGGAAAAGCAAAATAATTGTCAAAAGATCTGCGGGAAAATGAGGGATTCAAAGGCACTGGAAAAGATGAATGCAGCATGTTATCAGAAAAGACTGGAGGAAAATTTGCACTCATCAGTCCCAAAGCTGCGCTTCATGACATCACAACATGACAATGATCCAAAGCACAAGGCCAAGTCGACCTCTCATTGGCTCCAGCAACATAAAGTGAAGGTTCTGGACTGGCCTCAGTCTCCTGACCTCAGTATCATTGAGCCACTCTGGGGAGATCTCAAATGTGCAGTTCATGCAAGAGCCCAAGAATTTACAGGAACTGGAGGCTTTTTGCCAAAAAGAATGGGCAGCTTTACCACCTGAGAAAATAAAAAGCCTCATCCACAATTACAACAAAAGACTTCAGGCTGTTATTGATGTTAAAGGTGGCAATACACGGTGTTAAGAACTGGAGTATGTAAACTTTTGATCAGGGTCATTTGGGTAGTTTCTGTTGTCATTATGTCTGTGGAGGTTCTCAGTCATCCAGGACATCTTGAAAAAAAGGTTTGAGTAAAAGCATCTGGACTTCCTTTTCAAAAACAAAGTCTTGTTGTTTTGTTGTCATTATGATTTAAAAAGAGTAAACACAATTGTTTGACAATAAATGGCTTCACCCAACCACTAACTATGAGTGAAAAAAAGGGTTTTGCGTCCAAATTATACTATACTATATACTATTGTGCTACATCATATCAGAATGGCATTATAAACTATGTTTAGATTTTAGATAAAAGGTAAAACTTGTGGACTCTGAAAGTAAATCTTAATGCAAATGATTCATATTCTATCAGTTCAACAACTTCATACATACAGTACATCTTTGAATGAAGCTCAAAATATGAGCAGATACCGATTACAACCACAACATTGAGTATTTTATTGAATATTGCTCCCACAGCAGAAACTATTACTGTTTGTTTTTTGGGAGTTTGTGGTCATCTGTTGTCTTTTGACATTATTTGCACATTTTTATTGAGTTACACCCTGTGCGTTTTTCAAATAAACCACCTTAAAATAACCAAAGTTGCCCAAAGTGCTTCACAATATTAAAAACTAACAAATAAACATTTGTCATGCAGGAATCAATAAGATAAAAAATACGTCCATAGAATACAATAAAAGTTGTTTAGAGAGTCACAAAACTACACATTGTCAGAAGCCATTCTAAATAAATGAGTCTTTAGCTTGGCTTTAAAAGCATTCAGGTATATTATTATTTTAATAAAAAAGTATTTGTGGCATTTATTATTTGTTCGGTGGAGGACTTTGGAAACGTTGTGTTGTAGAAATTAAGTTGACTGGGTCTTATTATGGAATATCGGAATTATCTAGTCCACAAGAGTCAAAGAAAAGCATTAGCTGCTCAAGCACAATAAAGAGAAAAGGTCAGTTTGGATTTATTTAAGCGGAAATTTATATAGAATTGTTTTTAAACTCGTGGTGATGCAGACTCAAGGGAAAGCTGCTCGGCTGTGTTTTGTTTGGCGGGTTTGTCGTGTTATAGTCTAAAAACTCACAGCGTGTGTCCGCAGACGTTCACCATCAGCTTCAGGGAAGGGTTTCTGTACTTGGTGGTTTTGCAGCGGGGACAGCCCTGGTCGTCCATCTCTGTCACTGTTGCACCAATTCATAAAGTACTGCAGAGAAATGTGACAACAACACCCTGTATTCTCAAACGTCCGGTTGTGAGTAGTGCCATGTTTCACAGAATGTGGTCCGGCTGAGAACGCTGCCGGTGAGAACAGTTCCTCTTTGAGAGTGTTTAAACCGGGCCAAGAAAAACGAGGGGAGATTTGCCTTTCTTTTTTATTTTCTAAACGGTTTCTTTACAGAATATCTATACCCAGAGGGCATCTAAATTCTCAACATTTTCTCTATTAGCCTAGGTTTCGCCCTATTAATAAGTAAAAACAGCAGCCTAGGCTTAAAAAAGAGAGTAAAAGTCGTTTCATAAAATTAACAAATGCGCTGACTGGAAACATTACTACTGATTGGCTATAATGAAGCTTATTATTCTCTGACAATTGGCCTACTAAATTATCATTATCACTTATTTATAATTTATGTATATATTATTATGTGTTTACTCAAGAACAGAATAGGAAAGACAATAAAACCCTTGTATCTTTGTAATATCATATCATCATTTGTGAATAGGCTACAGTTCATCACAGATGTGATTATTTTTTATGACTGAGACTGTAGTTATGTATATAGAGGATTTTTTTCTTTTTCTTATAGAATTGGCTAAGAATGATAACGCGATGACTGAAGTGACTTTTCCCCCGCACCTTGAAGTTGAACAATAAGTCTTTTTGTCCTCTAAAGCACGGTTCCTCGGTGTGGGACTGAGGCTGCCATCACTTAAACTCAGCTCAGCTCCTGACGAACGCACCACATGGATATCCCGTTCCCACGAGCTGCCATCCCTCACCTCGCACAGGTGAACTGCGGGACAGACCTGAGCAGTGAGTGACAGCCGGGAGCCAAACACCGCGCAGTGGACTGCGCTCGCTCCTCCCCCACGGGGCCTCGGCGGCCAATCGCGTGCGTGTCCCGCAGATAGACCCCAGCGAGTCTCTTCGCCGCTCAGTCCCGCAGAGGAAAAGTCACGTTGGGAGGAACAGGCAGCGGTATCTGCTTACAGCTGCTGTCAGATATCTGATCGCGTTCGCATGGCGAGGAGGTAACCTGAGCGAGCTGGGAGGAGTGACTTTAGTAGAGAGGCTTCCACAAAAAATGTCTTCTTCTGTGGCCGGAGAAGTCACAAGAGCAACTGGCATCAAGAGAGAAAATGTGAAGGAGGCGGAGAAGTGCATCAGGCTTGTGGCGCTGGACGCGGCGGAGTTGTCCATGGAGCGCGTTACTCCCAACACGGAGGCAGTGCGGACGGAGCTGCTGGTGAGCGCCGCGTCCTCCCTTGCCTTCTCCCCGGAGCAAGTGGCGTGTGTGTGCGAGGCGCTGCAGCAGGGGGGCAACGTGGATCGTCTGGCCCGGTTCCTCTGGTCCCTGCCGCAGAGCGACTTGCTCCATGGTAATGAGAGCATCCTGAAAGCCCAAGCCCTGGTCGCGTTCCACCAGGCGCGCTACCAGGAGCTCTACAGTATCCTGGAGAACCACAGCTTCAGCGCCACCAACCACACCTTCCTGCAGGATCTGTGGTACAAGGCCCGCTACACTGAGGCCGAGAAGGCGAGGGGCAGACCCCTGGGCGCGGTGGACAAGTACCGGATTCGGAGGAAGTACCCTCTCCCCAGGACTATCTGGGACGGAGAGGAGACCGTGTACTGTTTCAAGGAGAGGTCCCGAAACGCGCTGAAGGATCTGTACACTCAGAATAGATACCCGTCTCCGGCCGAGAAGAGAAACCTGGCCAAGATCACAGGGCTCTCCTTGACCCAGGTCAGCAACTGGTTCAAAAACAGGAGGCAGAGGGACAGAAACCCGTCCGAGGCGCAGTCCAAGAGGTAAGAGCACGCCTTAAACCTTTACTAAACCCCAACTTTTATCGTGCGTAAAAAGGCTCTTGATAATGTTCGATTTGACTGAAACGAACAAAGCTTTTACGTGAAGGACGAGGCTGCCTTTGTAGTTTACGGCCTCTCACTTTACACTCGGTCTCTTTCCTATCGTCCGCCCAGTTTCTGTTAAGAGTTGACAGAGTAAATCATTACTCAACCATTTATCTTAGATAAATAAGACACAGAAAAGTACGCGTAAAAGGGTTTGGAGCACGCTTTTAATGTTTTGAAATATGAAGCTGTTGCCATTCAGATCCGGTTTCAAGTATGTCGGTGCTAAGGGGCATGGAAACCATAGGCAACAAATAACACTGCACTCTTACTCATTTGCCTGTGACTCAAATGAAATGCTGCTTCAGTCAGAGTTCAAAGGGTCATTTCAATAAATATTTGAAGTCCTTATAAACGCTCCTGACTTAGCACGTAAATATTTTTTCACAATTTTCCATCTCAAACCAAAGGAAGTGGTGCGATTCTTTTCATAATCCTCCGCTCAAACAGACTTTCATGTTGCCCTCAGAAGAGAACAAAGCCGGCGCACCTGGTGGAGGTGACCCTGTGTTTCACACGCGTTAGAGCACTTTATACCTGCACCACTCGTCTTTAGAGCTGCTTTAGCTTTAGGATTCCACCCCACGATTCAAACTCCTGCTAGTTTAAATCCGAGCTAAGACTTTAAATGAATCCTATGGCCATTTGTTTTAAAGCACCAGCGCTGGCATTTTGTCACAGCAGAATTTATTGCGCCAAATGGTTGCATGCTTGTTGATGTTGGTGGTCGGTGTCAGGGGCTGCTCCACATGAGGTACAGGGGGGGGCACATTCACAAACACAAGCTGTGCTTTAAAAGCTGGTATTTACACAAGAACAAATGTGGCTTTACACAAAAGAGATAAATATGTCTTTATTTAATAACAGTTTGTCCATCCTTCCACAGTGAGTCAGATGGAAACCACAGTACAGAGGATGAGTCCAGCAAAGGCCAGGAGGAGCTGTCCCCTCGTCCACTGTCCAACTCCTCTGACGGAGTCACCCACGGAGCCTGCCCCTCCAGACGGGGGCTCTGGACACAGGGGTGGTCATCCAGCAGATCGGGGACATCAAGGCCCCCCCTGGATCAAGCAGCGGGGCTCTGTATAATGGGAGTCTAGTGACCAGTAACAACTCTGTGTTTCACAACGGCTCGTCGTATCTGCACTCACCTGGGAACATCCTGTTCAACGGACTCAACCTGGGCCTGCAGCCGCTGCCCTTCAGTCCCCTGCGCCCGGCTGCAGGGGGAGTGCTGCTGGGGGGCACTGGGGTGGAAATGCACATGCAAACAGGACAGGACAAGGCAGAGGAGTCTGGCCTGCATTACGCTCCGTACACGGGCTGTGTGAATGGGGCCGAGGTGAAGCTGGAGGGGGTCCACACCATGGTCCCTCAGAATGGGGCCTCTGTACTGCCTCTGGGCGGGTACAGCCTTGTGTCGGTGCCCAGTGCGGTGACTGACAGCGACGGCGGCCCACTGCTCAACAGCGATGTAGGTCTCTCCCCTCTGCAGCTCTCCACCACAGTCGCACAACAAGGTGCGTCCACCTGACAGTCAATACTGCACACACTTCTAAAGTCTACATCACCTATCATAAAGTGGGTCAAGAAAAAAAAAACTACAAACAGCTTTATGTGGCTGGCTTCTTAAGGCCCCTTCCCTCAGCCCACTGTGCTCTGATTGGTCATTGGGACCTCCCATAAATGTGGCACTGTTTGCTGTCAAACTATTTTCTCATTGGCCAAGTGAGTTCAAACATAGCCCAATGATGTCTTGGTTTCATCTTTTGTGACTCACAAAATCTGCAAAATGTTTCAGGGGCTGAGAGAATTAGTGTTTCAGGACAAGCAGTGGCATTTGGACTTTGTAGGCCTTTTATATAAACAAAATGGATCTGACAGAAATGGAAAAAAGCAGAAAATTTTTAAGCACAAATTTAATGAATATTTCTTAATTTTTTGAGAACAAAGATGACTGAATAAAAATGTGCTCTGCACAACCTCAGGGCTTGTTGACAGTCCACCTCATTTGTCTGCTTCACTCTGGGCCTCACAGACACACAGAGGAGAAGTGGTCCAGAGAACCCCAAAGAAGTATAAAAGCAGTTCTGAAGTCACCTTCACTAATCATTGGGGCACTCTGATTTCCCAAGCAGTTTAAAAAAATCAGAGCCCATCAGAAGCACTAACAGGGATTGAGACATTACAGTCCTTTATATCGCTGATATGAACAGCGTGTACACATCAGGCATAATAATCATCACAACAGGCAACTGCAGCCTTCTTTTTTATTAATGCTTTGGGGTATTGTGGGGTCAAGTGTAAAGTTTGTTGTAGACAAACAGTGAGGCCAGAGAAAATAAAACAGTGTGAGATGATCCACAAAAGGTCTTGTCAAACGCAAGACCCAGGGGTTAAATCTGGCACTTGCTTTTTTTTTAGATGTACAAGCATTTAGTGATTAATATTAGGCTCCAGAAGTATGTATACTGCTATAATGATAACAGATAATGTTATACTGCAAAGAAAAGAATTACCACTTAAGAGGAAAGAAATAAAATAAAGCATTTGTGTTTTTCAGGTTTTTGGTGCCAGTCTTGCTATTTTTTACGAGGTTATGTATCCTGGGCTCTAGCACAATCTCTGTACAATTCACCTCCTTACTTTTTGTCAAGAATCTCACTAAATAGTAGCAACTAAAAAAGAAAAGAAAAAAAAAAATCCAAATAAAGACAGATTCTTCTGTCCAAGCTAATTCGTCTACTGCATTAGTGTAGCCCTTGACTTGGCTGATCTGGTGAAACAGTATTGACCTGCTCTTATGTCTCTTCAGGTTCTCTGCCTCTGAACATCGCAGTGTCTTCCTCCGGCGCCGAGCTGAACCTGTCATCTCTGCACCACAGCACTGTGCTCTACAGCATGGGCCCCAGTGCACACACCGCCATCAAGAAGGAACCTCTGGATGGGGGCGTATTCTCCTCATACCACCCCGCGCTGCACCTGGACCACAGCGGGCAGATCAGCTACAGTAGCTCGGAAGAGGTGGCCTCGAGCCGGGGCCATGTCTCCACCACAGAGGGCCCCGCCGTCAACTCGTCCAGCTCCGAGCGTGAGGTCTACACCACTCTCACTGTGAGCTCGCCTCTCACGGCCCAGAGCGAGCATCTACAGCCCACAGAGTACTTGGGGGGCCATGAGGTGAGGGCGGGCCAGTCCTCGCACCTGATTGGCTCGGGTTTGAACAGCGGTTACATGAACCTGTCGGAAAACAAATCGGACAGCTCGGGGAGCGTGAGCGAAATGGTGCGGGTGATATGTGGGGAGATGGACTCTGTGGAGGGGAAGGAGCTCGCCAAACTACAGACTGTGCAAATGGACCAGGACATGGCCGACCTCTAACCTTACAAATATCACATCGCAGAAGCACTCGTGCCCACCAAGCAGTGTCCGGCTTAATACTTTTGTGTGAGTGTGTGCGTGTGGATTGTTCTTTTGTTTTTTTATTACCATCCTATCTTATAAATGTTAAGTTATTAGCAGATGTTGTGTTCATTAGACTTTTACAATGCACTCGATTCAGAGACAAGCCTTGTGGGTGGGTCTTATCAATTTAGAGTAAAGAATCAAAAGCCTGTGAATGTTTTAAAAACTCATAGATTACAACTGTTACGTGCAAATAGAACAATTCAGCCTGTGTCCGAGCCATGTTGAAATGTACATTTTTATGTACAACACCTGCTACTTCCTGTTGAGTGGATGTGATCCGCAGAAGCAGGTGCTGGAATGCCTTGAGTCATGTGACCGGGATGTTCCTCCAAACTAAATGCGTCATCTGGGTCAAACCAAAAAGGTCACTGAGAGGAGGGAAGGGAGAGTCAGTCAAACAGTCTGCTGAAGGATCTGTAGACAGGAACAGAAGAAGTCATTATTCACACAAAGCTGCTGCAAAAGTGTCCTTCAGTGAGCACCTTAAATTCTTTAAATGCCTTTCAAGTCACTGCAAAAGCCCGCGTTTCTGCTTTATACAACCTCATACCAAATGAACCAGTGGGAGGTTTAATAATATGACTTACTGTATGTGCCTTTCTGTTACTTGGCATTTGCACTAAACATAAAACATACTCACGTGACAGTGAATGCTCCTCATGTGGGAAGATCTGTCAATGTCATTGTGTAGAATGAAATACATACTTGTTTGGTTCTCATTTGTTGTGTACGACGCTGCAGTAAAGATGTGATGATGCTATTGAGAAGGATATTTTAAAATAAATCTAAAGTTGGTGGTTTTAAAATATTAAAGGGAATATAACATAGGAAAGAAAGGATCAATCATTGTTATACGTACAGCTTTTAAAGTGAAGGAGGATATTTTCTCTGCACATTGATCCATAATGTGCCTTTTACTTTTGCGTCGTGAATACTGAGAAGCCCCAAAAGATTTACCACTGCGCCGTTGGTACCGCTGCTGCACATTTGTTAAGTGTCCGACGAGGCAGAGACGAGAGAATGCAGAGCCCCATTTGTCAAGCGTGTCCGTTGCGTTTCACAGCAGGAGTTATACATGACCATAATAGCACATTTCAGCCTGGCAGCAGACTCCTGCGCAGCACAACCACCAGTGCACCACCCGTCTCCAACCTCCCATCAGTCAGCACGCACAGCTTTAACATCACACCAAACAACAGTCAAAGTCAAACTGTGGGTCATTTTTGTTGAGTTTTTAACTTAGTTATATATATGTTTGTTATCTGAAATTATGTGAATGTATTTTTCTAAATCTCCATTCTGCAATAAAGGTTTATATTTATAAAAACATCACACATGTGCAGTTTAATTCAGCTATATTTATTAAGTTTATTAAGGGGACCAAATGGGGCTGTATAATTAAGAAAATTAATTGTATTTTTGGATAGAAATATTTTGACATGCTTTGGTGACATATATGTGCATGTTCTAAAGCAGTGTGTGTGGATGGCAAGGCTGAACGGCCAGTGCAGTGATGGTTTGCACATGCCCCACAACCTGGACTTCATTAGCCTTCCTCTTCTCATCTCGGCCTCTATAATTCAAATAAACAGCAATGAGATTTCCAGAGGTACAGCTCTGTTTGGGTGGGGGGTCTGCACACAGTGGGGTTTTCCCGTGAAGGCCACTTTTCTCTTATGTTTTTTTTACTTCCATTTCCAACATGTGGACGAGCTGTCAGTCACAAAAACACACTCCAAAAAAATAAACCCCTCTGCTGGCTCTTGTGAATTCCCGACTTTGCAGCAACTATTTGTTCACTCAGTGGCACACAACCAAACCCGAAAAGAGAGATAAGGCTCAGACAAACAGTGGAACAGCAAGTATTTGATTTGATTCTGAGCACGGACGTGTGGATTAAAGAAAGAGAGGCCTGTCTGTGCGAGCGCTGGCGGCAGGATTTCTATATGATCTGAGTGATGACCTAAATAAACAGAGGCTGTTTGTCTGTGCTCACTGTGGAGCACACAGGAGAAATGGGAGCGACTTAGCGGGGACGGGAGGGTCAGGATAGAGTTACCTGTGCACAGGTAACCTGGTCGCCATGGGCAGTGGATTAGCTGATTGTCAGGTATCGGGTGACTCCTCCTGTAATATTGAAGAGGGTGAAAACAGCTTTGTTGGAGCCCAGAACAATATCCCATTGGCAGCAGGGGCCTGTAGTGTGAGGCTCTCACGGGGAGGGGGCAGAAACTCCAAATTCTACCTTTGTATTAGACTTAAAAGACAGACGGGAGACAACTGAGACATGGAGCGTGTTTTATATGAGAATAAAGAGTCACACACTGCTTCCATATACATTTTACAGCCTCTTCCATGTTTCTTAACAGATCATTTTGTCTACCATTTGAAATATGCAACATTAAACTCAGTTGGCAGTGCAGTAAAAGGCAGGGAACTCCCCCAGAACTCTGGCCTTATTAAAAACCCTGACCTCTGATCTTTCAGATGGTTTCAAAGCTGACATTTAATGCAGCGCAGCAGACTGCAAGCCATATGTAACATGACCTGTGGAGCCTGGTCCTCCACTGCTCCACGTCCCACTAATGAGAGGGCAGGGGTCAGCGGGCCAGGCTGCTGCTCGGTCCCCCACCACTGGACACTGGTCCTACTACTATACACACACAGATAGATTTAGTTTCTATCGCTGTCAGGTCCAAAATTTTAAATGAAACTTCATCAAAAACAATTAATGAGTGAAAACATTATTAAAAACAGAACCAAAAATGACATTAGGCTAATTGTTTTTTCCGTAAAAAATTATATTTATTACTTTGTAGTTTTATTTATTATAACCAAACGCTAAAATGTCAGTCGGACAACAAATGAAACTGCTTTGCACTATTCTTTTTAGAAACTGAAGAAAATGGGTTCCCGGGACTTGGGCCTGAAGTGGTTCGTTGGGAAAACTACTTAAGACTTCAGTAAAATGATACTTATATAAAGTAAAGGACCGTGTCTGATATAAGGCGGGGGGAGTTCTCAGGACATTTCAGATCCCTCGTGAATGAGCGTGCATCAGCTCAGAACACGACGGCGTCACTGGACACGTTAGATCAGGCCTCTTCATCCTCATATCCCTCCGCGGAAGCTCAATAATCCCTCTTCAGGTGTATGTTGTTACTCTAGTTCCCTTTCCACAAACTGAAATGAAACTAAATCTAACATAAATTCACTATTTTCCAAAATAAATCTAGGGGCAAATAGTTTTCATTTAATGAATGTAACGTGTACTGACTGACTTATTATGGATTTATTATATTTGAGGCACATTGTTCCACAGGTCTTAATTAAAAATACTGTTTTGTACACACGTGTGTTTCTTCACATTTAATTCTCTGGTTATGCATAGCTCAGTTGTCTCCTGTTGATGAAGCTACATAAAAACTAAACTGTCTTCAGGCTCAATAAACCTTCCGCTCAAACGGAGACTGTGGGAGCAGCTGGGAGGCCTCTCGTCCCGGCCACGTCGGTCAGAAGATGAGCAGCCTGGTGTGACCTGCTCCTCGTCTTCACGCCTCCTAATCATGTGAGAGTATTGTGATGGCGCCCCCTCTCTGTCGGCCCACGATGTGAGTTTGAGTCCGGTTGTTTATTTCTCTCAGCCCTGGAGCACAAAATCATTTTCTAAAACAACTGGGCCTCGTGAGAGGGGCGTGTTTACGCAGCACAGAGCGGCGCGTAAAAAGCGCTAATGGTGCATTTGAGGAGGTGGCCCTCAGGAGGAAATAATTGTGATGGAGGTGGATCGGGGGGCTCAGTGCACTTGTCTAATTTTCCAACATGACAGGAAACTCTGTTAAGCTGATAATTGCAGCTCCAATTTCATTGAATTCACTCATGTCAACAGTTGTGTTGTGTTTGGGGAAAGCTGCGTTTTTTCACTGCGTCTCACCTCAGCCAATAAAAGAGTGGCTGTAATTAAAGACACACTGAGGCCGGTGGGCTCTACTCTCACACTGACTATAATTAACCAGAAATGTGGGGTTTTGTGTTTAGCCTAAATGTAGAAAGTAAATGAATACAAAGGTCTTTTACTATTTTTATTGTGGATTTGGTTTAAATAACTGAGCTTGTAAAGCAGTAAAAATGTCATCCCCCAGATTGGCTCATTTCTGTGCTCATCTCTTGCGCTTAGCTGAAATAGTACTCTGGACTAAAACGGAATGTTCAGACACTTTTTATTTTCTGCCAAATTCTGATAAAAATAAAGCATCCAACCGGAAGTGTAGCCTTTTGATGGTGATATTTTAATGACGTGATTTCCTCTGTTCTGACTTGAGTTTTCCCGGCTGTCAATTGTTACATTCAGTATTGATTTCCATAAAGGATGAGTGAAAGTAATGCTATTTGAATTGTAATTTTGCCATTTGTTTATTGATTTAGTTATTAATGAGGAATTAGTGGAATCTTTAAGAACAGGAAATGTGGACTGCACCTTTTATATATGAGCTAAAATACTTTATTTTGCTGAAGCAGAAATATTGGTTGTATCTGTATTTGTCCAAATTAAACGACCTCTTGCCGTTTTTAAGGCTGTAGTTTTTTTTACTCTCAAGTGGATTAGTATTAGATTAGTATTAGTCGCTTGCTGTTTTACTGGAGCGTGACGCAGGAGCCGCGTAGTGCCGAGTCCAGAGCGGCCCGAAGGCAGAGGAGGGTCCACATGTTGAAACAATCTGCCTGCTGCCCCCGGGCTGCTCAGGTTAAGGGAGGAGGTGCGCCGCAATGTGCTACAGATATTAACGAAACCCGAGAGGCGCGCGACGGACAGCTCTGTGACTGAAGCAGCGGCCTGTTCAGAGCAGAGACCCCGCAGCAGGGGCTGGAGAGCGGGGTCACTCTGCAGCCCAACACAGCCTTCAGGATACTAGGGAACAATATTCAGAATCAGGATCGAATACATTATTATTATTATTATTATTATTATTATTATTATTATTATTATTATTGCGATTTTGTGTCGTGTGACTTCTTTTTTTGCCATTTAAAGCTGCAAACCTATAGCCTTTTCTGTAGGTCCCAATCTAAACCTATCGCGCTTTTCACCATCTCAAGGGATACTGCCTACACCTCTCAAACAACTATATATTTGTATTTCTAATAATATTTTGTGTGAGTTGGAATAATAACTCGGCCCATATTTAAACTGAATGAATTCTTTAACAGTTTATTGTCAGTGAATAGTGAGGTGTAATTTAACATTAAAGCTAAAAAATTCCCACATGTCAGCCAACCCCTCGACACTTTTCAACTCACAGCAAGCTGTTCTTATAAAATAAATTGAAGAAAAATAAATTCACCTCCACAAAATACTATGGCATCACATCAAACTGAAGTTTCGAGCTGACCTTTAACTTCTAGCTCTGAGTTCAGTGGCAGACCCATGTGATCCTGCAGTTGTCTTACATTTCCATTAAGACAGCCAATAGGAGCATCCATAACTCCAGACCCCCAACTATGTGAGAATGTGATTGGACAAAGCTTCCAGTCTGTGCTAAACAACCTCATTTATTAGAAGATCAGATTAAGTCTTAAGGTGTAATTGTTTTTCCTGTTACAATTTGTTGTTATGTGATAAAACAGTGTTTCTCAAACACTGTAAAAAAAATAGAATACCCTAACCACAGTCAAGCTGTGAAAATTTACAAATGTAAAAACATTGCTGTGACGCTGGTGTTATATTTAATTTTATTGTTCCTCTCCTCCTGCTCTTTCTTCCCCCACCACTTTATTGTAGAGGTCCACCATTATTTGCAAGTCAACCCCTGCTCCTCGAACCAGAGAGAGGAGCAGACTCCGGTTTCACTCTGGTGCAGATAAAGAAACGTGATCCGCGCCTCAAAACCAACAACTGCGCCACCGAGAGCCACTGTCGCACACAACTCATTTACTAATGGATCGGTTTAGGGTTTCAGGCCCAGCTCCAGCGCGGTGCCCGGCTAATCCCTGAAATATACATTCAGACTGCGTGAACACGTGACCCATCCGTTTTTATAAAGAAATGAATAGGTAGAAGTCATTTTTTTATGGACGCATAAAGGTTACTCCGTTTGTACCGTGGCTCCCCTGCATATGTCATACAACCATTTGAGTACCATACCCCTTTCATTCCTTGGTTTCCTGTGGCTTGGTACAGCTGTGGCGGGAGAGAAAGTGCGTATGATCGCTTCATACAAGGTCTGATTGAATTAAGTCACCTCGTAAAATAAACGGCTCAGTAATGAGTGGAGTATGGAAGGTAGTGGGCCACGATGAGGCCTGTCCTTAATTAAGCACCGGGCCCAATCACAGGCTGCTACATGACTTTACGCCATGTTCACGCACAAATCACAAACACTTGGCAGCGTTTGGGACACGTTTACCACAAAGAAACCCAATCATTATTAAGAGTATCAGACAAATATGACCATAACATACAGTCTATAAATACATCAGACCGTCTTTGTGGCCTCTGCTGCAGCTCGGGGCCCGGACAGTTGCCTGGTATGTCCCACATGATGGCAGAACTCACTGAGGTGGTGATCATAGTGAGTGTCAACAGTGAGGAACAGTGTTAGAATATGAATGTTGTGGCTTGTTGAATTAAGACACAATGGTTCTATTTTAAACAAGCTTAAAGCCCAAAGAAAACTCTGAAATAGATTTTGCAATGAGTAAAGCCGCTTTGTGTTATTTTTAATTAATAAACTCAGATATTAGGAATAAATATACAGGGACATGTTATGAGACAAAACAATTACACAGCCTCTTCATCATTGTATCGTCATCCACTGTAATTATAATATTACATAGAATCGGATTATTTGCAATTCTATACACACATCAACAATAATTTTCACTGAATTTTGATGATTTTTATTGTTGAAAAATTAGAACAAAACTAAGACAAGAGATTGCAGTTTCTCAGTTCTGCTGCATTTTCAAATAAATGGCTGCTTCAAAACGTTTGTCATCATTCATTATGTTGTCTGAGATGTGTTTCTATTGTGTACACAGCCATGCTGTTTATGATAGATTATTGTATAACGCAGCAACTGTATTACAAATATTGAATTCATGGTTTGTAAAAAGAATATGAGAGACAAATAGCACAATAAGGTACGTGCTGTCAGTAACAGTGAGAGTGCGGTTTCCCACAGCGCTGTTCTGATCTTCGGACGCGTTTAAAGCCTGCTTTAATTGATAAGTGCAGCTCTCCTCGCTGTTTTTTCAGTGTGCGCAGGGGGTGGAGGGGAGAGCGCTCCTATTTCAGCCCCTGACGCACAGCCTCTGGGGAGGAAACGGAGCTGCACAAGTCAGTTCTGCGCTGCGCTGAACGGGGCGCAGTGGGCAGAGCGGCGAGCCAATCACCGACAGCAAAGGCGGCTTTAAGCCTGACATATCTGCTACAGGAACAAATTGTCCCAACAATCAACATCCCCGATCTGCCGCGCAGCACTCAGGGCCCAGAGGCGGCGGACCAGCACCCGGACGCGTCAGGACCGGACCCGAACCGCGTAGTAAACACAGGAGCTCATCATGTCCATACTGCCGTCCTTCGGCTTCACGCAGGAGCAAGTGGCGTGTGTATGCGAGGTGCTGCAGCAGGGAGGCAACCTAGAGAGGCTCGGCCGTTTCCTGTGGTCGCTCCCGGCCTGCGACCACCTCCATAAGAACGAGTCCGTGCTCAAAGCCAAAGCCGTGGTGGCATTCCACAGGGGAAACTTTCGCGAGCTCTACAAGATCCTAGAAAGCCACCAGTTCTCCCCGCACAACCACCCCAAGCTGCAGCAGCTGTGGCTCAAAGCGCACTACGTGGAGGCGGAGAAGCTGCGCGGGCGGCCGTTGGGAGCCGTGGGCAAGTACCGGGTCCGGAGGAAATTCCCACTTCCCCGGACCATCTGGGACGGCGAGGAGACCAGCTACTGCTTTAAGGAGAAGTCCCGGGGAGTGCTGCGGGAGTGGTACACGCACAACCCTTACCCGTCCCCGCGAGAGAAGCGCGAGCTGGCCGAGGCCACGGGGCTCACCACCACACAGGTCAGCAACTGGTTCAAGAACCGGCGGCAGCGGGACCGGGCCGCGGAGGCCAAAGAGAGGTACGGGACACGAGCGCATGCACGAGGGCACGTCAGTGGCGCACGGGGCGAGAGTTTAGAGAAGGATTTTCATATGTTTACATAGTTCTTCACGAGCCGAAAACTACAGATACTATTACACCAGACTAGACCAGACTAGAATAGGATAGAAGAACGGAATACGGATACAATCATTGATGGAAGTCCTTGATAAAACAACTAATATGCAAATTAAAGGGACATATACATAAATTACAAAGAAGTAAAAACGATCAAACGTTTTTATTTACATTCTACTGTAATTATAAAATTCTTGACACGTCACAAATATCATTAATTAAAAATTACAATAGTTAGTAAATAAATAGAAATTCCAAATCAACGCTAAGGAACACACTTAGTGTTTATATTTCTACAGTTCAGCTGCATTAGTAAATACTAATATTCAATCAACCTGGCTTTTTCACTCTTATTATTATCAACCGACTACAGGCCATAAAATAGAAAATGAAACCATACTTATAAATGTCAGCATGTTTTTGATCAAACCAGCTGACATGATTTGTCACTAAAATGTTGTTTTTAAAACTATTAAAATGCAGATTTTATTGTTTAGGATAAAACAGTTGACGCTAAAGAAATAAAAATACTTATATTAATAGTGACGGCTCAAATTGAACATGTATTTTTAGATCTCTATCATGTCCTGTGTTCTTGATGTACAGTGTTTATAAGATGTTCTTTTTGTTCCAGGGAGAACAGCGAGAACAACGGCGCGGGCGGGAACAAGCAGAACCAGCTGTCGCCTCTGGACGGAGCCAAGTCCCTCATGTCCAGCTCCGAGGACGAGTTCTCTCCGCCGCAGAGCCCGGAGCAGAACTCTGCGCTCTTACTGCAGGGGAACATGTCCCACCCAGGGGCATCTGCGTACCCCATGTCCGGCCTGGGCGCGCCTCAGCCGGTGCACGGCATGCACGGACACCCGCACCAACTGCAGGACTCCTTGTTGGGACCTCTAACCTCCAGTCTTGTGGATCTAGGCTCTTAAAGGACGCGTTGGGCTGTGCGCAGCGGACTGAGACGTGTATCTGAGTATGTAGCCTACCTTAACCTAGAGACTGACTGTATGTCGTTCAGTTCGGTTAGAACACAACTCCTTACGCGCTTAAAGATGTGCTCTGTGTCTGTGGAGCTGACAGGAGGCGCCCGGATCTCACCTCCTCCTGCTTTGGTCGCACAAACGCAGGGCCCCCATTTTATTATTTTTTTCAACAAAACACTTACGTGGACGTCCCTTTTGCTTATTTATGATATTTTGTTAAAGAATTATAGCGACCTTCTGCGATGGAAACTAAGAGGTTTTCTTTAGGGTCATGGTTAGTTTCCAATAAAACCAAACTCATCCATTTGTCTCTGTGTTATTTGTACAAAAACACTGACAGTGTCAAATAGCCATTGCGTCTTTTGTTCCCCTGTTTCCAGATCCGACGCGTTACTTCTGACGCATGGATATTACGCGCTGAATCCTCGTTTTCTAGAAGAGTTAAAGCTATCCTTGTTTTTTATGTCACATTTTGAAACTAACACAGTCAGAAAAGAAACGCATGTAACGTGAGTCAGCAGCTGTCCTGTCTGCTTAAAAACGCTTCTCATTTTTAGTTCACTGAGAGATTTTTGTTGTAATGCTTTTTTTGATGGTCTCTCAGTTTGTTCAGTCGGTCCCGGCCATGGGAAAGAACCACTCAGGAAAAACAAAACAAAAGACATTCAGACAAGAAACAGGGCGAAGCGCTCGGGGAAAATACAGTTATTATAAGCAAACACAAACAAACACAGGCTTCAAACCTAACTGGGCATGTTTATGAGGTGAAATTAGAGCAGCAAATGCAATCAAATAAAATTACAATTGCGAATGAAAATATACAGTGACCAGTGCCTAGTGACAATAATAAAGCTGCTGTAAATAAGTCATACTACTATCTCTGTGGAGAAGACAGTGCGTAGTGCAACAGGAGCCCCGTGGGTCGGACAGAACGCCCCCCCCCTTCCCCCGGCCTCTGCCCCTAGACCCCCGCCCGGCCTCATGTCAGCCTAAATTGTTTTGAGCAGAGAGCACCGAGGATTTCCTGAGTCTAATCTGAACCAGTCGCAGCGAGCATTACGCGCTGATTACTGCGGAGATTGGAGGTCTGCAGCAGCGAGGGCCCCCAGTCTGAGGGCCCCCTGTCTGAGTCCCGGTCTGAGCGTCCAGGTCTAAGGGCCCCTTACTCTGGAGAGCGTCCCGGAGGCCCTCACTCACTCACAGCTTCAGAAAAACAGCAGCTGTGTGCTCCACATCCATCACATGGAGCCAGCTCTGTCTGTCCTCAGCAGACCTCAGCTCAGGGCTAGGTCAGGATCAGCAGCTCTACATTTCCTCTAAAACATATTATATCAAAATGCAAACATAAAAACTATTGTTTAAATCATGCAGAAGTTACTTACAGGTGGGACATTAATGCATTGAAATATGTCTTGTTTATTATTAGAACCTCTCATTCAAGCTAAAGCAACTATGTTGTTATAGCGCAGTAGAACAGGGAAAATAATCAAACATAAAATAATCTGAAATATACATTTTTCAAGTGAAGTGATAATGTGTCTGTATCTACCTATAGTTTTTATTGTGCATAGAGACAAAGTGTTACCTGTTCAAACATTAAGAAAAAGTAAATTTAAAGGAAATAAAAAGGAATGACACAAAAAAGCATTAAATGTGAATTAAAGGGAAGACATTTAAAAATAAGTCAAGTCCAACGCTATGACAAAAATGACCAAATCGTGGGAAAACAGATCAGGGAGTTATGTTCACGAAAAGAACTGGGTCAACATTTAAAACCTAAACCTCAAATGTTCTGGTGCTGCAGCAGAACCTTTATTTCTTTAATGGGGACAATGATAAAATGTGTAACAATGAAATCATAGGTGACTGAAAAATGCACTTAAAACCTGTTTTTAAAATGAAATATTAATACAAAAATATTTACTGCCGTAATAAAGGATTATCACATTACCAATAAAGACAAATATATGTATTGACTCTATTCTACACTTTCTAACTTTAGGTCAAGATCAAAGCAAAGTCATAATCAGTCACATCTGCAGTTATCCAGCTTTATTAAAGATGTCCCTGAACAGACAGGTCTGTTGCTATTATTATTATACTTTCTTAGTCCTTTGGTTTGGAGTCTATTATTTAAATTATTATTTCAATACCATTTGCTTGGATTTAACTTTTTGATCACCAAAACACAAATCTCTCTGTGACTCTCTTTAATGTTATTTATGTTTTTATCATGTTGTCTAATGCAACAATGATGCACAATACAACAAAGTCATGTGAGGTGCAGAACTGATATGTCTATGAGAATAATCTACAGACTTTTTCTACACAATAGTCATAACACACAAAATATTTATTTTAGGAAATTATTTAAGGGGCCACAGATATTTTTATCAGTTTAGATTTTGTTGAATTATAATATGTCTTGTTTTATCAGCTTTTCTAAAATTACGTATTTATTACATGTCCTTAAAATATCTAAACCAGATCATATAGCTGTAAATATATGACAATGAATTATATGATACACAATATTCAGTAATGAAAAAACATCATATGTGAATATTTAGTAGTCTGTGGGACATTTCTGCTCATTCTTCCTATTGTTCATTAACAAAAGGGCCAAACCTGAGTTCTGTGACTTTGACACATCTGAGCTGATCATGAGTCCTGCTCTTCGGTAACAGTCTTAATGAATATATATAATAAATCAAACATATTTTGAGCCCATTGTCCAAGTGAACCATGAAGGCTTCAGGACAAATTTTAGATGAATTCATATTCTCATATATGAATTCATCTATTCATAGTTGGATTTGAACTCTGTCATGTCCTGTTTATTATGCTTCTGCTGATTGTACACCTTTGCTGTCACTGTTATGGCTTCTCCCATGACTCTCTGTGAGGATAAATATTCACAAATTAACAAACAGGTGATCACAAAGCCCACAGAGCGACTGCTCATACCTGTTAATCTAAGGACAACATGTACAGCCGAGCAGCAGGATTAAACTGCGTGACAGGGCTCTGAGGGTCACCTTCAGGATGTGACACTCTCTCATCAATCCAACACGGAAATTCACTCTGGGCTTTTAATAAGCCTGCAATCCCCTGCTTCACACAGGATTCATAAATCTACAGCAGGGTCTCTCACAGCTCAGACTGTAGGCCTTAGACTGTGGGCGAAAGCTGTTCTATAGAGCAGAGTACAAAAGCCAAAGGTACAGTCAGGACCTGTTCAACAGCTGCTGATGGCAAACAGAACACGTCATCAAAGACCAGTCCACTGGCTGAAGTGGCAGTGGCTCTAAATCAACAGCAGGAAGAGTCCTGACGTGTGCAAATAAATACGGAGAGTAGCCTGCATGAGCCTGAGCCTGAGCCTGAGTCTGTGCTGTCTGCCCCTGGCCCGTGTTTTCTCTGGCATTAAACACATCTCATACAAGGACAGAGGGGGCTTAGGCTCACTCTGTGCAGTCTGCTGTTGCAGGTAGCTCCAGCCGGGTGTGAGATAGGCCCAGGTATCCATAACCATCAGGGAGACAGGGGGGTGGGGGCTGGCGCTCACAGGGGACAAAAGGATCTTTTCAGGTCTGAGAGCCCAGGAGGAGGGGGGAGCGCAGTGGAGAAGGGGAAGAGATTTTCTTACCAATGATGCATGGATCTGACAATGTTCCTGGCTGCTGTGCCCAGAGGCAGTGTGTGCAGCTCACGTGGACAGAGGTGTGTGCTTGTGTGGCGTTATGGGGACATACATCTGTTCACACACATACACATATATGTGTGCCATATATGGATTTGTGACTGGGACAATAACTTGTCAAAATAACATTAGTGAAGTTTATTGCTTTGCTGAAATTGTCATTTAATACTTTGTCAAGTTAAAGAACATACCAAGGTAGTTTTAGTTTGCTTCTATTTTTTTTTATTTCGGGGGTGGGGGGCTTGTAGAGCTATTGCCAAATGTACCTACAAAGTTGAACCAGGAGAACTCCACAAGTTGCCTTGGAACAGGCTCATGTGTAAAAAGTACACCTCAGTTTCTTTCTAAAGCCCAATATCACAACTGGACTTTAGAAGATAACTGTCCATACACCCTTGTGAGGAAAAATTTAAAATACCCGGCCCTGGGTACAAGAGAAACCTCAGAGAGCCACAGAAGGAGGGTCCACTCCCAGGAAGGACAGCCTTAAGATTTAAGTCTCAATAGTCTTTGGTCCATTGGTCCCATCTTCATCAGCATCTATCCTCCAAATGCTGCCCTTGGTCTCTCAAAGAATAGGTTGTTTGTGCAGAATATCAAAGCATTACTTCAGCGTTCCTCCAGAGAACTGGGGAGAACCAGGCTGGATGTATCAAGCTGATGGGCTTTCTTTACAACACATACAGCCACTGTCCAATAAGCACATGGAAACACAGAGTAAGTCTGAGTCAGAAAAGTGATTAAAGCAAAAGGCTTACATTATTTTTTTTATGAGGTAAGTAGATGGTTGTAGCAGACATCTGACCGATGACTGTGGAGTTCAAAGAGCTGTGTTCAGAGGATGTTAGTGGGACTACAGGAAGAGCCTCCACCACAAAGCCGACACAAATACTCACGTCTTTGTTGAGTGATGCCTGACACAGGGTTCGCTGAAGACAAGGTTTTAAAGATTTCAAATAATGGCCACTGATGACTAAAAGAGGACATTTTCTCACACAGCAAGACAGAGGACAAGATAAGATGTGTGAGTAATGTCTATATGTTAAAAAAGTTATAAAAGAATGATGACCCGAAGGCACCGGCTCCGATAACAGACGCTCTCCTCAGACAAAAGCAGATCCTGTTGCTGAGAATCAGATCTGTGTATTTTTGGAGTTGCACAGAGGAAAGTGATAGTAGCAATTGTCAGATTCAGGAAAGTGACTTCAGTCTGGGATGTTTGGGGAAATGATCGACCATATGTTACATTAGTTTCTTTTCTATGTGTTTAGTGCTACTAAAAAATTGTTTTAATGTCTTTTTATTTGAGGAAAGCACCTATGATTATATAGTGATAGAAATCATCTGTGAAAAAACTGTCTTTGGGATGTATCTTGCAGCGGCACAGGCCTGGCGGTGATCAAGACAGTGGTATATTTGATATCTTGTGTCTGACGCAGATACCTTGTGTCTGCGGCTCTGCCAACGCCGCGAGGGGGAAATGTTAAAAAAGCGAGGCGTGGCATGATGAAGGTGGGTTCAACAGCTGATCTTAGTCAATTCACTGTGCATTTAATCATCAATAAATTCTATGGATGTGAAGATATTGCCACATACATTTGATTATTACTAGGCACATGCTCTGGTTTAATAAAAATAGAAAATAAATCAAATGTATTAAATGGCAAATTATTAAATACAAGTAAAATCTGAAAAATAAATAAGAAATAATTAAAAAATAATATTAATATTAATAATATAAATAATTTGGGCTTGTATCTTGAAACATTTTTTATGTTTGTATTGGTGCTGCTATTATCCACATCCCTCATCTCTGCCTGTGCCTGGACCAAGTCCTGACAGGTGTGACACCTGTCTGCTCTGTCTGCTCTGTCCTTCTGAGACCTGCACTGCTTTCCATGCGTAACCATGCTCCACAGCAGGTTTTAAAGCTGAAGTGATCATGTGTTCATGTGACTGAGACCAACTAACTACCACATGAAACAGATTAGCTCAGTTTTATAATTTTCTTTATACAATAAATCAGAAAATGTCACTATGCAATGCTATCTTGCATAATTTTCTGGGTTGAGTTGTCATTTCCTCTAGAGGCCATAACAACATAAAGATATTTGCACCATAATAACCTTTCCAGTGGAACACACTGAAAAATGAAACGTGTGTCATTCTGAACTGCTTAATTTGGTAACCTTACTGTGCTAACCTCCAAGCAGACCCACACAAGGCCAGAGATCAAAGCCATGAGTCCAGAATCCAGACCACTCAGTCAACTTTTCAACTGCTCTTCTAGATAGATTTATTAATTTTTGCCAAAAACGATCTGATATAATCAGTTGGGGCACCTTGGCCTTTCAGTCCTTATTTTGTTACACATAACACTCTGTTGTTTGTCTGCACATAACAGACTATATGACCGTGGGTTATACGACACAGGCTCTGCATCGCCCAGTCAACAGACTGCAGGGTGTACCTTTACTTGTACCAGCCTCCTGACCATGACTGAGAGGTGACTGAACTGACACAAGATGGTCTGCTCAATTAGGACACGTCAGACCTCTTTTACCACTGCTCTCTGTGGAAAAGTTTTATTGATACATGATGTGATTAATGAATAAACAATTGATAAATGTCAAATTACCATTTGTACATATAACCACACATGACTCATGTTCATAACATATTGGAAGATGATTGACTTGAAATAACCTGATAATTAATGTGAGAAGTTGTTGAAGCTGATGGTGGAAATTCAGAGTGGAAGACTCTCTCCCTCCTCGGCCTGATGCAGCTGCTGCACCTACCTGATGCAGCTCCTCACCTGCGGTCAATCACTGCTAAGCAGTACTCTTTTAAGCACCCCCTCAACTTCAGCTCGTGGGGCAACCCTCCTCCCCCCCGTCCCCTCCTCAGCCAGAGACCACTTCTCATCCGCAGCATCCGCTCACTCTCATCTCTTACCCACCACCAGTGTCTTGGCTCCGGCAAACATCACTCTGCTCTTCTCCCATCACGCATCACAAGGCGTCTCTCCCACCCGAGTCTAAGTGCCAAAGTTTATTCATGCAAAGCTATTTAATAAACATCACATTAATGCATCCATCATCCATTCATGTTTGAGTCCCGCCAGGTTGAAATGAATACTAGAATACAAATTTTTAATAGTGTGTAGTATTACAAAGGTGTGTTTTGTCAACAGTTTCCACCTGATACGATGGATGGAGGCTTATCAGTCACTTTACTATTGAGGCCTGAATTGTTCTTAAAATTAAAAATAATACATCAGAAATCATAAAAGTCTGTTTTTGTCCCCCTCTGTCAGACACAGTCCTGATGTATCTATAGTGTCCCTTTAAGTTTATGTTTACTCATGAATAAATAAGGAGTGTCACTAATCGAGGCCACAGTGTGACACACAGACTCTGTTTTCATCAAGATGGTGGAGACCATAAATCAGTCTGGAGCTGTTTGTGACCTGAGCCATAACCATCATGTAGGATCATGTTATAAACGATATTAATGAATAATTTATTATTGTGCAGCAGGCAGTGGTGTGTCCAAACACAGTTGGGGTTGCAATGGAGAAGAGGAAGTTGGATAATGAAATCTAGCTCTGACTCCCGAGGGCCAGCACCTCACCTGTCCCGGGACTCACCAGGAGCTCAAATAACCGTGCCCCCTATTTCCCACACATGATTCACCCCCGCTGTGCTCCGACCACCGCGCCCCAGCCTCTACCAGGGGCCTGCAGCGACGCGCAGTTTGTACTTTATTTGTCTGCCCCGCATTGGAGTGACAGGGGCCTGGATCTGAGCCGCGACCCACCCCCTCTCGTCCTTCATCTTTGTACAGTTGGCCGGGATAAAGTACCCTTCTTGGTTCCAGAGTGAAAAAAAAAAGAAAAAACAGTCAGGAAATGAAAGTTGTAACTTGATCCTGTGTGTGCCAAACGTGTCTCTGAGCAGGGACAAAGGAGCAGAGAGGAGCTGCCGGGACTGTTTTAGACCGGGCAGAAGCAGAGGAGACGGGGTGAGGGTGAGGAGAGAGGGTGCGTTTGTGAGAAAAGAAAAAAAAAAGTATATATTTCTCCATTAAACATATTTTTTTCAATTTGCTATCCCGCCAGCAGGGGGAGTAAAGTGCAGACTGAACATGGCCATTCATCAACCTAGTCATCAGTAGTGTGTTTTGGTAGCAGGAATAGGAAGTGCCTTTCTGGTTATATGTGGGTCACCGCAGTAAACATTTACATTTACATTTAGCAGACGCTTTTATCCAAAGAGGCTTACATGAAGCTTCCATTCACCAGTGTTAAATTTAACATTTACTTGTATAAACCTTTGCTAATTTTAGTCATAAGTGTTATTTAGCCATTAACAAGGCAGTTCTGATTGTCATTTTGGATTACTTTCAGATATCAGAGCAGATATTTTTGAGCCTTTACATAAGAATTAGATCATTTATTTTTTATTTTGAAATACCTCAGACGAGTTGTGAATGATAACATTATGATATCTCTGGTTACTCTATGATTTAGTATTATGTTAAATACATAGAGACATTTATAAAACGATAGTCATTCATTATTTCCAAAGATAATAAACAGATTTCAGGTGGACTTTTACCTCACTTAAACCAAAACGGGCATATGCTGCCTCTTTCTGTCAGTCCATAAACATGTGGCTTTTGCTCTTCACTTGCAGCTTTTATCTTTTTCTCATTTGTTTACATTTTTGTCCTGTTGCGCTCTGCTGCCACTGTGCAGGGAACTGTGATGTGTGATGTTTATGGTTGGTTATATGTTTTTCAAATTGCGTCAGATTATTCTGCGTCTGTTGGTACTGGTCCTGAATTCTGATTGGTTGTGTCCAATTAAATTCAAAGGTGGTTTAATCTGCGTCCATTTGTTCTGCCTCCTCAAACTCAAACTTAAATCAACAGGAACCAGACTATGTATATAGAACAGAAATAGAAAAAGAATGAGGATGGATGGGCAGGTTTGTTGAGAATGTGCAAAGTCCACCAAAAACATACACTGGGTCGATCACAAGACATTTAGTGGGATTCCAGTTGTACTAAGATCTTTGCTGAGCCAATAGGTTTTACTTTCTTTATTTTCTACTTTGTTTCCTGATTTTGAAAATAATGACCATTTCCAGTTCCAACACAGAAAAAGAGCATCCATGTTTTGTCGCAATGTGAATCTGCTGTTTTTATACTTCACATCTCAAAGTCAGAACAGGCTGAGAACAGACACAGTAAAAACACAAAATTACATTCAGAAGGTTTTCCATTTTAAAGATACTAAGTGATATTTTAAGATTTACATGTCATATTTTTATATCTCTAATATTAGTGAACACATACAGTACTTGTAAACAAGCCTGCACTTTGAAACACTAATGATTGAAGCCATCATACAGCCCCTTCAAGTGAGAGTTATGAGAAAGAGCAGTATGTAGTGTGGAAGCAGTCTGTGACGGACTCCTCAGAGCATAAACTCCAGAGCTCCACATCCCACAGATATTCATGCACCAAGCAAAATAAACTTCCCATTCCGGCCTGCACTGTGTTTTCCAGCAGGCCTCTCCTGAGAGAACACTTTCAGACTGCTCATTTACAGCCAGAGCGCCACTCAAGTGTATCCAGCATGAGGGCAGTGGGAGAATGAGCCACTTTTGATGTTTAACAACCAAGACGTCAAAACAACACTCTGGAGCTTGTTTGGCTAACCCCCAGCTATTTGTTAATGGTGCAGGAGAAAAGGGGAAATAAAAAGTGCAGAGCTGGGTTACCCGGGATGTCCTGACAGCGGGGAAGTTGTTCACTGGGAGCTGGTGTATTTGTGGTATGGTGTGAGCGGCAGTGGTAATGACCAGGCTCTCTCTGAGTCAGCGCTCACCAACGTGCCACCAGCTCTGGAATGCCAGCTAAGCTCTGTTATTAGCCTCCGAGCTGCCACCGTACTGTAGCGCCGAGGCTCCAGTCACTCCACTGTAGGACTAGGCATTTAATGGAATTCAACGGAACAAATTATGCTGGATACTGTTTGAGAAGATGTGGAATAACACATACTGTATTACAACTGTGTGTTTTTGCAGTGTTTCTCAGTAAATACTGTACCGTTTTTGTTGAGGACTTTGGGGGCTGTTAAAGGTGCTGAAACCAAAAACCCCTTCCCTCAACCATCCTACCCCCACCCTCCACAAAAACATAGTGGGCCAATAAAACTGAACCAATTCTTTGCCACAGAATTTAACAACCTTTTATCAACCCACAGCATTGAGCTCTGCATCCGACCAAAGTGATCCAAACAATTATTTCTGTCTCTTAAAACATCTTATGAATGCATTGGCAACATTTATCCTTGTTTCACTCTAATTCACTTTTACCAGTGTTTCGATTTGTCTTTTTTAGTGCTGTTTCTCTGAGTAAACAGATATGTCCAGTGTTGTAGACCAATAGCCAATGTAAGTGCCCCTAACCCCAGACCCCCTTCTACGCAAGCTGTGATTGGTCAAAGCTTTAATTATGTGCTAAAAATTCTCATCTGATAAAAAAGAAAGTCTTTTTCCACAGATGATTAGGTCATTAAACAAGTGTTTTTAAAGATTGTAATCTACTGCCTAAACATCATGACAAAAATAGATTACATTTATTAGGATGGTTTCTTGACACAAAACAGAAAACTAAGCCTCTGTTTGTTAGACTATGTAACTTTCAGTTGCAGAGCATGCTACCGTCTCAGGAGAACACAACACATAGATAGAATGTGTCATCAACACAAACTTACAATACAACTGATATTTATAGGATAAAAAAGAAAATTTTACAATTCCATGTGGGTTTTGACTCCTACTGGAAATAAGGTATAGTTGTCTAAAGTTGAGGAGGAGCACCTCAAACCCTGCCCCTCTCCGTTGTATAAACAGCATCCAGTGGGATCCTCAAAAAAGACCCAAACTGCCTTACAATCTACAATCTTTTATCTTATTTATTCAACTTATAAATTGCTCTGAACTTTGTGCTTTTGACAAATCTTCAGCCTCGTTTCCACCGGAGCGCTACAAATCAGATGTGCTTGGTACAGGTTTTAGATTCGTGCGACATTACTTTTTTTTGTCTACACTGCATTAAACTCAAACAGAACTTATAGTAAGTCCCTAAATCACACTGGACCAGAGGAAACAGGTATTTTTACTGGGTATAAAGCCCGTAGTTCCAGTTTCAGTTTTGCTTTTATTATTTATCAGTTTGAAGCCTGATGGCCAATGTTGACCTGTGATGACCCTTGATGTGACTCTCTTTTGACAGTACGGCCCTCTGTCTAAAAACTCCACAGATTTATACAATCAGTCTGTGAGGACTTCAAAGTGTTTTGTTTGCTCTAAAGTAAAGGCCACGGGGCAAAATTATAAAGACCTGTGAGAGGAACATGTTTATCACATCCAGCACTTCTCATTATCCACTGAATCTCAGCCATCTGCCCCGTGATTGTCATCGACATGGTGGCTCTGTCTAAATAAACTCACCGTTCAAAGAAGAGAGCGCCTGGTGTGGCCTCAGTGCTGTCTCTCACCGTTTAAGAGATATCAACACACAGCATCCACACTCAAGCCTGGTAACACAGACAACATTAAACAAAGAAACAATAGCTTAATTAACATAAAGATGAGTGTGTGTTCTGGGTTTGTGTGTGGTTTTCAGTTCAATGTTTAGAGGAAACCTAGTAGTCTTTCACAACTTTTTAAATACTATTTTGATCCTTTACTTAAACTGAAAGGATGTGATATTTACCCCATATTGTATATATTAATTGCAGAATATTGTAACAGAAATCACTGGGAAAATACACAAGACCTTGAACCATTATCTAGACTATTATCAGGATTTGAATAGATGAGAATTTTCAGCTTGTGCTAGAGGCTTTGTCCAATCACTGCTCACTACATCGTTGGTGAGCCGTAACCTGAAAGGTGGTAAGACGAGAAAATGAAGAAAAATAAAACAATAAAAACAATTTCTATAATGCAATGACTGCACTGGCAAATACACAGCATCAGCCTGTTGTTGTGTGCCTCGACCAAGTCAATGTGAAGCAGAAATGCTGGAGATGCTGAACTTCAACTTGGCAACAGCTGCAGAAACCAGAGACAGGCTGGTTTAAATATAGAGCTTTAAAATCACAGCCGGAGCCTCTGGCCTCCTTACACTTGTACTTTCTCACCACACTTCTGTCCTCTCATTTACACCATCTCTGCTGCAGGAGTCTGTCATCTGAGTCCAGCAGGGCAGAGTTATGCCGTGTTATTTACTGTAATATTGGAGTTCATATCATTTGGAACCATTTAATAACATATGAAGTAAACCAAAGTCAAGGTGAGGCTTGTTACAGGTTTAAGCTGTTTGTTTTACTGCCGGCTGTAGCTTATACATCATAACTGTGGCCGTTACGTGGATCTGTGGCGCCATCTTGTGGCAAAGAAAAACCCAGCTCAATGTAAAACTTAATCATAGAAAATGTGCAGGTTTTCTGGGGGATATCTGTAAATAACACCCAGATCCATCTTTTGTTTTCGACCACACATACATTTTAAAACTTTACTACTTGTTTGATGTGTTTTTCCCTTTTCTATCACAAGACTATCACACAAACCGTTTCTGCTCCTGGAAACAGACGGTGACATCAAAAAAATGTTCTAAAGGACCATAGGTTTGGAATAGAAATAACGAGTATTTCATTTAGACACTGCATCTGATATCTGTTTTGTTCGTGTAAACGTCAGTTGGCTGACGCTTTTCTTTAGCCTTGGACTCCATCTAGTGGCTCAGAATAAATCTGGATGCACTTTGCTGCACAATAAAGAGTGTTTTGAGCCACAGGTCAATCAGCAGTCGTCTTAGCGCTCTAGGCATGTTTACAAATTGTCGCAACTCGTTTGAAAAGGAAGGAATATATTTTTTGATTTGACTAGTTCAAGTAGCCTACCTAAGGGTTTATTTAAAATCTTTAATCATGCGTATTAAATGATCAGATGTGGGTGGTAATTTGAAAAACCTAGACAAAACAACTGCATCACTGACAAAATAACATTTCTGTGCTGCAAATAAAAGAAATGTTGTGTGACCAATAAAGACAACACATTGTCCATTTAGTGAATTGTCGTTTAAATCTGTAATTGACAAAGTGTGGTGCGTTTTGTGGCTTTTTTGCTAAAAAGATTCAATAGTAGCCTAAGTGGTAAATAAATGTGGATGAAAACTAATAGTGCTGGGTTTTACGGATCATGTAAACAACGTATAATGCTGTTAAAGTAAAACTAAGAAACATTTTACCTTCATAAATAGTTTTCCAAGTCCTTACAATGGTTAATTGACTTGTAGCGGAGTGTTTGAATCGTGCACTTTCCACCTCTGGTCCTATCCACTTGTCCAAAAACAGCACTTGCAGGTCGATCTGCCGCTGACCAAACGCAAGTCTCGGGTTATGTTCACGTTCACGCGAGAGTAACAAATTGCTTTACGGTAATTCAACATACACATAGGGCCTTTCCGAATCGAATCCCTCCCCACTTCCACTCCACCCTCGAGTGCCCTCAGTGTGTACTCGCAGGTGACTGGAGTTCCCTCGAGCACAGATTCGGGTCTAACTCTTTCAGATGCACTCCCCTTGCTCTGACGGAAGCAGGTCCTCTTTGTCACTACGGTTACGCACCACATAAGTGGCAAATAATCTTTTATGCTCTGGATAATGTTGTTAAAAATAAGAAGCTAAGATATGTTAGAAAATAAACATGTTAAATGTGGATTTTATGTTGTTGATACACAAAGATTTTTTTTACATTTACAATTAAAAGCAGGTGTGGTACAGAATTTAGTCACATTCCTGGATTTTTCACAGATTAGGAAACGCATATGTGATCCTAAACTATTTACTCTTTGCTTCATATGCTTTTATAATAGTATTACACGTCTGGTTTTAACAATTGTATGCTTCCACAACGCTCATGGAACTACGCCTGTCTGGAGTCTGTTATGGACCAGAAGCCAGTGTTACACACAGCAAAGGAGTCTGCGCCACTGCAGACTCACTCTGGAGGGTCTATAAGCCACTCGCCCTCAGCACCCAGTTTCAGACAATTCGAGTGGTAGTGAGTAGGGCGAGGGTGTAGGGAGACGATTCGGACAGGCCCATATCAACCTCTTACAGTATGATGAGTGTGTGATCTCACTAAGATTATATCAAAACGGCATACCCTTTATTTCATCATCAGTCATGGAGGAGCAAACAAAAAGACAAAGAAAATGTCAGTTAGACCAAGAGAGACCTTGTTCTTGAGTCAACCTTGGCCAAGCTTTTTACAGAATGCCGTTAACTCAATCAAAGCGAAGGAATCAAAATCGATTCCAACGTGGCTTTTATGTTGTTGAATTTGTAAGATACTTTGCCTAACATTTTATTCTTCCTATTTCCATTAGATCTATTGTTATTTTATGTCCTTCGAGATATACAGTTGTGTTATAATACCCTGGAAGAATTTGTGATTGTTTGGCCATTTTTCAGAGGATATGAATGATAACACAAAAACCCCTTTTTGGGTGAAGCCACAGTAAAACAACTGAGTTTACTCTTTTTAAATCATAATGACAACAGAAACTACCCAAATGACCCTGATCAAAAGTTTACACATGGTGATTTTGGCCTGATAACATAAACACAAGTTGACACAAACAGGTTTGAATGGCTACTAAAAGTAACAATCCTCACCTGTGATCTGTTTGCTTGTAATCAGTGTGTGTTTATAAAAGGTCAGTGAGTTTCTGGGCTCCTGACAAACCCTTGCATCTTTCATCCAGTGCTGCACTGACGTTTCTGTCTGAGTCATGGGGAAAGTAAAATAATTGTCAAAGGATCTGTGTGAAAAGGTAATTGAACTGTAGAAAACAGGAAAGGGATATAAAAATATATCCAAGGAATTGATAATGCCAATCAGCAAGGTTCAAAATTAATGACTCTGTTGAAACCAAACCAAGATCAGGTAGACCAACAAACATTTCAGCCACAACTGCCTGGAAAATTGTTTGGGATGCAAAGAAACCCCCCCAAAAACCTGCTGAAATACAGGAAAAAAGTGGTGTGGCTGTTTCAAGATGCACAATAAGGAGGTAAAATGGGTTTCATGGTTGAGTCGCCAAAAGAAAGCCATTACTTCACAAATGCGACAAAGCATTCCGCTTACAATAGGCCAAACAGCACAGAGACAAGCCTCAAAACTTTTGTAACAAAGTCATTTGGAGTGATGAGACCAAAATTGAACTTTTTGGCCACAACCTTAAATGTTACATTTGTAGAAGAGTCAACAAGGCCTATGATGAAAGGTACACCATTCCTACTGTGAAAAACATGGAAGTGGATCACAGATGTTTTGGGGATGTGTGAGCTACAAAGGCACAGGAAAAGATGAATGCAGCATGTTATCATAAAATTTGTACTCATCAGCATGGAAGCTGTGAATGGACGTACTTGGACTTTCCAACATGACAACGATCCAAAGCACAAGGCCATGTTGACCTGTCATTGACCTGTCACCAACTGCATAAAGTGAAGGTTCTGGACTGGCCATCTCAGTCTCCTGACCTCAATATCATTGAGCCACTCTGGGGAGATCTAAATTGGGCAATTCATGCAAGAGCCCAAGAATTTACAGGAACTGGAGGCTTTTTGCCAAAAAGAATGGGCAGCTTTACCATCTGAGAAAATAAAGAACATCATCCACAACTACAACAAAAGACTTCAGGCTGTCATTGATGTTAAAGGTGGCAATACACAGTATTAAGAACTGAGTCATGCAAAATTTTGATCAGGGTCATTTGGATAGTTTCTGTTGTCATTATGATTTAAAAAGAGTAAACACAATTGATTGACAAAAATGGCTTTACCAAACTAACCATGAGTAAAAAAAAAAGAAAAAAAAGTTTTTGTTTCATCATTTTTATTCTCTGAAAAATGGCCAAACAATCACAAATTCTGCCAGGGTATGATTTCTCATGAGCACAACTATAGCTACTGCTATGTGACATTTATTTAGCTTGCGGCTTGCAGAGATGCAAGCATGCCATGTTACTACGCGGTGAGGAGTTTTGGTTTCATTTATGGGCTTTATGTGAGACAACGACAGTTCAAACTACAAAGGTACTTTCATATATTCATCTATTATTCAACTATTTTATTCTACTTATCTGGGACCGGGTCGTGGGGTCAGCAGAGAGACATATTACCTCTAGTGTGTCCTAGGTCTTCCCCCAGTAGAATGCGCCCAGAACACCTCCCCGGGAAGGCGTCCAAGAGTCATCCAGAACAGATGCCCAAGTCACCTCAGCTGGTCTCTCTCTGCTCTCTCTCTGGTCTCTCTCTGGTCTGTCTCTGGTCTCTCTTTCCTCTCTCTCTGGCCTCTCTCTCCTTTCTCTCTCCCCCTACTCTCTCTTGTCTTGCTCGAATCTCTCTCTTTGCTCTCTCCCTGTTCTCTCTCTCCCCTCTCTCTGGTCTCTCTTTCCTCTTTCTTTGATCTCTCAATGCTCTCTCTTTCCTCTCTCTCTGGTCTCTCTCTTGTCTTTCCCTGGTCTCTCTCTGGTCTCTCTCTTGTCTCTCTTTCCTCTCACTCTGATCTCTCTCTGCTCTCTCTATCCCTCTTTCTGCTCTCTTTCTGGTCTCTCTCTCCTTTGGTTCTGGTCTTTCTCTGGTCTCTCTCTGTTCTCTCTCTGGTCTCGCTCTGCTTTATCTGTGGTCTGTCTCTGGTCTCTCTTTGCTTTCTCTCTGGTCTATCTCTGGTCTGTTTCTGGTTTCGCTCTCTGGTCTCTCTCTGGTCTCTCTCTAGTCTCTCTCTCCAGTCTCTCTCTGGTCTGTTTCTGGTTTCTCTCTTCTCTTGCTCTGGTCTCTCTCTAGTCTCTCTCTGGTCTGTCTCTGGCCTCTCTCTCTGGTCTCTCTCTGGTCTCTCTCTGGTCTCTCTCTCTGGTCTCTCTCTGGTCTGTCTCTGGCCTCTCTCTCTGGTCTCTCTCTGGTCTCTCTCTGGTCTCTCTCTCTGGTCTCTCTCTGGTCTGTCTCTGGCCTCTCTCTCTGGTCTCTCTCTGGTCTCTCTCTAGTCTCTCTCTCTGGTCTCTCTCTGGTCTGTCTCTGGCCTCTCTCTTCTCTTGCTCTGGTCTCTCTCTTTGCTTTCTCTCTAGTCTCTCTCTGGTCTGTTTCTGGTTTCTCTCTTCTCTTGCTCTGGTCTCTCTCTAGTCTCTCTCTGGTCTGTCTCTGGTTTCTCTCTTCTCTTATTCTGGTCTCTCTCTAGTCTCTCTCTGGTCTCTCTCTGGTCTCTCTCTCTGGTCTCTCTCTGGTCTGTCTCTGGCCTCTCTCTCTGGTCTCTCTCTGGTCTCTCTCTAGTCTCTCTCTCTGGTCTCTCTCTGGTCTGTCTCTGGCCTCTCTCTTCTCTTGCTCTGGTCTCTCTCTTTGCTTTCTCTCTGGTCTATCTGTGGTCTCGCTCTGCTTTATCTCTGGTCTATCTGATAAAATAACAGCCTGGCCTCATGTATTTTGCTGAGGTCTGCTGAGACTTAGCTGAACTGTGCCAGTCTTGCCAGTCTTGTCATGTTTGAGCTTAACAGATGATTAAAGGCTCATAATTTGTGGTGAGCGTTTTTATATGGTCAGCCTCAACGATTATTTTAAACCAAACAAAACACTTTCTTTTGAAAAAACATGTTTTGTGATCAAGGGATCTGTGTAACACTGCAGTTTCTTTTTTACTCTTAAGTATCTTGTTTTGTAAACTAAAATTCTTTTTGTGTGACTTTCAAACTTTCAAACTCAAATTCAATATTTCGCTGCACCCAGACACCTGAAATGACTAGTCCATATAGACCTGTGCTCTTAAAACTGTAGGTACAGGACTGTTATTGACGTCAGATAAACAGTCTGATGTCTTTGTCATTGACAAAGATAATTGCTTCACGTCAGAGGTACTAACAAATGGTGGGTTTGTGAACGGAGCGGTGAGAATCGATGAGATGAGTGACAGATTTACTGCACAAAGCCCGAGTAGATGTTTAAGAGCAGAACTCTAAACACCCAATCAATGTCTGTAATGTCAAATTTGAGTATGCAAGTAAAAAAATAAAGCTAACCATCAGATTTGATCAATCAGTCCCACTAAAAATAACTTATGCTTAAAGGAACAGAGGTGACATTCTATTTTTTATGTGGAGCTAAAGAAAGCTTTGAAGAGTCAAGACTGTAATAGTTCTATCCTGACTTAAAGACACAGCTATTATAACAGCTTTTATTGTCACAAAACTGAATGCATTATGGATCTGCACTCTCTAAGTGTGCATATGTTTTATAAGTGAATATTGTCATTGAATAATTTCTGAATACATGGGAAGCTTTTATATACAGTATATGGACATTATATTCTTTTCATTAAAACATTGCACAGGAAAAACATTTCCCCATTTTTTAATGTAGTCTCAACTTCTCCAGAGCCACCACTTCAGACACCAGGGCTCTCCATATTTGAACAGAAGGGACGTCAGCTCCAACCCATTTGAACATTAAGGTTTTTCTGTCCAGCATCAGAAAGAACTGAACAGTCTCTTTGTGTTTTTAAATCTTCAGGTTTAAGTCCCAACAGACAGAGCAATGGACTGGGGAGGAGTGTCTGCCCTATCACCAGATTAATTTCTCTGCATACTACCAGAACACTTCACTTAACATTCCCAGAGACAATGGTACAGTTTGGAGAAGCTCCTTGAGTGAATTTACTGTATATGAGAGATGTAAATGTGTAAAAAAATGTATTGCATTTCTCTTTATCTATTACAGACTGATATTCTAGAATGCAGCAGCAGGATTTTCTCTCATGTTGCAGAGTCTATTGTTGTTTTGAGCAACGTGTTCCAAGTTGTTCGTAAACACTTTAGTCGGCTTGCCTTCAGTGTCTGTGGTTCAGAATAAAATCTGGAAACAAATTGTCCACACTTCTGGCAGTCCAGGACAGTCTTTTCTTGGGCAGTTTTCACACATGATGGTGCGCATCGTGGTGTGGCCTCAGAGTGCACTGGATCACACTGTATCATTTTTCAGTTATTTTGGTTTATGTTCACAAGTGTGTACCCCAAACGCCGCACTACACACCATGTTACAATTGTCAGTACTGTCATTGGTCAGTGAATCTCACAGACCAGGTTTGCCCACAACTGCTACTGTCTTCTATGTTTGTTGTTTAGCCAAAATACAACACCCTGCTCACACTGCTGCGAGGTCTGGATTATCTGTCAGTGTTGTCATAATGGGCAGCATCCGCCTACCACAAGCTTTGTTTTAGCCAATCATAGCAACGATTCATTTGACAAACCCAGTGTGCTGCAGATATGAAGAAACAACAAACCGTAACAGAAACAGTTTTTGCAAAGTGAATCTGCAAATAAAGTAACAATTTAACTAACAATTGATAAATGAAACAAGGCCATCGACCGATGAAAAGAGTGTGTATGTATTTAGGATATAACAAAGCCAGTAGGAATAGAGCAAAAACATCTTTTACTTCCAGAAAATTCTTTAGTGACACATTTTTTATATTAAAAAAATAATAATAAAATTAATTATATCCTTTATTTAACCAGGTGAAACCTCATTGAGATTAAAAATCTCTTTCCCAAGATTGCCCTGGCCAAGAAAACAGGATTACAACAAGACATTAACAAAAACACAAATAACAATACATACAATCAAAGGTTACAAAATCAAAGTCAATGTGTGCAAGTTCAAAAAAATTACATTTTCCAAGTTAACGCTTCTGTAAAATAGATTTAAATTCTCCTAAAGTCACAAGTTCAGATAGATGTCAGTCCTTTTGCAGTTCAGTCCATGCACAGGGGCAGCTACTGAAATGCTGCCTTACCCACCTCCGTTCTGACTCTAACCACCATCAGTATGTTCTTCTGAGAACACAGAGCATACTGTTCTTGGTTTTTACGCATGTATGTGCAGAGGTAAGATGGGAGGACCCAAGAATACATTTATAAATGAATGTCAGCAGATGAGACCACCTGCAAACATCCAGGGACGGAAACTCACCTGCAGCATACAGTGTACAATGGTGAACATGATTTCCACAACCAGTCATAAAAAGTGAAGCACAATGATAAACAGTGTCCAGGTTTTTTAAAAGATGATCAGATGCATTCATAAAAGGAGATTGCCGTAATCCAATAAAGGTAAAAAAAAGTTGCAGAAATTAAACGTTTCCTGGTATAAACAGAGAAACACGGTTTGTTTGTTTCAGCGTAGCCATGTTGATAAAGAGGAGAAGAGGACATTTGTTGCATTTGTCAAATTAAAAACCCGCCTCTTCCTGTTAGTGCTGTCACATCATTGGTCACAAGAGGCCGGTGAGCCCATGGTTTGACGCAAACGGTTGGCTTGGTGCGATACAAGATGGATTTACCGGAGTTTGGAAACTCAAGGTTAGAAAGTTGTGGCACTAAAACTAAACTACTGGGTGTTTTGTCAGTTCAAAACATTCATGTTCATAATTGACATCAGATGCACTGTTCTCCTTCTGTAATGCAACATAAAATCTGTGCAGACGAGAGTAAAATAAGTTTTCTAGATTCAACTGCATTCAACCTCAGAGCCTTTATAACAGACATTCAATAAACAAAACCCTAAAGGAGACCAACTACATTTTCTTTACATCAGTATGTTTTCTTTACTTTTACTTTAAAGACTGTTTCTAAATCATTTTGACGATATAATTTGGTACCATATGCATTTAAATGCTGTTTTTCCTTGCTATTATTTTACAGAAATAGAGCCTTCATCCAGTTAGAGTAAAAAGTAGACCAAAAAAATTAAATAAAAAATACAGTGGAAAGGCAGCATTTTTATTATTTTTGAATAAGATATAGGTTTGAGTGAAACAGTTGGCTCACTGATGGACATTCAGAAATCAGGCTGGCGAAGGGGCTTGGACTGAGACCACTTTACATGAAGGAAGGAGCGCGTTAGATGTGAAGCGTCAGGTTTGGGGCTGGAGCTGTCTGTGGTGCTGAAAACTCTACTGCAGCTGCTACTCACAAAGAGGAAAAATATCAACAGCAAACCCTTCATAGTTCATTCATCTGGTGTAAAGCTTTACAGCTTATGTTGCACAATGTTATATAAATGGAGTAGGAATATTTTTTGTCAGTTGTAACTGTTTCTTTATCAGACATCATTCTGTGCTGGGTCTGGTTCAGTGGCTGCTCTCTGTCCAACTTCAGCCAAATAACAGGCTCCATGACTTGGAGGAGCTCCTCTTTTTTGCACTTGCCCTGTTTTAGAAGAAATTACTAGAGGTACATCTAAAAGTAAAGTGGATTTTGACATAGGCTGGATGAATTGGATGGATTTTATACTTGCAAATCTATAATATTAATCATATTTATTAGGGCTGTGACAAGATCTGGCGAGATCAAAACGTGACAAGTTTTCTCGTCAAGATGAAAAGCTGTCTGGTGATCTTAGCTGATGGTGTGTGACGGTGAAATAAGTTTCAAGATGCCAAATTTAAAAGAAATGGCAAAAGACACAGATAATATGTGAACATTGTAAGAAAACAATGGCGTTCACTGAGGCTAACACCAGTGACAAGACACGACAAGACCTCAAGACAGGACTGGAAATAGTGGAGAAGTCTTAACATGTTCCCTTGTGTCTCATCACAGCCCTAATATTTATATAATGTTACCTTTTCTGTTCCCAAAAGAGTACAACCATAAAACAGCTAAATATGTTTTTATCTGTCTTCCAGTACATGTTGATGAAACCATCTTAGAATTTAATAATTAATTAAACAAATAACTTTTCACATAATATACTGTAGTTCTACTTCATTTTGAAAAACATTTCTCACAGCAGCAGGTTCAGCTCCAGTGTGGTTCTGGGCTCCTGTATAACCAGCTCTGCAACAGAATTTAACTTCATGATTTTTTTTATTTTATTTGCGTTAACATTTTTTTTCTGTTTAGTTAAAGTGCACACCTTTCAGAATTATATTTGAAGACCTCTAAAAGACTTTGATGGTGCATGCAGCGTTATAATTTGATATGTACAGTTGTTCTGTTGAATATCTATAATACATTATTAAATGTTTAGTAAATGAGTTTCTCCTATAGGCCTAATATACAGTTAACAGCATCAGCTCACATTTTGGTCTTCGTGGCATTTCTATAGACTTTGGGGGCTTCCTGCAGTAGGCATCTGGGGATACCATCACGTAAATTTAAATAAAAAAATATACATTCTTGTATTGATTTAAACACACAATTGGTAGAATCATACCTATTGCACTTACACCCTCAGCTGGACAGATAACTGATTTAAATGAAATAGCTCAGCAGCTCAAACACAGGGAGCAGAAACACGGTCCAGGCTGATACACTGAGCCCCAGCGGAGTTATATTTGTACACAATGCACAAAAATGACCTACCGTTTCAGAAGACATGTTTTTTTCTTCCCAAATTACCGGTTTTGGATAGTTTCCTCTTGAAAACAAACAACACAATCTGTAGCGGGACCTGCGCCTACTTGTGGCTAAAGGTTACAAGTGTTGCTTTAAGTACAGTCTCCTTTTTGTTGCATGTGCAGCAGCAGTAATTTACCTCTAGCACTTACCACACCTTCTCTTTTAGGCTTAAAGAAGTTCCACACACGTTTCTCCCCGACGTGAGTATAATCCCGTCCAGCAGGGGTCGCCACACGGCCTCTCTTAATGGCGTCCACAGATGACAGCTGTGCTATAAACGAGAATCTTTTTTTTTCTCTCTGTCTCTCCTCGTAGTGAACAGAGGAGCACAGTTCAGGTGACAATACGACGTAAAGAAGCCGCACAAAGACCTTCAAATCACCGCAGCACTATTTTCCAAGGCCGGGGAACTCTCTGAGAACACACTGTTATCATTCCGAGGCCTTCACACAAAGACCAGGCTCAGAGAGAAAAAAAAGAAAACTCCTGCTGTTTGTCTTTTATTGTATTTACAGTGTGAGCTGAAAGCCTCCAAATATTGGATAGAGTTTGGTTTGACCTCGGATCAGTGAGATGTGTTTTTGGTGAAGAGTGGAAAAACAAAAAATAAGAGAGAAAGGATGAAACCACACAGAATAACTGTATAACACTATAAATAAGCCATATTCTTCACAATACATTTTTATTATTTAGCCTAGTAGTAGTTGTATTATTATTTTATCATAAAATTTTAAGAAATGGCAAGATTTAGATCTCTATAATGTACAGACATTTTAACTTTATTATTTATTTATTTATGATTATACACATGGTTATTTATTTGGTTATTTTTATCAGTTCTCATATTTGCGCTTGAATTAATATTTAAAGTTAAACTGGAAACTGGACGCTGTATTTTTTATTTATTTTTGGTTCAAAAATGTTCCTAATTATTGTAGATTAGCCTTTGTTATGAATTGGCAGCCAAATGTAGGCTTCTCCTGTTCCACTTTCAGCTGGAGATGAGTCATCTACTAAATTAATACTTTGGCCTTCATGTGTCCATCACGTTTATATTTATTGTATCGTTCACACTGACGATAAAAAGACGGATCAGTTCGAAAATGCTAAATAATTATAGCTGATGATATTTTATTATAATTATTTTATTTTATTTATATTAGCTAAACTAAATGATGGTGATATTTTCTGTATCCGTTGGTTGTACACGAGAGGGAAGGGGTATGACAAAAACACTTTCTATATAGTTAAAGAAAAAAAGGAAAATATTAGCAGCATCTCACGTGAATATGGTTGAACCATAGTTGGGAGTAAATATGCCTTGAATTAATTTAAATTTGGGTGAAAAGACAAGCGATTATGCACATTTCTATATTGACAATAAATCGCAAACTATCTGTAACTATCTATCGGTCAGTGCGTGTGTTTTTGAAAGGTTACTGTGTTCTCAATGATGCACTTTATACTAATGCACTTCAACGGTTTTTGTACTAACCTGTTGTA
This sequence comes from Neodontobutis hainanensis, assembly GCA_024349245.1. NCBI lineage: Eukaryota > Metazoa > Chordata > Actinopteri > Gobiiformes > Odontobutidae > Neodontobutis > Neodontobutis hainanensis. The sequence continues at coordinate 1,925,287 of JALDNG010000025.1, forward strand.
TTTTGTGTGTGTGTTGTAACTTGTCCTCAATGTTTTTGTATCTGGTTAAATAATGGTTAAAAAAAAAAATCGCATGTTATGGTCTCCCATTTTTATAATCTTTATCCAAACAAAACTGTGGTGATACTAATATATCTCCTGCTTTGTCGAGTGAGCGTTAGTCCAGAGCCTTGTATTTCTTTGTTTTCAAAAATTTGCTAAACTTTTTTACTTTTTACTCAAAGAGCGTCAAAATAATGCCGCTCATATGTGCGATATTTAAACCGCAATATTTAAAATACTTCTCGCATATCAAACGTTTCTGAACAGCTCCAGTAACAGCCCATACGCAGTGAACATGGTCCTGAGATACCTTTACAAGAGACACTGGATAATACCTCCAGACCTCTGTGACCCCCGGGCTGCTCATGGCCACGGCTGGAAATTACAATAAATGCAATATTTTATGTGGGCTACTAGCTTGTGTAAAAAGAGTCAACACTAGGCCTTTGTTTGAGGCAAGGCCCTCAAATCGAAACAACAAAAGCAGAGTGGGATATATAGCCTTTTCTCAATTAAATTTAAATAATAAATAAACATATGCTAGCTTGATAATAACAGCAAGGGCTAAGAAATGGATCATTTATTATTAACGTCATTATAAATAATAGATACATATTTACTTCCATTTTTCTCCAGAGCTTTGGATAAATGGAGATAAAAAAAACCAACTGCGAGTCACTTCCCAGGCCTTGGTCTGTTCCAAATGAATGCTTTCTGAGATCCTGATAATAGCCTGCGCAGCTGGCGGTGGTGTAGCCGCGGATACGGCTCAGAATGTACAGCGCAGACTCTTTTGCAGCTCCTTCGAGCCTCCATGACGCACACAAAATGCTGCCGATAAAGTGCTCGTGTCTTGGAGATGCTGCCTTTGTGCTAAGCTAACTAGCTGCGCACTCGGCGCTGACATTCGCGCACAATGGAGCTGTGTCCCACTGTATAGTCAAGGCTACAGGGCGCCCTTCAGCAAGTCTCACCGCCCCGCTAAAGAGCCCTGCTTACACATGCTAACAGCACTTATCTAACAACTCTTAACTTCTCCTTTGTCCGCGCGCTCTTTTGAAAGAAGACTGTGTGGAAAAGTCGCCTGTGTAATGAACGGAATGTCTCCTTTAACAGCTCGGGAGGGACGCTTGGGAACAAACCTCTGTTGCTGTGATGTGGATTGTGTTTGAAGCCGCGCGCAGAAGAGATTTATGAAGTTACTGGGGCATGTGTGATCCGCCTATGAGCCCCGGCACAAAACAATAGGCCGGTAATGAATGCTGTTAATAGGGCCAGGCTGCGCGCATGACATGAGCCGGGTTTCCGTGGCGCTGAGCTCAGACGATACACCCTGACAGGGGGCTTTCACAGCACAAAACACCGCCAGGGCCTCTTTGTACGAGCAGGGACCCCAAACCCATCATTAGCACTCATTACCACTGACCAGTTTGACAACCTTATTGACTCCCCTGTCGTCGTCGCCCTCAAAAGAAACGGAAATATTCGGCCATTTTGTCCTCGCTCAAAGAGGAGCAGGCAGCAGCAGCAGAAATCAAAAGCGTTCACAGGCCCGTTTGTTTCCTACACTTAGCCTTTGTGCTGCTCGGACTAAAGACTGCGCTCCTCAAAAGACACTCACATGTACGCACAGAGAAGAAGAGGAAAGCAGGTGTCAGTCCCAACCGCGGGAAGAGACTTTAACTTCTGCTCATGTTTGCTCACTTAGCTCTCGGCGCGTTTGGGTCATGTTTGAAACAAAAAGGCATGACTTTTAATGACTGGCTGATAGGGCCTACTCCGGGGTTAAAAGGTGGTTAATCCCAGATTTAAGCCAAGGTGCTACGCACTGTTAAAATAGCTGTACAGTTATTTGGGGAAGCACCAACAGACAGAAATATACATATATAATATATAATAAAAACGCCAAATAAAATTGATAGCCTATGTTAAGAGAGGAATTAGAGGCTGGAGGAATAGTGTTGTAGGCACACGAAGAGGATGTTTGAGAAACCTTCCTCCACAGCTAAGGTTCTTTTGTAGAGCTCAAGACATAACCACATCCAGGCTTTCTCTAGCATCTACACAAACATTATGCGTCTATTTGCCTGTTTTTCTGTGAGCTGGAGCTGGCAGAGGGATTATTTCAGTCTGTCCTGTTTCTGTAAACATCCAAAAGAAGCTGAAATACAGACCAACGCACTGACCGTAAACACAGTGTACTAGAGTGGCACTGTGTGATATTATTAGGACCAATGCCAGAACCGACTGGAGAAAACTGGAAAGGTTTGTTGACTCTACGTTCACCACGTGCAAAATAAAACTAATTTCCACCAAGTGCGGTGCTGTTGTGTTTGATCTGTGCGGATCATCCGGGTTAGTGCGTCGGCCTCTCGCTGACCTCTCGCTGTCAGCCCGCATTACAGACGCAGAGATGTCGGCCAATTAGACTCGCGCTCAAACGTGTCAGCGCTGCTCCACCGCGGCTCGAGCCTCACACTGGCCACAGCTCTGCTCCACACAGGGCACAAACACGTGAGCGCGACTCTTCAACAATGCTTTATTAAGTTATCTTTTCTTTGACTCAAACACATTGGACTAAAGCGCGCATGCTCCACAGGTCATCTGTACAAGGTAGAGGCTAGTATTAAAAACACCAAGCAAAGAGAAGTCCAGAGACAGAGCAGACCGTTAAATAGGCAAATAAAGATCATTTATAAAACTTTAAAGAAAGTTTTCAACATGAAATACCCACGAGACACAGGTGAGGCGCACGTGCCTCCATTCCCTTTTTACATTGACTCGGTGCGAGGCTCAAGGTCCGTGTGTGGTCCAGTTCGGTCCAGTTTGGATCCACGCAGACAATGAAGTAGAGTCCGCTCCGGGTTCGGTTCAGTCCAGTCTGTGTGTGTGTGTGAGCAGGCACTAGACTCCCCCCAGACCTCGGTCCTGGTCCGGGTCCTGGTCCGGGTCCTGGTCAGATATCACATTCGCTGTCGCTGGAGGTGATGGAGATGGCGGAGGCGGCCGCTTTACTGGACAGACTGGCCTCGGGGCTGGACGCGGGGCCAAGCCGGTCCACGGTGCCGTCATCATCCGCCAGAGACCGGACCGAGCCGCCGGACAGTACCTGCTGCTGCAGCCTGAGCACATGCACGCGCACAGAGAGAAAACACAGCAGAGCTTTAACTTTTGTATTTATATATCTATAACAAAAAATAAATAAATTGTTCAACTGGCCTTTTTCTTTATTGTTATTGTCTTTTTTTTGACTCAGGAGTATCTTTGGGCTCCTTTATATATATATATATATATATATATATATATATATATGTGTGTGTGTGTATATACATATTTTATTATTGAGTTATTTATTAAATTCTGAAGCTAAAACATAAATGCCACATAACAATTATTCCAGTTATAAAGTCATTATTTTACCATAAAATAATTATTGACCATCACATATAGTTGTCTTATTAATATCAAATATAATAAAACACGAGCCTATTATTTTTGGTGTAATAAAATAAATAAATCTAGCAACAAGAAAAAATTAAATCCTTATTTTGCATTATTTTTAGAGCCCTTCAAACATGAAACACACACAGGCTGCTGAGACACAGATATATCATATGTAAATATAAATATTATTGTCAATCAAAATTTTGATTTAAAGGCCATTAGCAACAGGACATTTATTTCTGAATCTGTCTGATCCTCTTGACACACTAATGACCAGAGGCCTGTTTTTGGATAAAGCAGTTTGTTCCAGACTCTGACACAGATAGATGAAGCCAGTGGTTAAATGTAAAAACAGATTTTAAGAGTAGACCGGGCTTGTACCTGTTCTTGGCGGCCGCAGCCCGGTCCCGCTGCCTCCGATTCTTGAACCAGTTGCCCACCTGCGTGGGCGTGAGCCCTGTGGCCTGGGCCAGCTCCCTCTTTTTGCTGGGGTTGGGGTAAGGGTCCTGCAGGTACCACTCTCGGAGAAGGTGCCGGGTGCGCTCCTTGAAGCAGTGGGTCTTCTGCTCTCCGTCCCAGATGGTGCGGGGCAGGGGGAACTTCTTGCGCACGCGGTACTTATCCACGGGCCCCAGCGGACGGCCCCGCAGCTTCTCGGCCTCCTGGTAGTGCGCCTCCAGCCACAGCGCTTGCAGCTTGCTGTGCGACTCTTTGGTGAACTTGTGGTTCTCCAGGATGTGGTAGAGCTCGCGGAAGTTGCCGGTGTGGAAGGCAACTACGGCGCGCGCGCGCAACACGGACTCGTTTTTGTTGAGGACCTCGCAGGCCGCGGGTGCCACGGGCAGAGACCAGAGGAAGCGGCCCAAGCGCTCTACGTCGCCGCTCTCCTCCAGAGTCTCGCAGACCCCGGCCACCTGCTGGGGGCTGAAGTTCAACATGGGCAGCTGGAACATTCCTCTGCGCCGCCGTCCGCCGCGCACTGCTCCGCGCGGCAGCGCCACACACAAGGCGATCCCAAAGTCAGCGAGCGGCGAGGGACAGAGCAGCACGGCGCCGTGACGAGGGACGGCTTTACCGCATCCTCGGGCTGCAGTCCGCGGCAGGCAAAGGGCTGATGGAGCGGGGCTTCGCGGTGTGTGCGGATTAAGGCAGAATTAACGCCGAGAGAAGCGGGATATTTTTTAAAGGAGAGAAAAAGACAGTCAGCCTCCGACGAGCTCCTATTGGACTTGGCAGATTGGCTGCGCCGTTGCCATGGATGCACGTCAATCACTGTCAAGTTCGTCCAATCAGACGTAAAGGAGATGGGAGCGCCTGCCTTTGCAAAAATAATCTAAACATTTTGACCTTTTTACGCTGGAGCTGCGTCTTCAGTCGCTTTAGCCTCGTCCCATTTCTTTGTGCGGCACTCTGCGGCTCAGAGTGAAGAGCACCAACATGATCAGCTCAGTGCGCGTTTAGAGCCCTTAAACACACGCACACACGTGCATACCACACAGCCCCAACCCTGACAACCTTTACACACCTTTTACTCCTGCTTTTTCTCTTAACCTAAACCTGCCACTGTTCATTTAGCTCACACTCGGGTTGTTTCATCTGCAAAATTTGCAGCAGCAAAATGACAACAGCCAAAGAGAACAGTGAAGAAGAGCAGATTCTTCAGACAGTGGTGTTTTTACCGCACAAAAGATAACCTGGTGTTGACAGAGATGCCCGCAGACTAAAGCCTAAACAGAGTCCTGTCTTCTGCTGCAGTGGTGTCAGAGCTGTCAGCGCGGGCACATGGCTGTCTCTGTGGCGCACACGCGCTGGGGCCACTATGTATCTGCGTGTATAGAGTCTGCGCGCGGCCCTGCGCGTTAGTATCAGGCACAGTCCGTTTTGTGAGCGAGCTGATTTAGTAAATAAGAGGGCGGATAGATAGCGCAGATGGTTTGAAGTGTCAGGTCAGATTATTTCAGGACTGGATACAGTAGTAAAGTTCATTCTGACGGAAAAGCCTGATATTATTTTCACAGATCCAACCCCTCCTCCACAGTGAGTGTCTAACTGACTCCCCCTGGGGCTCTTTTTGCATGAATTATACACCGTGTAGATGCAGGGGCTTATCAAATGCCTCGCACACAAAGCCGTTATGCCCTTGTTGTTTCTGCGAGATATGGTATTTTTATAGGATGCATTGACATACAGAAATATCGTGGAATCATGCAAATGCATAGTCTAAACGCGGTGGGCTAAATATTGGTAAATAAAGGTTAAAGCACTGGAAGGAGGAGCATAGCGGCTGACAAGAGTGCTTCTCTGAAATATTTAGCTGTGCGTAAATGTTTCGTCTCTGCAGCAGCATGGGCCAAACCAAAATCACAAGTGTGCGTTTTTTTCCAGGAAGAAGGAAGCCAGCATTGATAAAATATGCGGGAGTTTGGGAACCTCTTAAACGGAAGGACGGAAATAACAATTGTAGACGATGCTCTAAGCAACACGTCTGGCTCTTACTCAAACATTTATACATTTATCCAGCAGGAGAGGTGCTGGCACTGCTTCATACACTACTGCAATTCAAACCGCAAATGTTCATTTACTTCCATCAGTTCCATTCTGAAACTGTTTATGTATAAGTCATTCTGTCGTTTCTAACATATCTCTATCCAAAATAAAAGTGTGCTGAGCAGCAGACTGAATTCAAAGAGCACTAACTAAAAAAAAAAAAAACACTGAAAAGGAAAAATGCTATGTTGACCTGTAACAATAAATGCATTTTTGTCAAACTAGAAAAAAATCACAAAAAAGAAAATAAGATTTAGGAGCCTTTAGCCTATTGTACACTGTATAATATTAGAAATATTATTTAAAAGCAATAGGCAATACAATTTTTATAGACTGCCTTCCACTGGTGCTGCTCATTTTCATTTTTTATTTTGTAGTGCCTGAAGCCTGAAGGGAATGTCTCTTATTAGTTTTATTATTTTGGATGAGCTCATTATTGCTCTTTAGACAGTCTTTCAGTTTTGATATTGGATTATGTTGATATTGTGATAAGGACAAACCTCTGCAGAGGTTTTGTTTCAGAGAAGAGGGCTGTAACACAGCAGCAGGACCTGAGAGATGTTTTCCTCAAAAAGCTGCACTTCCCTGTGTGTCTGCTGCTGGCCACAAAATACTTCTGTCTACATTTACGTCCTTGGCGTTGAAAAAAACATTTAACTGGCCAAGTTGTGCTTCGGATTGATCATTGTAAACATCAAAATATCTTGCTTTAGGTTTGGATTTTACTGCTGCCTGGTTTGATTTGATTCTCTTCTTCCAAGAATAAAGGACATTTAGTAGAAAAATAAACATATTCTACAAGTCCCTTTAAAAAGGATGATTGTGGGTTTACTGCTGTTGTGTCTCTTTCCAAAGCCTGTCTGCAGTTGTATGTGTTGGGGATGTGCAGGCCCCAGTGAGCTCAGGCTTGTATGACTGTGTCTCACAGAAAAGGCCTCCTGACACCAGTAGCTCCACAGACTCAGCCCGAAGCACAGTCAGCCTCTGTTCTACTCACCCCAGCAAAATAAACTGCAAAATAAACACATGCAATATCTTGATTTCAAAGTCTTGAATTACAATAGATCAAAATAAATGCATTTTCAAATTTTCCTTGGAACAATTGTCAAATAATAAACTATTACAAGTCATACTGGTAAAAATGTACGCTGGTGTCATGTAATTTCTTTAAAGTCCAGTAAAGCCAAGAGCTTGTGGAGAGCCACATGCTGCTTTCAAGGTCAAGGAATGAAAAAAAAACAATATATTTATATAAATATAAAAAATAATAATGGAAATATAATATAACATATGATGAACCCTCAAGTCTCAGTGACACATGAAATACTACTTTTAGTAGCTCTGAGTCAACCAACAGTGTGAGGCTTATTAAAGGTGTATTGAGCAGAGCTGAGTCTCCAGTGCGTTTGCTCAGTGCGGTCATTAGCATGTAGCTGGGTCGAGCCTCGCCGAGGGCAGAGGGAGGAAGGAGGAGTGGGCCGTAGCTCCATGTGAAAAGGCTGGAAATGACCCAGATTCCCTGGGATCAGTGAAGCAGACGAGACGCTACAAGAGCCTGTCACCAACAGTCCTCCTGTTCTGCTGCCGTCCCACACAAACCTTCTGCCCCACACACAACCATCCCCCACGCAATGGTCACAAAGCCACACAAATGTGTGCAAACATGATAAATAACGGGCAAAATATTTCCTGTAAACATGATGTGATGAGCGTTGTCATAAAAATGGCTGCACAGTGTCAGAAAGACAGGCCATGTGTCTGATGAATGTTGAGATGCAATATTTCCTCTTGGGAATCAACAATAAAAACTGTTCTTATTTATAAAAATTATGTGAAATAAAGCTTAGGTGGCGTCTTAAGTTTTTCTGTATTATGACACCAGTGCTTTCTACCTGTGGCCACCTGAAGTACTACAAAAACATTCTCCCTGTTTGTTACACTGTTACAGTACACAAACATACTGGCAAATAATCATATCAAAAGTATTTTGCTTTGCATGGCATACTTCAACTGCATAATTATGTGACTTTTACACAGGTCAAAATATTAGTCCAAGCACAGCCTTTAATTATATTGTAGTGCAACCAGAAAGTCAGTGAGTGTGTTTACATGCATTTGAGCATCCAGTTCATGGGCCTCCAGCTTACATGCCTCAGAAGAACCCTCTCAGTATTCATGACAAATAACAGCACTGCACATTAATGCTGTTGACTGGCATACATACATACACACATCTATAGTTCAATACTGGCTTATTCTGTTTCCTAAATTTAACAGCACAAAGTTAAAAACAGGAAACTTAAAATAAATATAAAAAAAATAATAAAAACATAATTCTCATGTGCATGTAAATGCACTCATTATGATAGGTATAAGATTGTCTCAAGGCCCTGTCTTAAACTTGAATACTACTGACATTCATTCATTGAACTAATCAACATAATATTCCACATTGCTTTCACATATTACATGTTTTGCAGCCCTTCTGTAGTTCAATATGAGAATATGGCCAGAACAAATACTGCCCTTTTCAGCAGGCTTTACAGTAAGGATACTGCAAATGTTGATATTTCAAAAACAAAACATGCATGTGCAGCTCAGTATCATAGCACTTATGGCGGCAGAATTAATGTAAGACAGCGTTACACAAAGCTTATTCCTGCCCAGGGCAAGTGTGCACTTCTGCTCAGCAAACATGGAGCATGTAAACACAACCATGGCCAGTCTCTTTGCTTCATGTCACTGCTGGCTTTTCATGCTGCACGACAGACTGTCCCAGCACAGGATTAACTTTCCAATTAAGATATCATGTCAGTAACACCCCCTGTAACTCCTGCAAGACCTGGATGTTTTTAAAGGCCACGCTTATCCAGCGAGACTTAAAGAGGACTCCCTTGGTTTGTGTGTTGCCTTGTGGCTCGGCGGTGACAGAAGGGTTAAGCTAAAGCTCTGCCTGAGTTGTGTTTTCAGACCCTTTTACCCCCGGGGCAGCGCAGGCTCTCAGTGCTGCGTTTAATCTGTGGATTTGTGGTAACAGAGAAGACTTCTTATCCGCTGACCCGTTGGTCCGCAGTGAGTGTAATCCAGGCCTTTGGGTCCCAGTGCGTCGCTGACATGGTGGAGCGCTGCAGTCCTGCCCCTGACACAAATACTCCTTTCCAAAGCCTTTGTTCCACAGAATCCGGAGTGCAGCGGGACCACTGCAATCACTCTGCTCACTGTGATGAATATCACAGCTCACTGTGATAGTCATCTCTTAGATAGACAACAACAGCCACCAAGACAAAGCCAACAGAGCATGGTTTATAAAATGCAATATGGTATTTCCATCTGCACACATGGAAGAAATGCACAGTTTAATAAAGATCAGAGCAGAGAGAAATTATCTGTCATTCCAGTAAAAGGTAGAAATGTGTAGTTCAAAGAAGTTAACACACTTCTGTACATTTTCACCCACACAGCGTTATGAGAAATTCCTGCCACACTGGCTTATATTTAAAGTTTCAATTTGAAAAATAATAAAAACAATATATATGCTACTATAACACAGATTGAGACTTCACTTTAGAACATAGAAATCACTTTGGTTATTCTACAAAAATATATCAGTAAAATGGTATGTCACATGACTTAGCAGTATATTTGGCATATATAATTTCTTTTAATTGCTGTGGTTCCCTATGAATGGGTCGGGGCCTATTGTGGAATTACAGGAGATTTTAAATTTTTGTCTGAAGTCAGGGGAAAAAATATTGTGAAAGTTGATGGACATTTAATGAAAGATATCTGCGTTTGTAAATTGATAAAGGTCAGAAGCGTTAACCAGAATAATCTTAAGGACACCAAATAAAACAACAAAACAACTGCAATGAAGAGGCCCAAAAAATATTACCAGCACAAATTATAAATACATTACATTAAATTGAAGTCTTCTGTCTCGGAGTTCAGTGTCAGACCGATAAAGTCAAACAATTATGTAATATGTATTTATGTATATTTTCATTTTATTTTCTGTGCTGTTTCTCTGAGTAAACTGGTGTATCCAGTGCTGGAATAGACACTTTCTCTATATTTTCATCCCCATGTGATTCAATGTTGACAAGGGGCTTAGACCAACAGCCAATGGGAGCATCTCTAACTCCAGATATTAATCGAGCCATGTCATCATACGTTCACTATTTTATTTTATTTTAATTTGATTTCAATCAAAAATAAAAGAATAACAAAAATCCATACTTTCCTTTTCATTTTAAACAAAACATATTTACTGAAAGGCTGAAGTCACAACTTATGTTGCCTTCACCTTTTACCACAGAGAGAAAAAAATAAAAATATGCACCTTTCAAAACACTAAAGCCGAAGAAAAACAGAAAGAAACAAATTTGCAATTAATAGAAAAAAACAAAATAACAAGTATCATTCCTACCATTTTAATCAACATTAATTAATTATCATTACATAGATTATTTTCAAATCTAACTATTTGATTAATTCAAATTATTTTTTATTAATTATTATTTGTCATGTTTTCAATTAGTTATTACAGTATATTTGTTAAAAAATACTAGTTTTATATCATTTTTTAAATTGTCCAGTTGGTGTCACAGAATCACACCATAACTTCTTGTAATAGTCTCTTTAATGTTGTACTAACACACTAGTTGGTAAACATGTTTTGAATATCACTGGGGAGTTGGTTGTTTTGAGCTTTATTTATTAATTACAATGTTTTAAATTTCACTATATCTTCAAGTTTTAAGGAATATGATTTTAAAAACAGTGTGTTAGTATGATCTGTAAATGCCACATTGTGTTCAATTCGGATGGGTTTTTCCTGGAGTCTATATAATGTCTCTAAATGGCTCTTAAAGGTATTTTCCCAGACTTCAGTGCAGAATAATATAAGGTAGAATGAGTGAATAATATAAGATGGCGAGAGCTTTCTGATTTAGTACATGTCTAAGCCTTTTAGCCACGTTTGAACAAATATTAGCTATTTGTGGTTTCCAACTAACATTGTGACTGAGGATCAGACCCAGAAACTGATGCTCTTTAACTCTTTCTATTTTTAATTTATCAGTTAGTGTCTCTATTTTTGAACCAATCAATTTTGTTTAACTCTGTTGTAATCTCAGTTACCATTAGTTGTAGGTCATTACCTAAATACAATAAAGTGGTATCATCTGCAAATAGGATAAATTTTAATTTATTTGATACAAGACAGAAATATATTTTTTATTAATCAACAACAGTTTTGGCTCCAGTTCTGATCCCTGGGGAACCCCACGGGTAATACTCCTCCATCTTGATATGTGTTCACCCACCTGTACGTGTTGCTTTCTTTCAGGTAAATATGATTGGACCCAATTATGTGTAATTCCCCTTACTAAATTTTTTTCTAGTTTCCTAATAAGTATTGCATGATCTATTGTGTCAAATGCTTTCTAAAGGTCTATCAATATACCCATTGAGTCCAATTGCTATATTATTTGTTATTTTCTCAGTTAGATCATTTAATGCCAGTGCAGTTGATCTATTATTCCTCAATCCATATTGAAAGCCATTAAGTAGGATATGTTTTATTTAATAAAACCATCTAAATAAGCAGTAAAAACTTTGTTGAGAATTTTGGATAGTGTCTAATGGTAGGTTGAGGTAGGTCTGTAGTTTGTAAACTGGTGGCTGTCTCCACTTTTGTGGATTTTAATAACCTTTGCGACTTTCATTTGGTTTAGAAATTCTCCTGTACATAATTTTAAATTACAAAAATTTCTTTATAACATTAGTTATTACACTTTTAATAATAGTCTGGTGAATGCCATTCCAATCAGTGGATTTTTGTATTGTTACAATGATTAACAATATCTAATATTTTGTTTTCATTGGTTAACTATTTATCAAAAATATTATCATCATCATCATCATCATTATCTTTGCTCTTTTTTACTCTCTGTATTTATAAAATACTAAAATTATGACACATGACACAGACTATCGAAGTAATTGACATTTGGATGCAATGTTAATATGGTCAATAAAGTCATGTATGTTTTCTTCAGAATTATGTTGCGCTAAAGCAAAAATATCACTAGACACACAAAATGGCAGCTCCCTGAATCTTTTTGGCTTTAAAAACATACTGGTGCAGTTAATGTAACCTCATCTCCATGTTTCATGTTTCACAAATGTAAAATGTAAGGCAGTAAACTAAATTTGGCTCCTACAAGCAAACACAGTCAGAAAGAAGCTAGCATCCTTGGCAGAAAGCCATTAGGAATACCTTGAATCTGCCTTTTTCTGTAAACAAATTTACAGAGCATGTTATAGAGTGCATGCAATTATTACATCCATTCCACTCTTGAATGCTGTCAATTTCTTTCCAGATAAAGGGCTAAATGAAAGCAGGCCGAGCCCATGTTGCACACACGGCTCCTCGATATTACTGCTGTTTGTGAGTGTTTGTATGAGAAGCTTGGCAATAGAGAGAGAGAAATTGCAAATGAACAAATGTATACATACAGCAAAGGCACAACACAGTGACTGTGCGTACCCCAGGCAGTATTTATCTGTTTGAGCTAAAATGCCAATCAGGTAATTATGTACAGTAAACCTCTGCTGGTGTGCAGCCCCACAGAGCATGCTTCAAACTGAAATTGAACACAGCACAAGTGATTTTCAGCAAACCAATTAGACGCGAAATTGGCGTCCAGTAGTGTGCTTTCCGTTGGAATTGGCCCACTGTTTCCACTCACATTGTGTGCAGTTGTGAATGAATGTAAACGCTGAAGAAGTACTGAATGTTTGTCACAATAGAACAGTCGTCCAAACCCAGCAGTGTGTGAGAGGATAGGACTCATTTAAAACAAGTGCAGCAACAGTTATCTTCTTTAGTCATTCCACAATAAAGCACGCCTTGTTTATATTTATCATACAATATTATATTAAATGGTATACGTTAAAAATGGGAGACAGCATCAGAAGAACAAGCCTGAACCAAGAGCTTTCTAATATATTCCAGTGTTTTGTTTGTGTCTGGAAGTCTTTCTCCTCCTCGCTGATGGAGTCTGAGGTAACCCTGTGGAGTTTTTTAACACTGCCTTTACCACCACCTCTAAAAAAAACAACAACAAAAAATAATCCTGTTCATGTCAAAGGATCTTGACAACACCCAGAGGTGACAGGAGTCAGACCTCATCAGGGTCAGGGGGTCCTGTGGCGATGTGTGAGCGGGGCCACAGGTCAGAACGCCTGGGCCTCTCCTTCTTCATCTTTACACACACATGTTCAGAGAGCACGGTCAATAAACGTCTCTTCCGGTGACAGTTTGCTCTTTTGTCTGCAGTATCACAGCTTTTTCAGCAGCAACCTTTCCTCATCATTGTCTCTTTATGATGCTACAGTAAAGCCAATAGAACAAAAATATTTCTGTTATTCTTAATATTCTGTGAAATAACCAAAGTAATTTTTGTAAAGTATTAATCTGTGTTATATAGTAGCATATTTCAATTTATGATCTCTCTACATATCTATTTCATGCCTTCTTCTGATAATCAACCATACATCTCCTGCTCCTGCTTTGAGAAAAAACATTAAAAGGGTCTGAATTCTGTCCATTATCGAAAGGATGATTCAGAGCAGACGTCTCGTGCCATAAGGATCCAGAAGCCTCCTTTACACTGATTAGTTTTGGTAAAGTGGGATTGTTTCCTAACCCAATGTTTTATTAGCCGCCCGCAGATGAGCAGTAATCTGTGAGCTGCCGTGAGAGGAAGGCTTAGCACAGGCTCGCGGGGAGAAGAACCCCGTGTGCCATTGTACAATGACGCTCAATCACGCTCAGTGTCATGTTTTTATCAGCTACGACTGCAAGCTTTTAATCAAGGAGCTCTGGATGGCAGCCCAAAATAAAAGATATGATATCAGCCGTGCTTAAAATCACCAGCATCAGAGACAAAACAACTGATGAAAGATATTTTGAATAGATAGACATGGTTTAAGGACCAAGAAGACACGAGAATGATACTAAGCAAATGTCACAAGAGAACAACCCAGAGGTGGCATGTTAATATTGAATTACCTTCTTACTTACGGTTTTATTTTAATTTATGAGAAAATTTGGATATAATAATAAACTCTCCCTCTCACCTTTTTTTATTTTGATGTTTAGAGGATTGTCTTACTGTTTCATGGTTTTATCCTTTCTATTTTGTCTAAAAAGGTCTTCTGTCTACAAAAAAACCCCCCAAAAAACATTACATTGTCGCTGAACTATGCACACTTTGTAAGTAAGTAAGTAAATTTTATTTATATATCACCTTTCACATAAATCACAGTGCTTTACAAAGTGCAATAAAGAACAATTAAACTTTGAGAATAAAAATTAAAACCACAAAATATTAAAAACATAAAAAACATAAAAAGCCCAATCAACTAAAAGCTTGTTTAAATAAAAGTGTCTTCAGCTGCTTTTTAAAAGAATCAACAGAAACGTCCACTCGCAGTGACAGGGGCAGGGCGTTCCAGAGTTTGTTCATTATTTATAATTAAGATCAAATAATTAAATGATATTGGAATTAGTTCTGATGCTGACTAGGGCTGCACCTTACAGTATATCACAAAATTATTGCAATATGAACTGGCAATATCCACATCTCCACAACCTGCTTGAATTGTAATATTATCATGGTTTTCTATGTGGCTAATGTTCACTCATGTCCTTTCAAAGTAAGTCTTCAATCAGATCCTTAAATTAAACTCTGATGGACCAAATATAAAGGTCAGCAACCCCAGTGTGACCAGGGAAAGTTTGGAGCCTTGAAAGTCTTATATCCCTAAAATGCCATAACTATTCTGAATGCTGCCATAACAATATGAGGAGTGATATTTAAATGCTCTTAGCATATGCTCTTAGGTGTAAACCTGGACATAACAGGTCTAAACTAGGACTAAATGTAGGCATAAACCAGGTCTAAACCAAGAGTTTTCTATTTGGACGCACCACAGTTAGACTTTTTGGGATGATTTTGACCCCCCCAAAAAATATCTATCACAAATCTATCACCATTACGTTATTGTGATACAAGTAGTTCTTTGCAATACAGCTATTGAGATGATGAGGATATTGCGATAACATTAAATTGGCTCTAATTCAAAAATCACAATCCACAGTAGAACAGTTGTCCAATAACCGAAAGGTTGACGGTTCTATTCCCGCCCTCCCCACAGTTCATACTGTCGTTGTGTCCTTGGGCCAACCCTGTATCCAGTGGTGTTCCAGCTGTAACACTGGTGAATGGAAGCAACTGCTAAATGATTAAATGTAAAATGTAAATATTGAAGGTTTCCTGATGCAGTGAAGCTCTAACGCAGACTGGAGTTCATCTCTTTCAGCCCTCCAGCTGAACTGAGACGGTTCACCACAGTCAGTTCCCTGACACAGAGCCGGGAGTAGCTGGACCGGAGAGGGCACAGTCTGGGTCTCTCCTGGATCTCCAGACTCTTCTGTCTGTCAGCTGGGGTTTTATTGATGGCTTCTGTCAAATGCCATTGTGACAGAGCTCATTAGGTTGAAGGCAGTGGTGTAGGTGCGGCAGGAGAAGGCAGAGCCAGCTCACTGTGTGCCCACGGCTCAGAGCGCTGTTCCTCGAGGCCAGTATGAGGGGGGGGCAAGTCTATGTATGTGTATGTGTCCATGTCATTGTTGAAGTTACCCGGTGTCACTGAGCAGGTCGCTTGATGCCACGACTCCAAACACAACTGACAGGCTGAGAGTCATCCTACTTTCTCTACTCACACGTCCTCAAATATTTATCCCAGCGCGGCCCTCTGCTCTGTGGCATCAGCAGTCTGCCGCTGAAGGACGGGCCCCGTGGACACTTCAGGGACCTTGAGAAGATGAGTCAAATGATTCCTCGCTGGTTCCTGCTGCTCTCTGTCACACAGTCAACATTACATCCTGCAGTATTTCATCACACTCTGCCTCCCTCTGTGAGAAAAGTAACCTTTCCATCAGGGCTGTATATTCTTGCAAATGTATTATTATTACATTATCATCCATACTGCAAAGACTGCTCTAACTGTAATATTGTAATAGTATTCTGTGTTTTCCATGTGAAAAGAATCACATGGTTCCACAAGATAGAATATGATTTCCAATACATTGTGTACAGTAATGATAATAATCACAACAAAGTGATTTCTGCAGACAGGTGATGCTGACAAAAGGTGGATTTTGTGCATTTGTGTGTTATTGGTTAATTCTCTGAGTTGCAATGTCATGTTAATATAATTTGTCTGAAATGAACCAATGTTTATAATGTATTTTTGCTTAGTCCCTCTTTTGCAAATGACTCACACATGTCTATATCTACAACAGCCCTTTTCCAGTGGAAATTAGGAATTTAGAAAATAAATCACAATATTTGAATCACAAGAGGAAAACAAACCAGTAACAATACATATAATATAATGTATTACCTATGTTAACCAAAGAACTGATTCCTTACAGCTTCAATTGTATTTATTTATATAACACTAAATCACCCAACGTTGTCTCATGCCCCATTACAATAAGAGCAGGTCAAGACCATACTCTAGTTTAGTTAGTACATGGAAAAATCTAATATTGCTAGACTTGTGATCAAATTATTCAAAAATGATTGCATTGATGGTTTTTATTTTTGATATAGTGCAGCAGTACTTTACACCTCCCAGTTAATCGCCTGGCCAGGCTCTGATACCTCTCTAAATAGACCAATCCCAGCAGCTCTGCTGATGAGCTTGGACTGTTATGTGACATCTTAATATCGTGATTAAAAATGCATGTTTGGAGGGTAAGTGGAGGGGTGCTGGGGGCGCGGCTGCCAGGGAGGATTAAATCAGAGTGAGTATCTGATGTGCAGAGGATCGGGGGGATGTAAATGAGCAGCTATAAGACACTGAAGTCAGCAGCACGTTTCCTAATGAGCGGCAAAAAAGAAGAGCACAGCAAAGTTGTGATACACAGACACTGCTGAGAGTCAGGGGCGGGTCAGAGCTGAGGCAGATGGAAAAAAAAAATTCTCATAGCCACCAACAATAAATGACAATATTCTGCATCTATTATCAAATACAAAATATCACAAATATGTTTACTCTTTACAAAGCTTGATTTTGTTTATTGCTTATTAGATGTTAAAAGTTGACAATGTTTTTTTATTAAAAAGCGTCATTCTAAAATAAGAGGCCATATTTTTATTTTTTAATATTTTTTTAACTCTATATCCACTCTGGAACTGCAATACAAAAACTTAACCTAAGGTTATTGTATTATAGTCAATGGTGATACTAAATCACTAATGAAGCATTACAGACATTATTATAGCAACAATTAAGTCTGAAAAATAAACTATGTAAAAAAATATTTAACTGTTGGATTGGTCCAGTTTGTCCCCGGAGCGTCCTCATCACTGAGAAGGACTAACTCCAAATCCAAACACTCAAACTCAGCTGCACATTAAAGCATCATCAATAACTGCTCTTTCCCTGCCAAACGTGAAATACAAGGTAAAAACAAAATACAGTTAGTGGTAAAAGGAAAATATAATTATTGGGTTTTGCTCCTCATACTTTGTTACTCATTTAACATTTGTTCAATACACAAAGCCTATTATTATGACTAGTTGTTCTACTAAATGCAGTCAGTGAATTGGCTACAATAAATATGTGAGCCATTGTTATGATAACTATTTTGTTATTAATGTTTCATTAAATTCTAATACATTACTGTGTCAACAGTAATGTATTAGAATTTAATTTAGAGGGGCGGCAGTAGCTCGGTGGGTAGAGCAGTCGTCCTTCAACCTGAAGGTAGGTGGTTCGATTCCCACTCTCCCCACAGTTCATACTGTCGTTGTGTCCTTGGGCAAGACACTTAACCCACCTTGCCTCCAGTGACTGTAACACTGGTAATTACTGTAGAACAATGTAAGTCGCTTTGGATAAAAGCGTCTGCTAAATGAATAATAAAAAAAAAAAAACAGGTTACTGTTAAAATTCTGCAGCCGTCTATAGAGCAGAGTACTGTCTTGTGTAAGGCCACCAGCCTCCCATCTCCATTAAACACAGCATATTTTACATGAGCCTTCAGTCACTGAATATGGAGCTATCTCAGATGTAATGCCTATATCTTATTTCAGTTAAATTGTTGGCCTTCCACATATAAGCTATTGTATAGCCTATCTCCCTTTCAGTGCATTGGTGGGTTGCTGGCACTTTTTAGCATCACCATTTACAATCTTGGCCGTGCTTTAGAAACATTGACTGTCATGGCCTTGTGCTGAATAATACAGCTTTAGAGAGAGCAGGGGAATTTTCCTTAGGGCACAGGTGTGCCCTGATAGTCTCATAAGCCCCTGGCAGCACAAAGAATGAAAGATGCTTTCTTGGTGAAAAGGAATAGGGAGGCATGAGGTGGAGAAACAGCTCAACAATGGCTTCTTCGTATGGGTGTGTTTGGTTTTAACCTTCAGACAGAGCTTCAAAATAAATTCCTCACTGAGGGGGAAATCAAAAATCCACATGACCCTGAATCACTACACCCTGGAATGAATACATGATGTTCCAAATGAAAAAGTCCAAGTTTGAAAGTGTAATGGCTTTTCAGACAAACAGACAGGCGGAGTGTGCGGGTAATGCCTCAATCACAATCAGCCGCACCAGCAGCTGCTTTTACCAGGCATTCACACTGTCACAGAACCGCGTGAAACACATATACAGTATACATTAATTGCACCATGTGACTTTTGCAAGTTTCACAGCTGGTAAATAATCCTCCTTTGAACATGAACATATTTGGTCCATAAACAGACAGATCTACCCTTTCTCCCTTTTCCTTGAACATCTGTGCAGAGGTTCAGGCTCAGCGACACACGTCTCATCTGCCCAGACACAAGTGATCACTCTGAACCAAGAGCTGGTACTAATACACTAACAAAAGGTCTAATAAAAGACAAGCTATAGTCATCTTTAATTCTGGGCTAAATAATGATCCAAATTGCCCAGGTCAGATACACGTTTTATGTGGGATTTATATTCTTATAGGGCCATGGTGATATTTCAAATGGCACGTCTTGTGCAGCAGTGTCTGCAGGAGGCGGTGGCTGGAAGAAATCCTCCCTGTCCTTGTGTGTCACTTTACAGCCCCAAGAAAATACTTATTTTTGCTGATAGCACAAAAATGTCTCCATGAGGCTAATGCTTTATGTCAGATTCCACACCAAGCAGCACATTAGGACGAGGGAATCCACCTTTACTTTCACCATTAAAGCATTTTCCTTCCCACAACACTTAGTGCTGAGGTTTCCAAGTATCGACACGGTTGAAAAGCTGATGCCGAGCTTCTTAGTTGGTGCTAGAGTCTGTAGAGTCCTCCAGCACTCGTTGTGTTTTGTCTCTTTTCTCTTCATTTTATTATCTGCTCTCCAACAATAAGGAAGAAGACAAGTGAATCGAAGGAGGGTGGAGCAGCGAGCGAGGAAAACAAAACACAGAGAGGGAAAACACACAGGAGTGCCCAGCTCTGCAGACTGGCATGTTGCGGTTGGATGTTAGTCACCTAGCAACAGGTCGTCCCCTCCGCTCACCCCCCGCTCCCGGCTCCCGCTGCGCTCTCTAATTCAACAAATCTGCTCCCAATGTATGGCTGCTCCCATAACAAAACCCATTCTGTGCTGGGGGCTAAGGATGTGGGCCTCCGCTGAACACGCCACTCAGCTGCCCATTGACCAGCGGGCCTTTCTCTGCACACACTGAGAGCGCACACAAAGAGCCTGAAAGCAGGGCCAGCTCCCAGAGAAAACATTAGCTTGTAATTGTGTTTGACTGCATAATGAAAATGATGTTCTTTTTTAATTTGGGCTTGTTAAGGCCACACTATTTTCCTCTGGTCACCTGATGATTGTAAAGACGCAGCCTCTCACTTGGCCTGTGGGCCGCTGGGGGAAATATTGAAAATGCTCCAAAGACCTCCCCACTCTTTACTTTAACCCCTCTTGTGTTTCAAGTGTTCTCTAGCAAAAGCATAAATATGTAGCCCCTGTTCATTACAGGACCGAAGAGTATGCTGGAGAGAGTTTTCCTTTTTTGTAGAGCAGAGAAAGGATAATGGCAACGAGGCACACACAGACACACACATCCTCAAATCGGAGCACTGCCATGCCTGCCCTGAGTCGTCAAGCATTGAGAAGGTTAGCATTCCTGCTGCTACTTCAGTGAATCAGACCATTAGTGGGAGCATCAGGCTCGCACCCAAAGACCGCTTCAATGGACACATTCACAGCCAGTGATTATTTGCACTTTTTAGCCCCCAATTTCCTGTTTTATAAATGTGTATTTTCCACATTCATCTGGCCTAACCCTTTTTCTACTCACTGCTCCACTGTGGCAAAGGTGAGGTGTAGTCAGGTGAATGCCAGGCCTGCAACAGAAAAGAAAGACACATCGCTTTACAGTTTGACAAACATTTACACTGTTTTTAACGCTGCACTACACTGAGCCCCCAAACAGACTAACAAAATCAATACATATATATATATATATTTATATATACATATATATAAATATATTTATCAATGTATATACAAATATATATACAGTATATACAGTAAATCTAAAACTATATTAACATATTCTCCCTGTTTGTATTGCAGAGGTCATTCCCGTCTGCATATGTAATGTAATGTATGTCAGAGGACCATGGTGTCTTTGAATTTCTCAAGGTTGGCTGTGGGCGTCCGAGTGGGAGTCTATTGAGTGATTTAATTGGTTTGTGGGGTGCTTCAGTCTCAGTTGCTCCAACCTGAACCTTCCATAAAGCAGGACTCCATTGAGAGGTCAAAGGTCAGGCCAAACAGGCACAACCTCAGCTCACTTACATTCAGATGGACACTCCCCCAGCCTCACAAGTCTGGGTCACATGAGCTTCAGTGTGAGCCACACACATTTGTGTGCATCAGGTGTAAATCCACCTCAGCAATTTATTAAGAAATCATACAGAAATAATAATACCATTATCACCACAGAACAAAGGAGAGATACCTCTGCGTTTATCTTTATATTGTGATGAAACCTTCACAAGTGTTGAACATAAATATCTCTGAATCTCTGAAGTGCTTATAGAATAAAATCTTATAAGATTTATTCAGAGGGATGTTTTGTGATTTTTTGTTTGAGACCATTTATAGAATAAATGAAGAAAGGATATTTTTAGGCAATTTATGTATTAAAACAAGAGCACATTATATTGACACTTAGGGCAGAAAAAGTCAATCAACTTGGAAAATGATCTTAATTCCATTTAGTCCTAGATTATTTGTTTTTAATAGAACGTTAATAGAATAGTTATGAGTGTCTATTCCCTCCTGCCTTTGTGAGTTCAAAACCCAGCCGATTCAAAACATCCTTGACCGACTCCGGTCTTCCTGTTAGGAGTCTGCATGTCCTCCATGTGTTATGTTCTCTCCAGGTACTCCGGCTTCCTCCACACCGTCCAAAGACCTGCATGTATAGGTTAATTAAATAAGTGTCCCTAGTGAATGTAAGAGTGAATGGTTGTCTGTCTCTAAATGTCAGCCCTGCGACTAACTAGCCATTATTCAGAGTGTACCCGCGACTCCTAAAGGGACTAAGTGGTAGAAAATGAATGAATGAATGAATGAATTATTATTTGGAAACACAGAAGAACCAGTATCAGTTCAGGACTGTGTTATAAAAATAGCCAAAATGGCTACAAGGATACACCACTATGTGTAGACTAAATTATATCATGATTATTTTTTTCACTTTTACTTCACATGCTCCTTTTTGGCTCTGATGATTTATGCTATATGCAACATTAACCAGAACAGCAACTAAATGCACTTATGGCCTTTTAGCACTGACTTATTACACCCAAAATTCCAAGGTGACGGTTCTCGGTCATCCAGTTCATCTTGAAGAAAAGGTTAAAGCAAAAGCATCTGGACTAAGTTTTCAAGGTGAAGACGTTTCGTCTCTAATTCCAAGAAACTTTCTTAATTCTGGGGTCAGCTGGTAAGGGGGCTGGGCTTTATCTCTAGAGGGAGGAGTTTGACCTAAAACCAACCAGCCATTTTTGTGAAAATGGAAAAGCCCTCTCTGAACAGAGGAGGTGTCCTCAGATTCATGTTGCCTAGTATTCATAACAGTGTTTTGAAACCTACGCCACGCATTTACTAATATTTTATTAATGATTAAACACTGCATATATTTTGCTTTTTCTTTCAATATTTTGCAGAAATCAGTTGATTAAACTATACGACAAGCTCCAAACGGTAAATACCTTTCCTATAGTCAAAATAAACGTGTTTTTATTAAGTTCCTTGTGTTGGCCTGGCCCTTCACAAGAGTTCCATCTTCTAATGTGGCACTTGGGGAAAAATAATTGCCCACCCCTGCTCTAGAGATATAAACTTAGCTCTCTTACCAGTTGATCAAAGAATTGATAAAGTATCTTGGAATGAGAGACAAAACGTCTTCACCTTGAAAAGATGCTTTTGCTTTAACCTTTTCTTTACGCTGTGTTTTATGTTAAAGGTACAGTGCACTTTCAAATATATAATACTCCTACTGCAATTTTCATGAGAAATATGATGTCTGTTTATGATGACATTTACACAACTGGATCTGCAGGAATCAGACCTCAAATTAACTTCAGAATTTAGAGGAGCCCTGTATTATTTTAAACCCAAAACCCAAAAATAAATATTCTGTCTATCATTTAGAGGTTCTTAGACATGAGATTGATTGAACTATCTATCTATCACCTGTCACCTATCTCACACATGTACCTGACACAGGACCCTCAGCTGGACACAAACCTCCTGTAACTTTCCTGTTCTATGTCACTGCTCGCTAAATGTTACATATATCTTTAATATAGATATTTAATATAGAGTAATATATCTATATATAATAATATCTTTATATTTACAAATATATGGTTCACAAACTTAGGGACTTATTTTAACATTTATAAATGAAAGAGACATTTCTCTAGTCTCTGCTGAAGTTCTTCATAAACCAAACATGAGACACTTATTGTGTGTCTCGTCCAACAGCGTGTGCTTTGGGCAGGAGTTTTCTCCTCCCTAACCTCCTCACCCCTCCTCATCTCACTTCTCCTCCTCACCCCTTATTGTCACCTCACCTCCTCTCCTTCTCACCTCCTTTCCTCACTTCACTTCCCCATCCTCACCTCCCCTTCTTCACCTCTCCTCCTCTCCTCTCCTTCTTCACCTCTCCTCCTCTCCTTCTTCACCTCCCCTCCTCTCCTCTCCTTCTTCACCTCTCCTCCTCACCTTCCTCACCTCTCCTCTTCATCTTACCTCCCCATCCTCACTTTGCCCTCCTCTTCTCCTCACCTCCCGTTCTTCACATCCCCTCCTCTCCTTTCCTTCTTCACCTCTCCTCCTCTCCTTTCCTTCTTCACCTCCCCTCCTCTCCTTTCCTTCTTCACCTCCCCTCCTCTCCTTTCCTTCTTCACCTCCCCTCCTCTCCTGTCCTTCTTCCCCTCTCTTCCTCTCCTGTCCTTCTTCCCCTCTCTTCCTCTCCTTTCCTTCTTCACCTCTCTTCCTCTCCTTTCCTTCTTCACCTCCCCTCCTTTCCTTCTTCCCCTCTCCTCCTCTCCTGTCTTTCTTCACATCCCCTCCTCTCCTTTCCTTCTTCACCTCTCTTCCTCTCCTTTCCTTCTTCACCTCCCCTCCTTTCCTTCTTCCCCTCTCCTCCTCTTCTGTCCTTCTTCCCCTCTCCTCCTCTCCTTTCCTTCTTCACCTCCCCTCCTCTCCTTTCCTTCTTCACCTCCCCTCCTCTCCTTTCCTTCTTCACCTCCCCTCCTCTCCTGTCCTTCTTCACCTCTCCTCCTCTCCTGTCCTTCTTCCCCTCTCCTCCTCTCCTGTCCTTCTTCACCTCCCCTCCTCTCCTTTCCTTCTTCACCTCCCCTCCTCTCCTTTCCTTCTTCACCTCCCCTCCTCTCCTGTCCTTCTTCCCCTCTCCTCCTCTCCTTTCCTCCTCACCTCCCCACATCTTCTGCAGATCAACAGCTTCTAGTCCCACATTGACAAAACTGTTTGTTTTATCACGAGGACCCCAACTCTGACACCAATTAAACAGATTATGTCTTAAAATAGGAGGGACACTATAGGCGTGTCTCAGCGGGCGATGGCCCTTGACAGGGTCAGAGGTCACAACCTTGAGTGGCCCAGGCTGCACACACACGGGGCCAGTGTAGGATAAATGAATACACACAATACACATAAGCACTGCTCACCGTTTCGTCACAGAGAGATTATCTAATGTGACTAAACACAAATCTGTAAACTACAGCAACACTTTACTTTTTCTGCCCACACATACAGAGCTTTTCACTGCCTTCTCTCTTTACTGACCTCCACTGACTAAAACAAATATATTTAGATATGCAGTTTTACAAGTCATTTCTACAAACCCTCAGGCTGGTGTTTTTATTTATTTCACAGAGGCAGTCCAGTATTCTGCATAAGAGCTGTATGACGGCTTTATGGACAGTGAAATACCTACAGTGTTCCCCAGGTTTGGAGAAGTAGACAGGAGCAATGACACATCATTTTGGTCACTGACTCAGGCCTTTATTATTTCTTTAAAATTCAACCGGAAGGTAGGCGGTTCGATTCTCACTCTCCCCACTGTTAATACTGTTGTTGTGTCCTTGGGCAAGACACTTAACCCACCTTGCCTCCAGTGACACAACACTGGTGTATGAATGCGTGTGAGTGTTGATCTGGTGTATGGTGTGAGAATGTTGGGACAACGGCTGGAAATGATCTTACAGCTAAAATCTGGCATGTTTACCTTCATGTGGCTGTGTCTCATGTTCATTAACATGCACTGTCCCAATCAAATAAATTAATAATACTAAGCCCAGGTTTCATCCAGAACAGAAAAGCTAAGTTTCATTTAAAAAAAATGGTAAAGAAAATACCAAATTATATATTTTTTTTTACTAATCTTAAAGACCCCTGAAAACCACAGGACCACAGTTTGAGAACAACTGTGTTATGTCAAGCCCTGTCTGTCTAAAATCCTGGTAATTTCAACTGAACACACAACTGAACTGGCAGAATATAGTCGTTATTTGTTTGAAAGGTCATCATAAAAAAATATAAACGTGGCACACACACATCATGTCAAGGCAAATATAAAATTATATTATGTCATCACCATAAACCCAAAAGGACGTCCGCTATATCCATCTTCAAACCCTGTTGCTCTAAACAGGGAGCACTGACAACTGTCCAGGACCTGGACCAGGCCTGTCCCAAAGGCCTCATGAGCTCAGCTGCAAAATACTAACCCATCCACCTGTTAAACCTATAGGCTATAATTCAAGTTCTTTTATTCCCATTTCATCGCTTTTTTCCCATAAACCAGGTCTGGACGCAAGATCACAATAATAGACCAAATAAAAGTATTTACTCAAGGTTATTATCTATTAATTAAAATGAACAATTGATGACCTGGCAAGGCCTTGTAAAGGCTCAAGCCCATTGCAGTTACGATATAGGCCTAGGCTACTGAAAGACATTAATAAATATAGCTCATTATTTCTTTAGGACTAAACAGACAGTCTAAACAGGCTCTAGTTTCCCCTAGTGCTCAGGTAGGTTAGGTCTTACCTTGGTGCTGAGGAATAGTCCTGTCTCGGTTCAGTAGCGGAGGAACGGGCCTCCTCGCGCTCTTTCCTCGGCCGCTTTGTGTGTTTTCGCGTTAATTGGCAGCAGTTGAACCGTGAGCCGTAAATCAAGAAGTGCGAAGTGTATAAATGAGTGGGACCACCCAAGTTAACTATTTAGTCCGCACTTTCTCCGAGGACAATGTGAGGAGGACACTTGAGTGTGCCGTGCTCTGAAAAGCCTGAATGGAGGCTGACAACAGGGCTCTCCTCTGCGGGGCCCCGGCCGCTGCAGCAGCTCTCCTATGCGGGACTCGGGCCGCTCAGCTGCAGGACCCACTGACTGAGGTGAAAAATATGGCCTACTGATTATTTTATTTAAACAGGACAGAGACTTGTGTTAGCAGGCTAATACTACTTAGGCTATTTAGGATAATAATGCTTTACAGGAATTATGTCACATAATTATTGTACAAAATGTCCTCAGGAACAGCATGCCTTTAAGAAAATAAACTAGATCTGGAAGATAGATTCTTTTGTTTTTTGGTAAAAAATTGAGAAAAGGTTGTAGGCTAATTCAGCAGAGGACTGAAGCTCTGTACTGATGTGCCTTAGTCTTCCCTCTGACCGACCCCTAAAAAAGTTTGATGGAAAAGGGTGTTTCTGTCAGTCATTCAGTTTGACAGAAACTTTAATATATTTTTGTGGAAGTTTTAAGGAAGCTAAGAAATATCTATGATCTTCTGTGCAATGCATTTCTACAAGTTTGTTAAAACCTGCCCAAATTCTTCCTCTAAATAATAATAATCTTTCCACAAAAGCAGATCCTCAGCCAAAGTAATGCTTAATTTTCTTCCATTATGAAAGCTCACAAAGCTAGACCACTGGCTACTAAAATACCAAGGTTAATCTTGATTAAATGTCTTTCCGTGGCACAAAAAGCATATTTTACATAAAACATCCTTCAAGGGGATTGAAGCATGACATTAAAATATATATATATATAAAATATTGCTGATGGCAAGGCCAAGCATCCCTCCTCTCAGATGAAAGGTATCAAAGAGATTCATAAAAACCATTAGAAATCAACAGTGCATTAATCTGCCTTCGTCTGCCTCCCCATTATCTTCTCCCCAATTCAAGTCACACCTCCTGCAACTTCCATCTTTTCTCAAAGTACATTTTAAGATTTCTACTGAATGGTTTTCAGGGCCGAACATTCTGCCGCTGCTCTGCAGAGCGAGGAAGCCCTGCAGCCTCAATGCCCTGGCCAGCGACTTTTGTTCTCCTACCCCACACACTCCACATGTAGCATCCTTGTGCACTTCCTCCCACACCTGTTGATGAATTGGTTTGTGTATGAGGCTCAGACAAGGCAACAACACGTCTTTATAGAAGAGCCACAGGCACAAAATAGAGTTTTCTCATGAGGATAATGATGAATGGAAGGGCTCTTTAAAACACTGCACAGAAGCTTGTGGCCAAATTTGAGTAATCATCATTGACAAACAGAAAATAGGCCCTAGTTTGGACAGGAAAGTCATAAGCTGCCTTAATGACTGCTGCTGCAGCGAGAGGAGGAAGAGAAAAGGCTGTTAGTGGCTGAATGGTGGCAGACTTTGGCATGGTTGCCCCCCAGCAACCCCTGCAGATAGATTTACTGACAAAGAGGGTGCACACAGCAAGTCAGAGCTGTGTGTTTTAATGTGACAGCTTCATTCTTAATCTGCCTCCTTCTGATTAATATAACACAGAGAATAGTGACCCATCTTTCCACCCAGCAGCAGGTTTGGGTCAGGAGGAGCTCTTTGCGTTTTCAGTGTAGGGGTGAACCATGGAGATGTGTGCAACGTAGCCTACTTTAGTTTTCTATGAGATATTGAGCAAATTAAAATGAATTTTTAAAAAGGTAGTGTGGCTTAGAGCTCAAGAAATCATGCAAAACTGTTGTACATACAGTATAAATATATTTTGAATGTATTTCCACTTGGTCATGACTATATATATGAATACATTTTAATGAACAGTTCACATCGGTGCCACTCTCATTTCTACACTGTAAAACTCAATTAGTTATTCCCACATCCAGTGCTTAATTTGTAAAGCTGGAGATGGGGAACACCGATAAAAGGTACATCTGTTGCTATGAAGCCTGCATTATAGCATTTAATCTCTAAATTATGCCATGTTAACAAACTAATGGGACATTTCTACAGACTGAGTTATACAGCT
This sequence comes from Neodontobutis hainanensis, assembly GCA_024349245.1. Classification (NCBI taxonomy): domain Eukaryota; kingdom Metazoa; phylum Chordata; class Actinopteri; order Gobiiformes; family Odontobutidae; genus Neodontobutis; species Neodontobutis hainanensis. Next base: position 1,953,254 of record JALDNG010000025.1, read on the forward strand.
GTGCTCTGCTGTGCTGGCAGAATTTATGATTATTATTTTTTGGGCCATTTTTCAGAGAATGATAACAAAAAAAACTTTTTTACACATAGTTAGTGGTTGAGTGAAGCTATTTATTGTCGAACAACTGTGTTTACTTTTTTAAAATTACAATGAAATCAGAAACTATCCAAATGATGTAGAGTTTACATACCCTGGTGGTTTTAGCCTGATAAAATGCACAAGTCGACACAAACATGTTTGAATTGCTACTAAAGGTAACCCTCCTCACCTGTGACCTGTTTGCTTGTAATCAGTATGTGTGTCTGTAAGTTTCTGGGCACCTGACCGACCATTGCATCTTTATCCAGTGCTGCACTGATATTTTTGTATTCTGAATTCTGGGAGAAGCAAAAAAATTGTCAAAGGATCTGTGGAAAAAGGTAATTGAACTGTATAAAACAGAAAAGGAATATAAAAAGATATCCAAGGAATTAAGAATGCCAATAAGCAGTGTTTAAACTCTCATAAAGAAGTGGAAAATGAAAAGGTCAGGTAGACCAACAAACATTTCAGCCACAACTGCCAGGAATATTGTTCAGGATACAAAGAAAAACCCACAAATAACTTCAGCTGAAATACAAAACTCTCTGAAAAAAGTGGTGTGGCTGTTTCAAGATGCACAATAAGGAGGCACTTGAAGAAAAATAAACTGCATGGTTGAGAAACCCATTACTATGCCACAAAGCATCCCGCTTACAATATGCCAAACAGCACAGACACACGCCTCAAAACTTCTGGATCAAAGTCATTTGGTGTGTTGAGACCAAAATTTTCAACAAGGCCTATGATGAAAGGCACACCATTCCTACTGTAAAACACGGAGGTGGATCGCTGATGTGTGAGTTACAAAAGCACTGAAAAAGATGAATGCAGCATGTTATCAGAAAATACTGGAGGACTTGGACGTTCCAACATGACAACGATCCAGAGCAAAAGGCCGAGTCGACCTGTCATTGGCTACAGCAACATAAAGTGACGTGTCTTAAAAGTGAGGAAAACAATGGAAGCAATTTCAACAACACAAGGAACACAACATGAAAGTGCACAAAAAACTTGTCAGTTAAAACCTAGCACAGTAATCAAATCTAAGGATAAGAAAGAATTTTTATTTTTTTTTTGAAGAGAAGGAATTAATAGAAAGGAAGCAGAATTCAGTGTTTGTCAGTCAGGTGTTGACGAAAGAGATGTGTTTTAGGCGTTTTTTAAAGATGGCTACATAATCTGCTGATCTTGTAGCAGCAGTAGATCATTCCACCAATGTGGAACAGATCCAGAGAAAGTACGTGAGAGTGATTTTCTTTCCTTTTTTGGATGGTACCACCAGGCGTTGTTCTTTTGCAGAGTTATAAAACTATGGATAAAGTGACCCTTAGTAATAGCTTTTGTCTGTCCAGTGGATCTAATCTAGGGCTTAACTATGGTTATGACTTAACTATGACTATGACTATGACTCATGTTTGTCTTATAAGAAATAAGTTGTTGTTACTACAGTTTACTTGCCTGTGTTGCAGTAGGACTAAATGTTATATGAAAAAACATTCAAAGAGCAAAAAGGATAACAAAGTAATAAGAATATATATTTCTTTCTAAATAGAGTCAACCAATTTCCAACAATTGATTAAAAATAGGCTTAAAAAATTGTTTTATGGGATATTAAATGACTATAACAATAGAAATGCATTCAACACATGTATTATGAAATGGAGGTAATGATTTGGTTATTATAGACAAACATGAATTATCTTTGAACGAGACATATGGAAGAATTAAAAACAAGCTACTTCAATTCAAGATTTTAAATAGGTTATATTAATCTAAATTCCATCTAAATTATATAGGAGCCATAAATTCCAACCTATATGTACCAAGTGCAAAACAGTCAAAGGAACATTTATACATCTATTGTCAGAAGACTGAAGATATATGGCTTAAAATAAGAGCAGCAATTACAAACTCTAGTATCGACATTCCATTAACGCAACAAACATGTTTACTCAGCGATATTTATATGTAAAGAATAAAAATATATTTTTATATACTGTATATACATTATTACTAAAATTGTAATAATAAAAAGATGGATAGATGCGGACAGTCAATTACAACATGACATTGCAAGGACTAGTAATGATAGGATATAAACAAATAGCATTTAGATTGGATAATAATGTAACTGAATACTATATAATAAAATAACAGTCTAATCAATAACTGTTTATTTTTTTATTTTTATTTAGTCTGTGTGACTTGTGAAATATACTTGTGCACTTGTGTAATTCATAATTCATTTTTGTTTTCTTTGTTAAACATTGGGAAAATTGCTGGGAAGGGGTTCGGTTTTGATTCATTTTTGGATGTATGTTTTTAGTGTAAATAAATTAAAGAAATGTAAGGTTTAGTAGTAGAGTTCATATTTCATGTTGGAAAGTTGTAATGCTTAGAATTTAATATGATTTATATTTAAGTTAATATACTAGAAGTATAGTTACAATGTTTAGTCAGTTAATTATTTACACCTTTATGTGTTTACATATACAATGCAGTAAGGATATTCTGATGAACCTGCCTATCTGATTCTCTCACGTTTATCTCAGTCTAAGTCCTTGTTTCTGATTGGTTAATGACGTCACGTGAAAGGCTGTGTTGAAGGAAGTGTTGTTGTTGTGACGGTGTTCAGTAAAAAACGTGCCGCTTGAGGAAGTCTTCTGTCTCCATTCTGCTGTTTATTATCATAAAGAGTGATCTACCACCACATACCGAACCCTCACGTTACAGAAAAATAGGCTTAATTAAATGAAAGCTAATTAGTTATTGATATAACACTTATTCATCACAACTTACTTTGACATTTATTTTTGCCTTGCCTATGTGGTCATGAATTGGCGGCTGTTTAAATGTAATTGTTTCGCCGGGGCCTGATTAGTGGTTGGAGGTCCGTGAGATACAACGAGCAATGAGACACTGGAATCAAAGAGTTGGCATAGACCACTGTTTTTCTTTTTATTTTCCTTTCTTTTTCAATAAATATACAAAAAGTTCTGGGTGTAAAAATGAAATGGCGGTAGGATGAGCTCAATCCTCTCCAGCAGCAAGGTCAATCAGACAAAAGAGGAACTCCAATGACTGAACAGGGCACCTTAAATACCTCCCCACTAACTGGGTAAAACCAAACCCAACTCCACAGGTAAATTCATTAACATAAGCTTTTCCCAAAACCTTAATACTCTCCAGACAAAATAATCCAAACGATAAACCATATTTAAAATCTACCACAATTTACAACCCTAAAACCAAATACTTAGACTTCTTTAAAATCCCTTAATCATAAAACACAGTTTAGTTTCTGCCCTCTCTATTCCCATGCCGTGGTCTGGCCCGGAACCTTTTTAATGTTGGTTGTTCCCCCGGGGACTCTTTTAGCCAGTCAGCTAGACACATGGAACAGAGAGGTGAGTCAACACTAACACACAGCACCACAACACTTTACACCAAACACACAAGTACACATATTGCACATTTCAATTACTTCTCATTGTTCTCCCCGCAGACCGGCAGCCATCCTCCAAAGTGCAGATCCGCAGGTGGAACTATAAAACAATTAATAAATTATTTTTTAAAACCAATCATATGCAATGTCATTCCTTGTGCCAGTTCACATTTGTTTAAAGTGTTGCGTGCTCCAGCACAGTTCTGTATTGGACTGTCCGTTCGTTACAGTAATAAACACTTGGACAGTGAACCCAATTTTATGTCGTCATTATTGTTCCTTCTGGGAGTGAGACTCCTTCTGTGTGGACTACCTTCCCTCTCTTTGTCACCATTCGACTACACTTCTCAAGCCCGAATAACATCCCATTGTCAGAGCTGTAGATCCTCGTGGTGTAGATCAGTGAGTCGATGTCCCGCTCGCTCTTAGCGTATAGCTTGATGTCATCCATGTAGAGGAGGTGACTAATGGTGGCCCCATTCCTAAGCCGGTATCCAAAGCCAGTCTTGTTGATTATTTGGCTGAGGGGGTTCAGACCTATGAGGAGCAGCAGCGGGGACAGAGCATCTCCTTGGTATATGCCACATTTGATGGATACTTGTGCAAGTGTAGAGTAGAGAGTAGAGTAGAGGTTTAATTTGTCACGTACACAGTTATATACAGAATATACAAACAGCAGTGAAATGTAAATGCAGTGCAACAAATAACATTTATACATAGATAGAAAATTAAATAAGGCATTGTACAAACATAGCAGACATCAAATACAACACCATCAAACATAGCTACAGTTGTAGTTAAACATAAACATGACTACATCAAACATAACTACTTTTGCAGTTATAGGATGGGGATGACAGCACACGCGGTCATGTGATGGATTTTTAAAATGGCTTACACTGAGGGAGGGGTGGGACAAGGGGGTAGAGTACAGGGTCAGACAGATGGAAACATGGCAGACTCTTGGTTTGGGATTGGTGTTAGAATAACATTCCAAGGCTTCTGTTGGGCGATGAAAAGGCAGTCTGTTGGAGTGAGAGTCACTGGCCTTGGCTGGGGACGGAAAGTCTCAAAAGGATAAGATAAGACCCATCTGCCGGCTAGACTTCCAAGAGGGTCAAGGCGCGCGTCCATTTCGTGGAGTAACCTTGATGTTACCTATGCCTTGTCAGAACTGTAATACAATACAACGCAACTCAAACGGTCCGTTTTCTCGATGTTATCCACCATCTCCGGATGAAGACGCCTTCATATCCGTTAAGCAGCATGGTAGCTCACACGTCTGACTCCCGGTGTTAAAGTCCTTTCTGTATGTCCACAGTCCGTGCTGAAGGTGTTGAATCAGCTCCTCGGATTGTGCAACTCTTTGATGTAATCCTTTTAAACTGTCACTCACGTCACAGAAGCACACCTTGTCGATTCCCAGGAGTCCAGCAGCAGCTGAATCAGAGAGAGAAAAAGTACGAGACAAGACAAAACGAGACATAAAAAGCACAGCAGATAGCGGGGATCAGGATCTGAGGGAAGACATGTCCGCCTTGTCTGAAGTCAGGAAGTGGAAGTGGTTTACCATTGGCCTTAAGGGTGGTTTTCCACAGCCTCATCGATTTTGCACTGAATTCTCTTAGAGTCCTGTTGATGTTGTACATCTCCAAGCATTCAGTGATCCATGTGTGTGGCATTGAGTCATATGCTTTCTTGTAATCAATTCAGGGAGTGCACAGGTTGGTGTGTCGGTTTCTGCAGTCTTGGGTGACTGTTCTGTCAACGAGGAGTTGGTGTTCGTCTCCTCTGGTTTCTTTGCCGATGCCCTTCTGTGCTTTGCTCATGTATTGATCCATGTGCCCAATTATCTTAGCCACAATGATGCCTGACATGACCTTCCATGTTGTGGAAAGACAGGATCAAGTTTGTGTGCCCTTCGGTAAGCCATTCAGGGTGCGTCCCATCCATTAGCAGCTGGTTCATTTGTGTGGCAAGGCATTCCTTCTCGCCATGACCTTGTCTTTCAGGTCAGTCGCTGCCTTGTTCAGCGTTATTGCACTTGTTGGGGCTTCAAACCCAATATCTGACCTCTCGTCCTGGCTCCCCCTTGTCGTAGCATTTGTGTTGTATCTCGTCAATCTCAAGTTGTGATAGCAGTTGCCGCTTGTGGATGTTGGAACACTGAGCTACTAGTTTCATCGATGTAAGCCTGGATTGTGGGTTTCGAAGTAACCATTCATCCCACATCCTTTTCATGTAACCCCTCTGACTAGGGTTACTGGAGTAGTAGCATTCCAACAGAGCCTTGTTATCGCATCTCGCCCATCTCCATCTTGTTCTTGTTCAAGTAGCCCATTTCTCATCAACTTGCTCTGGTTCCCCAACACCTGACGCAGACCTTGTTTGGCCGGTCAACGTCTGATCCGGCTTCTCATAGCATTTATTGTCTCTCATAATTTTTATGAGGTAGGCAGTAGGATCTTGCCTCAGGACCCCCACTGGATAGTTTATAGTGCCCCGAGGGGGATTCTAACCTAGTGAAAAGGACCCAGATTGACAGAATGGTAATGGCAAACCAACCAGACATCATGGTGGTAAACAAACGACAGAGGAAAGTTGTTGTGGCAATATCTAGGGATGGCAACATCAGGAAAAAGGAACATAAGAAACTAGAGAAATAACAACGGCTTAGAGAAGAGCTGGAAAAGGCTTGGAAGGTGAAGGCGACAGTGGTGCCCGTGGTCATCAGAGCACTTGGGGCAGTGACCCCCAAACTGGAAGAGGGGCTACAGAAGATCCCTGGAAGAACATCAGACATCTCTGTTCAGAAAAGTTGAGTACTAGGAACAGCAAAGATACTGCGCAGAACCCAGAAGCTCCCAGGCCTCTGGTAGAGGACCTGAGCTCAAAGGATGAGACCACCCATGAAGGGTGAAGGACAAAGTTTTATATATATGTTGGGCATGAAGGAGAATCAAACACAAAAAAAAAACTAATAGTCTAATGATGGTTGTCAGAGAGAATTAAATGTAATGGTTCAGTATGATGACTTACATAGGCCAGAAGTTTTCTGTTAAGGGCATTTCATCTTTACTGACAAAGGTTCAGTGGCGATGCCCGTCTGACGAACAAGGTTAGAGTCCAAAAAACTCTGCTCCAACCCAGAGTTTATCAAAGCCTGCAAAGGAAGGGTCTGCCGCTGGAAATGGAGTGTAGCTAGAACCAAGAAATGAAATGACCCAAATGGCCGCAGAAGAGGCATTCCCCAGCTGAGATACGCCTCTGGCATTTGGCTGCATGGAACTGAGCTCGTCCCGCGTCACACCGCATTAGGCACCAGCTGGGAGCCCTCACTGCCTGTGGGAGCTGGGGATACTGTTCCGGCAAAGGCACGTTGTACCCTTGAGCCTCTCTCCCGGTGTATCTTCCATAATCGTTTGTCAATGCGGATAGACAAGGAAATGACCAACTTTACACAGGACAGGAGCCAGCCTTGAGCAGGGGGAGAAGCCCCAAAAGCCAAAAACCTGGAGTGGACCTTGACACTACCCTCCTGCAGAGCCATTTGCAGTTGGCAATCTCACAGCTCGCCAGGACGACGCAGTTCGGTAGAGACAGATATCCTACATAGGCCGTTTAGTACTGTGTGGGTGGGTGCACAGGTAGACACAGCAGTCTAGGTGTGACCTGCTTGGTGTTAAGTTTCTCCTACGTGTGCCTGCGCTGTTTTTTTATATTATTAATAAATTGATAAAAAGTAAAATAAATCTAAATATAGGCAATAGGTCATTGATAACAATAAAATAAAATCATACAATTAAAATTGTGGCGGCAGTGATGGTCGGAGAGGCCGTAGGCGCAAAATGGCTGCCACATCCTCCGTCAGTCTGCCCCAGGGCATCTGTGGCTACAGTTGTAGCTTACCATCACCAGTGTGACTGTGTATGAATGAATAATGGACGACCTGTAAGTGCTTTGAGTCCCTTGGTTCCTCGGGAGAAAAGCGCAATATAAATTCAATCCATTATTATTATTATTATTAAATAATATGAAATGCAATCAAATGGCACGTAACATTAAAAATTAGCTGATTGACAGAGTAAAGAGGAAAAAATTACCCGGAGAGAACAAACGGTAACACGTGGAGGACATGCAGACTCCTCACAGAAAGACCGAAGTCGGCCAAGAATGTGGAGTTTTTTCTTACCTTTTCTAAAGACAGGGGCTTGTCTTGTCAAACTGTTGTTCTGTCAGACAAGCAGGCCCTAAAAATCAATTGGCACGTCATTTCCATCACACGTCATTTTCATCGTGCAACATATTTTGAGCAATAAATAATATTTTTTTAGTAGTAGTATTAGGTTATATTTTTATATAATTGTTAAAATTATAAGGCTACAATATTTGAGGAAACATCCAGTGGAGTAACTCATTTTTACTCTAAGAACTGGCTAAAACAAAGCTTGTGGTAGGCAGATACTTGTCGGTGCTTCATCCATTCACCTAACAAGTTTCAGACAGAAGGCGCCTCCCTTTTGCAAACGCTTTCAACAGGAGCCTTCCCTGATGGTACTGTGAATGATGCTTATGTGAGCAGTGTTATCTGGCGGAGTCAGGTTGGAGAATTAACAGTCCATTCTAATTAGTTATTTTATATTAAGAGAGCACAACAGACAGTTGAACTTAAGTATGACACTTTGAAGTGTTGTGGAGAATGTGAGAGTAGCTCCCCTTTATTTCACTTAAAACACACACTGTACAGAAGCTGGGTTCAATTTTTTTTATTATTGGACCAGTTATCAGGACGCAACAATAGGTTGTCATGTGAGCAACACATCCTGCAGATACAGTACATTGTCAGGTGTGAGCGCTGCACACAGAAGCTTACACTCACTTATTCACAGTCAGTGGAACAAACCTTCTCACACACTAACACACACACATACACAAGTTCTGTCCTTCATTTAGAATACTCAGAGTTCGTTTTAGACCCTATTGCTCCGAGAGAATCCAGACAAAAGCTGCACATGTCCCTGTTTAGAAATGCTTTTAATGCTTGTAGATGAATGATATGCTTCTGTCAGTATTTTGGTATAGTTCTACCGCTCATGGTTTTGTTCAATCTGAGTCTGGTCAGTGCAGAAACTTTTAAACAAAAGTAAAGTCACTTCCTGGTTTTGAAGATCTGTTTTGAGCAGCACTTCTTTTTTGTTTACACCTTGTTTGGGATTTTTTTATCACATTCTTCTTTTTTTTTTGTTTAGTTTTCTTTTACTTTATTATAAAGGATTTCAAGAAGTGTTTATAAAAAGGATAATAATGTGAGCACAGAAGATGTATTTATCCCACGGAGTAGGTCTGAACATACTTATAGCTCTGTGCTGTTTAGTTGAAATGTCCCCTTCGGTTTCCAATTGGAAAACTGAAAACCTCATGTGTGCAAGGCAGAGTAGCATTACTTGATAGTTAATATTGTAAATGAAGGACAGCACTTCATGTTGTCAACATAGGCATAGTAGGAGTGGAGCATTTCATTCAAATATAAAGAATGCTTTATATACAGTCTTGCTCATAAGTTTACCTGGCAGAATTTGTGATTTATTTGGCCATTTTTCAGAGAATATGAATGATAACATAAAAACTTTTCTTTCACTCACAGTTAGTGGTTGGGTGAAGCCATTTATTGTCAAACAATTGTGTTTACTCTTTTTAAATCATAATGACAACAAAAACTATTCAAATGACCCTGATCAAAAGTTTTTAATACCGTGTATTTTCAATTTTAACATCAATGACAGCGTGAAGACTTTTTTGGTAGTTGTGGATAAGCCAAAAAGCCTCCAGTTCCTGTAAATTCTTGGGCTGTCTTGTAAGAACTGCACGTTTGAAATCTCCCCAGAGTGGCTCCATGATATTGAGGTCAGGAGACTGAGGCCAGTCCAGAACCTTCACTTTATGCTGCTGTGGCCAATAACAGGTCGACTTGACCTTGTGCTATGGATTATTGTCATGTTAGAACGTATAAGTACGTCCCATGTGCAGCTTCCGGGCGGATGAGTCCAAATTGTCCTTCAGTATTTTCTGATAACATTCTGCATTCATCTTTTCCTGTGCCTTTGTAGCTCACACATCCCCAAAACATCAGTGATCCACCTCCATGTTTCACAGTATGAATGGTGTACCTTTCATCTTAGGCCTTGTTGACTCTTCTACAAATGTAACATGTATGGTTGTGGCATTTGCATAGATATTGCTTCTTCTGGCGACTCGACCATGCAGCCTATTTTTCTTCAAGTGCCTCCTTATTGTGCATCTTGAAACAGCCACACCACGTGTCCTGTATTTCAGCTGAAGTTATTTGTCAGGGTCATTTGGGTAGTTTCTGTTGTCATTATGATTAAAAAAGAGTAAACACAATTGTTTTACAATAAATGGCTTCACCAAACCACTTACTATGAGTGAAAGAAATGTTTTTGTGATATCATTCATATTTTCTAAAAAATGGCCCAAAAAATGAATCACAAGTTCTGCCACAGTATGTAAATTAAGGAGCACAACTGTACATAACTCTTCCATACAGGCTCTGATGTGCTGAATATTTTTGGACATTGCACAACTCTTTAATGATTGACTGGTTATAGTTAATAGAACACCCATTGGATTCAGAGGGTGGTACCTTTGGCAAGTAAAAGAAATAAAAAAGAATTATATTAAAGATTCTCCAGTAACACCATAAAGAGCCAGCATACCACCAGTGGGACCTGTACCACAGTTTAAGAACCACTGTTAGGGTTATATTTGTAAGAGGATTTGTTCAGCGGTGCACCTCCTGCTGGTTTCGAGCTTAGGTGAACAACTTAAACATAGCCAAGATTTACAATTAGAAACATAAGTGAAATATTTGATAAAAAAGGGATCAAGAGCATGCCAATCATTCTTGTCTTTACAGAGGAGTGTAGCAGAGATTTATTTACATTTACATTTATTCATTTGGCAGATGCTTTTATCCAAAGCGACTTACATTGTTCTACAGTAATTACCAGAGTTACAGCCACTGGAGGCAAGGTGGGTTAAGTGTCTTGCCCAAGGACACAATGACAGTATGAACTGTGGGGAGAGCGGGAATTGAACCAACTACCTTCAGGTTGAAAGACAACTTCTCAACCCACTGAGCTACTGCCACCCATTTATATGTTTATTTTTACAATAAGAAGAAAGGTATAAAATTGGGGCATTGGTGTTACTTATAGGAGAACAAATTTTGTTCAGATTTTTGTTATATTTTCTAGTAAATGCTACATTTTGAAAATTTTACCAGATTTTATACATATCAATACTGTTCTGTTTCTTTGTTAATTTGTCAGAATGTGTGAATAAGAAAAGTCACAAGCCATTTCCAGTTTTATTCCAGTTTCTGTGGCTCTTCAACTGTGTTTTTGTCATAAATGTTTGCTCCACATGTGACTTTAGTCCTGACTCCAGGCATTAGCAGAAAACTGGTCCCAGGTGTCCTCAGAGTCCCTGCTAAATTTTGGTGCTAAACCATTAATAGATTTAAAAACAATACTTTTTTAATGTTAATTCTCTGAGACAGAAGCTGGTACAGAGATTTTAGAACAGGAGTCATGTTAGTTGGTTGGACCCGAGCAGCAGCATTCTGAATCTAATCTGAATATTCAGTGCAAGCATCAGAAAAGGCAACAACAGCAATAGTCACTGACCATAATGCTGGGGGAACATTATAGTATTGTTAGTATACCCTAGCTTAATAAATGTCAATACAAAATGTAGGACTGTTTTTTCCAATAGCACTATATTGCTAACTGTTTGGACCCTTTAAAAAGCTTAAGGATTAATCTCAGAAAATATTGGTCCCTCCAAGCACCACCTATATGGTAGTAAAATGCAGACATCTAGGCCTTTTTAAGTTATATTTTAAGAAAAATTATAAGATTACAAACTGAATGGGTGTGGCTCTCATATTTACGGAAGCCCTGATCGGCAAGAGCGAAATGTTTTCTCTGGCACGTCATTTCCACTCCATTTCATGAGTGCAACAAAGTTTTCCTCCTGTTATCGACCTCTGAACGGCAAGCAAAAAAATATATTTTCAAAGTCTAAGTGTCCCTTCTCGCGCTGCCGGTGGTTCTGAACGGCAAGCAAACATTTTTTTATTTTTTTTAGTTAATGCGAATGCTCCACAGCTCACTATTTTGAGCATTATTTTATCTGCGAGTGTAGATATTATTAGTTTGGACTCAGAATGAGGGACACTTCCACTCACATGAGAGGGTTGTTACATGCTGTGGTGGGATGATGATGATGATGATGATAAAGAAGAGAGGACAATAAAGAGGAGGGAACTGGGGGTACAATTCCCGTGTGTTACTCTAGCTTATGTCTAAATATGCATTCACCCTGCGTAAATACGTTTTACGGCTACTATGTTATTTTTAGGTGAGTATTATTTTCTATGAGAATAGTGTATAAAAATAGGGAATAACTTAAAGGTCTGAATAATGTTGACTTTTTGTGTCTGACTATCAAAAGCCAAATGATTAATAGTAATAGAAAAAAAATAAAAACACTTTAAATTAGTTTTTTGGTGCACTTATGCTTTTTGTTACCTTGTGTTGTTAAAATTGCTTCCATTGTTGTCCTCACTTAAGTCGCTTTGGATAAAAGCGTCTGCTAAATGACTAAATGTAAATGTAGTGAAAAGTACAGTCAGCTTACATCAAAAACCCAGCCCAAAACCATGTGGTTGTTTTTTGACTATTTTACATTAAATATTTCAAGACATTTTAGACAAAAAGTAAATACATTTGCATTTACATTTACATTTAGTCATTTAGCAGACGCTTTTATCCAAAGCGACTTACAAGTGAGGAAAACAATGGAAGCAATTTTAACAACACAAGGTAACAAAAAGCATAAGTGCACAGAAAACTAGTCAGTTAAAACCTATCACATTATACAAAGCTAAGGATAGGAAAGATTTTTTATTTTTTATAAACTGACAATAGATTGACTTTTACAGGACTCGAACCTGTGGTTGTCTGCATGCTAGACCATGGCTCAAAAGAAAGAGCTAATTAGACACAGTGGAACCGCATTGCACTTTGGAATTTAAAACAGGTACACCAACAGCAACACAGGGCTTGAGTACAACTTTGAGGAAAACCTTTTATTCAGATTATAACATATTGTAAAGCCTGAAGACGTCATCTCGGCTTTATTATCAAGGACTTTAATAGATGAGAACCTTTGTTCAATCATATGTTCACATAGAAGGGGGTGTGGAGTTAGGTATACTTCCATTGGGTATTAATCTACATCAATGACAGCTTAAAATGGTAAATGGTAGTTTACACAGAGTAACAACACAAACAGGTAAAACTAACAACTTTTTTCTAGATGATGTCTTAAGAGAGAGCCACACCAAAAATGATTTCAAAAGCATAATTCAGTTTGCCATATTATTATACTTATAGAACTTAAAAAGGGTTAGATGTCTGCATTTTACTGCCATGAAGGTGGTACTTGGAGGGACCAATATTTTCTGGGGTGGTCCTTTGTATGAAGAGTTTATTTTATGTATCTTCTAACAAAACAATCAATAATAGAAAGTATCCTTGTGGCTCTGACGTCTGTCAGTGTGTTAGAATGTGAGGTATGAGAGTAGAAATAGGATGTGAATATGATGATGACTCCATGGATACTCTGGTGTAGACTTTGTTGGACGGTGAATGAGGTGAGTGTTGACTTCCACAGTGAAAGTGACGTTTCAGCTGAAACCACGGAACAAGAGGATGTCTGCATCCTGTTGAGGAGAGAGCAGGGCACACATGAAGCGAGCACACACGCACACACATGACCATCACCCACGGGTGCAAAGGACCATCAAACACAGGTGCAGACATGCAAGGATTGAGAGGACACGTCATCAGGAGGAGAATCAAAGAGGCTTCCAGAAACAAAATTCTACAAATAAAGTGTGCAGCACAAAAAGAAAGTAATCAGTCACATCAATACACCTTCTCAGTAAAGAACAATACAGCCTTACAAACACAGTTCGACCTAAGAAGAATGAACACAAAGGAAAAATGATAATTGGATAATTAAAGCCTATTTTATTTGTATCTGCCTCAGACTAGTGCTAGGTTTGGAACATAGTGGAGATTTGTGTGTTGTCTATTTAATTCAGCTTCAGAGAACAAAGCCCATTGTGGTGGGCATTGTGTTCAGCCCTTACATGTGCGGTGAATGTAATTTCACTTTGTATTGGATTTTCTTTAGTAATAATTGTCATTATTTAGTTCGTCAGGAGTTGGTAGAGCGCTTGCAAATACGCAAGAACACGGTAGATCCGATTCATATCTCAGAAGTCATCACTCTTTCTCAACTATCAATAAAAGCAAAAAGGCCTAAAAAAATGTTTTATTTAATAAATAAAAAAATGTGTTGAGACAATAAATGTCTTGGTTGTGCCCTTGGGCTGGACAAAGTTTGCTCTTTGGCCCATGATGTAATTTTAGACAGATGTCCTCTGGAGTGACTTTGAAAATAAGATATACAGAACATTTCTATTTCAGAGGCTCACTGCTCCAATGGTGGGTTTTGTCGAATGACTCTGTTTGACCAATAATGTGTCCAAACAAGAGGGCTATGACCCTTCGTTTGACTGGGCTGAGTGTGAACAAAAGATCCAGGTCTAAGAGGTTCCATGAATACAGGACCAGAGCCAGACTCAGACCAGGTTCAGTCAGACCACAGTCAACTAAAACTGGGCTTCAGCTAAATATTGCTGTAAAGCATAAAAACAATATTAAACTCAAAACAATATTTTCAAATCGATCTAGAGCAAGACACTTAACAAGACACTTGGGCAAGACACTTAACAACCCCTTGCCTCCAGTGGAGTCAGCTGGAACCTTAATGTAATTTAGCTGTAAATAAAAGCGTTAACTAAAAATGTAAAATGTAACACTGGTGAATGGAAGCTTCATCTAAGTCATTTAGCAGTTAAGTCTGCTAAATGACTAAATGTAAATGTAAGACGTCAGCTAATAAAGCCTAGATGACGTCTTAAGGCCTTGTTTTTAACAGATGATTACAATATGTTATGAGCTGATTAAAAGGTTTTCCTCAAAAATGAGAGCCACACTGAAATATGAATAAGTGTAGTAGGACAGTGAGGCCTCCTGCCATCACTGATGCCATCACCCTAAACGTCCAACCGGTGCAGAAGGCTGACAAGAGAGGCTGATGCGGCCTCTAATGAGGAAAGGTGCTGATGCTAAATAGTGGATCTGAGCTGGGATTTCCAGGGCACAGCTTGTGTAAGCTGCCTCATGCAGGGGGCAGTGAGGAGGTGAGAGACGACGCAGGGACATGGTAGAACACATGGGCCACGGGCTGAATCTGGACCAGTGCACCTGTTAGTATTTCTGCAAATGCTATTCTCTACAGTACTCTGTTTGGGAGCCCCACTCTCTGATATTGTTGTGAGAGTTTGTTTCCCAAAAGCATATTGCAGCTCATATTATAATTAAATATTGCACATTTTTCCAATATTCTGCAGACCTATTGAAAATAACCTTGTTGATGTGACACATATATAACTGATGTATAAAGGGATAGTAAAGGATTGAATTCTTGTGATATTTTCTGTGTCTCTTCATTAACCTCAGTGTGACAGTGCTGTTACAGAGGACAGTCTAAGCGAGGAGGGGTCTGTGAGAGCTGGAACATGTCACTTCTGTCTGTTCAGCTTCTTTGTACACACCAATCATTTCATTGCTGCAACCAAGTGAGAAAGGCTTGTGTTCTCTGTGACAAAGTTACCTCGGGCGACATGGAGATTCACACAGAGGCCGGACTAGTCTGAGCATGCATGTGTGTGTGTTAGCATTGTGTGTTAGCATTGAACCTTGAACACAGACCACAGACCCTGAGACCACAGAGACCACAGACCCTGCTTAAACACTGCATATCCTTAGAGAGCGGGCTTTAGTACACTGCAGAGAACAATCAAATGTTTAGCTGAGTGACCTCCAAGCTTTGAGCGTCCACACAGTCCCACCCCCACTGCTCTGCCTCCATTGCTGCTGAGATGCGTTAGTCAAGCTCAGTTGGCTTTTTCCGCCATGAGAAGCAGAGCATGACATGCGCTAAACCAAAGGCAGCTCCATCTGATGACAGCCTCTACTCTTATCATGTTTGAGGGACATATAACAGCGGTTCATTAAGCTGCACAGGTGGGTCAAGGTCACTCATAATGTAAACACAGGAACATGAGAGTGATATAAATGGCTCACTAAAAAAAATTATACTTATAACAACTATATCCTTATCTATAGTTTGTCAACTGATTTAATTTATTCTGAAGGGGTCAACGGTTACATTTGGGAGGTGGAAGTCCATAAAATAACTAAATAGAGAAACTATTAGCTTTCAACATACTTTTAAATTGTTATGTCCATGGCTCAAACCCAACACATCTAACTGCTTAGGGTTAGGGTTAGTGGATACCTTACTAAGTTTGTCCACCTTACCAATGACCTGGATGTATTTCATGGTTAAGGGCTGTCATGATCATGGTGTCACTGAGATTATAGAGCTTCGGAACCGACGTCACCCTGAAATGCATTGTGGGTCACCAGCGCCGTTTTCCAAGGCCACTAACCAAAACAAACAATAGCGATGCAGCTGTTAATCTGCATCGTTCTCGAAAGTAGCACAAAAAAAATGTCAACCCATATCACAGGCACGAGTGGGGAAAAGATCCTGGCAATTTACCTCCGGTAACGTTTCCGGACATATTTTCTTATCTTGTCTGTGGAGTCAGCTCATACACCGCCAATCAGTTTTGTAATTACAAGTCATGGTCACATATTTAATTTACAAATGGCTGTCTACATGATTTGGACATTTTTAAGCCTACAAATTGTGAATATGTTGTAATTTGTACAAAGGTAAGTTTGCTATGCAAATTTAGCTGGAGAAACTTATGTCAGTGTGTCTCACAGCTGCAGCTCACCCCAGGCATCTCCCTTTAGTAACCTCCGATGCTTGGGATTCCTCGCGTTGCTTCTAGGTAAAAAAACTATAAAAACGAAGTCCGTTTTGAATCTTCCTCCCTTGTTGGTTGTACACCAAATGACAGAACAGGTTTGCCTCATTGTTGAAATTGTTCATAAAGCTTCTCTATTGTATATTAGAGTATATTATATAAGGAATTCAGATTGAGACTTTTGTTTTAGGTTTGGCTCTGCTTTTAACACTGCCCTGGGACCGTCCTTTTCCTGAGGCTGAGAGAAAACATAAGTCTGCTTTATATTCAGAGGAGGGTAGAGTGGCCTAAAATTTAACTTTTTATGCTCAAGAGTAAAAAAGCTTTTGGTTAAATGACTACTCAAGTACTACGTAACCGTTTGATAATGATTTTTTTTTTTAATGTTCACAATATAACATTTACTTTAATCAAAAGCAACCTTACATGAAGCTTCCATTCACTAGAGTTACAGATGGAACACCACTGGAGGCAAGGTGGGTTAAGTGCCCTGCCCATGGACACAAAGACAGTATGAACTGTGAGAGAGAGCGGGAATTGAAACGCCAACCTTACGGTTACAGGACAAACACTCTACCATGGAAGACCAGGGTGATGGTCCCTCTTTTCAAGAAGGGGGGTGGAGGATGTCACAGAGGGATCACACTCCTCAGCCTCCCCGGGAAAATCAATGCCATGGTACAGGAGAGGAGAATGCGACCGATAGTTGAACCTCGGATTCAGGAGGAACAATGCCGTTTTTGTCCTGGTCTTGAAACTCTGGACCAGCTCTATGCCCTTTATGGAAGTTTGCCAAACCAGTTCACATGTGTTTTGTGGATCTTGAGAAGCCATTCGACTGTGTCTCTCGTGGCGCCCTGTGGGAGGTGCTCTGGGAGTATGGGGTCCGGGGCCCTTTGCTAAGGGCTGTCTGGTCCCTGTACGACCGGAGCTGGAGCTTGGTTCGCATTGCCGACATTGCTGTCGAGAACAATTTCAGCTCCATGGACACTAAAAAACTTTGGGACACTATGAAAAGCATCACTAATATGAACCCAAGCAGGATCCAACTCTCCATCACTAATGACACCGAGAGAGCTGATGAACTCAAAGACTTCTATCTCAGGTTTGAGACCATGAATCCTCCCCAGGGGTGTGCTGGGTCTTTTGACAACTTATCCACCAGTGCAGCTTCTTGTTCTCATCATCCTAAACAGGTCCACACAGTTTATAGTAAGGTCGTCAACAAAAAAAACAGCTGGACCAGATGGACTTCCCACCATCTTAGGACTTGTGCTATGGAACTGACTGCTGCTTGGTGTCCAATTTTCCAAAAATCCTTGCTGAATTACTCTGTCCCTGCTTTGTGGAAGAAATCTGTAATTATCCCGGTGCCCAAAGTATCTTGTCCCACTGTTAACAATGACTTGATGCCTGTAGCCTTGACTCTGTGGTAATGAAATGCTTTAATATTATGAATATGCTTAAGTCTGATGTTAACTCTAGTTTAGTAGAGTCCTATTTGTTGAATTTTTGTCAGCTTTTAACACAATACTACCTCTGCTACTGGTCCAGAAACTGTCTGACTTGAATGTGAACTTTTTATCATCAAATGGTTTTATTAATTTATAACGGGCAGACAACAACAAGTTAGAGTAAATTGTGTCCTCTCTCCGATCAAATACTCTAACACAGGTGTTCCTCAGGGCTGTGTGAGTTCTCCTTTCTTATTTACACTGTACACAAATGGATGCAGAAGCCGTCTCTGCAACAATCATGTCATCAAGTTCTCAGACGACACAGTAATTTTAAGCCTACTGTATAAAGATTACTGCCCTTCTGTGTACACGCATAAAATCAACCATTTTAAGAACTGGTGTGACCAAAACAATCTTGTTTTTAATGTAAAACAGACTAAAGAGATGATATTTGACAGAACAGAAGAAGAACAGTGAGAGATCATGCTCCTGTTAAAATCGGTGACCTTGTGATTGAGCAGGTCAGCACTTTCAAATATCTTGTTTTTTTGCTGGATTGTAACCTGAAAATGAATGAACATGTGGACTTTTTGTGCGGGCGATTGGCCCAAAGACTGCACTTCCTCCGCCGGCTCAGGCTGTTCGGTGCGAGCAGGGCAGTCATGTGGGTCTTTTACTCTGCAGTTCTAGAAAGTATCATCAGATACGGAATGGCTGCATGGTTTGGTGTTATCTCAGTCCAACCAAAATCCAAACATCATAAAAACAGCAATGAAAGTGTTAGGACAAAAAGACATGCCTTCTCTGCAGTCCATCTACGAAGGCACTGTGTCCAGACAGAGATTTATTAATTTTTATCATATGTTTTTACTGTATTTACTGATTAGTTTTAGACGATTCCAGGTTTTATTTTTTAGGTTTTATTTTTAGATTGTCCTTGCTTAGAGCCAGTTGCAATTATTTATTTGATATGCGGTATTTGAACAGATTACGTATGGTTACAGTACTGATGCAGTATGTATGTTGTGTTGTACATTTACGAATATGTACTTTTTGTTATGGGTCGGTGTACTATATGCTTTTACTGCTGCTGTGGCACTGCACCTAAGAAAAAATTCCCTTTGGGGACAATAAAGTATATTTGATTTTTATTGAAGGGTAGAGCGGGAGATTGACAGACGGATCGGTGCAGCTTCTGCAGTGATGCAGTCGATGTACCGGTCTGTGGTGGTGAAGAAGCAGCTGAGCTGCAAGGCGAAGCTCTTAATTTACCTCAGTGGCAGAACAGAGCATCGGCAAGATGTGCAAGCGCCGTGTGGAGCTATTTTACTGCAGTTAACAAATACACTACCAGTTGGGACCTGTGTAAAAAGCTGATATCTGATAAACTCATGATAAACATTATGAGAAACTCACACAAACTCATAGAATATTGCACCAAAGAAAACAACAAGATGCAAAAAAGACGAACGGAGGAGACACAGAGACACTACCCCAGCACAGAAGTCTCTAAGAGTTCTTTCAGCAACAAAGAACAAAGAATAAATAGTACCTGTAGCCCAGGTACTAATTATGTTCAATCAGTTAAAATAAAAATATCCCTAAAAGGTGATAAATATGAATGGGCAGCTTTACCATCTGAGAAAATAAAGAGCCTCATCCACAATTACCCCAAAAGACTTCACGCTGTCATTGATGTTAAAGGTGGCAATACACAGTTTTAAGAACTGGGCTATGTAAACTTTTGATCAGGGTCATTTGGGTAGTTTCTGTTGTCATTATGATTTAAGAAGAGTAAACACAATTGTACAACTCACCACATTATTAGACATTCTCAAAAGCCTGTTGAAGACCTAGGCTCTAAACCATTCAGAAGGAAGTGCCCTCAAAAGTGTGGTTTAGGATTGTTGCCCCCAAAAATGCCCAAACAAATATGTGTGCGTGAAATAGATGAATAAAGTTGATCTGTACAGCATGTCCAATATGTTTTTAGGTGTGCTGAATATGCTCCATCTGAGGCTGTTAAAGCTGCAAAAATACGCTGGTGTATGAATTCATCAGGGGAGCACAACAATCAAAACAGTAGCTGAGGTGTTAAATGCTGGCCACTGAGCAGCGCTTGAACGTTTGACCTTCTAACACAGCTCATGACATTATGTTGACATTTAAAGTAATCCCTCCCACAGATCTTAATCCTAGTGGCCGTGGACTAACATGACCCATCCTTGGGGCTCCGGCCCCTCACGTGCACTTGAATGCCACGCCTATTCGAACTATGCACAGCCCAGTACAGATGAGGAGGGGGGCGTAAACATGCTCATACCAAAAGCTTAGTACTTAGCTCAACACTGCGGTCGTGACACTTTTTTCAGCTCCATGAAGTCAATAAAACCAATCAATTAAATCTTTCTTTTTTCAATCACCTCCAGCTTTCACAATGTGCTACTGCTCATCTTCTCATCAAGACTCACGGCTCGCTTATATTCCTTCTGTTCTCTTCTCCTTCCACTGGCACTAGTTGGGATTAGAGTTGACTTCAGAGTTCCTGCACAATTGTCAGAGTTAAAAGAGTTTTTAAGACCTTGACTAATTTAAAAGTTCCCAAAAATGTTCATCATGTTCTCCGCTTGATTGGCCACCAATAATGGCTAAAAATAGTGTGATTGGCGATCGGCTAGAACAGCAGGACCGATCAAATGACACAAAATAGGACAAGCAGCATAATGATTTAGGTGCTCTTGATCAGAACACATTTACTATTCACATATGAAATTTGGTTCTTGCATTATTGTAAGTGCATCCTTAGATGGCAGAAAACAAAGATGAGACCCCCAACCCAAAAACACTCCTCAAATTTGCAAGCCAAATTTAGGTTTATATGACCTATATTATAGTATAGTAGAGTATAGAATCATTAAATAATGTTTGGCTCTAGAGTACCTTTTTGCTGGTAGCAATGGTTATACCAACTTTTTTCTTGCTCATTAATAAAAACTATAGCTTTACTTAGACTATTTTATAAACTCAATCTAACTGCCAGGCCTGGCCCGGGAAAATATTGACTTTTTTGTAAAAAACAGAATAAAGTGACCGTAGTGTATTATGGCATAGTATTAGGATAGTTTTAGGCAACAAAACCGTAAACTAACAACAGTATGTAATACTAATTTCACTGTGCCATTTCTTTTTAGTGGGTAATTCTCACTCTTTACATGTGATAATATTACACCTCTTCTAGCAAATTTGGTGTAAACAGAACTCGTTATATCTCATAAAAAGGCTCAAACACAAAGAGGGAAAAGCAGAGCAGTAATATTGTGTGACTCGGCAGGCATCTTTCTTTTATTTAGACTCCCCGAGTCTAGTATTGCTCCTCCTTATCTGAGCTCTCTGCTTGTTCCACACCGTTACTGTTAAAACATGGCTGTTTTCCCCCCTTTGAGACCACTACATGAATCTGATCCTCCCAATAACAGCGTAACATTCCTGGCCCTCCCCACTCTGACATGTTCCTGACAAGAACCCTGTCCCTAGGTGAGAGTACTGCACATTGCCTTTTTTGTTATAATATGTCTTTCCTCTTACCAAAGTCTTTTTAATGTTTTTAGACATGACAAGACTGAGACATGGCTTGTCACGGGACTTCTGCTCCTGGACCATTGTGAACGCCTCTCACCAAGGACGTCACTGTGTTGTATATAATCCCATGTTATGTTTACATCTGGGAGCAAAAAACAGCATCTGTACACTTGTTACTGTGTCTGCTTTGCTCATCCTTGCAAGGATTAAAACTTGGCCATTGCTTGTTAAATTATAATCGGTCTCCGTGTCTCTCTGGTTAAATATATGGATATAAAATATTCCTATAACAGATGCAATGGCCAATGCTTCTTTCATTTGTTGCTGCCATTTCTGTGTTTTACATCCATTTGTCTCATTCAGTCCAAATACTGAATTTGTCGGAAGATGTGGGTGCCTACTAAAAGATTGAGTGTCTGGTTGATTCACTAGTTGTACAGTTTTAAGCATAAACAACTTTGTTTACATAGTCACTCCAGTTTCCCTTTTTGTCTTCATCCAAGGTCCACAGCACCTTCTGCTGGGTTTCCCTGTGGGTGGTAGGGTTTAGTTTTTGAATTATCCATTCCTGTGTATTTCTGCAGCTGTTGGAATAAATTATTCTCAAATTCTCATGGTGTATTTTACCAGGAACCTATTTTAGAGAAAAGTCATTGAAAATCTTGTTTGCTGCAGTTTTGCCAGATTTGTTGGCAGTTAGTTATCCCTGAGCAAATTTAGTTAAATTATCAAGTAACACCAAAATATACTCATACCCTCCCCTGCTTTTTTCAAGGTGAAGATTGTCTAATGAAACCATTTCAAATGGTGCTGTAGCTGGTACATACATACATAGGGTTTTTTCTGTTTATTACATTTACATACCAAAATGATGTAAAACTAAATATCTCTCTGCATATTAGGCCAGTAGAACATGTTTCTAGCCAAGTTCAACACACGTTCTTTCCCTAAGTAACCCATTTACAATGAAGGTATTTGTTCACCAGTTCTTTGTATGGCTGTGGATTTACAATTTGAGTGTACAGTATGTTACGGTTTTGGACATTAATAGACCATCATCAGAAACGCAAAGTATTTTCCATTCATGTAACAGTTTACCCTACTGTCGTTGTTGATTAATCTTATGTCCAACTTGATTTCTTTAGATTGAGGAAATACTGCAACAGTTTGTGTTTTGTCACTTTTACATTTGGTTGGTTGTCAGTTATAACAGCAATCCAGTCCACGTCCTGTAGTGTTTGAGTCCCAACAGCATTTCGTATTGCACTTAACACTTCCGGTGAACATTGCTCAGTGCATTCATTCAAGTCCATACTGGCAGGTGTTCTGGACAAAATGTCGGCATCAATATTGCTTTTTCCAGATTGGTATTTGAGTGTTATGTTGAGGTCAGCCAACTCAGAAAACCCATCTGTTTCCTGTTGCATTTAGTTTGGCTGTACTTACAACATAGGTGACAGGATTATTATCACTATAGACACTTCAGGGCATAAAACAAGTTTCTGTTAGTGCCTGTGAGCCATACCCTATGACCCTGTCCTCTTGCCTCTGGTACAAAACTGCACCAAGTCCTTCCTCAGAGGCATATATATGCAGTATAAACGGATCCTCAAATCTAGGGTGAGTTACCACCGTTGGGTTTGTCAAAACCGCACATAATTTAGTGCTTTTTGACGACTATCAGTCCATATGATTTTTTGGGTGCAGGCTGTCCCACTTTGGTTGACTGCACCTGTGGTGGTGAGTCTGACTATCGTGTGTTGTGAACTGAGAGCAGTTGATACAAGCACTGTGCATTTCTTGAAAAATCCTGTACATAACTCCTGTAATATCTTAGAAACTCTAACCGTTTGTGGAGTCCTTTGATATATCTAAGAGGGGTGATTTTGAGGGCTCGCACAGAAGAAACTTCTTTATTATCCATTTTGTATCCTTATGTGGAAATAATTTAGCCAACATATCGGCAAGAGGAGCCTTACCGATATGTTTTTTGAACAAGTCACATTTGGGTCTCAGTTTTATTCCCCAAGATTGTTGGCATTGTAAAACCGAACAGAATCCATGTCCATTCATATAACCCCCAAGGCGTTGTAAAGAAGGTATATTTCCTTGAGTCCTTACTGATCTCACCTTGATGGTATGCTTTACCTTGTTACCACCGCCAAGTCTGTCTGTGACACTAGCTTTCCTTCTGTGTTTGCCTCTCCCTCACGTGTGCGTGTGTGTCAAGTTCCAGCTACTCACCTGTGGGCAATCTTCCATCAAGCCCCAGTCTTCAAGAAGCCAGCTCTCCAGCTAGACTCTGCCAGATTGTTCCGTCATTTAGATAGTGATGTTCTATTGACTTGCAGTGTTGAGTTTTGTACTTTTGGCAACCGTTTCACTTATCTTGCCTTCTTGTGTCTTTGTCTGCAGTTCTCAATTCCTGACTGCTCCACTCCACCATCCTTTCCAGTCTGTTGACCAGCTTACGTTCCTCATTGTTGGAAACAAAATACTTACCTTTTCAAATGCCATCTTATGTCTACAGATGGGTCCACATCTATCGGGCCGTAACAAAGTCCATCAAGTATTTCTTGTAAGCGTGGTATAGGGTCCCTATCTGAGATTGTCTTTTTATTAAGCCCCCTTCCATCACGTTTTCTCACGCACACCACTGGAGAAGCACATGGTGAAGTAGAGTTGCGTATAAAACCTTTTATTTATCAAGTCCTGAATGTTATAATTTTTAACCTCATCCTTAAGTGCACAAGGGACTGCATTGTAGGCTTTAGCTACTGGAATATCATCAGTCAACTTAATGTCATTTTGAGATTTTTGATATAGCCTATTTTGTCTTTGGGCTTAGCAAATGCACCTGACTCCTCTTTAAGCATCTACATGACAACAGCTAGTTGATCTGGGTTGAGTTGATTCAAATTGACAGGTGGTCCACCTGTCAATTTGGACTTTACACCTGTAAAGCCTTGCTTTACAGGTGTGCAAGTTGGATGTGGAGCACTTTCAGCAACAGCTGAGCTAACCTGAGTTTAGTCAAGAATCACTGATAGCAGTATGTCACTCAAACCTGCCTATACGTTTATTTGCTGGCAAAACTATGTCCTGCTCAGTAGTATTTCTGACATAAATCTAGGCTTTTTGCATAGTGCATGATACACTTACCAACTGGCAGTTAAACTACAATCCCTCATTTAAGGACAAGTTTTCATTTTGCTCAAAACGTATTTCAGTCTTCACTTCAAGGTCTGTTTTAATAGGACAGCTAATGTAATGTATTTAACCATTAGGAACCATAACAGCTGTACGTCCTGTTCTTACTGGGTAAGTGATAGTTTTACAGTAGCTGTTTGAATAAGCTTTAATAAAGTTTCTGTCTTTCCTGTGCCTACTTTTAGTAAACTCCTGAGTAAGGCCACTTTGTCTCTAGACTGACTAGGGTTTTGCTTTTTGAATTCCTCAATGGTGTTAACCCCGATTATTGGTTTCCACATGATATCATGACTGACTAATACTATGTTCACTCCAAACACAAATTATTGAGTTTGGTGTTCATACCAATTATTGCATTATAACCATAAAATTTCAAAAGGACTGCACACTGCTGGGTTCCATGTATGCAGACCAAGAAGGATGCCACTTCCAGATAAGACACACAAAAGCTTGCTTGGCTTTTGCAAATGCTCATCTGGGCAAAGGCAAAGATTTATGGTCTTCTGTTTTATGGTCAGATGAAACAAAAATTTAATTGTTGGCCACAATGATGTATCTTTGGTGTAAAAAAGGAGAAGCCTTCAACCTAAGAACACCATCCCCACTGGCAAACATGGGGGCATGACAAAGACCCAAAACATACAGCTAAAGTGGTGAAAGTGGAGGGAGCTAAAGAATAGGGTGATGGCAAGAAGACACTCCAACCTGAAAGAGTTGGAGGTTATCACTAAAGATGAATGATCAAAAATCCCAGTGGAGACAAAAAGCTGGTCAGCAATTATAGGAAAAGTTTGATTGCTGAAATAGCAAATAAAGTTGTTTCTATTGATTATTGATAAGAATACAAATAATTTTGGACATGCCACTTTTTGTTCAAATGCAAATAAAAGCTGAGAATTTTTTTTCCCCACAACAATACCTCTTGTCTTAACTTATGGATGACGCCTGTATTATTTTCAATCAAGAATAAAACTTGGTGGTTGAATAAAAGTAACTTTAACCCAAAATTTGCCAGGGGTATGAATAATTTCAGTCTTGTATATACACACACACACAGATGTTAAACTAATGCCTGTACACACTACACACCTGTGAGTACAGCAGCAGATGTGAATGGGCTGGCAGTGGCAGTGGAAGCAGCAGGTTCTGGCAGGGGTCCCATTATAAGGATCAGATGGCTCTGTCATGACAATATAAATGGATAAATAAATATTAATACAAGTTAACACATTTGCACATTACAGCTATCAGAACCAACAACATATATGCCTTAATGTGTGGCTTGTCAACACGCCTCTTGTCTCGTAATGCCCTGCTGGTGCTCCTGTCTCGCCCTGGTCAAGTGGTCGTACCCTGCGGTCTCATTCTCCTTGACATCCCGCTCCACAGTCCTGCTTCTCTCTCGTGGGGAGACGAGGGGTCAAGGAAAGATAAAACCGCAGCGTAGGCTACTTCCACTTCTTCCCTGAACCTGCGGCTCTGTCTCCTTTCTCCTCTCCTTTAGATACACATCTCCCATTCTCTTGCACTTAACCCTGCGCACTTTCTCTGAATAAACACATAAACTTGTTAGCGCAAAGCTCGTCGTAAAGTACGGCAAATTAGCTCAGGCTAGTAAGCTCAAATACGGCTTGATTGAATTAAAATTAAAAGGTGTTTTTTGAAACTTACCAGAGTTTCCGACTTCCTCATTCACTTTCTTTCAAGTAAGACTTTTTTTTTATTCCTGTCTCTGTAGAAGTACGAAGATGTATTGTAGCTTACAGCTCCGGGTATCCAGAGATCCCCCAATAAGTTGGTCCTCCATTGTTGTTTTGGATTTTTATTTTATCTACTATTTTCTATCAGTCATGGCAGAGCCACCAAAAAGACAAAAGAAAGCCTTTGTCCAAAGACTCTAGGAAGAGAAAAAGTCAGTTAGACCGAGAGAGAGCTCATTCTCGAATCAGCCTTGGCCAAATTTTACTGAATACCGTCAGCTCAAAGCAAATGACTTAAAACCAATTTCAAATGTGGCTTTTAAGTTGTTGAACTTGTAAGATACCTTACTTTACAACTTTATATTCTTCCTATTTCCATTAGATCTATTGTTATTTTATTTTTTTCAAGATATGGAGATTTATGTGACATTTCTTTAGCTTACGGCTCGCAGAGTTGCTAGCATGCTGTGTTACACGCGGTGAGGAGTGTTTGTTTTATTATTAAGTATTAGCATCAGCAACTGGCTTCGCTTTAGTTTAGACCCAATGCAAGATTTCACAAGGCCAAGGCTACTCAATTGTTATAAAAATAATATGTTCCATAAATTAGACGCCAAAATAATAATGTGAGAGAAATATTTTAGAAGTGATTTTTTTATTATAATGTTTTGGTTGAATATGAATAAAACAATGTATATATTATGACTTTCCAAGACAATTTCTAAAATGACCCACCTCTTTCGAGGTTTTCATTTCATGTACTGTATTTGTGGTATTTTTGCAAAACCAGTGCGCTGGTGAGCATGGTTGTCCAGAGCCGCGAGTATTTACGACTGTGTGATTCACTCAAGGAAGCTGTAGGGGGTGCTGCGCAAATCTTACTTAGTTCTGCTTTCACAATTCACATGTAAATCACTTGCGCTTAACGCTTCATTTGCTTTACCTTTTGGATCACAAAAGCATAATGTCTCTTAGTAGTTGTCTTAAGTTGGTCAAACTGAGATCTATTTTGCCTTCTAAATAGCTCCTTAACTTCAGTCCACAGTTTATGGCTCAGATTACAACCTCCACTATTTCGGTTTCAGGGTAGCCCTTTCTTAATCCACTTTCAATCTGATACTCAAGGCTACTGAAGCTCCGAGAGTCTTTACTGGGCCATTTATCCAGTTTACTAATTTGTGGTGATTTTAATATTCACATTTGCTGCCCATCGACTTTCAGAACCTTTTGATCTCTTTGGATCTGAAACATTCAGTGAATGCTCCCACACAACAGCACAGTCACACATTGAACCTGATAATTTCTCATGGACTTATTGTATCCGTCTCAGAAATAAGTGACATTTTTGAATTTTTAATTCAAAGGCCCTGTCCCTGCAGCCAAATCTTTTACTCCAGCTGGTCGCCGCCGCATCATCCCTTCCACCACAGCTGGAGAATTTGCTGCTGCCTTTATGAACACCACTCTTGACTCTCAGGACGAAGTGGCCTTTCCGCTGTGCACACAGGCCTTCATCCCCTTCTTCAATTCCACTTGCTCAGAGATTTTTGCTACATTCAGATTTCAGATCTGTGAGGACAAAACTAGATCCTTGGCTTAATGGCACCACCTGCCCCTTAGGCGGAGGTGCAGGCAAGCCAAGCACAAGTGTAAGAAGGATAAGTTCCATGTATCACTGGGTGTATTGAGGGACAGTCTTTCAGCGTTTTAAAATGCTGTCAAAGCAGCTAAATATCAGTATCTGTCTAATTTTATTTCCACCAGCTCTAATTGTCCTAGAGTGGTATTCAGTACAATTCAGTCTTTTATAAATCCATCTAGTAATGCTCTACAACACGTGTCAAAGTCAAGCTGTAATGATTTCCTCCATTATTTTGTTGATAAAGTAGCCTCTGTTAGACAGAGCATTAAGAACATGTCTAAAGCTTTGACTTGTGCTCTTCTCCTGTCCTCTCTGTGTTTAATGTGTTTGAGCCAGTATAACTCTCTCTCCTCTCTGAGGTGGTCCAGAGGCTGAGACCGACCAACTGTCCTCTGGACATTATCCCATCTAAAGTCCTTACACAGGTTTTTAACACAGTGGCCCCATGCTGCCTCTCGTTCATAAACAGCTGCCTCAGTTTAGGTTCTGTTCCAACCAAATTCAAGCTGTGGTCATGCTTCTTCTAAAAAAAACAAATAAAAAAAAACCTGTTTTGTCAAAAATTAGAACTGTGTCCCATTTTTAGGACACACGACACAGCACTGAGTCTGCACTCCTTAAAGTACAGAATGACATGATCTTGTTCCTTGATTTAAAGAAGCCAGTGTTGCTTGTAATCCTGCTGCAGCAATTGACACCGTGGACCACTCAGTCCTCCTGACACGTCTGGCCCAACAGGTTGGGCTTCAGGGACCTGTGGTTTAGGTCATATTTAACAGATAGGAGTTTTTTTGTCAGTATTGGTGACCTCTCCTCTTCCTCAGCCCCCTTGACCTCTGGTGTGCCACAGGGTTCCATTTTGGGCCCCGTTTTATTTTCCTTTAGGTGCAGTGATTTCAGAACACAATATGTCCTTTCATCTGTACGCAGACAAACACAAGATTTACCAACTGGTTGTACCTGCTTGATTCCTGTCTTGAATCCATCAACAAATGCTTAAATAACATAAAAAATTTTCTGTTTGAATAGGGATAAAAATGAATGTTTGGCACGCCCAACCTGCCCAGTGTTTCAGATCCTGGTCCTGTTGCTTTGGCCCCTTACTTTAACAGTAGTCTAAAATTTGACAAATAGATTCTGTGGTAAGGGCATGCTTTTTTCAGCTTCCCCTCCTTTAAAAGGTTAAACCCTTCTTGAGTTGCGCCTACCTGGAGAACGCTATTCAAGCTTTTGTTAGCTCCTGCATAGTTTACTGCAAGTCACTCTATGTGGGAGTTAACCAAACTGGTCTTCACAGTTTGTGCAAAACGCTGCAGCCCGTTTCCTAGCAAACAGTCCTGTCCTGTACTCCCTGCACTGGCTCCCTGTCCTGTTCAGAATCTATTTTAAAATCTTATTTGTGTGAGATTTAAAAAAAATGTATGCTTTGTACCTTCTTGCTTGTAGTGTATTATATTTATGTAGTGATATTTGATTCAATGTACAACAGATTATTTTCAGACCTTTTTTGTAATTGTTCTTCTCTGACTGCTCATAATGGTTTTCTGTAAAAATTTTAGGACTTTAGTCATATAAGTATTAATATAAATATGATTATGTGTTTTATTGAATAACTCTTGTCCACTTTATGGCCAAAACCTTTATGAGGGCGCAGTGGTAGAGCGGCCGTCCTAAAGCGGTTCAATTCCCGCCCTCCCTGGTTCATACTGTTTTTGTGTCTTTGGCCAAGATACTCCAGTGCCACAGCTCTGGTGTATGAATGTGTGTGACTGTAGAGGTGAGTTTGGTGGTGGTCAGAGAAGGCTGTGAGCGCTGTTTGAATGGCAGCCCCCCTCTCTGTCTGCTCCAGGGGTGACTGTGTGTGAATGGGGTGAATGAAAGCTTCATGTAAAGGGCTTTGGGTGCCCGAGAAGGGTACAAAAAAGCACAATATAAATGAACCCCATTTACCATGCCTCAAGAGTAAAGCTCTCATATGTCATTCTGTATGATTTTACATTGTAACGTTATTTAATAACAAATTAGGACAGATTACGTTTACACAAAAAGTCAAACTTGTGTCTCCAGTTAAATAATTGTTGCAGGGCTCTCCTCCGACAATTCGCAAAGTATAATTGTATTCAACCGTGTAGTGACCACTCACTACTTTTACTAATCCATTGTTGAAAACTTTGAATGCACTACATTTCAATCAGTAGACGGACACTAGTACAAAACAATCTATATAGTGCACTATATAGTTATTAATGTGTAAGTAAGTCGGGCTCTGATCGCATGCGCTCGGCAAAACAGACTGACACTTAATGTTTGTGTGGAAAATTGCGTATAAAAGGTTCCGCGTGGATGACCAGCGTGAATAATTTATTGCATCGAAACGGTACACACGTGTACCGAAACGAACTGGCTGAACCGAAGCGATACACTACATCTACGTGTATGTTACACTCATAACAATTAATAATGGACCTAGCATGAATGGCTTGTTTGGATTTTCAGGAGTAAAGCTGGAACAATGTCTTACAGAAAAAGCTCATCCCCTCTGTCAATGCACAGCAGTAAAGCGTTTAAGTATTGGGCTAGGTTTGCAGCCTCTGGACCTGTGCACCCTGCAGTCCCACAGTTAAAGCCTCAGATCTGAACTGAAGCAGTGGGTCAAAATGTCTCCAGATGATGAGATTGTCAAAATTATGAATGAAGCAATTACACACAGTTTCTGCAGATAAAAGAAAATAGTCAATAGTCAAATAATGTGGTTAAGGTTGGTTCAAGTTGACTTTTAGCTTCTAACTACTTACTATCCAGTACTCTTTCAAATTACTGTAGTGTTTAAATAGTCAATATGTCACTCTCATTGAGATAAAGTAATATTGAACCCAGACAAGCAGTTGCACCCCTTTCATTGTGATCAATATAACGTGCTATTTTTGTTTTGAAAAAACTAAAAAAGTAAAAAAATAAAATAAAAAAAAATGTACTAAAAGGTTTAAAGACCACAGTCAAGATTTTTACTCAGGGCATCTGTACACAGGTACAACACTCCACTAATTGAGCTAATTGAGCTCCTCGGTAACAGAGGAGTTTGCGAAACTCCAACAAACTGTTGCTACATGAAGTTAGCTTACATTTGTATTACTGCTAAACAGAACAAACAACTGAATATATTCTGTAACCTATATTTCATCTTGCTCTGTTTTGTCAGTCTCCTTGTGAATGAGCAGCTCTGTTTGCGCGCAGCTACTCGGCTCGTCTCTGTGAGCACGCTCCCTGCTGCTGTTGTCTCGTCTCAGAGCTCTAGCTGTTGTTCCAATAGTTCACCTTTTGTGGGTCAGTTGAGGCACCTTGGAGTATTGTACCGATTATACTGAATAAAATTTTTTTGCCCCGATTTTGTGGCGCTCCTGGAGGCCACGGCACCCTTAACATGTGCCTATATTTCCTACTGGGAAAGGCAGCTCTGCAGAAAAGGTTCCACATTGGCCGTTGGCGTACCATAAAGTTGTGTAAAAATATAATTAATTGCGGATATGGTATCTTAATTAAAATTTTATAGCCTATGTAAAATCATTGTGACTTTGAAGCAGTTTTGAGTGCAAAACAGATCCACTCTATACACCGAGACTCAGTGTGTGCTGAAGCATGGCCACAGATATCTTTATTAGCCCAGGGTTTGTTATTACCAAGCACGTAAAGTGAATAAGTAGTTGAGACCACCACGTATAGCTTGTGTTTAGTTAGATCTTTTTTGCAGTTACAATAAGTTTCACTGGTGCAAACAGAATAAAAAAAAAAAAAATGAAATGATTGATGAAATGACAGGTACAAGATGACAACCCATTTATTTAGTAATACATTCTGCAAACTAGAAATTTCTTCAAACTTCAAAAGCTAAAAAAAAATATAGAAAGAAACCAGGGGAAAAGGAGAGAATATGTGAGGAGCAAGGAAAGAAATGCATCAATTCACAAACAAGGAATGCAATTTGTTCAATCGACAACACAAATAGTACAATTTAGTTCAGGGAACAAAGCTTTTTAAACATTTTCTCTTTTTTCTGCCATTCCTTTGGAGCTAAAACATAATACAAAATATACAGTTATTGAACTTTGTCAAATCACTCACAGAGGCCTCTGAAAAGCATTTGAATCAACAATGACAATACTTATCTACAGCACTCTAAAGCTATTTCTGTATGTAATCATAAATATATCCCACATGAATGTGTGTATGCACATCTTCTATGAGGTTACCATGTTAACACACGTGGATCTGTATGACATCATCTGCAGCGGACACAAATTTAATATGATTTTTCTATTTTTTTTATCCGAAATCATGGACAAAATAAAAGTGCTTCAAAACCAGCAGTGTTTTGAAGCTTGTACCTTGTGAGAACCAGGAGAGAGTCTCTTGGTAGAAGTACCCATACATGCAAACGTTTGAATTAAAGAGCAGAGCAACTCTACTCTTCATCAGCCGCCTTTCCACTGAAGCACTACAACCTTTGGAAGGGCAACCCCTGCTATGGCTGTTTCCACTGCGAGGGGTCCATGAAAAGTAGCACCACACAGTTCAAATGCCTGTCATGTAAATACAGTGAGTCATTAAGTAATCTCCAGCCACATTAGCTTTTATACAGAAGCCTGGGTTCCATAGTCACTGTACACTTTTGCTCCAACAACCAGAAGGAGCAACAACCATGCAGCAGTTTTCAAAGTAAAACAGGGTCTGCAGCAATTTTCAAAGTAAAAAAATTAATAAAAATAGAACTGCTTTAGTGTATAGATAGGACAACAAAATATTGCACCATTTTTATTTAAATAGTTTTTATGGCAGTTTATTGCTAGAATAAGATAATGATTTGTTGCAATTTAAATTTTTTTCTTTTGACTTTCTGTCAGCCAATCAATAGACTGCAGTGTTCATCTTCACTTTGAGCAACAGTGACAGTCTTGGTCCCAAATGACGGATGACCAAAGTGAAACAGATTGGTGCATTTGTTTTACAGCCCATTTGACACAGGAAACACATCTCAGAGGGCTCTACCAAAGCAAACTGTAGCGCTTATTGGAAACGGAGCGGTGTTGTATGGATGCGTAGAACCATACTTTTGTGGGAAACATAAGGTAAGGCAAATCGGTGAGCTTATCTCTGAGTGATGGGGGCATATACAGTAAACAACACAACCCAGATACATCCTTGGAAACATCTCCTGAACCTTTGCCAGGCTGCCTCAGTGCAACAACAAACAGGATGAACGAGGCAGCCAAAGGGAAGTCAAAAAAGCTTTATATATATATATATATATATATATATATATATATATATATATATATATAAATAAACCCCCAAAAAAAAAAAAATCTGATTTCTTTCAGTGCATTTGGCAGCCATTTACTCACAACTATTCTCACATATTCCTAAAACCCTTAATACAAGCGGACACTAATTTTACACAGGTGAGCATTCAAGGGCAAGGTGTGAGGGGAAGGGACCCAACTTCTACCAATGGCCAATAGTGTTTTAGTTGCTAGTAGTCATTTTAAATCATTACTTACTTTAAAATAAAACTATTCAGTCAATTACTTGGACACAGGAAAAAAGACCTAGTTTTTTTAAGAGTGAACTACAAGTCAGTCTCAGTCTGTGAGCTGCCCTCAACAATTTACATCAACACAAACAAAAGGTCATGAGGTATTTGAGTTTGATGAACAGGGTGAGGGCTGTGCAGGATTTGTTTTTGTTCTTTTTAATTTGATGGAAATGGAAATGTAAGCCATCACAGCTAAGGTTATACCCGCTAACATTCCAACTACAGCACTGTGGGCAGGGGGAGTGAGATTAACCAGCATAATTTAGGAGAATATATGATAAAAGTACAGGAAGAACCTCCGGATGCTACTACCACTCCTTTTATCTTGAAATGTTAGCTCAAGATAAACTGCTTTTGCGCTGCAACGTCAAGTGATTAACAAGCCATGGAGCAAAAATACAAAGTAGAGGGTGTCTATTTGAGTGAAAGGCATTAGGCAGTGGGAGTACAACCCGGCTAATTTTTTCCAACTATTTGATTTAGGAACTAAAGTAGTGAGTTTACAGCAGCAGTGTTAAAGGCCTGTTTACAGTACAGAAATAATCCCACTTGAGAAGAGACGTTACTATTGACTCCAGGTTGTTATTTGTCTTTCCCGAGGTGAAATTGCGGCAGGAGCTTAAAGACACCCAATGGAGCTGGTGGTTAAGTGCTTCTTAGAAATGAAATATTTTTTTTAACCTGTGCTGAAATGTGCAGGTTCCACTCAGCCTTCAGCGTTTACATGAGCTCTTGTTTTTTTTCCTGCTGCAGTAATGCTTTCATGGTAAACAGCCTCTAACAGATGCCCTTGGACTGAGCCCAAGTCCATATTGTGTAAGCAGCAGTCTATGCCGTGTTCAGCCTTCGACAGAGCAGGAAATGTCTCGGAACACAGTGACACTCCTTAAAAGAGGCTTCAAGTCAACGTGGAATACTTTTAGGGCCCTTTACAAAGTTACTTGGACAATTAGGTCTCCCTTTAAAAAATAGATTGATATAGGGTTTTAGACAATTACAAAGCCCATTGTAAGTGGTCTTTGTCCCTTTTGCCACAAAAGCACAATAAAAGCAGCTAAATCAGGATTCTACTTGGTTAAATTCCACAAACGCAAAAGCAGTGAAGGTTAGGATTGTCACTGAAATCATTTAGTACAATATGAGTGGATTGTAGAATGAGCCCAGGCAAACAGAATCACCTTTTGTCCATGGCAAAAACTAGCTCAAGCAACATGATTTATTCCTTGAAAGTCAAAAATATATACACACATTAATTTCATAACAATGCAGTTTTAGACGAAAAAAAAAAAAAAAAAAAAAACAGAAAATAAATTTGAAATAAAATCATTTCTTTTCAAGAAATATATCTGTGTGTTAAATACAGACTTAGTGACTGTTCTTTACAAGGAAGAACACACGCCACAGCAGGTCACTGAGTTGTGCTCATCTTATGGCGAGCAGAAGGAGGGGCTAAGCACAGAAGGGCCAATCAAAACTCAAAGTGCTTCAAAAACTGGATATTTGTTCTCGATGTTGAAATCAAAAACCGTGAAAGAGCAAATTTTATTATTGATGGTGCTAGCTCTAGCTTTGGCCTGAAGATCGTACAAAGCAGCCACACTAAAGAATAGTGAAGCCAACATAAGAGAACCATGGCAATTTTATTTCTTTGTGATGGCATTTGTTGAGCCCAATTCTCATTTCTCTAGATAGGTTTTGCTTTTGACAAAACACAGTACAGTAACTTTAAGGTACAGTCTAAACTTATACATTGTTACCAAATAAAAAACTGAGACCCACAAAAGGAAAATTGGCAATGGCTGTTAAAAAGCTGCACATGTGAGCTCAATCATACACCCATAATCCCACAAGTGAGTCTTACAAAGATAGGCAATGGAGCTTTTTGTGTTATCTCTGGGTAAGGTGAAGTTTGGAATTGTTCAAAAAAAACAATCACATATATAGCCAATTATCCAGTCTGATTTGTGGACATTAAATCTTGTTGCTTTGCGTTCAGAACTCCCTTTCCACTGACACACGTACGCACTCACACACTCCCAAAAAAATAAAATAAAATATATAGGAAATAATGCTTCACTCCCAAATGTCTTACTTAAAAATTATTCTGAGCATGTACAGAAAAGCCCATACAAAAATAAAATACAATAAAAAGCACAGGGGTTTTGTTTAATGGTGAGCTTACTGTGCTGTCAAATATACATTTTTTACCCGTTTCTTCAGGAACAGAGACCAACTGAAAGAAAGGAAGAAAAAAAGGAAAGCGCAGACATGGTGGCTGGAGCAGAAAGATTGACATGATAGACATTTGTTAGTTCCAGAAGAGCAGGAAAAGGCATATAGTGCATGAAAGGTTCTCTTTTTCATTTCTTAACTTAAAATCAAGCTGCATTAAATACAGGCTGTTTGTACAGGACAATTGCACTTCACAAAAACAGAAATATACAAAAACACACACACAAGGAAATGTGAATAAAATTAATTACAGCAAAAATCCTACTACTAAAGCAGATTATTGAACCAAAAGTAAGAAAACCTTGAGGACTCACTTGTTATGGGTTACTTTAAAAGGAGAGTATAAAGTGAAGACAGATGGGAGACAAGACGCTGGGGATCCTGAACTCCAGAGTGGACTGGTGCTGCACTCTTCCAGGTTTGTGTGCATGCAACTCCTCCTCCTTCTCCTCCTCCTCCTCCTCCCATCAAATTCCCTTCTTATAAACCAAAAGCTCAGAGTGACGGAGATGCTCTGAGCTGAGCTGCTGTGGGTCTTGAGAGGTGGTACTTTGTAAACTCTATGCTGTGTTAGTGCTGGAGCTTGTGTTACCACATGTCGTCTGTGGATGCTGAGTCCTTGATGAGAGAAGAAAAGGAAGTAGAAACTCTTCAGACTCTTTCCAGAAGCTCTATTCAGAGCTGGCAAAGTAAAACAACTTTTGACACACATCAGAGGGGAATGGAGACATGGAAGGGCCCTATAACAAAAAAAAACTAGTACTGTAACGCTACATAGATTGTTTTAGTGTAAGATATGTATAATAGTAAGTATTACTACATTGTTTTACAAAATGAGCCTGTCTGTGATCAGGCTTAGTGACCAGTGTGGGGCTAGAGCAACCTGTAGGCTGAGCAACAGTGAGGGATGAGCTAACACTACAGCTAAGTGTGTCAGACTGGAACGTTACTAGTTAGTCAGCACAAACTAAAGCACTTTGAGTGGGTAGAAAGGTAGAAAGGCACTATATAAATAACAAAAATATATATATATAAATAAAACTTACAACAAACATTATTTGGGTAACTGCAGTAGAAACTATGCATGGGACAGCATTGAATTTTGTTTCACAATTATTCCTAGCCACAATAATTGCAATTAACGATATCACAATAATTACAAAATCATGCTTACAACATTCTGGAATCACTTTACAATACTTTTTGTGGTTAAACAAAATTGTACTTCGTTGAAAGTGAAAATTACACGAATCAGGGCTTGACATTAAGCACATTTGCCCACCGTGCCTAGTCAACAAAATCTACTTGTCCAAAAATGTGGATTTAAAAAAAAAAAAAAAAAAAAAAAAAGGGCTTTAATTAACAACAAAAAATAAATTAATAAATAAAAGGATGAAAGTTTTATAGTCAAACATTGAAAGTTTTATAGTCCAACATTAAGGACAGCGCAATGTCTGTTCACTTGACTATAAAACTAATGACATTTTCAAACTCCAAGCATGATTTCATAATTATCGTCTTGATGGTCTTAAGGCCTAAACTAATATGCTAATGTGGTGAAAAAACAAAACAGCTCGGTAATCGAGTTCAATTCAAAGTGCAAAGCCATGTTTCGAAAAATACAGCTAGAAAAAAAACTCTAGCGGACTATTAGCGACAAGTAAAACATTGTACATTCTATTTTTTGAACCACTGTTCAGTTGATTAACAAGTCCATATTTAACTGAGGAGATGTCGTAATATTTAAGAAGCTCTCTAAATGCCACATGTTGGATGTGTGAACAAGACATCCAAACAAGTTTCAAAAGAAGGAGCATAAATGCTCAATCATAAATCTATAATCCTATTACGTGAGTAGGTCACTCGTTTATGTTTACTAGACATTTATGTTGTTCAAAGTTGAAAATTTGAATTTTGTTTGAGTTAAGTCATGTTTACAGTTGGTTATCTGCCTCTGATGCAGATCCTAGAGCAAGCCTTCAGTCTGCATCTGTCTCTGCACAAACACACACTGCCCTGTGCACAGTTTCTAATTATAGGCTGTAATATAAAGTTACCGTATGTGTCCTGTTAAGATGTGTATTTTTTTAAGTTTAATCTGTAAATACAGTAGATGCAAGAAGATGAAAATTTGACTTTTAGTTGCAATGAAACAATTTGGCCCATAATAGTTTTCTTTACTTTTTATGCTGAATAGTTTTGAGATTCCTTTATTGAAATATTAGATTTTATTATCAGGCATGTGTGTAAAAGTGTTAAAGTTATAATATTTAACTGAACAAATGTTGGATAGCAGTGACATTAAGCATTCAATTGAACTGTAGATTTGCTGTGGAAATGACTCATGGAAGTAATTCAACAATCAAAAAATCTGTGAATAGTGATTACTTGTTCTTAGACATCCTTTTTTATTAATTATTTCTGTTCAATAATTCCACTGAAGTTGAACAGCCTCGGCCTGTGTCAGGTAGTGACTGTCTCATAATAAAATACTCCTCCAGGTCAATAGTTTCAGTCGGTAGCAAAAAAAACTACATTATTCTTAATGTCATTAGAGTCTCATTAAATTAGTTGGTTCAGACTTCACCTTTGATTTTTCAGTTTTGTGGCAGACAGTTATGTTACTAACATGATTAATGCAAGTAATTTCTGTTAGTTTCATGGTATTCCGGCAGACATTATAGGCCACATACATTAATCAGATGTTATACATTTTATATGACCAGTTTCTGAAGAATCATCAAAACGTATGAGTGGGTACTCATGGTATGATAAAATAGACCAAGGTTGGGAACCACTAGCCTGGCAAGCAAGACTGAAAAAGCTCAATGCCAACTCATTTTCCTCAATGCGGGGCTTGGTGACAAGGGGCCAACCTATCAGAATGGTATCGGACATGACGTTAGCTAGGTGGCAAACTATGAAGTATTAAACAAAACAACATGGTGTGCGGAGGAGCAGCTGTAAATGTATGTAAACATATCTGAGGAACTAACTGGCTTACGAAGCTTTGCCAGATTGAGTTACTTTATATAGAATATACAGAGCGCTCAAGTCAGGCTGTGCCGGGCTAGGGAACCGCAAGAAATGGACACCTCAGCTAAGGGAAGGAGCTAAACACTGAAGTCAGCTGATTGGGCGTTGGATAATCTTCAGTCGAGTGAAAATGTGAAGCGAAACATTCAATGTAAATAGTTTTCAAATAAATGATGCTGGTTTTGAAAAATGTCCTATTGAAACAGAAAACATGATAAAAATACAAAAGGTAGTGTTTATTATTACCAACCGTTTCTGGTTATAAACAGTCAGCGTCATACGACTCTCAAACTAAACCTTGTATTTATCATCTATACAAGGATTGTTTGGTACAGTAGAATTTATGAATTTAAATTATATTGCGCTCATAAGTTACCCTGGCAGATTTATGATTTTTTTGGGCCATTTTTCAGAGAATATCAATGATAACACAAAACCGTTCTTTCACTCAAAGTTAGTGGTTGGGTGAAGTAATTTATTGTCAACCCAGTTCTTAATACTGTGTATTGCCACCTTTAACATCAATGACAGCTTAAAGTCTTTTGTGGTAGTTGTGAATGAGGCTCTTTATTTTCTCAGATCATAAAGCTGCCCATTTTTCTTGGCAAAAAGCTTCTGGTTCCTGTAAATTCTTGGACTGTCTTGAATGAACTGCATGTTTGAGATCTTCCCAGAGTGGCTCAATGATATCGAGGTCAGGAGACTGAGATGACCAGTCCAGAACCTTCACTTTATGCTGCTGTAGACAATGACAAGTCGACTTGGCCTTGTGCTTTGGAACGTCCAAGTATGTACCATGCTCATCTTCTGGGCTGATGAGTGAAAATTTTCCTCCAGTATTTTCTAATAACATGCAGCATTCATCTTTTCCTGTGTCTTTGAAGCTCACATATTCTCAAAACATCAGCAATCCACCT
This sequence comes from Neodontobutis hainanensis, assembly GCA_024349245.1. Taxonomy (NCBI): domain Eukaryota; kingdom Metazoa; phylum Chordata; class Actinopteri; order Gobiiformes; family Odontobutidae; genus Neodontobutis; species Neodontobutis hainanensis. The sequence goes on from JALDNG010000025.1 coordinate 1,993,203, forward strand.
CCATGTTTCAAAGTAGGAATTGTGTACCTTTCATCTTAGGCCTTGTTGACTCCTCTCCAAATGACTTTGTTCCAGATGTTTTGAGGCTTGTGTCTGAGCTGGTTGGCGTATTGTAAGCGGGATCCTTTGTGGCATTTGTGTATTAATGGCTTTCTTCTGACGACTCGACCTTGCAGCCCATTTTAAGTGTCTCCTTATTGTTCATTTTGAAACAGCCACATCACCTTTTTCAGAGTCCTATATTTTAGCTGAAGTTATTTGTAGGTTTTGCTTTGCAATTTTCCTGGCAGTTGTGGCTGAAATTTGTGTAGAGAGTAAACAGTTTGACAATAAATGGCTTCACCCAACCACTATCAATGAATGAAAAACAGGTTATTGTGTACTTGTACTACATATTTTCAAAGCCTTTACGGTGTGGCAGATAAATACACAAAATAAAATGATACTAGCAGCATAAAAACTGTAATATTTCTAAATATATTAATAAAAGTGTCTTTTAATGCAGGGTGCTTGGTCTCCAAGCGGCGAAGCAGTTTTGAAAGCTTCACTATATTATGCATATTATGCAGAGCGGGCTTGGTGTGCGGGAATCAGCTATCGCTATAAATCCATATTTTAAGTAGGATCCTTGGTATTGTCTGTTAAATTCAGCTTACTTTGTCTTAGAAGTTGTATGCTCTTCTTCTGTCTCCTCACTGTGTTTTTTCCCCTTTGCAAAGAAACTTTCCAAAGACTTTTGTTTTTTACTCATTTTGCTAGCTTGGGAGTTTAATTTTAGTGGCAACGTATTACGTGACCGGGACAAGCGTCAAGAGTGAGTCATAGACGGATGTAATAGAGAAAATCCGGTCATTTTTCAAAATAAAACATGGTTCAGACTCAGAAAATAAATAAACCTGAAAAAAGATATTTATTCTTTCTCTGCGGCCCAGTACCAAATGATCTGGGCACATTTTGGATTTTATGAAGTGAATGGGAAACTAGACAAGTCTTACATGGTGTGTAAAATCTGCCACACTAAAATTAAGCACGTTGGCAATACAACTAACTTCACAAACCATGTTGATTGTTGGCATCCTAGGTTAGCTTCAATAACAACGACACAAAAAGTCGACACATCCCAGCCAAGAATTGACAAGTCGCTAGTGTCAACATAGCCACACAACTCAGAGAGAGCAAAGAGGATCACACGATCGGTGGCAAGTTTTATAGCTAAGGATCTACGACCCTAGCCTGGCTCCGCCCTCCTACGTACTTCCGCTCAATTTCATTTCGCTTTAGTACTTAGTCTGGGATCGCTGTATATTCTTAGGTTTCCAGAAATCAATTTTTTGTAGGACCAATCAGCGAACAGAGGGAGTGACTTGTTGTTTCCAGTCGGTTTCGGCGAATGACATATGTCACGACCACACGTTAGCGATTGGCTATGGCAGATCCTGAGTGACTCTGGGCAGATCCAATAGTTTTAAACTTCAACAGAGTTCCCGCATTCAAGGAAGTAAACGCTTGTCAATGGAGCGAGGCCAGACTCTCTGTACAAATGAAATGTACGAGAGTCTAGTAGAACCAGGCTACTACGACCCTATTCTGTAGTAGAAATTGCGGGATTTCGCCACATGCGAAAGCTACCGACAAGAGCTACCTTCACTGATTCCGCACTTCCCGCATTGTACAAATAAACCAAAGCAAAAGTAATTGAATCAATGTGTAAAGCCAGACGTGTAGCCATTACAAGTGACGCCTGGACTTCATTCGCAACAGTCCTATGTGACCATAACCCTCAAATTATATAAGCGAGGATTGGAAAATTGTATCACATGTGCTGCAGACGAGGCATATAATTGTCATTGTTTTAAAGCTGCGGTTTTGTTGAGAATAGTTTGCACTTTACTTTACTACTTGAAAAAGGTTTCACAGTAATAAATGGTTACTGTGTGTTGTTGCACTGAATATTTTACATCCTGGGTGGTTGTTGTTAAAATAGTGTTACTTATTATTTTAATATTTGCACAAGACTTCAGGAAGTGCCCAGTCTTAGAGCTGCTATTTTAATGTGTGTAAAATTTTTTTTTGAAAGCAGTGATTTTGATTGTTTTCTTTTTCAGGTTTGAAAATGCCATATCCAATACCCTGTACCATTTAATTTTATTTAATTACATTTAATTTTATTTAATCACATTTAATTTAATAACTTTTATGTCAAAGATACAGGAGACACATAGCAGCCAACAAAATCTGTTGTTTAATATCTGCTTGTATTGCCCCATAACTGATAAAAAATTTGCCTTGTGTGCAGAATTTTGATGCATTGCAATGCATCGTAGAATCAAATTGAATCGAATCGTTACCTGGTAAATCGTAATCGAATCGAATCGTGAGGGCAGTGCCAATGCACACCCCTAATGGTTTAATACCCTCTTAATTTGTTTTAATGAACGTCAGCACCCAAAGCAGTTTCTAAAAGCCCCCCCGCTACACAACCCCGATCACCGCTACACAAACATAACCCGCTCTACACGTCCTTATTTAGACTATTCATCTAAAGTTATTTATTTATTTACGTCCATATTTAGTGGTTTAAACATTAACTTCTTATGTTTTGACTATCTTTTCTTGAATCACTAACAACAACAATAATAATAATGATAGTTGATAATTGATAACAATGGCTTATAATTGCAACTTTGACTGTATTAACTCATTTAAAAATAACATGTCTTTGTCGTCTTTGTTCAGAATGTTCCAACTTTCCGAGCTGAAATGTCATGAACACATCATAGTCATAAGAATGACTTCCTAACTCTGATACACCGAGTTTCCAAAGACCACGTGAATGTACCATATGATTCCTCTTAAAATAATAATCTGTAAAATAATTGATAATAATTTTTCTCCAAAAAATAAAAAAGATTTCTTTTTGCCTTATGGCCCAGCCCTAGATGGTGTAAAAGATACACCTGAACAGTCTTGTGAGTCTGAGCACATATTGTGGCACAGTGTGGTGACTTTTGTTAAAAAAATCATTACACTCACACATAATGTAAAATACCTCGCAGTCTTCAGGGTCAAGTCACAAACAAGAAACTGAAAAATTCCTCAATGCTGACCTACTGCCACTGAGCACGTAATACACTCATTTTGCCCCTGGCTGTATTGCACTCTTTCACATTTGGAGTTAGAATGTGATGGAGCCTTACCTTCAAGATTCACCTATTTGTTTTTGTTTAACTCTTGACCTTCCCAGTAATTGTGTTTTTTTCGGGCTGGATTTAACACCAGATGATTCAGATTTCTGATCACACCTTTAAAAAGCTGTCTACATAAAGCTTTATATTTACCAAGAACAATTTCTGAATGAACCAGAAATGGCTTATTGAAGGTTAACAAAGCAACTCTCTCTCTGACTGCCTCACACACACCAGAGATAAGAACCTTAAACAAGATTACTATACAGTATGTCAGTATGCTACATTTGTTTCCAAAAAGATAACTGAAAACTAAAAGCACAAAGCAAAATACAGCTGATAAAAATGAGGACACCAACGTTAGCTTTTGTGCTACCTACCACTAAGCAAGAACTTGGAAAACCACATTTCCTGCTGAAGCAATATCACACAGTAGAAAATCGTAGGCCTAACTTTGGATATAACTACAAGGTATATAGACATTAAAAGTTCAAAACCAAAAAGTTAATGTTATTTTAGATGCTACAAAATAGAGGATTTTCTACCAAAGGCTTCTTTATATTGATATTTATGCTCTGTTATCAACATGACTCAACAACTTTTGTTTGTGCTGGTGGCCTTTTTTTTATTATTCAAGCTGCATAAGAGTAAGGAATCAGAAGCTCAGCAACCCAGTGGTCCCATTATTTGACATAACTGCCTGGCAATAATTTAAAACATCTACTTTTACTTTAAAATTCAATTATGAATGCAGAATGACAGTGCAGCTGTCAAGGACAAGACAACACACAGTGTATTACAGCTGACCCTCTGTACTTTTCTGATGAAAACCAAAAAGCACAATATCTTAGCACAGCCTGTTTGGAGCCACACATTCTAAGCAGTGGTCCTTTACAACACAGCACACAAACATACTAACTGTTTCCCTTTGGTAAATGAGGGGTCTAAAGGTGTAGAATATGTTCAGTGAGTTTATAGCCTACTTGATACAAACTACAGATGTCTGGTAAAGTTTTCATATATACTGAGGGCATGCACAAAAACAATGTTAGAATATTTTATCATATCAAAAAGCCAACATGCACAAAACGGGCTTTGGTAGGAATTAAAGGCTGAAATACTCACTGTGTCATCACTTCGATATGGGTTCAGTTTGTTGTATACCGCTTCAATAACACTTCGCCTAGGCAGAGAGAAAGGCAAGCAAATGCAATGTTAGCATCAAGGATAGTATGAAAACATTTTAGAAACTAAATGGTACAAGAATTTAGTGCTGTATGGCAGTCTCTTGACAAAGAGGTCAGACTTGACTAAATTCTCACTTGTCGATTAGAAGCACATTACTTTTATGGAGTTATTACGGCTGGGTCTACTGTCTGAACGCACCACAATTCCAGCTCTGAACAGACTCTGTGACAAAGAGTCTGCATCTGAAGTGCACTGGAGTTGAGTCCAGTCAAACACAAGGCAAAGCAAGGCAATTCTGTTTTTTTGTTTGTGATAACTCTGCTCCGGCTTAATGTACATTGTACGCTGTCCTAAGTAAATAAACTTAATTTATTAATAAAAAGCAGTGCACTGGATGCATAATTATCTAAGCTGAAATCTTCAAAATAATGCCCAGTGGTGTTTGACTGCTTTCGGCCGGGGCAGCAGGACTGTTTGGGGAAGAGTTGTTTTTGTGACTCTCATTAATATGTAGAAAAGCGTGGATGTATACTAGTAACTTTTTAAAAATTGAGTCAAAAGTCAAGATAAAGACGTCATGGACAGTTGATTTGTTAATGTGTGGAGGAGAGATTAAAGGACTATGGTTTTCTTAAGTTGCTTGACTCTGGATTAATATCTATACTGGCACACTTTACATAGGACACTGCTATTTCTACCCCACTATACTGTTTGCAACAGAAACAAACAGATCACTGGCTGTCATTTCAAACTGTACTGGACTGAGTTGAACCATGCTGCTTGTCGCACTTTTTAATGTTTGAGAAAAAAATATCTAATGTGTGTTATGTGGAGTATTTTAAGGTATTTCTATACTATGTGTGATTTGGGTAAACTGTTATCAAAAAGCTTATCATAAAAGGTAATTATTTGTGAAACAATGAGACCCTAAGCATCATTTAAACTTTATTATGGAGGATTTTAATAGATAAGAATGTCAGCATTCTAGCCATTGGCTGTTGCTCTACACATCTTGTCAACATCTTGTTTTTAAAATTTTTTATACTTTAATATTTTAAATAAATTTTTATTTTACTCACATTTTAAGAAATTAAAAGACGAGCATAGAGGACAGATTATTTGATTTATTTATGAACAACAGTCATTATTTAGAAGACAACAAAGTTATGTCTGACACAGAAAAAGGGACTGATGGCTGGGCAGCCAGGATTTGGCTTTGAAAGAGAAAGAATAAACGACATTTGGAAAATATTTTACTTTTACACTTGCATAGAAGTGGAAAAGAAAGGAGAATGTGTTGCGAAAAAAGATGGGGAAAAATGCGGCCACAAAAATCACTGAAAAAAAGAAAAAAATCACCATGAACCTTAAGAGACACGTCAATGCATTTCTATAATGAAATTGAGGTAAGTCAAGACATTTACATTTATTCATTTAGCCGACACTTTTATCCAAAGCGACTTACATTGTTCTACAGTAATTACCAGTGTTACAACCACTGGAGGCAAGGTGGGTTAAGTGCCTTGCCCAAAGACACAACAACACAAGGTAGCAAAAAGCAAAAGTGCACAAAAAACTAGTCAATTAAAACCCAGCACAGTTTACAAAGCGAAGGATAGGAGAAAAGGAATAGATGGAAAAGAAGTAGAATTCAGTGTTTGTCAGTCAGGTGTTGACGGAAGAGATGTGTCGTTTTTTTTAAAGATGGCTACAGAATCTGCCAATATTGTAGCAGCAGGTAGATCATTCCACCAATGTGGAACGGATCCAGAGAAGGTATGTGATAGTGATTTTTTTCGTTTTTCGGGAAGGTACCACCAGACGTTCATTTGCAGAACGCAAGGTAGAAACATAGGTCTGTATTAAGAACAATGCAGGGCACAGCCAAGTATTTTGGGGTCCTCTCTGCTCTAATCTGACAGGATTTTAAACAGGATGGGAAATATTCTCTGTTGGCTCTAAACATTAGCAAAGTTGGGCTACTTCCTGTTGGGTTCTTGGTGTAAATGTCTCTGAATCCACTTCCAAGGGAAGAAAGGGAGGCAGGACAAATGAAAACAGCTTCACTGCACCACCTCAGGCTCAGCTCGCCGCTGTGAGTGAGGAACGAAGGAGAAACTTTAGAGGCTTTTTTGTCTTTATCTTTTTTTACAAAACAAAAAAAATAATAATTTTAAAACTTGGATTTTTTCTGAACTTTAAACAAAACTTGATAGTTCTGGTTGGGGTGCCACCCTCAGTCATTCCACTAATTTTGTCTTTTTTTTTCTTAAACATTTATTAACAATATTATAACGATTTGATGGTTTGAAGAAACTACTCACACTTAGTCAACATTTTTTTGCAACTAATGGAGCGTGACAAAGACAAAAGATTCAAAGTAATTGCTAATAAAAAGTACAATCGCCACCAACTTGACAGGAGTAAAAATTAAAATAAATCACCTTCAAGAGTAATCCGTCAAAATAACGAATGGCATTCAGATTTGTCCGTAACTGCTAAAAAATAAACACCAATGACGGAAAATATTTGGTTAACACAATCTTAAGCAAACAGAAAAGGGTTAAAAAAATGTATTTGTATATACTAGGGGTCAAATTTTTGCATACATTTTTCCGGTTTAGTGTGTTTAAGCAAAAAAAAACAAAAACAAAAAAAAAAACAAACCTGCATTTCTATTTCCTGAGGTTAATACGGCTGCACACTCGAACTGGCCACGGAAAACAAAAAGACACGCTGCTAAATGGACAATTCTGCACAAGAGTAAAGTAATATGCATGAGTTGACATGCTTACATAGCTATCAAATAAGGACAAATGTTTTCTCTAAATAAGTTTCACTTCGTAAGCTTCATTTCTGCTCAGAAGACTAGGTAGATAGGCACGTATCACACCAGGGGTGAAAAAGACATGCTGTCCAGCCAAATGACATGGAAGAGCAGCAACACAGCTACTGATGAAGGGTTCGTAAAACTTGTTGCACTGATGAAAAAAGGAAAAGAAGCACAGCTCCCAAGAGAGAGCAAAGAAGCTGGGAGTGTAGCATGGAGTGATATAAAACTGATTTTCAGGGCTGGTGGCAGGAGAAGCACTCTGGTCAGTGTTCTGTTGTCAGTCCATGACCATGTACTCTACATGTAAGCTGTTATTAAACGTGAATTTAAGCTAACGAATCATAGTGGTCTTTTAATCATCTCTTCCAACTAACCTGGAGAGTGGTGAACAATCTAAATTCCTTCACAAAGTAAATGTATTGGTAATGCACTTTAAGTTACTATATTTTATAAAAGTTTCTCATTTATTTCACTACAGCTCTGGTGTATGACTGTGTGTGTGTAACCGTAGAGGTGAGTTCGGTGGTGGTTGGAGGCGTGAGTGCCTTGTGTTTGGAACCCACCCTCTCTGTCTGCCCAAGGTGTGTGTGAGAATATAAGCATCATGCACAGCCAAAAAAAAACACACTATTTACCATTTATGGTTATCAGTAAAAAAAAATATATATATATATTTATATATATATAAATGCATTTATAGACTGGGCTTGGTTTGGAAGTCTGTCTGAACATCCAAATTTTGACTTTTCTATGTAAAAACTATCACAATTTACATGCAATACAAAAGCTAAAGTATGGAAAAGTCAAATGATTAAAAAGTAGTTAATTACCTTGTGAGTTTGTGTTTATTAAATTGCAGCGATTAATTGCAATTAATTACATACATTATTAATTATTTTTATCAATTTACAGCCCTACTATATACCCTATGGAAAGATTCTGATGCCTTAAACTTACTTGCTTGCCAGCTCTCCTCCAGGCGGGAGGTTAGGGATGCTCTCAGATGCTAACGTCCGCATCACATGGACCAAATCAGGGACACCTTCATCACCCTGCTTTTTGATGATCTCTGTTGGAAGACAATATCAAATCATCTTTTGCATCACCACAAAAGTCAGAAATAGTATCAGCTGTTCAACAAAAGGCAGAAAAATTTTGTTAAAAAACTGTACCTTCTACTCTGGATTCAAGGTATTTATCCAGATCAGCCTCCCGTTTCACTGCTTCTGGGGATACTTTTGGGGCCCCAGAAAAACAGACTAACACAACACTCATATTGTCACGGCTCCCCTGTTAGGAAGAAAAGTATTAACCCTGGAAAAACTGAATCAGTCAAAAGCGTCAAAATGTACATACCTTGTACAAGCAGGTGTCAACAATTTCATTGCTGACTCGTTCAAGATCATCCGTCACCTCTAGCCTTGACCTGACAAAGTCACAGAGTTCTTCATTGGCCATAACATCCCAGATGCCATCACATGCAAGAATTATAAACTCATCTTCCGCTTCAGATCTCTCTATTGCATAAACTTCAGGCTCGGGAGAGACCAGCTGCTCTGTGGGGCCTTTTCCATGCACACATTTGTAGTCAAAGTCTCCCAGAGCCCGAGACACAGCTAGGGAGCCATTGACACGCTGGATCATGACAGAGCCTCCGGCGTTTTGGATTCTTTCCTTCTCCAGCGGGTTACTGGGTTTGTGATCCTGTGTGAAGAAATGCACAACTCCGGCCCTGCTCAGCAATCCCCGCGAGTCTCCACAGTTGATAAAATACACATGAGTAGGTGAAATCATCACTCCCACTGCAGTGGAGCCACTTCGGTCCACACCATGCTTCTTCTCCGAGATGGTTCTCATATGTTCATCAATCTGTAGGAAACCTGTGCGGATCCCATTCTTCACACTCTCTACACTGGCCTCCTCCTGTAGAGCACTCTGGAAGTCTGAGTTGGAGGTGATGTGCTCCAGCAGGTGCTCACAGCAGTACTTGGCCACCTGAGAGCCAGCATGCCCATCATAAACAGCAAAGAAGGACCAAAGGTCTAGCCCATTAGGCAGGCCAATTACTGCTGTGTGTGCATCTTCCATCTCCACCCGCCAGCCCTGCATACTGCTCAGACCAAACGTCAGGTTGTTCCCCTCACCATGAGAATTGTATTTCTCCATCTTTGGTTTATCCAGAAAAGCACCCATTGTGTCCTTCTTAACACCTATACAGTTTTTAAAAAAAGAAGAAAAAACTGTTTCAGAGCTGCTGGTGGCCAAACAATGATGTTTTCATATTTTAGTATAATGTTTAAAACCAAGAATTTATGAAAAACACAAAAATTTGTGAAAACTGCTACCAAATCTGTTTGTTTTTTTTCTTTTTGAATTTATTATCAAAACCAATAGTGACACCCAAACACAGTGCACAGATTACACTTCTACCCTACAAATGGAGGTACAGAAATGAAATGCAGACATCAAGGCTTATGAACACTTTTAATAGTTAGTTAATAGTTCAGTTCACCTTAAATGACTTGCCTTCTGTTTATCACACATTCATATTTTGGACCTGACACTGCTCATTTGTATAAATCTACTGAATATTTTATTACTATTTTGATGTTGAACACTTAGATCATTGCTCCTTGATGTACATAATTTAGATTTCTAGTCAATTGATAACACAGTCTACATTACTTTTTATGTTAATACAATAAGGCTTCATTGTGGATGGCAAAGAAAGAATTTTATAGTACAGTGAAACTTCTTTCCTTACTCTGCATGGCAATAAACACAATCAGGCAATACTCAGCATGTAACGCTAAGTGTTATATAAGTCTATACTCTTTATAGCAAAAAGTAGCTAATATGGCAAGTTCAAAACACAACACAATAGGTGCGAGCACCCATGTCCTTGTCCTTCAATGCTAACTTTGACAAGCTTTCTTTAATGCCAATAAACGTACGATCTAAGAGCCCACGGCCTTTCTATGTGCTATCGATGTTAGCTTAGCTTGCATCCCCACGTATGTCAACAATTTAAATTAAGTACAACCAGTGACTTACCAAATATCCAATATACGGACTGACCGAAGCAAGAACTGCGTACCAAATCCGGGCTATTAACTATTAGGTTACACCAGAACTACCAAACCGATGAAACGAGGAATTTACGGCGGTATAACTAGGATAGCTAGCCAGTTAGCTAGCAAAGAATAATCGTCACTCAAAACTCAGTGCATATAATTAGAATGAATGCGAAGTCCCTCTTTACGTGCACCCGTGAAGAATTACATTATCTCAGATGGCGACCTAAACTATATTCTAGTAAATATTCTAGGGAAATTATAGGCCGCGTTTGAGTGGCCAAGCCTAGGGACTCTGAAACGTTTGTCCCAGCCTCTCCACTTGACAGCTTGACAGCTTGCTAGCTAACTTTAGCAACAGAAAAGCACAGAGCCACACTGCAGGACCCGGATGTTACAGGCTGCGCACTCGAAAAACATGACGTCATCCCCGAAGAGCGCTCTGCACAGGCCTCTGTTTCTCAGGAACAACTTCAACAACAGTGAAGGTGAAACTCTTCATCAATTAAATTCAGTAAAATAAATATATAACTATTGTCAACCTAAATAAATAGTCCATGTTACAGGTCAACAGTAAAAGTAAGAGCTTTACAAATGATGAAAAAACATGGAAAGAATTTGACATTTGCTAAACTCTAGTGGGTAAAGCGAGACGCTTAAAGGGAGCTTTAGTCTGAAACAGGAAGTGACGTATGGACTATCTATCTCTTATTTGGCTAGCTTTGGTGTTGTGGGATAGTAGCTTGAGTTTCGCGGATATGTATGAAATGGATTTGAGTCTCGTATCTGCACTGTGGTATCTTCTGCCGCTGTTCCTGCTCATGTCCTTGGTGTGTGTGGTGTTCGCAGACGCAGACCTGACTCTGCTGTGGGCGAGTGTGGCGGGACAGCGACCAGGTGACTCCCGGGGCGTTAGCAGTCTGCTGCCTTCTGCCATACAGTAATGCACATACGCTGCCCTCGCTATCAAAAGTTAAACATTGTTTTTGATTTAAACAACTTGCTCTGCAATTTTTAATTACAAAACTACAAACCATAAAAAATATGGGAAAAATTGGTGAGGTGGTAAGTACTAATGAAAAAATAATAAAAAATGTGGCATATTCAATATTATCATTGTTCCATCAAAGCAAATTCATCCAGGTCCTATTTCTCTATTATGCATGTAAATAATTTGTCAAACTATACAATTATTAGAATAACTGAACTGAATAAAATAAAAACAGTGGCTGTGAGGTAAATTGAGCCAACCTACCCAATATAAGGAACTGAAGTAAAAAAATATATGTATATATATTAAGTGCCTTTTGGCTTATCCCCATCCGGGGGTTGCCACAGTGGAGTAGTTTACATGAGTAGCTTGGCAAAGTTTTTATGCCAAATTCCCTCTCTATTTGTGAGAGGATAGACTGTGGCTGGAGTTTTGCACGGTAATATGGTGCTTTCATGGCAGCAAATCAATAGTTTAGACCAAACAGCTGCTTTTTGGTCTGGCAAAAAGAGGTGTCTCAGTCTGGACAAAACTGAACCATGGTATGGGCCGGTCACGACCGCATGTGGCGACTCTGTCCCCCGGATGACTCCCATTGTCCAGCATGCCCAGCAGGAGTGCCGTAGCCTAGTCTCGGCTAGAGGTTCCTCCCGGTACTATTTGGGCTATTGCAACATGGAGGGCTGGAACTGGACATTACATTTATATTTTTGATTTATATTGTGCTTTTCTCCCAAGGCAGCAAGGGATTCAAAGCGCTCACAATCCCATTATTTATTTTCTCCACAATCACACACTTGTGGTGGTAAGCTACATCTGTAGCCACAGCTGCCCTGGGATAGAGTGATAGAAGCCTATTTGCGCCTACAGCCTCTCCGACCACCACTGAACCTTCTCACACATCCTTACACCAAGAGGCAAGGCCATTTCGCCCATTGAGGACAGTGTAAGGCTCTGCATGCTCCTGTCATCAACTCCCTGGCCAAGTGGGATGCCGGTCCTGCCGTCGACGAGAGGAGTTCCTTCTCATGAGGCGGCTCCAGCCCCGGTTTGTTCCCAACCGACGGCATCCCACGCAGGACAGGCAGATGCGGGTCTTGCTGTGGTGCTATTGGGCACAATTGGCGCGGTGAATGCTTTGATCTGTCTCAGAGGTGGTAGCATTCACCAGAGAGGTAACCAATAGCAAAGTCCTTACCCCTATTGGTGCAACCTACTGACAGGATCATGTTACCCATTACTTGGGGCAAGTTGAGCCACATGTCCACTTATTTTTGAGAGCCATATTTTTTAAAACTTATGCCTGAGATGAATTCTAATAATTTCAACTGATATCCATAAAAGGTATTTTTATCGTACCCCTGCCTTCAATTGGCGTGGGACAAAGACAAATTGAGTGATAGCTCAATTTATTACACACTCCTTTAATTTTTTTCAGTACACTAAGCAGTAAATGTTTGAAAATTATTTTTTTTTCTTTGTTATTGTAGTTTAGTTTATAAAAAAAATAAATATTTTGCTTGTCTGCTGTTCTGATTCAAGAGAACAAGCTGAAAGGTCTGGTGGTGTGGGTGACTGGAGCCTCCAGTGGGATTGGAGAGGAGCTGGTGTACCAGCTGGCACAATGTGGCGCACGCCTTATTTTGTCTTCTCGTCGGGAGAATGAGCTCCAGAGGGTCAAACGTCACTGTGTAGGTCAGTAAGAATATTTTAGGATTTTCTTTGAAAATAAATAGCTATTAGTTATTGTGTACTTATATTTTTCTTCCAGAGTCCTTCAGTCTCCAAGATAAGGATATTCTTGTTCTTCCACTGGATTTGTTAGAGAGGCCGTCCCATGAGGCTAAAACTAAAGCTGCACTTCAGTACTTTGGACATGTACGTTTATTTGCTTTAATTATATTTTATATTCTTTATATTCCTTAAAATATTGTTGTGGCGGCTCGTTAATAGGGGGTGTCCCTGTCAGGATTAGGTATGCAGGGGAAAGCATTAACCCACTTAAGCAACAAATTATGCTAGTAAAGTTAATATTTAATACAGACTTACTTTTATTAAACAGGTGGCCTGAAGCTGGGCTCTAATTGGTTTCTTCAAGTTATGCCTTGGGGCTAAGAGCTGTGTCCTATGTCAATCAGACAATCTGATCTTGTCCTTATAGCCTTTGTGATTGATCTTTACAGCTGTCAGTCAAAATCACTGCCCGCCCATCAACAGCACATGCACAAACCCATATATCCAAGACAAACAGTGGAGGTAAAGTTGTGCTTGTAAGTTTACATACCCTGGCAGAATTTATAAGTGTTTGGTCATATTTCAGAGGATATGAATGATAACACAAAAACCTTTCTTTTACTCCTAGTTAGTGGTTGGGGGAAGCCATTTATTGTCAAACAATTGTGTTTACTCTTTTATTTTTTTAATTTTTTTTTTATCATAATGACAACAAAAACTACCCAAATTACTCTGATTTTGGCCTGATAACATGCACACAAGTTGACACAAACAGGTTTGAATGGCTACTAAATGTAACCAAGGAACTGAGAATGCCAATCAGCAGTGTTCAAACTCTAATTAGGAATTGAAAAATGAAAAGGTCAAGTAGACCAACACAAAAATAACTTCAGCTGAAATATAGGACTTAAAAAATGGTGTGTGGCTGTTTCAAGAGGCACAATAAGGAGGCGCTTGAAGAAAAATGGGCTGCATGGTTAAGTCGCCAGAAGAAAGCAAATTACTGCGGAAATGGCACAAAGCATCCCGCTTACAATACGCCTTACAATATACCTTTTGGAGAGGAGTCAAGAAGGTCTATGATGAAAAGTACATCATTCCTTCTGTGAAACATGGAGGTGGATCTCTGATGTTTTGGGGATGTGGGAGCTACAAAAGCACAGGAAACTTGGTCAAAATTGATGGCAAGATGAATGCGATACGTTATCAGAAAATACTGGAGGAAAATTTGTACTCATCAGCCTGTCAATCTCCTGACCTCAATGTCATTGAGCCTCTGTGGACTCTGAGGGAGATCTCAAAAGACAGCCCAAGAATTTACAGGAACTGGAGGCTTTTTGCCAAAAAGAATAGAAAGCTTTACCATCTGAGTCTGAGTCTCATCCACAACTACCACAAAAGACTTCAAGCTGTCATTGATGTTAAAGGTGGCAATACACAGTATTAAGAACTGGGGTAATTAAACTTTTTATCAGGGTCATTTGGGTAGTTTCTGTTTTCATTATGATTTAAAACAAGTAAACACAATTGTCTGACATTAAATGGCTTAACCCAACCACTAACTATGAGTAAAAGAAAAGGTTTTGTATTATCATTCGTATTCTCGGATAAATGGCCAAATAAATTACATATTCCTTATAAGCACAACTGTATTTGTAAATTGATTATGGAAAGTCTCACCGAACAAAAACTACAATAGTTTTTATTTTTTATTTATTTTTTTGTCACCAGCTGCCACTGATTCATAACTACCTGTTTTTAGTTGGATAGTCCAGCTTTTGTATTTATTATTACACACAAATGTGTAATAATTCTGTTTGAATATACAGTAAAATCTATTGCAAATCTATTATTTTTTTCTTGGTTGCCAACTTAGATTGATGTCTTGATAAACAATGGCGGCCGAAGCCAACGTTCCTTGTTCCTGGACACCAGTCTAGATGTATACCAAGCCTTGATGGACCTAAATTTCTTGGGCACTGTGTCCCTCACAAAGCAGGTGCTCCCTCACATGACCCAGCGAGGCTTTGGGAGCATTGTGACTGTCAGCAGTGTGGTTGGCCTGGCAGGGGCACCTTTGGGAACGGGATACTCTGCCAGTAAACACGCACTGCAGGTAAAGCACATGGACTTTGTAACTGCTCCACCTCAGCTCCACCATGCCCATACAGTTTTTTTTGTCTACAGGGCTTTTTTAAGTCCCTGCGGACAGAGCTGACTGACTATCCTAACATCCTCATCAGTACAGTGTGTCCAGGCCCTGTGCAGTCCAGCATCGTTGACAATGCCTTCACAGAAGAAATAAACAAAGTGAAAATTTCAAAATTATTACAACAATTTGTCACTGTTTGTCAGTTAACACCTGTTTCCTCTTTTACAATAAGCCTGTACCTGTAGCTGGAAGCCAGACACACAAGATGTCAACACGTCGTTGTGTGCATTTAATGCTGGTGGGAATTGCAAATGGAGTCAAGGAGATGTGGATAGCTCAGCAGCCTTTCCTTGTGTTTTACTATGTTTGGCAGTACACCCCAACAGTCGCCTGGTTCATAACAAACAAGCTGGGCAGAAAAAGGGTGCAGAATTTTAAAGCTGGTCTGGTAGGTACCTTTTCAAACTTGATTAAATAAAAATAGGATCCATAAGACATTGGTGACTACAAATAACCCATCTTCTAATCTCTACATTATTAAAATAACACTATCCAGTGTACACAAGGGTTATGTCTCAGTGCAGAGCTTACCATATGCTGTACTGTGTATATAATTAGTGTCTATGAAAGAGGGATTTTTCTGTGACTTTGGGCTCTTATTTCAAAGTAAAAATTGTACAGTGAGACTGGAGGATTCTTGCCGTCTGAAAACTCTTAAATAAAGCAGAAGATGGCATACACGCTGTAGAGCTGTGCTCAGCTGGTCTTGACTTAGCCTGAGTTCAATAAATAGACTGGAACATGGGGATGATGAGTGCCTCTACTGGACAGGGACTGCTCAGGGCCACACAGAAAACCTTCTTGTTCAGACCACAATGAAAGTCAGTGTATTATTCTTTAGTATCTAATCTTTTCTATAAAAAGTAAATGTTGTCACAAGCTTTTCTGCTTCTTGGACTCCAGCCCAACACTGAAGGCGAGGGAAATGTCCACACAATACCCAGCTCTGAGCACAGATGAATAATTTCATGAAGCAGTGAATTGATTCATCTTCTCAGAGCAGATATGTGGACCATCAAAGGGTTAAACAGTTGTAAAAGCAGTTTAGATCCACATAGGCACTGAACTGAACTATAATGCTGTAAATCCTCCTGTAGCAGTTTGTTCACATTACCTCTAACAGGCATTTATTTTATTTTTAATTGCAGGACGCGGACTCTGCTTATTTCACAAAACCTAAGAGCTCGTGAAAGCTCTGCCCTCTAGAAGGTTTATTATACATCTGTATATTTTTAATTCAGTTGTTTGACATTTCTGTATTTTTCTAATAAACTAATAAGCTTTAGAATGTGGAATTTTGGATGAGGAAAAATAACATGTACTACATATTCTTGCCTATGGTCTTAATTTACATAAAGAAAAACAACTTCTGCCAAGCTATTTTAATATACATATAAAAAAATACAATATTTACAAGATACTATGGACAAAACCATTGAACTGATTCTAAATTGTAAACAAGTCAATTGTAAACAGAACATTAGCACTAACACCATATACATACAGCAAGATATATTCAAGGCACATCCTTGATATCTTCAAAACAAACGTCCCTTTCTGTGAACATGGGTGGGGTACTAGTGTTTACCTGAAAAATTTAAAATGTACAATAAATGATAAGTATTAAGCCGTTGTTTTGACAATTGAGGTGGGCAAATGTTTTCTGAAGCACAAACATTAATAAAACAGAAATTACCAACCTCTGAAAACCAATAAGTAGTGCAGTATTCCTTTGTGTGTGTTCTGTTGAAATTTTGTTTTATGGGATGCCACCAGCACTTTGTCTATGGTACATTTCATCACACATCAAAAAGTCAAATTTAGTTAATACAAACTGGACATCATTTAAAACTGCTTACTCTTTTCCATTTTGAGTCCGTGTATCTTTGTAATGCATGTCCTGCTTTAGCCTGTACCAACAATAAAATGTGTTTTAGCCCTACATTTAACATAGCAGGACAGAGAGCCCCAACCCTTAGGTCAGAGGCTGGGGAAGTGGAGAGGAGCTGAGGAGTAGATGGGATATCCCAGAGGAGGGTCTGCTGCCTGGACAGTCAAGTTCCTCAGCATGAAGGGGTGAGCCTGGATGCTGTAGCGCTCCTCATCATCATTAGTGGCATACAGAAGCTCCCAGGACAGGTTTGCCCACTGTCCACGCACTCCCTCCCCGTTCAGACGGCCCACCTGCACCAGCTGCTCCTGCAGGGACAGAACTCGTCCCGTGTAAGTGCCCTGTGGAGAGACAAAGACTGACTCAACAATGTTTGCGTACTCTATGTATAGTAATGTTAATATGCACAATTGAGCTACACAAATTGCACATGCTGAATACTACCACCTCAAAAAGCCCTATCAGTGTTATTTTCAGAACCTCATGTTTACAGATTATTTAATTCCTCTTCTATTATGTAAACATTGTATTCTATAAATGTAATAACCATTGCAAGATCATGTCCTAAAGAGAACAGGAAGGGCTTCTCCTGCAGAACACTGTCATGCCAGCCATTTTCTGTCACCAAACCGATATACCAGTCCCGTTCATAATCCTCCAAGGTGCTGAACAACTCCTCTGGAGACTCCATGGGCCCAAGACTTGCTTGATCAAACAGCAACTTAAAACTGAACCTGCAATAAAAAAGGTTCAAGTGTTTCATAAAGAAAAGCTACGATTGAAAACTTGAAATGACAATTATTACCTGAAAGCCTGAAGTGCAATCTGGTAGAGTTCTTTACTTGATGAAAGCCAGTCCAGAGACTCTGTCCATGGTACATCTCCACAGTAAAGCCTGTAGACGTAACTGGGACTGGTAAAGACCGACTCGGCCCCCAGTGAGATGAGGCAGGATAGTGTCACATGTGTATGCAGTTCTTTCAAGGCCTCGTCCTCCTTCAGACCTTTAGTCATGTCCTCTGAGGTGTCACTCTGCACTGTGGGCACAAACCTGCATAGGGCAAAGCGAAACCAGTCCTCTGGGAACAAAGCTTTTAGTTGCAGCAGGTGCGATGGGAGCAAGGGTGCAGTCCTCCATCCTGTTGGAAGGTTAAAAACTTCTGATTGTGGGCAGCTGAAGTTCAGATGAGGAAGAGAGCCAGAGTTCTCTCTTAAGACTTCAGGATTGGGACCTCTGTCAGCCGCAGGCAGCACAATACCCATTCCCAGAGGCTGAAGTGGCTGGAGAGCAGACAGGGCCATGTTTTCAAAAAGACTGTCCATCTCCACAGAGCCAGGAAGAGAGGCCCCCGGGTGCAACCCAGTGTGCCCCAAGTGGGCCTCTGCTGTCACTAAAGCCACTGTTCGCTTGGCTGGCTGAGGTCCAAACAAGTCATCCTCATCTGACCAATCCCCAAATGAAGTCATGCTGGAGCTGTCCTGCCTGAACCGAAGAGAAGACACAGTGGAACGAACCACAGGCTCAGCTGGCTGCACACATGTGGTCTGGGCCAGCTGCGAGGACTGGGACTTCCGACCTCCGAATCCTGAGCACTCATCGCAGCTCCACAGATATCCTTTGCGTTTCTGGACGCAGTAGCGCAGCAGCAGCCACACCAGGGCTTTGAGGAAGTCATCCTGTAGTTTCCTCAGGTTGTCATGAGAATCGATGATGCCAGAAAGCACATTTCGGGCGTCAGAGTAGACACGGACTGCGAGCGCGGCACACGGAGTGAGGACGTTGCCCCAATGTAGGTTAAAACCCTGTGTTAAACCAAGATGCTCAGGACGTTCAAAGGCTGCCTCAAACACTTCATCTACTCTGCGAGCCTCCACTGTGTGACAAGATGTCTCCTGAAGCTCCAAACCCTAGAACAAACAAAACAATCAAAGATGGATCGGTTCAGCCCTCAATGGCCTTAACTAGTTAATTTAACTCATAATTCCTTTGGCAAAACCTTACAAATGTGAATTTACTCATAAACCCTACCTAATATTTTCAAGTGGTTAGTAATAATACTGTGTAATGGAGTGATGTCATACCTTAATATTGACTGTACAGTAGCCATAGCCCCGCTCCAGGATCATTATCCAAACCATGCGGTCCTGGAAACGCCCCAGAAAATGAGACCCTGGGGCTAAAGAACCTACAGCAAGAAGAAAAATACATGAGCCATCCATGCATCTTGTGATGTATCAATTGAGGGCAAGCAGAGAGAGAGAGCATACAACCAACATCATGTTCAACATATGGAGTCTTGGTACACATTCCTTTCATTTTGTAACAGAAGTGACTGCTGACTGTTAATACTACAAAATCCCACCGCAGTTGTACAATACCACACACACACACACACACACACACACACACACACACACACACACACACACACACACACACACACACACACACACACACACACACACACACACACACACACACACACACACACACACACACACACACACACACACACACACACACACACACACACACACAAGTCTTGTCGCTTAGCCAAGTTGTAGGAACGTCAAATAATTTCAATTGTTGATCAATCGGAATCAGAAATGCTTTATATGAAAGGCAAATATACCAATTTTATCATTCATTGAGTTTAATCACTTAATTAGGACAAACCGGTCAGATTTTGCTTGGACAAAAGTCTTGTTGCATACAAAATTATGGTAAAATTATACTTCATTTTGAATACACAAACATGCCACAATAACATCTGAACAACAAGGCATGGTGCCTTAGGGAAAATAATTAATATTGTGTTTGACTCCAATGAGCTTGGAAAACTGCAACCAATACGTCTAATCAATGAATAAGTTATTGATAAAATCATCTGGAACGGCAAAGAAAGCAGTCTTGCAGGACTCCCTTCAGGAGTTCATCAATATTCTTTGGTTTCATCTTCAAAGCCTCCTCCTTTATCTTACCCCTGACATGATCAATATGGTTCATGTCTGGTGACTGGGCTAGCCAATCCTGGAGCACCCTGACCTACTTCGCTTTTAGGAACTTTGATGTGGAGGCTTAAGTATGATAAAGGAGTACCATCCTGCTGAAGAATTTGCCCTCTGTTGTGTTTTGAAACTTAATGGGCAGCAAGAATTTATTTTTCCTCCAATAAACTTGACGGTTTTCCCGGGTGAATCCCAGGTCCACTGGGTTCCAACAGCTCTTCTGCAGTATTTGCTGCAATTGGGATGCAGTTCAGTGGATGATTCATCAGACAGACAGAAAAAATAAATAAGTAAAATAAATAAATAAGCTGTGGGCCTTGGCAAATGCAACACAATTTTTAGTTGCCTTCTGTTTAATGCTGGTCTGTGAGCAATAATTCGGCCCTGGAGACCACTGCATGAGAGAATTCGATTGTTCTTGTAGATAAAGGGGTTTCTGGTGACCAGTTCTCATGTAGCTCTGCTGCAGTTGAAAAAGGGTTGGCCATGGACTCTTGAAGCAACAACTGGTCCTCTCAAACAGGTCTCTTTGGGGTCTGCCTGACCTGGGCCCGTCATGAACTTTAGCAGTTTCTTCAAATCTTTCTTATTCTCTCCACTTTATATGTGGATACATTGAAGATGTCTGCCCCCTTAGCAGCAGACTTGGTTGTCAGGCTCTAGATGCTCAGCACTTTGGTCTATGGTTGAATCTATGGCATGTTGTCAGAGGTCAGAGCACGTCACATGAAGGTCTGGTGTGCTGGGGTTCTTCTTATAAAAATCTGGGAATGTGTTAATTACAGTATTTGTCCCATGTGAAGCTCTAATCAGTGATTGGTTGCATTATTTAAAGACACAAGAATTTTGTCCGATGTTATGGGCTTGACGGTTTCATTTTGCACCCAGTTATTAATGTGAAGATCCTTGACATGAAAATGAACCATAGATTGTAATAAAGGAATGATTAAAAATAAAGTTTTATGCCATTTTAAGTTACTATGTCCTTATGCGACAAGACTTTTGTCAATCTGTGTCTCATATCGTATGTGAATATAAGATAACATCTACAGTTTGGAATTAACAGTTCATGAATAATCATTGTACATTTTTCCTTCTCCTGCCCCCTCCTGCTCAAACAGAGTTTAAATCCTAGCAACAGCTCGGTTGAGCCTAAGAGTATTACATGGTTAATAGTGTAGAAGAATTTGGATGTAATGAATACAGATCAGAGCTTTTTTGGGTCACTTCACATGAAGCTCAGCGAGATCATGCAGGCTCGCAGCAACATTCCTCTTACTAATAAAGCATATGAGGTGATGGCTCATTGAGCTTTGATCTGCACACAGTCCCAACTTGACCCAGCAAAAGGTTCACTCGCTGCAATTACAGTCGTCAAAACACATTTGAAGATTTTAAAGTGCGAGGATTGGAATAGTGTCTACGTGAGTAAGACATTACATTTAAGGCAAAAAACACAAAGCCTTGTCTAAAAATAAAATCGAAGTTTCTTTCTTAGCAATATACATTTTTAATTTAGTACTGTATAGCTGAAACTCCCAAACCAGTTTATTTAGGAAGGAGAGAAACATTCTAATCCTGGATTACAGATTTGTGTGTTTATCTTGTTTGAATTGTGGTTGGAATACTATTGATTTACACTGGTATTATTATTATTATTATTATTAAGTAAACCAACAAGAACTAACCCAGTGATCCTCTTGCAAAGGCCATCCTCAGAGCCGAGGCCAGACTTGCACTCATCTGCTGGTAAAAGACTGAGTCTGGACAGGGGCAGGCTGTGCCCACAGGCCCTGGCCAACTGCGCTGCGGCCTGGGGAAGCCCACGAGGAAGATGGGCAGGGTGAACAGGGGCAACAGGGGGGCAGAAAGCAGGGCAGAGAGGATCACCACTGCCAGCAGTAGTGGAAACAGTGAGGCGTTCAGGGCCAAGAGTGTCCCTGCTGACTGGCGGCGCTGCTTCTTCTCTGTCCACGATGTGACCAACACAGTCAGGGTGAACTTTAGCTTGGCAAGAAACTGGGTCAGTCTATCAATCAGGAGTCCAATCTGGACAGAAACACATCAAGACTGTAAGTCAGCATCATACGTGTGTGACAATGGTGGGATTGTAAAAGTAATCTTACCAACAGAAGTTGAACCCCTGTGCCAAGGCTGTCCCACCCCAGCAATGTTTTGTTTCCTGCTCCAAGTCGTACCAAAATCACAATTACCATTTGAAACAGAGCATCTTCTGAGCTTTGCCACACCTGGAAACCAACAAGATTGTATTATACTTCTTGTGTGTGATTATTTAGGACATAGTTCAAAGTTGTTAAATTATTAAACTATTTTGTTTCATCTGGGCAGAGGAATATTTTTGTCTCCTGTCTTCATTGCAAACCTCCATTATCTCAAGCAAGCAGTGTTTTTGTGAACCTTCAAACTCAATAATGTTACATTAAAAAATGCAAATGTGTGTAAGTACCACTCTAAAAGCTTGTGTAAATCCAATGGCGAGGGAAGCCTTGTGGAGCAGCTTAAGAGATTCGTCCATAGACAGGAATGCAATCATTGCAAACGGAGACACTGTAAAAGGAAAATTTAATGGGTAGTTTGTTTTAAAATATTCATATATATTCATCCACAAAAACAAATACCAAGGTTGAGTAGGACTCGTCGGATTGCTGCAGCGATGTAAAGTCCTTTGTTCCGCTGCTTGAAGGCCTGGACATTGGACATGCCTTTAGGGTACAGTGGGTTGAGGAACAGCCCTCCAAATACATAAGCCCCCTGAATCTCTTTCAAAGCCCAGCAGAGGCAGAAGAGTAGGAGGAGGAGGTAGCCCACTGGGGCCTGTGGTCCTGACATAAAGCTCTGAGACTGAGCTAAACCCAGGAAGTGATGCAACAGTCCTGCCTCAGCCACTGCTGCCAAGAGCAGAGTCAAATACAGCAGCACCTCGCTGCAGCCGAGTGTCCATCCCAAAGAACTGGAAGGGGGTGGTGGTGGGGATCCCCCTCTCCGCAGCTGAGGCTCCCTATAGGTTTCTGTGGAACCTTTACACAAAGTGCTGATCTGGCTGAGGTCCAAGCTCAACACAAATCCCATGGAGACAGAGAAGAGAACCACACCCATCGTTGAGGGGATGAAGTAATTACACACAGCAACTCCAGACGACACACCAAACATCAGCAGTAACCTGAGGTACAGGGGACACAAATCACTTCACAAATCTGGCTTAGCTGCTGCTCTACCCAGACAATTTCATAATCAGCAAGTTATTATAATATCAAAATACTAATTTTAGAATTAGAATAAATTGGTTGTTATCGGACATAAAGCACCTGAAGTTAGGCAGAAACTAAAACTGGACTTCTAAAATACATCTAAATCTATTGAGCTGATGGTCATTCATCTACCTCAGGTTGCTGGCCATGGGTGAGCCTCCTAAGCCAAAAACAAGCACCTGTTCCATGCCCCAGAAGAGCAGGGCATCCAAGGGAGGCAGGATTCCAAGCGCCCACAGCAGAGGTAGAAAGAGGAACAGCACATGGAGAATCTGGCTGGCCAGGTGGAGCTCAGGAACAGCCCCAGAGAACCTGACAACAGCAGACAATGTTACTTCAAAAACACTACAGCAAACTGTCTGCATATTAAGTTAGATAAGTTTACCTTTCAACCAAATCTACAGCAATGAAGATGAATATGTATAAAGGCCGGGTGAGAGGGGTAATCTCATAAGTGTCTTGTGCCTGGAAAGTGGCAGTCTCTGTGGCTGTGTTTACGATGAGGGAATACTCGGCTATACACAGTGTCACCCAGCTGAGGATAAAGATGACCAGGGATCCACCAATGCTGCTGTACAGAGATGTCAATCTGCCTAGAAACACGTACCACGTTCCAAACCCACACAGCACCCCAGAGACTACTGTATGCAGCACTACATTTAGTCCAAACCTCTTCCCAGGGGCGATGAAGTGCACGGTCTCTGGGCTCACGCAGTGGGTAAACTCCACCTCCTCTTCATCAGCCAGAATGTTGTGCACACCCAGCCTCTCCACAGTGGCATTCCTACGAGCAGCATACAATGCAAAGGCCTGGACAGCTGCCGCAGCCCCAAACATGAGCAGTCCAGAGAGCACCGTGGCATGGAGCTCCTGAAGCAGCTGGAACTGGCACAGCAGAGTACTGATGCCCCCGAAAAACCATGGGGTGAGGAACAGGACGGCCTGATTTACATAGACATATGGCGGAGCACAGTAGCCCAACTTGAAGCGGGGACCCCCCAAAACAGTCTGGGGGAAGCGCTTCCAGAAGAACTCCTGCTTGTACTCATTAAGAAGGGGCACATCTGGCCCCATTCTGACCATTCCCAAAGGGGGGGCAGGTCATCTCCACACCGCTGAAGGAGGGGGGCCAGTCATTGTCCCAGACACAAAGCTGCTGCCTGCAATCAAGCACATTCAGTTAGTCAATTTCACTATCATGCGAGTGTGGGGTACATGTTTACTGCATTAACACAAAGAGTTTATTCTGATAAAAGGTAGGGACAGGCAGGTAAACTGATTTATTACACTGTGTAAATCATTTTTAAAATCATACAAATAGTGAATTATATTAAATTTAAGAACTTTTAGTCATCTAGAGAAAGTAGACAGTAGTACTGTGGCCCTCCGTAAGAATGTGACGCCAAATGGAGCTGCAAACATGCTACAGCCTGCCTTATGTCAGGCTTTCCCAAGTGCAGCTCTCAGCCAATTAGAGAAGACTAGAAAATACAATTTTTCTTTTAGGACCAACAGACACAAGTCAAACAGTCAAGTAAGCTATAGGCCCAACACCTTAAACGTGTATTATACCGTTAGAATAACGCATAAAATACAAACGAGCATGTCTGTTTAGTATTAAATACATACATTAGAGTAATATGTAGAGCCCGTAATAAAGAACAGTGTGTCATCTAACAATGAATACAATAGAGCATCGAGTCCTAATTCCTATGAAAAACAAAATAAAAGCACAGGAGATAATCTGTGATGAGAACAGTAGCTCACTATCTCAACTAACGCAAACATGTACACGGTGGTAGCTGCGCATTTATCCAGGCGTCATTTAGTTAAAGGTTCATCAAGAGTTTTAATGACTTCAGACACATCAAATGAGTATTGCACGCCCCAATGTACTGTTTCTACATTCATTTTGGCCAGCCTAACCTGCATGTCTTCACTGCTTGCCCTTCCGTTAGCTTGCTAACGCTTTATAGATATTCTAGATGACACTACGTTCATAATATTCAATGCATCTGTGGAACACTTACCTTTAGCAGCAGAATAACCAACTTTAAATACACGTCGTATAATGTTTGATGATATATGTATGGGCAATACTATGGTAGAGGGCATGGATACTTATTTACAGCCGCTAGCTAACTAGCTGCTAGTAACCCAAGCCACATCGGCATGATACACAGACGGATTGTGACCAATGAAATTGCAGAAGCTGGGAGCGCGAGTGCGTCGATTGGCTTGCAATCAATAAGCCCCACCCCTGACAACACATTCATTTGCTCCTTTTAAAAACACAAAAGCCAATTCATTGGTAATGATAAAACCACAATACATCATCGGTTAATAATTGTATTAATTTGGTAAGGTATGTGATTATAATTATTGGACAAAATATTTTTAAGGTTAAAATAAAAAAAGCATAAATTATTTAACTATAGCCACTGAATAGTTAAAATAATAAATGTACTCATTTACTTAAATTTCCTAACTTTTAATTATTTTTATCTTTTCATTAATGAGCTAAGTTGAGCCCAAACTAATTACTAGCTCAGTTAAGAGCACAAATACAGCATTTGGTATGGATTTTATAAAACACCTACTAGGCACTCATAGAACTTTACATTAAGCTTCTATTCACCAGTGTTACAGCTGGAACACCACTGAAGGCAAGGTGTGTTAAGTGTCTTGCCCAAGGACACAATGACAGTATGAACTGTGGGGAGAGCGGGAATTGAAACACAAACTTTCCGATTATAGGACGATCACTCTACCACGGAGTCCCTCATTTATCATCAAAATATCAACTGATAAAAGAAGACAAAAAAGATCATGAAATGATCAACCTTAAAGGCAAACTATATCAACTCAATAATAAATGCAGTAAAGAAAATTAGAGTTATTATTCTTTGACATATCTGAGGGATTCAAGTGGGCCATATTATCTTCTGAAAGTTATTTCTCTAATGTGTAGGACACAACAACATGCATTTGGCTCTGTAATCCCCCAACAGCACAAATCACATCAAATCTTTGCTCCCTTTTGTTACAGCTGCAGTAAAAACATTATAGACTTGAAAATGGTCTTAGACATCAATAAAGGAATAACAAACATGCAAATATATTACTAAATCACAAATGCATATACCAATGTTTACAAGTGGCAGCCCATCTGACTGGGCTTAGAAAATAGGCTCTGGATATATTTATGAGTAAATTGGTGAGTCGTCTGTAGTTGTTGTTATTGTGTTTGTGCAAGTATGATTGAAATAATGTGATAAGCGATACACAAGTGCAATAATGCAATAAAACACACACAGGACCAGAAATGAGGAGCAGTTAGGGCTTATTGGTTCTGCGAGGCGTGCTCTCACCAAAATGTTTACTGCAAATCAATGTTTTTTACCTTTCATTCTAATTGTGAGGGTTTTATCTCCCTCTCTTCACCATGTATTCCAGCTGGCTTCACAGGAAACAAATTACAGGGAAATGACAAGCGGCCACAAAAACTCAATGACAGATTTCAAGCGAGAGGCAATATGGCAAAATTGGTTCTGTATAGAAGATGTATTTGTGAAACGGAAAATAAACCTGAGTCATAATATGTACTTTTGGAAAACAACTTGCAGTTGGTTACTATCAGCAGCTGAAATGATGTTCATTTTCACAGAAACATGTTGATAATTGCACAATCACACTACACACACACATAAAGTAAGGTCATCAAACATCACTCAGTCTTCATACCTCACCCTTGGCCTAAATCATCAACCCCCTACATGGAACCTGACCAGATCGCACCAAACACATGCTCCATTCAGCAATTATTTACAGAGTCTTGGACTAATGGTGCTCCGAATGTTAGTTAGTGGACCAGCAGTAATGACCCCATACAGAGTGTGTGTTTGGTGTATGCATTTTTGCTATAGAACCCAACAGGCAAAAAAATATCAGAACTACGTTGCTCTTCTTCTCCACACAGTGTCCGTTTGTGGCCTGATCCCTCCCGAATCTGGCTGAAGCAGATCAAAACATAACCTGTCACATTCCATCCCATTAAACCAGCTGACAACCAAGTGGTCTCATCACAGGGTGCACCCTGGAGAGAACCATGTATCTTGGTTACACACAAAAAAGATTAAGTTCAGGTGTCTTCATACCCGTAGGTAAATTGGTTTTGCAATACAAGAGAAATGTATACACATAAATACATATAATGTAAATAATGTACTAATAATACTAACAATGTATAGTAATAGTACTGACCATGTCTAAAAAACAACTATTTATTCAAGGTGCCTTGTTTGAATTCCCCTTAGTGGTGTAGATTCTTATTTAACCCTTAAATGCACCAATAAAATACTTGGGTTAACACACTTTTGACACATAAATGTGCGCATCAAATAAGCTATAAAAATAGTATAAAAGATAATTTAAAAAAATATATATATACATGAATATTATTTGTTAAACCTACATCAGTCCTCATTATACATATTAAAAAATGTATACATTTTTAAAAATTTTAACCCTTAAATTGCCAAGTGTTTTCAAAATTTTCAAAATACTAAATTTTTCTTGGTTTCCTTATTACAACCTGGTATATGTGAAAGATTAGCACCAACATTTATATATTTATAAAATACTCACACTAACACACCTTTGACACATAAATGTGCGCATCAAAAATCAACCTATAAACTTATTATAAAAGATAAATAAATAAAATATATTTATTATCAGTCCTCATCATACTTATTAAATAAGTGTTTACCATTATGCCGCTCTATTTTTGGGTAATTTTTTTGATTAATACATCAATTTATGATATCTGAAAACATATAGTTTTGTGCATAAGCAGTAGTCTGTAAAGTTGGATGTAATCGGCATTTTATTGCCCTGTGGTAAGGCCAATATCGGTGAATTTTGGAGCAATGGGCAGGCTTGGACTCTATTAGCATAGTGAGCACCTCCTTGGTGGTGTAACACCGCTCCATTGTGCAGGTAAGAAATATGAAGCTCTCCTACACTGTACCTATGTGCATCACGCTGCAGCTGGTTAAACAAAGTCAGGGTCAGGGAAAACTCCTTTTTGTTTTTTTTCAAAGCTGTGTCTTATACAAAATGTCCTGGTGCTTTGAACATTTGCATAAAAATTACACATAAAACGAAGGACATGTAACAGGCGTCACTTGAAAGCTATCTGCGTAAATGCATTCAGTCATACAGTAAAGCCATGTGGAAACTGTAGGCAGATGTATGTGCAGACGCACCCAAATGCACACTCACATGTACACATCACACACCAACACAAACTTAACGCCTCAGAGCATGTGACCCTAACCCTAAGCTGTTTAAAGGGTGGGAGAGGACCTGACTCTGTAACTGCCTCATATACATTGAGTCCATCCATGCTCAGCTGTTGTTGGTCAATCAGCCTTCAATCTTCAATCTTGCCCATTTCACAATCTGGTTTAGGGAGTTCTTATTTTTGACCGTCACAGATCCAAACCAAGACACTAAAGAAAATAATAAAATAGACTAAACAAAAGCAGGGTAAAACAAGGACATGAGTTGGACTAACATTAAAAACAGCCAGTTTCCTGAGACAGTACAGGCGCTGGTGTCCCCTCTTGCACACCGCCTCACAATTGGTTTAAAAGTTCAGCCCAGAGTTCATTATAGTTCCCAGATATTAATACTGGGCCACCTCTTCCACAGCCTGCCCTATAATGATAGTGGGACTCACTAAAATCAATGATCATGTCCTTAGTATTGGATAACTGAGCTTCAGGTGAGAGTCTGCACACCATTATTTAAAGTCCATGAATCATTTCACCATCATGGAGCAATGCATATCTTAGAATGAATCTGTCTTTATACTGGCTCTGACACGTTTGTGTATAAAATAAAAAGCGAAGATGGCAGGACAGACCGGTGAACCAGAGGATTATTATTCACATTTTTCCGTGAGTATTAATCCCTTGAGATGAATCATCTTGTTTTTGAGGGGGCTCACATTCATTCACTAGGGACACTTTAGAGTTGCCAATTAACCTATACATGCATGTGTTTGGACGGTGGGAGGAAGCCGGAGTACCCGGAGAGAACCCATGGTAACACGTGGAGAACATGCAGAAAGACTGGAGTCGGCCGAGAATGTTTGAGGCGACCGGGTTTTGAACTCACGACCTTCTTGCTGTGAGGCAGAAGTGCTAACCACTCTGCCACGTACACCCCATTACTGTATTTACTCTCACTCTCTGTGTCCTGTCAGTATAAAAGTTAGGATTCCATCCCACAAGGTTCTTGCTTAAATTAAAATCATGCAAAAAAACTACTGATGAAGATGTGGCATGTGTGACTGTGGCATCCTCAACTCCCCTCTTTGCCCTGTAGGCAAATTGAAAAGGGTCAAGTACCTCCTTCACTACTTCAGCTATGATTTCTCCTTTAACCATTTTTTAGATTTTTATTCAAATCAATGTAAGTGCAACAGGTCTAAAATCATTGAGTACCTTTGTGAAACAGGGACTACAATGACAGCTTTCCATGTCTGTGGTACAGTATAGTTTGTTCCTTTAAAGACATTCATTTTTAAAATAAAAGACAGGGCTTAGTTCTGCTGCTGTTTTTAACAGGCCCACACACTTGTTTACTTACATTTTTTGGAATGCTTTTTCTACTCCGTCTTTGAATATCATAAATAAAATCAGTGTCAAAATGATTATAGAAACAATTAAAAGCACTGGCTAGGTCAGTGTCAGAGCTAAAACCTTCCACACGGACAGAGATGTTGGTTTTATTATTCTGAAATCTGACAAGAGTTTTCATTCTAGACCACACAGATCACAGTCTAATAGTGTATAGCAAATTATTTAGTCTTTGTGCAAAATCCAGAAAGAACCATTTTGTATGAATTGTAATAGGGAATTTATTGCTATACCTCACGCAGATGTACACTTTCATTAAACTCTTATCCCCCCTATACTACATCGCCTTCGCCAAATGGCTATGGAGCCCCCAAGGACTCGATCACGTTCTCGTTCAGGATATTACCAGCAGTACTCTGGTGGGAATGGCAATGGGATTACCGGTACCGCGGTCATGGGATCCAACCACCACCACCACCACCATCAACTACATCCACAGCAGCTGCACACAACTGGCTGCGAACCACTCGGAGCTCACGGAAACCAAACAGAAAAACAACACAAGAAACATTAAAAATAGTGTACATTCATAAGAAGCAAGTAAATTTAAAGTATTAACATTTTTCTTCTCAGTTGCTCTAACTGCCAAGTCTGTAAGTAAGATGTGCAATTATTATCCTTTGCAGTAATGCATTAGAGCACCCTCTCTCACTGAGCACCCAAATCCATGTATTAGCTTTTTTTTTTCAGTCCATCAGCTGCCATTTGATGTCAGCCAGAGCAAAGTAATGACTCACTCACTAGCGCTGTCATTAGCTGTGTGTAATGTAGGGAATTAACACAAATTAAGTGAAGTTAAGTACAGGCATTAAAGGGGCTTGTTTGGGTAGAGCTTTTCACTATACTGCTGACAATTGTTCACAGTCTCACATGGCCAGCAAGGACCAAATAATCAGACAATACAAATGTTAAATGTACATTGCCCTTCTTTATACTTGATCATTTTACAAGTATGGGGGGCAAAGGTAGTTCAGTTGAGGAGTGGTGAGTAAGCAGGTACTAGACATGTAAAGGACACCTAGTGGTTAGATAGAAAATGTTTACGCAGGAACAAACATGTACGCTTAACTGTCCACTTGATTTGATTCAGTTGCATCCGTACACACACTTATGTTCTTGACTGTAGCTGTATAAAAAGTGGCTGTTATTATCACTATTGGTTGAAGTAGACGACTGGCTCATTTCCAGTATAAAAAACTCCATTTGTCTGTTACTGTTCAAAAACAGGCTACAGTCTCTGAAATCCATTTGGACATCATTCAGATTATGTCTTTAGCAGAGCAACTGCAGATTATTGTCCACAGAGAGGTGTGCTAAAGCTGGATTATCACTTGCTGGGGATCCATTTGACCCTTACCCACACAACATGCCAGCCTCACACACCCGTACATCTGGGGATGTTTTTATTTGATTCATTTGTTTGGCGAGGACGGCAAAGCTGTAGAAATGACACTAAAACCTTTCATCCCCAGATTACCAGTTACTAGCCCACAATAAAAAAAAAATAAAACACTCTTGTTAGAAATGTACATTTAATGACAAAGATAACAAGTTTACAGATATATGATGGAATGTCACTCTGTGCTAAATGCTAATGTGTGGAGGTTTAGCACCATTGGAGGATCTGGAAACAAGTGAAATTTTAATGTATTTGTATTATTGTTACTTGAACTGGGGCTTGACCAAGCTGCTGTCCTGCTCTCGTTGAGGATACGTCATACCGAGTCCTGTGTTTGGCAGGCTGCCTCCTTGTCTGACAACAATCTCACTTTGACCATTTCGAGCAGGATTACTGTGTTTGCTCTTCTTGTCTGGGATCATAAATGGACACAGGAGTGACTTGTTAGTGATGGCGCTATTGAAGAAGGATGGGTCCATCAAATGACATAATCTACACAACATGAGCAATATTCGAAGTTATCCAATTTCTGGGTTATTTTCTGAATTTTAAGTTTGTTCTGAATCCTTGCTGTGTATGGGGGTATGAACCCCCTCCCAAACACGCTCCCAGCCAGCAATCAGCTGGTCAGATGAAATTCTGAAATGTCTGAAATCTTGCTCACAGCACGTAAATGGTTAGCTTTGGCTTTCCTCGTATGCAATTTACTTGTACAGTGAGTTAGGGTTCTATTTGAAACCCTCAAAATTGCAGTGTATGCCAGGCGTTTAACTCAAGACAACTATTTTTTGTTAAGGGCCCCCAGGAACTCTTTATTCAATTGAGTATATTATGTAAAGAATAAAAGAAAGTCACAACACACAAAGACTAAGTGATTGTCTTAATAGGATTGGAATGAAGGGTTCCCCACGACAGTCTCTTGTATTCATGTGAGATGCACTTACACATGTAGGCGTGATGTAGCTGGGCCTTGTCCACGGGACTCCGTGCCACATTCTGTCCACATATGAGGTTCGGTAGCCCACCGATTCCCCTTAAAGTTGCCTTCCGAGACATTTGGGGGAGCAGCCCGGGCAAGTTTATCTCAGTGGCGATAGAAGCTCCATGGAACTGGGGGCAGGGCTAGAAGAGAAACAATTACAAAGACAATTCAGTCAGAACTTAATATTTCTTTGGTCGATCTCTTTGGTACCTTCAATCTGGTTTATCTTTTTTCTCCACACACACACACACAACGTTATTGTTATTTAGATTGCTTTTTGTTCATATAAAACATCTTATAATGCAAACACTTACTATTACTAACAATGTAGATGTTAAAGAATAAAAATGTAAAGTGAGATTACAATAATCAGTCAATGGTTAGTTGAGGCTGGGTAGTGTTGTTTTGAATCAAGGAAACTGGGCCTCTGCTTGGTCATCTCCACATTTAGCACTAACAAGCAGTGGGGGTTGTGTTGACCTGGCTAATAGGGGCTAAATCCACTAAT
Source organism: Neodontobutis hainanensis (assembly GCA_024349245.1). Lineage (NCBI taxonomy): Eukaryota > Metazoa > Chordata > Actinopteri > Gobiiformes > Odontobutidae > Neodontobutis > Neodontobutis hainanensis. Next base: position 2,026,188 of record JALDNG010000025.1, read on the forward strand.
GCATTATCGGCCGGGCACATTTCATCTAATCAGCAGGATGATGCCAGTAGGCTTTGGCTGTTTTAAATTCAGAGCAGCTGGAGAGTTACTGTCCTCGACTCTTAATACATCAACATTAAATCACTCCAACTGAGTGAGTTGATCTGTGCTATTCATATTTATTGGTGGTTGCTGTTTACTCTTTGTGCTTTTGATTCTACTACTATACGGTTATATGATACAGGCTGCAGTTCTGAGATACAGGAAACAGACAGTCAGAGAAGAGAAAGTCAGGCTTGAACTGCCCTGTCCTGAGAGCCTTTAGTATCCTCAGATATGGTGCAGTGTGCTTTATGCTCTCACGGAGGGGTCTGCATCCAGCAGTTCGGCCCTGGTTCTCTCCTCCATAGTCACTACCACTCCATCCAGCATCTGGAGCTGTGACAGACGCAGAACCACGGCTGCTCTGTGGAGGCAATTGCGAGCCACCTATAAAATTTAGATACATTTTCAATAATCATTCATTCAGTAATTCATTCATTTTCTGGAGCTTCACATTAATACAATTATTTCAATAAGGCTTATCCTAACAAGCATGTGGCTGTGTAGTTCTGAAGATGAGGCTGGTCCTGAAACAATTTCTAAGGTGAAAAATGCACTACACAACCTAACCCTAACCCAACTATTGAACTTGAGTCAAATAAATGTTTTAGCTTTTCAGCTCAAATACAATTCATAATAATACAGTTTCATTTTAGTTATTGTCAGGGATAGCTTTTATAAAATATATGGTCATAGATTTTAGGAAAAAGACTGACACTCCAATTGTTACAAAGCTGACAGGAAAATCAGTGCAATGTATAGACTAGACTCATCTTTTGTTTGTTTTATTTTTATTTTTTTATTGAAAGTTGAAACCCAAGTGATAAAAATGACAAAGGTGATATGCAGTAGTGAAAAGTAAAAAAGGTACTTAAAAGATGGCAATAATTTTATGAGAGATTACTGTATTCTCTCCCTGTTCAATGTTTGAGAGAGAAAGAGAAACAGTCCTTTACATTCTTTAGTGTTTACGGAAACCTTCATACCTTAACATGGACAAATTGATGATTACTTTATTTTAGCATGCTTTTATTGTTTATTAGCATGCTTTTATTGTTTATTATCTTTTTCTTTGGTCCCAATGGACCAACTTTCCAAATTGTAAGCACATGAACAAACACACTTTAGTTGACAGTTTATGTTCAAAGCGCAACATGAATTCCAAATTACAATATCAGTGTCCCAGCTGATAACTCTGTCCAGCTGAGCACACACACACTATAGCCAAACTCCAACTCCAGCCTGTCCACTCACTGAACATGCCAATAGATGTCAAATGGAGTGGTCTCATGTGGTCAACAGTACCAAGTTTTGTCCTAAGGGTAGCCATTGGCCTGGGTTTAAAGCCCCATGGGAAGAGCAGGGGGATGGGGTCTAGAAATAAAAATACTATCACAGCTGTGCGTGGCTCGATGACTCGAGCTTGATCCATCAGCCCCAGATGGGTGATGTAACCAGGCCAATAGTGTCTTGCCATTTGTTCAACAGATTTGTCACCGATGCTGGCTGGTTTGATGCAAAGCACACGGAACATCTTGTAATCACTTAATTTGGAAATATAGTTGGATTGAGTCTTTTGATGTTCTGTTCAAGTTTATAGGGACTATATCAAGAGAACAATTAGTACTTACTGGGTTGCCAACAACATTGAGCTCTGTCAGAGAAGGGAGTGCTTCTAGTTTTTCCAACTCTGCAACGTCCTGCAAAAAGTAGAGAAAGTTATTGTTCCTTCAGTTCTTTTCAGATGGGGCTGACCTGTGACATGTTTATGATGGAGACATATGCATCGTTTTGGTGTATGGAGGACAGAAGCAGCTGATGGCAGAGATTACATGTGTGAGCTTTTATTAATCTCATGAGTGTTTGGACAGGCCACAGAGCATTTGGGTGGCTCTCTGATTCACAGGTTTATAGCTGAACTTGGCTGTGATTCAAAAGAGGCCCCTGCTGTGAGAATCACTGCTCTAGGTGATTGCTGTATTTTCCTAATTGAATGCATGAAAACATTAAGGCAGTGAAGGAGAACAGGACACAAAAGTGCAAATGACTTGGCCTGGTTGAGGAGATGCAGACTGAGAGGCTGATTACATGTTATCCTGATTGGCTCTCTCTGTCTTCATACATACATCCCTGACCTTCAATCAAACTTGATTCTGCCTAATGCTACCCCTCGCATGCCTCAGCGGGTTGGTAATGACTCATGATTACTATACTTCATGTCTTACTTTGCAAATGCAAAAAGTAATACTGCGGCAATTTGAATAAAATACATTCTCAAACATCTGAGCCATTTAGCACAGAAAGCAATCAGGAAAAGTTGGTGGCACTGTGACCTTGATGGTCTCTTTAAGAAATCAGTCATTTAAACATCCAAAGCATCTAAAACACTCAATTCTATAAAAGCCATGGCCTAGTAGAATACCTGCAGCCTATTTGTGCCCAGAAAAAGCTTTCGGAGTTCTGTCATGTGTTCCAAGTGGTTAAGCTCCCGAATCCGGTTCTCTGTTAGGTGGAGCTCTAAAAGGGCTGTCTGGTTCACAAAAGAGTTTTCTGAAAAAAACTTGATCCGGTTTTTGTCTAACACAAGCTCCCTTAGTAGGTGTAGCCCCTCTAGGCCTTCAACCTGGCTGATCTCATTACCTGAGGAGGGAGGACAGTTATCAATCCAGCAGACATTTTATCTAATGTCATGCAACATGCAATTGCTTCAATACTGAAAATATGTTGTTCTCCACCTGGACATGGTATATATTGTTTTATTGAATTTAACTATATAAAGAAAAGACAGACTCTGGACTCATTGTGCTGGTGCCATTTGCCCCCACCACAATGTGTTAAAGCTAATATTTGGACTATATTTAGAGATGCTAAGTGTGAATGCCTAGGATTGTCATATATACATATACAGTATTGTATATATATTGCACATTGTTATTGAGACGTAAAGAAAATGTGCAAATGTGTCAAAGTCAAGCAACATAAAGTAAAATCTATATTTCCAGACTTGACACAAGTAGAATACAGTATATAGTATATATAATAATATATGCATGTGGTAGAAAAATAACAAACATATAATATTTTAAATAAAAAATAGAAAACACATTTTTAAGGCATTTGTGTGTTTCTGAAAGTGAAGAACTCATTTTGAAGTAAAGCAAACACAAACTGGATTTGTGGGACAAAGTTACAGACACAAAGCAAAACTTACTTAAAGGCCATCAAAAGCAGTTGAAAAGAATGTCAGTTGGTCTTTTCTTCACGTTTTGTCTGACACTTGTCTTTGGTCTACAGGGGGTTGGGGGAGGTTTGGCCTCAGCCCCTGCCTTTTTACTGTATCTATATTGTACACTTTAACAGGTTTTGTGGCAGAAGAGCACAATGTCAGCCATACCTTGAAGAAAAAGTGCCTTAAGATTGGTTAGCCTGCTGAGCTGAAGATTGGCCATATTAGAAATGCCATTGTGACTCAAATGCAGCTCCTCCAGACTCCCCATCAGTGGTTCGAGGCTGCCAATGGGCCCTGCTTCCCTTCAACACAAGCAAAGAAAAACGTTTGTAATGTCTGTGGCAAATTAAACATCTAGCTCTGCCTCCTGCTGCCTTATTTAACTTGTCAGAACTCACAGGTGCAGACCACCTAAAGGCACACAGTGGGGGCAAACTAAGGCCTGTTTGAGGAAGAGGCGTTGAAAAGGACGCTTCACATAATTCACAATTCTCTCCTCCATAGATTATTTCTTGCTTGATTAGTATTAATAAGGCACAAATAATAATAAAAAAATATGCTTGGATCAAATCTGCTTGACCAGCAAAGAATTCAAAGAGATTCGAAGATTTAATGAGATAAGTGTGGTTAAAAAAGATTGAAGTGTGGTGCCCTCTAATGGTTATAGGCAGAATTTTTTGTGATTTAAAACTACAAAAAGATCCAGACAACGAGAGATTATTAAAAGGGCCATGCAAATAAATGTGTTCTTTGACAACTTTAATTGAATGTAAGATAGAGAACATTCCCCTGCAACATGCCACTGGTAATACTGATCTGAACCATGGATCGAGATGTCACTCATAATTTGGTCTTAATTGGTCATTGTTAATAAGAAATTTAGCTTTTGATAAAATTTATATCTTTTGACATAGATGTTACCCAAAATAGGAGTGAGGCACATTTATATTGTGAGCACGGAGGGGGCAAGTGAAATACAATGACTTGGGGGCGCAGTGGTTTAGTGGTAGAGCAGTCATCCTATATGGCGGTTCAAATCCCGCTCTGCCCTGTTCATACTGTTGTTGTGTCCTTGGACAAGACACTTAACCCACCTTGCCTCCAGTGTCCGTAGCACTGGTGTATGAATGTGTGTGACTGTAGAGGTGTGTTTGGTGGTGGTAGGAGAAGGTTGAGCGCCGTTTGTATGGCAGCCCCCCTCTCCGTCTGCCCCAGAAGTGAATGTGTGTGAATGGGGTGAATGGAAGCACGATGTAAAGCGCTTTGGGTGCCCGAAAAGGGTGCAAAAAAGCGCTATATAAATGCATGCCATTTACCATTACTTCTATCAAAACCTACAAAGGATTTTTCTTCTTGACTGTAAAGAGTTTTATTTTTAGTTAGTTAGTTAAAAACTATTCAAATTAAAAACAGAGCCCAGGCATAATAATTAATTCCCAATAATAAATTTATAAATATAGCATAGAGATACTGAGGAAACAATTTAAGAAGGTCTTACGAAGATCTACTGGGATTTGCATCATACTGGAGAGGATGTGGGATAAGACAAAACTAGTTATTTTGGAGTTGCCCAAATCAGTGTCACCTTCGGTGACCAACATACAGGCCTTAGACCAATAGAGTTGAAGTGACACAGGTGTAAATCAGGGGGGTTACTCATACAGGAGTGACACACATGTGTGCACTGGCACCTGTTGCTTCTGGACTGTCCCTGCTGACCGTAGCCACTGGAGTGGACTTTGTTGTAGAGGATCTGTCTGTTTGTGAGGTGAGCCTGAGCTTTCTGTCGGGGCAGGATGAACTCGATGTGGTTGTAGTTTAAGCTCAGAGCCTGGGGATGAGACTGTAAACTATTATTCAATCCAAGGGTAACACAGGTATGTGATATTTCCTTGGATGTGTACTTTGATATTAGGCAGGTAGATGAGGCCAGAGAATGAGGTAAGGTTGTTGTGGTCCAAGTTGACAATATGCAGGTTGCAAAAGAGCTCACAAGGGGACAAATCCACCATCCTATGAGAAAAGTAACCACATTTATTGACCATATACAGAACCTAAAGTATTTATTTTAGTTTCAATTACACCCAGGTCATCACCTAATGGAGCAGGATGTCATTGAGAGATGTGTCACGTCTGAGTAGTTGGAATGGCCTAGCTTCTCTGCCACCATGTCAGCTGTTAATTTTCCACTGAACATGTCCTTAGCGCTTTCACACTCAGTTACTTCCTGGAGGAAACAATAGAGATTCTTTTTAAACTTTAAGAATTGCAATAACGCCAAGTAATTTGTTATCTGCCATCCCATACCACAGCAATCCCATCCAACGCTTTTAGGGAAGAGATTTGAAACACCACATAAATCCGATAGTTTTCCAGTTTCTCAGTCAATGGATTACCATGCAGATCCAAAATGATGAGGTTTGTCAATCCCTTTGTCAATAAAAATAAAAATAGTATAGGAACAAAAAAATTTATATAATATGAAAAAACATCTAAAGTTAAACATACTAGAAGCAGAAAGACAACAATGCAGTAAACTGAGGATCACCTTCAGATAGAAGATATCTCGAGATGTAGAAATGTGGTTGTTGCCGATGTACAGCTCCAGAAGGGAACTGACCCTCCGCATCCCATGCAGAGAACTGATGAGGTTGTCTTCCATGGAGAGAAAGGTGAGGTTGGGCAGCTGCTCTAGAACTGAAGCTTCCAAGCAAGACAGCTGATTTCCATCTACACTCAACTTATTCAGACATTGGAGCTTCAACAGACCTGTGTGAAACAGAAAACATACACCAGATGATGCAACTTTGTTATAGCAGCTCCCAACGGTTTCCTTACCACTGAGTGTGCTGATGCTGTTATTGTTCAGAGAAAGCTCCTCTAACTTCTGGCAGCTTTCAAGTCCTTCCACTCTGGAGATGTCATTATCATTAAAGGAGGCCCAGCGCAAGTTTACCAAAGCGCCTAGATTGGTCAGCTTAGAAATCCTTTGGCCATCAAGGTTCACAGCTGTTATCTAAAAAAAACAGTAAGGGCCTTACATAAAAAAATACATCATAATAGTAATTGTAATAAAAATATAAAAAATGTAAGATCATATAACAGATGGAACTCACCAGTGCCGTCCAGTCTGGCTGTAGATCATGACTTATGTCCCATGTTCCCCGACTCAGAGCACAGAGGAACTGGGCTGTCGACAGCAGGCTGAGACTTCGAGGACGCTCACTCTTCATAGAGGAGTTTACAAATGTCTGCAATGACAGCGCACCAAAAATACTATTTATTAGAAAAACTCACTTATACGTACTCCTATACTATATACTGTACATTTGGAGCCACTTATAAACCTGGGTAATTATTGACTCTGCAGCCTTTACAGCTTGTGCAGCCTCCATCTCGGATATGAGCATGTCGTCTAGGTGTGTGAGGGACCTCAGACTCCCCAGTATGGTCATTCTCACTGATTTTGGCTGAAAAACACAAACAGCATTTTTGAGGTTTTATATAAAACATTCAAATAATGTGCTTTCCATGAAGGTAGCAAAAGTTAAGAGCTCTTTATATTTTCTTTCAATTTTGACAATTTTTGTTGTATTGATTGGGGATGTTTTTTATATTTTTAAATGGATACTACAAACAGCATCATACAAGAGAATATCTGCGGGATCTACAATGAAGGAGTGGTGTTGTGTTGTCCCTCAATTTTTAAGTCTTTTCTAAAAACTCATTTGTTTGCACAGGCAGTTAACACAGGTTAAGCTGGACTTTGACCATTGCTTTTATTTATTTTATTATATTTATTTGTGTTTTAGTGTTTTTACCTGTCCTTTATGTCTTGTGAGATTATTTTTATTCCATCTTTTTTATTATTATAGCACTATACTATGCCCGTAAAACACTTTGGGGAGCAACGGTTGTTTTAAATGTGCTATATAAATAAAGTTGACCTTGTCATTTGGCTCCAGAGATATAAGTACAGATCTGGAGAGCAAAGGAGGAACAGATACAAGGTGTTTTTGACAAGAAAATTTGAAATTCTCGACAAGTGGGATTAAACTGAAGGCTCTTGTGAGCAACAAGAACAAATCCTATCGAGAGTGCAGCCTTTTACTTTTCACTGTCCTGGTTAAACAATAACATTCTGGACTCATCTGTGGATTTTAAATGGATTTAGATAGAGATGCCTCAAGAGGGAGGAGTCTAGGAGGAGGGCCTGGCTTGTGTGTGAGTTTGTATAGCGCTTTTTCACCTAGTAGGCACTCAAAGTGCTTTACCAATGTTACAGCTGACCACTGGAGGCAAGGTGTGTTAAGTGTCTTGCCCAGGGACACAACAACAGTACGAACTGTGGGGGAGAGCCGGATGTTATGCTGTTTTGAGCGGGAATCGAACCGCCCACCTGCCGCACCCGATGCTCTCTCCAGCAGATCAGTGTTTACTGAACATGGACATCCCCTGCTTTGGGCTTCTGAACAACTAAGCGCAGCCAGACGTCTGCGATCAGTGAGCTGCAGGACACAAGAACTCTTTCTTCCTGACTGCAATAAGACTGTCAAATCAATCAGTCTGTGGAAAATGAAGTCTGAATCAACTTATTTGAAGAGGCCCAACAATCCAATTTACCCTTGAGAAATAATTTAATTGAAAAGAATATAAAAGCAGGTTTGAGGCACACTTTACGTTAATAAAATGTTTAATGTGAGACTACTTGACGCTCACACTACTGAACCAACCTTTTTCCATGGATTGTGTCTAGTGTCCAGTGTTAGCAGAGCGGGTGTATGTTTTGTCAAAACAGCGGTGTCTTCTCTGGCCTTGGTCAACTTGTTCCAGCGGACATCGAGATGTTTGAGCTTTGACAGCCCCCTCATTCCCTCTAGAGTCACCAGCCGGTTAAAGCTGGCATCCAAAAACTCAAGGTTGTGCTACAATTTATACAAGACACACACCAGAAGACAAATTATGGAAAAAGAAATTATAATAGTATTTCAAGCATATTTCAAGTGTCCCTGTTTACATATTAAATTACTTATGTTATTTGTAATGCATATCATGCATTTTATTTGTGGCAGCAATAAGCCATTTGTGACTGATGGCTCATTCTGATTTCTTCTATTGGATCTTCTATTGGATGTATTTACATTTACTCATTTAGCTGACGCTTTTATCCAAAGCGACTTACATTGTTCTACAGTAATTACCAGTGTTACAGCCACTGGAGGCAAGGTGGGTTAAGTGTCTTGCCCAAGGACACAACGACAGTATGAACTGTGGGGAGAGCGAGAATCGAACCGCCTACCTTCTGGTTGAAGGACAACCGCTCTACACACTGAGCTACTGCCATCTCGGCAATGTATTAATAATCTAGCTCCAGAGATTGTAAGTTGCATAATTTAGAAACATAAAACATTTGTGAGTTTTTTTTTATTTATTTATTTATTTTTGTAATTTGGCTCAATATTTATCAAAGTAACACAGTTTATTGTGTGCAGAAGCACCGAAGCCCCTGCATGCACACTGAACCCGGGCTGAGCCAAATGAATCGGCTGAATTTATGAAATAACTATTGGACATGATCCTGAGCAGATCCTACAAACGCTACATTCAGGGCTATTTCGTTTTTTTAAGAAGCGCTGTATCAAACTGCGGCTCAAGACAACCATCTTCTCATTGCGCACGGCACTGCGACACCCTGACCACCCACGCCCAACAGCGGAATGAAGAACAACACATTCGTAAAGCCCTGAGAGACTGTGGATACCACAGATGGACTTTCAACAAAACCAAGAGGACACAGAAACCAAACAGAAAGGAACCAGGGACAAACGGAAAAGGCGTAGCTATCCCTTACGTGTCTGGTTTATCTGAAAAACTTAAAAGGATTTTCTACAAACATAACATTACAGTCCACTTTAAACCTGGGAACACTCTGCGTCAAAAACTGGTCCAAGACAAGATCCCCACAAACTGAGTAATGTAGTTTATGTAGTTCAGTAAAGATGCAGTGACAGTTATGTCGGAGAAACAAAACAACAGCTTCACAAGAAAATGTATAAGAACCAATCCTAGTGGACCTGAGTCTGTAGTCCACCTCAATTTTGGCCAGAGAGGCCAGATGGTTTGAGAACAGTGTGAAGGAAGCCATTTTGTTAAAATGGAAAAGCTCTATCTGAACAAAGAAGGTAACATCAGATTCATGCTGCCTAGTATTTACAAACCTAAATCAAAAGAGTTTTCCTCTAGAACAACACCTGAAAGGAACAAGGTCACTAACCACTCACCTGCGCCATTAACGACTCTCACATCAGAAGTCACACTGCCCTTTTATAGCTAACAACTATGAGACCATTTGCATTGTCCTTCTTTGGTTGGAGGTGTGGAGAGGGTGTAATGTGAGGCGGATTTACATGCGCACATTTCTGCTTAGGTGGGATTTATAAAGCAGAAATTACATGCATTTGAGTGTACGCATGGTTTTATCTATCAGGTTTTTTTGGGGGGCGCACTATTTTTGTCCACTAGGCATTCGCACTAGTTCAGTAGAGATTCTATGCTACCTTTTATAAATGAGGCCCTAGGTCTGCAAATTAGCTCTCAGCTACAGTTGTGCTCATACGTTTACATACCCTGGCATGTAATTTGAGAATATGAATGATACCACAAAAACTTTTCTTTCACTCATAGTCAATGACAGCTTGAAGTCTTTAGTGATAGTTGTGAATGAGGTTGGTGAAGGGTGGATCTGTGCAGCTTCTGCAGTGATGCAGTAAAACCACCAGTGAAATTTGGTGTGCCACAAGGTTCTGTGCAAATCATCAGACGTTATGGAGTGAATTTCCACTGTAATGCAGATGATACACAGCTGTATCTACCAATAAAAGCGAATAACGCAACTGACATCATGCGTCTTCTTTCCTATCTCCTATTTTATTCCGGCTGTTATTTTTGGGGGAGTTTTACCCTATCCTGATGGAGAGTCTAAGAACAGGCTGTTGTCTAGTGCGGTCTGTTAAGCCCTTTGAGGTTGCTGTTGTTGCAATATTGGGCTATACAAAAAATAAATGTCTTGTCAATTACCTTTTTCCGTAGATCCTTTGACTCAGAATACAGAAACGTCAGTGCATCAATGGATGAGAGATGTAAGGAGCCGTCAGGAGCCCAGAAACTCACTGACCTTATACACACACACTGATTACAAGCAAACAGATCACAAGTGAGGATGGTTAACTTTAGTACCATTCAAACCCGTTTGTGTCACTTGTGTGCATGTTATCAGGCCAAAATCACCAGGGTATCTTTGATCAGGGTCATTTAGGTAGTTTCTGTTGTCATTATGATTTAAAAAGAGTAAACTTAATTGTTTGACAATAAATGACTTCACCCAACCACTAACTATGAGTGAAATTTTTTTTTTGTGTAATCATCAATCGATTCATATTCTCTGAAAAATGGCCAAAAAAAAAATAATTACAAATTCTGCTTTAGATCAGGGGTTCCCAAACTAACCACGACCCAGAAAATAACACTGTCCCCTGAGATGGTTGAAACATACAAATGCTGCACACAGCTGTGTAGAGGCCACAAGGTCTATATAAAAACAAGCATAGCAACAACCCAAAGAACACAACCGAACAACCATATTACAATTATAGTAATATGAGAGTGGTGACTACATCGTTATAAAAGGAGTCCTGATTAAAAAATTTAACTCACAATTGAACACAGTATGCAGGTACAGGACAAAAACAGAAACATATACTATGTCATGCTCCTACTACTACCTACACCTGAAACTGTAAGTTGGCAGCTGGTGTCACTATAGTGCTGTAAACTTATGTGTGACTGATGCCGTCACTCATCTGTCATAATCACACATTACAAATGCTGGTTTAATATTTTTTATTGGCTATGATATGTTATTTGAAAATTATTTCACAACCTCCCCCGTCGGGAACCCGCGACCCACCACCTTGGGAACCTATTTCAATACACTCATGATATAATTGAATGATTTAAAGGCTTTATATTTGACAGTATAAAAGTTATGATTTTACTTTTATTTGCTAAGATTTTTAATACACCTTACAGTCCAAGCCACACAATTCTATAGCTTATTATTTTTCTTACCATGTAACAAATGTCATCCAGGCGTGTGAACTCATTAAAGCTGATGCTGAGGTGCTTTAGAGCTGTGAGACGGGAAATGTCCTTCAGCTTGTTCAGACTGTTGTCGTGCAGATTCAGCACCTGGTGATTGAATATACAAACACTGTTTATGGATGTAAAAACCTTCATATAAAACACAGTGCGAGAGCCATTCTACTTACAGTAATCTGACTGAGGACATTTGCTCGAACAACACTGAGCAGAATTTTGTCATCCAAAATTAATAACTTGGGCTTTAGTTTTAGCACAGGTTCCATGTTGAGGATTTCCTTGTCCAAGATCATGTCGTCACCACTCTTTGCACTATACCACAGCTGTTCAGTTGTTTCTGGGTTCTAACACACGCATTTAAAGAGAAAATATTTATACTGCAAACGTACCTATATGTACAGTGGTAGAGAAAAGTTTTCAGACACCCCAAATATTGCATTAAGAGCACTCTTCAAGTCTTCAAGACTACTAAATATAAATTTGATGATGCAATGGTTTATTTTTTGTTCAGTTTTGAACACATTCTGTTATTTGTTGACTTTGATAACGACAATGTTGAGAACAGACTGAAACTGTCAAGAATTTAGTTTTGTTAGTTTTTTTGTAAACAATAAACAAAAAATATATATTTATATTTGTTTGTGTCTGTCTAATGCAACCACACTTTTTGAAACTCAAAAAAGATTTTTCCACAAATATTTTATGATTGTGTAAAATTTTAAGGTTGTCCAAACACTTTTTTCTACCACTGTGTATACCTCACAGAATTAATGATAACACATGAGGAAATAATGTCTATTAATAATTACCTTTTTCATATATTCAAAAAATATTATGTACTCTGGTAGGACCAGTTCATTGTCAAATATAAACCATTTATTCTGCTGGCGACTGGAGACAGGACCAGCATGTGCTTTAGCAGAACCAGGTATCTCTGAAATAAAAATACGTAAAGATTAAAGATGCAGTGGCCAAGAATGCCCTCTCAGTTTCACCTCAACCTTGGAAATATTCTCCCAACCATTGCATTGCTAATATTTATCTGTCAATATTTATATTGCTTCCTTTTCCCCTGTTTCCGTTTTTCATTCTATCATTGTTTCTCTGTGTAAACAAACGTAGCCATTGCTGGAACAGACACTGATGTTGTAAAATAGTGAGGGATATATTCATTGCATTAACGCCTTTTATACCTTGGTTTGTATTTCTGTTTTTAGAGCCCATGTTAAAATACACAGAATGAGCTGTTGGATAGTTGCTTTTCTCCACTGGTTCTCCGTCTCGTATGGATGTGCTGTTTCCTAGAAACACTTTAGAAAGAATAACCTGACCTGTATAAAGTAAAAAATAGAACTGTATAGTGGTTGTGGTATGGAATTGTTTTAAATACACACTGTCTGGTCTGAAAACTCACCATGTCTGAGGAGGCTGTTGTCCTTAATGTGGTCGGGACTTGCTTGGTTGGCATTGGATAATGCATATTCAAACCGATGCTGTTCACTACAACTCAGGCTGTTAGATAAAGGGACAGCCTCTTCTCTTCCTAATGCCTGATTGATACGATTATAACATTTAAAAGATACAGCTGATTATTTTAAAGTCCTTTACTTAAAAACAACAGTAACAAATCAAATACAAATTTATATTTAATGGGTCACTTCTTGAAGCTTAGGTTACAGGCAGGCAGATCCATTTTAGCTGTTCCAAAGTCAAGGAAGAAGACCAGAGGCGACGGGGTTTTTTCAATCAGAGCCCCTCAACTTTGGAACTACCTGCCTGAGGAAAAAAGGCTGGCAGAATGAGTGTCTTCTCTTAAATCACCACCTGATTTTATTTTATTTTTTTAAATCAGTATTATGATTTTATGTGGTTATCTATTTATTTAGTTTTAGCCTCTAAGCACTTAAGTGATCACATCTATGCACAACTGTCTGCCTCCTTGACTTTAATTCTGCTGTTCTATTTTTTTGTTTTTATGTTTAAGAGTTTGTTTGCTTTGTTCTGCACTTTGTAAACCTTGTTTTTAAAAAGGTCCTATATAAATAAAAAAAACATTATTATTATTACTGCAGTAAATATAGAGTAAATGGTTTTGATGTCAGCGAGGTAACTTAAGGCAAAGAGTGTTCAATGTTATGAGCAGAACCTGATGCTTGTTCAATTTGTTTAATCATGTTGTGTCACTGCTGGCTTTGAAAATACTCATACCCCCTTCCATCATTACCTTAACAAATTACTAAATTAAATGACTTTTTTTAAAAATATATTTTTCATGTATTTTTTTATTTATCTCCGACAAAATCAGACATGTAAAAATGTGGGACTAAATAGACCGAGAAATAACTGTTTAGAAACTGTTTTGGTCCAAACCAGAACTAATCTGAGCACATGTTTCCCTTACACACCTTAAACTCTTCTGCTCTTTTAAATCCTTCTTCTAAAATTTGCAAAATGTCCTCCTTTTCGGGGATTTTTGCAGGGTCAGGAACATAGAACAAGTGCTCCAGCCGTTGTCTATAGTTGCTGTTTAAAAAACACACAGATTATAATTTACACCAATAATCTGCAATGATATGTTTGCAGCTTCAGGCTTGACGGGACTCACTGGGACAGCAATGACACATCTTCACTCAGAAGGGTCTGAAGTTTCTCTTCAAACCGGAGCCTCAGAGTGCTGTTGTGAATACGAATAACTCTACAGATCTTCACTCCAGTGATATCATAAACCTGATAGTCCGAGAGGTAGAAACAGGAAAGAAGGAGGTCGCAACAAGCAGAAAACCTGTTTTTAAACATTAAAGTAAGAACAGTTATTACCAGAATAGTATATGAAAGTTACTATAGTAAATGCTAAGTACCAAGAGTCTGTAGAGCATCCTTCTTCCAAACGAATATTTCCAACACTCTCCAGCTCCATCAAGAGAAAGTGGACATCATAATCCGTGCAGCCTGTGATGTGGGTAACATCTTTCTCATACAGGGTTTCTATCCTGAATGAAGGAGTAGGAAGATTTTGTTAAGTTCATATTTCATTGCTTAGAAATAATAACTAATAATAGTAACTAATTATATCTTATTATTTACATATCAATCCTCTTTGTTAAAAGTGTCAGTCTTTCCCTCAGTAACTCTATTTTAGTGAGTATTTTTTGTTCCATGTTGGGCTCTGGACTGACTCTCGTTTGCTCATCAGGTGAACCCTCCACCACATGGGACTGTCCATCATGTGAGCTGCAGGTGGACATCTTGCTGCCAGAAGTGACACTGGAGAGCTCACGTTCAAGCTGGTGAGACAAATGTCACAAGAACATGGTGTACTAAACTTTGCCATTGCAGAAAAAATTCAGAGTTAACCTGGTCTTTTTATACATTTTTTAAGGAATGACTTAGTGTCCGGATGCTTTCTTCAGGAATCTGTAGCAGGGTTTTCTTTTTCTCTGTTAGGCTGTGCAGCGTCTCTGCCAGGTTCCTCTGAGCTGTGCGTACACGCATGTTGTAGTACATCATTTTCTTCGTCACTATGGACTACAAAGAAGAGTTGTTAAGTGTTGACAAATAAAACAAACTCTGGACACAAAGGTTTATTTTTTACAGTTTAAAAGCTGGTTGGATTGTTTTTGTATTACCTCAGAGACTTCCTTGATTTGCTTACTTGAGACGTCATAGCTGTCGAGGTACTGGAGGCCTGGCATGTGATAAAGAACATGTGTGGCATAGTTGCAGAGCAGACAAACTGGATTGGGGGCTGATGTAGGGTCACTGAGGGATAGTTTTTTCAGCTGAGGTAAATAAGCCAGGTAGGTCAACTCCTGTGGCAAAAAGAAACAACAAAAAACAGTTACAATCACTGTTGGTATATGCTGTTGAAAAAAGATTTGTATCTATTATTATGTATCTGGTTAAAGCAACAAATGGAAGACGGGGCCATTTAATCACAGCCTTCCTTAACTCAGACACTATGTTTGAATCTCTTTGTTCCCCCTCTGTGTTTTGCATACTTGATATGATGAGCCACAAAGCTAAACAACTACAGTGAAATACCACATTGTCATGACAAAGGCACTGAGACAATGATAAACTGAAAAGCACCAGTATTTAATTGTGCTGTTTTTGTAATATACTAATAATGTGAATGGAAGAAAATGAAGAGCAATCTATGGTGGAACAAAATAAATCACTTTGACACCAGAACCTTTCAACTTTTCTCTCTTCTGACAGAATGGCCTTGAATGTGACAAAGACATGGTGCAGGAGTCAAGGACATTACGAGACGCTACCAGTCACATCCAGTGTTATGCCCAGTTTCACTGAATGGAATAGGTGGCAAAAATGCTAACGTCAACCTAAACCTGGATGATACAAAGACTTTTCCTAAACTTTTTAAAGACCAAAGTGCTGTCTTTTGGAATATGCCAAAGCGGCACAGAATGGAGAACACTGATACCATTAAAGCATTAGCACAACCTGAAATAAAGCTAGCAAACAGATATCAACCACTGGCTTAGCCAAATGTGACTGTGAATAACAAACAGAGAGAAAACTGTAAGATTTCTTTGCTTAAAAGGAGCCACGAAGTTGGTAAAAAGCACCAGACCAACAGGGGTAAGGAATCTATGGCAAACTTCAAGGACAGTCACTGACATCACAGATATGCTCCCCCTGGTTATGTCCAAACACCAAGGGATCAAACATCTGATTCTGCACACTGGTGCAGTGGACATCAGAAAATAGGAAACAGAAGACTTAAAAAAGGACTTTAATTAACTTTTTGAGAGACTTGACAAAGTGGAGTTCCAATCATTCATCAGTGGACCTCTCCCAAACATCGACAGGAGGATGAATAAATTCAGTTGGCTTCTTCAGCTGAATAAGTGGCTGCCTAAGGTCTGTGAGTCCAGAGGACTGTACTTCATCGATAACTTCAATTTGTTTTGACAACAAGACGACCTGTTCAAGGAAAACGGCCCACACCTGTGCCTAGGTGGCGTGAGACAACTGACGGATAACTTCTTCTACGCTCTGAGGATTCAGAATGGGCCTGGACAGGGTCATGGAACACCGAGACAAAAGCAGCCACCAAGAAAAGAGAGGAGTGAGAGAACCACTCCAGCCGCACAAGCCAGGGAACCCGCAATGAATTCATTTATCTTTATCTGGATATTCAACATCCCCACAAGTGGCCCCACCACAGCCCTGGGCCCCACCGACTTCATTTACACTCTCTGCAGACTCATCACTGTCTCTGTTCTCACCATCTTCACCAATGGGCTTTCATCTTGAAAGTCTAGTGAAAACAAGGACAACTCCAGCAAGGTCATGGGGACTGACATCGACCACAGTGAATTCACCACAACCCCCTGTACCCCTCAGGAGCTCCACCAATGCTGCTCCACCAGCTTGAACCTCTGAGCCTGCGCCTAAAATTCTAATAAATATGACCTTCCTGTCAGTCCCCTTGGCCCCCCTCGGCCTTTGTGATCCAAACCTAACAATTATTTTAACACCATGGGCCTCTGCTGTCCCAGGATTTTTAATCAAAATAAAGCTTGTATAAACCCAGGGCACTGTGAGAGAGTGTTCTCCCCTAGTGCCAAGAAAGGGACAGTTAGACTGTCCAATCAGAGACATTTAATTAAAATCTCTTGAAAGAAGATAATGTCCAGTCCTGCTCAAACAAATCTGAAGCTTGCTGTGCTCAATGTCAGATCATTATGTAACAAATCATTTTAAGTCAATAATTTGACTTAAAAAATAAAAATTTTATTTATTTTATTGCTTGTAAATTGTCTTTTATTTATGTAAAGCACTTACTTAAAGCAGTTACCCAGTGTATTAATTATGCTATATAAAAAAATTGCCTTGCCTTGCCCTGAGTGTGTATGATTGAAATTAGAATGGAAGTTTGACTTTGAAATGTGACCTGGCTGAAATAACATTCAAAACTTCAACAATGTGATTTTTAGAGTTAGAAAAAGTTTAACAGAAACTTTAGTTTAACATTTTTTATTTTTTTAACTTACCTTAAAAGATCTAATTCTGTTCCCAGAGATATTCAGATTTTGCAGGCTGACATTAGGCTCAAGACTTCGCCCTGAAAGGCAACATTTCAGACATATACAAATATATTAGAAATACAGAATATTAAAACTTTATTAAAAACTATAAAGAAGGCCCTAAAAGGCTCATAAACCTCACCAATCTTTTCAATACTGTTATCAGCCAGGTTTAATTCTTTGAGATTTTCAAGACTGTCCAAGCCCTAAACAGGGAGCCAACCAAGTAGAAACAATCATCAGAGAATGTGTACTGAACCATATTATCAATAATCTTTATTCTTAAGCTGAAGACCAATTAAACTGATCTAACCTGTATCTCCCTGATGCAGTTGTTGTTGAGCCACATGACTTGTAGGTTGCTCTGCGTTTGCAAATTCTCTATTTTACATATTTGGTTCTCGTAGAAGTAGAGTTTCTCTAGTTGTAAACAATTACTTAGGCCTGTAATCTCCTGCAATTAAAGAGAAGGGATAGTGTATGACTTGTGTCTCTCACACTGTACATTTAAGTTACAATTTAATTTGAAATATTTTGCATCCCTTGTGGACATTACAAAAATGGTAGCTACTTAAGTATTACATACTTACAGTTAGATGGCACTGAACTACCCAAAGCTCACGAAGCAGTGGACAGCACTCCAGACCTTCAATGTGTTCTAGGCTCTGGCCTACTATGGTCAGCTGGCAAAGCCTGGGAAAAAAAGACAGGCCAACCATGCGAGGGAAACCAGAGAAGAAGATCTCCAAAGAGCTGATGTCAACCCCTTCCTGTGCAAGTTTTTCATAGGACACGCCATTTGCCACGCACTGTAAAAAGTCAATATATCAATAAATACAGATAAAATATATTAAATATGTTAATTTACTTGGGTTTACTCACCAGTTCCTTGAGCACCTCCTCATCTTTGCGAAACCTAAGTTTGTCACTCTGTATCATGGTCTTAGAACAACTCCTTTCAGTTACTGTAATTTTTATAAAACAGTTAAAAGAACGTTAACGCGCCATGTTTGGGTATGCTGTAGCAGAGTGAGTTGGCAAACATAACAAATGTCGTAAAAAATAATGCTAACTAGAAAGCAACAACCTCAAAAGTTATGCCAGGAGCTAGCCGGGCACCGGTGCTTCTTAGCAGTAAAGAACCTGCACTAAACAGCTTATATTGCACTTTGGAAATTTATATTATTTTCAGTAGCCTACGCAGAATGATTTTACTTTGAGTAAATTAACCGCCAACCGACTCGATGCCTGTAGACCTCTCTCTCATCTGGTATCACTAGTGTTTGGTATCAGTGTGGGGAGCACGAGCTGGTTGCTAGGGAGCCATCTTAGAGCGGCTTTATTTATTTGCCGTCACACGAGGGCGCCAAACTGCAACACATCTTGGACCTTTACACACATTTCCGTATTTCATAATGGACATTGTTACAAAAGTTGACTCTTGAAATTGAAGGCACATAAACGTGTTGTGCTCATGTTATTGCTAATATTACCCCGGGTTCTTTTCTGTTTTTTGTTGCTTGTTCATCACAAAGCGCTCACCTCTGTCTAACACTAATTGTGCTCTTTGCTTTTGACTGTGGCCCATATAGAGCTCCAGTGCCATCCCCAAACCACACGGACACATGACGTCATCGTTGGAGCACAGAACTAAAAGAATCAACCTCACTCCTCTTGCTTCCCATCGACCGCGCCGCCTTGTCCGTGGTGTCGCCACTCCGCTTCAGTGAACAGACGCCAGCGAGGATCCGCATCGGTGTGTGCTTATATTCCATCACTGCACAAATTGAATTTAAGTGTTAACCTCTGTCGGCCAACAGCAATAAGCATGTCTACTCAGCCCGGTGAGGAGCTAAGCTCGGAGGGAAAGTGGTTTGGGGATGACTACGCGAGGAACGGCCTGTCTGGGAACACTTCGAGCCGGTTCGACGAGCCAAGAGGCGGCGAGACGACAAGCGACCTGGATCAACAATTTCGTCCTTTCCAGGACGACGAGAAAAGGCCTGGCGTTGCTATGGAAACTGCATCTCCAGGTAAAACGGGCTTATCGCACTTATGTGTCATTGTTTATATTATATAGGCCTACAGTAAGTACAGCGTTGTTGTTGTCGTGGCGTTCATTTGTCTTCAAGAGGAAGCTGCAGGACATAGAGATACCGAGGCTACACAGTAACCTACGACACAGGGCCTGTCTGTCAGTTCAGCCAAAACTTCTGTTTGGAGCACACTAATCATAACTGTGGTTCCTACGGTAGGATTTAGTCTAAATTTTAGACTTGAAGACATATGTATTATGAAACATGTCTGCTGTTTTTGTTACTCATGTGATATGAAAACAAGGTTAAAGTAAAAGCAGTCTTCACCTTGAAAACTGCTTTTACTTTAATCTTTTATTTTAATGACCTGGATGACTGAGAACCTTAACAGTCATGTGATATGAGTCAACAGTCTTTTCTGAAAATAAAGTCAAAAGAAAAATCATTTAAACTTGCAGACATTTACTTGATTTTGATATCTAGGGTGGCAGACCATCTTAAAATTCTAGTGTAAAAAGACTTTATAAGTTGACAGTAGTTTTTATTATCCTGAGTAATGGTTGTTCTGTAGACTCGGCTTATACTTTGGCTTGTGTACTTATTGTTTTTGACCATAACTCCTCAGTGCATCGCTGCTCATGCTGCTATTTTTAATCAAGAAGTGAAAGAGTTCACTATTTGCTTGGTGAGCAAAAGTAGAGCTCTGTACTTTCATTCACAAATTCACTGAAAAATTCACAAGTTATGATTAAAAATTGCAGAGATGGCCTGCTTCAAGGTTCAAACCAAAGTGTTTTGATCAAGCCTCTAACATGGAACCTCTTAAACAGTCCTCGAGTAAGGGCGCCGCCATACAGCGAAATACGGCGAATTACAGCGATATACTGCCGTCCACCAGAGGGCAGGCTCCAAAAGCGGAATTATAAAATTGTAGTCATGTTTACAGCCTGGTACAAAAGATGGCTCCGGTCTCTAGAGCAAAGTTTTTACTACATGACAACTCTATTGCCCTGTCGTAATGACAATATATGTGAATAGGGGCCCAATGGGCAGATTACATCCATGTTTATTTACAATCTATGGTTTTGATGCAAGGGGCGTTTCAATTCATTTCAACTGATAGCAGTGACTCCTGTTGAGCTTTTTCCTCTTGACAAGACATGTTATAGTTGGTTCTCTTGTATCTTTGTCAAAGTGGGCATTGTCTACTGAAACTTTGTTTTTCCCCGGGAAAGGACAATCACTCACAATTATCTGAGTAATTCGCTAAGGCTTGTTGAGTGTTTCATCTTTAGATACATGAAGTCAGAAACTGTATGCCTTAGAGGTGACTTGAATTTCCTCTTGAGGTAATCGATCTGTGCTTGTCCTAAATCTTGTTCATCTACCCACTGGACCTCATTGATGCCGATGTCAGCTGTATTAAATTACCCCAGGACTTGGACCAATGACAGTACTGGGTGCACAGCTTCTTTTGTACTCTACTGTACTTTTGTACTGCATCACCATTAACTGTGCGTACTGTAGAAACATCTCAGTCCTTTCTCACTCGCTAACGACGTGTCTTAAACTCTGCTTTGACGAACATCACTAAGTGCATATTAAGCACAAACGGTGACACCCCATTATAACTTTCATTTGTTCTAACTACTACGTATTTCATCATGTCGTGACAAAGAATATCCCCAGTGAAAAAATACCAGAAGCAGTGGCTGAAAGGTGCATTAGTCTGTCTCCATTTTGGTATCATCAGCGACAAGGATGAGACGGCATGTCTCTGCCCGCGTCCTTTTCCATATCTTTGAAACAGAGAAAGCACTTAGCAGACTAAACTGGACTGCATAAGACAGTGCAGTTTATTTGTGCCTGAAGATAGTGAGAGCTCTGCTGTGTTCCCAGAGGGGCTGGCCAGTGCAAGGTCTTTTTAGACTGATGATAAAGATGCAGAATAATACAGGAAAGGGCACTGGCAGGCTGGTACTTCACATGTCCAGACTGACGGAGAGAAACTGTGTGCTCCCTCATATCCTTTTTGCACTCACACATAACAGGAATTTACAGTCAGGGGTCAGCGATCTGCCCAAAGAGTGAGCCAACATCTTTCATTAGCTTTGACAAATATGATGTCTGCCACCTTGTGTGATTAAATAAGGCTTATAGCGTGTTGTGTATATTTGGCTGTACTTGGGCTCCACTTCAACCAATCATTTGATGCTAAGCGCTCTTGCTCTGTGTCACTTGACAGTTTTCCAATTTCATTCACTCTGTCTCCAGCACCAATTAGCTAATGTAGAGGGATAAAGGAAACATGAAGCAGATTGAGTCCACTGAAATGACATGCTGCTTTTATGATATCAATAAATCAACATTTCTGGGTCATTTGACCACCTTTGTTTATTACCAAAGCCATTAATGTCAGATGTGTGAAATATGATGCAGATGCATTTAAAAAGAGTAACTGTGTGATTTGTTTGTGTCAGTTATTTAGGAGCCCACGCATGTCAACATAAATGCCAAAAATCTGCCTGTTCAATAAAAGAGAACACCAATCTAATGTCAAGTTAAAGTGGCAGCTTTGAAACAAAGTCGACAGCTTGCAGACACTTAGTCTGGATCCTCCCACGTCCTCTCCATTAATCAAGAAAGCTTTACTCAGCCAAGAAAATTACTATCAGTAGAGTACAGACAGGTACAGATTTTACTGTCCCATTGGGCACACTATAGCTTTTAAACACTATGGACTGTATCTCGTGGTGACACAGGCCTGGCAGTGATCAAGACGGTGGCATATTTGCTATCTTGTGCCCGACGCAGATACCTTGTGCCAAAACACACGTCACACACACATCCTGCCTCTTAATACCACTGTCTCTGCCCTTTATAAATGGAAAAAGTAGATTTGGACATGTCCCTCAATTATGGTCTGTCTCCGCCAGATACGGAAAGAAATGGTCCTATATGTCTTTTCTTTCCTGGGTTATCTCAAGAACAAATTTGTAACTGTTAGTCCATTTTGTCCTGGATCAGTGATGCTTAGAACCACAAACCCTCTTCACTGTGTTCCCATATTGACCACTGGCTATCCGTGTTCTTGATTAATGGTACTAACATATAAAACGAAGTCCAGATGCTTTTACTCAAACCTTTTTTCTTCAAGTTGCCCTGGATGACTGAGAACCTCCACAGACATGTTACTAACATATAGATCTTACCAGGGCAGTTGATCGGGGGGGTGGACAATTGGTACAGTTGTCCATGGTGTGTCATATGTCATCCATCCTGCTACACATGCATTGCTCCTCCAACCGAAACTGACGGGAAAATCATCTGCATGTGAGCAGTGTTGACAGTGAGGAGACTGTAGCTGGAGTGTCTCCAGACTCTGATAAAATCTCCAATCTCTGTAAATCCTGTGCTCTCTTTCAGCGCCACTCTGTCTCGGACATTACGTCCAACGGCGCGGCAAAACTACTGTATAAACACAAGTTCCGCTGTAATGATGTTAAGTTACTGTTTGCAGTAACATTTACTGTAATCATTTCAAAATTAATGTCACGGCATTTGACAGCAGTTAAAACCACTTTATTTTGGTAGAAAACGGCCTTCAGAGTAATTTTTAATAAATAAGAAAAAAATTTGAGTAGGCCTCTGTATTATGGGCTTTAGTGTTGGACACATATTCAGAAGGCTCATTTAAATAACAAAGGTCCTGATTAAACTACTGGTCTATGCATTCATTTTAAATGTTGTATTGTAATTTTAAAAGTATTAGATTTAATTAAGAATATTAATCAATAATCCACAATAAGAGGGTCACTACATTAAAAGAATCATGATGGTGGTCATGAACTATAACCAATCCAAAATTCATTATAAACAGCACTTATTTGTGATTCAGATGCAGTTATTAAAGAACTGGGTCAATTCCATTGTTTTGTATTTGCAGTGGCAAGAAAAAGTAGGTGAACCTTGTGGAATTTCATGGTTTACTGAATATATTTGTCTTAAAATATGATCTGATCTTCATCTAAGTCAAGGGTAGTGACAAACATAATGTGTCTAAAATTAATTACACACAAAAAAATCATCTCATTCAACATTAAAAATGGCAGTGAAAAAAGTAAGTGAACCCGTGAATTAATAACTAAGAGTTATTAGTTATAACCCTTAGTTGGCCCATTGGCAGCAATAACCTCAACCAGGCGCTTCCTGTAGCTGTGGATCAGACCTGCACATCGTTGAGGAGTAATTTTACCCATTCTTCCTGCAGAACTGCTTTAGCTCTGTCATATTCTTTGGACGTCCCATGTGCGTGGCCCTCTTCAAGTGAATCCATAGCATCTCTATTGGGTTGGGGTCGGGGCTCTGACTTGGCCACTCCAAAAGGAAGATTTTGTTTTTCTGAAGCCCTTCTGTTGTGGACTTGCTCTGGTGTTTTGGGTCGTTGTCCTGTTGTATCACCCACCTTCTTCACAGTTTCAGCTGACGTACAGACATCTTCACATTATCCTGAAGAATTGTCTGATATACTTGGAAATTCATCTTCCCCTCAATGATTGCAAGCTGGCCAGGTCCTGATGCAGCAAAGCAGGCCCAGATCATATTTCCTCCACCAGACTTTACAGTTGGGAAAATGTTTTCATTATCATATGCCATGCCCTTTCTACGCCAGATGTAGAGCTGTGTTTTTTCCAAATAGTTCAATCTTAGTTATTGACTAAGTCCACAAAACTATTTGCCAATACTGCTGTGGACTGTCAATATGCTCTTTTGCAAACTTCAGGTGCGCAGCAATGTTCTTTTTAGTAAGTAGTGGCTTCCTTCGTGGTGTCCTGCTGTGGATACCCTGCTTGTTCAGTGTATTGTAGACTCATGAACATAGATGTTACATTGATGGCTTCAAATCTTTGGCTGTTATTCAGGGTTGTTTCTTTACCTCATTGATGAGTCTTCTTTGTGCTCTTGGTGTCATTTGACTGGGTGTGCTACATAGCTCTGGTGTAGCACAGATTGTCGGTCTGCATTAGTTTGGTAACTGCAATGCCTTCACAGAGGACTAAACAAAAGAAAAGCCGTCCAGAGCACATCCACCAGGGCAGAATTTATCGAAGTGCCACTTCCCCTCAGTGACATGATTATTCCATGTGTCTACAATGTGAGCTTCTGTTGTCATGTTCAATTCCATCTGAGAACTCTGAAGCATTTGTCAAGCTTTGTGTTTTTTTTTTATGCAGCACTACAGCAGAAGATTTATACAGTCTTATCACCACATTAAGTTTGTAAAGTAGCTGCTCAGGAGGAATCCTTGTAGAAGAGACAAGCTCCCAGCCTTTAACCTTTACTGAAGACTTCTGTGTGGTCTGTGTGGTTACTCAGGCCCTTAATGATCTGAACACGGCTTTTTTTAATGGTTCATAGCCTCTCCTACATGTGCCCTACATGTGCCCTATAAGTGCCATAATAGGACTTGGGTAAGGCTCATTATATTCACAAATAGCATTAGAAGTTTATTTATTTCATTCACTCTGCTGTCTTTCTTATGTTATATTGTAGAGAAAAAAGTTGTGTATTTTAGTTCAGACAATGGCTTTTGTCCATGGTAAAACTCCATGTCCAGTCTTCTAGGGCCTTCTCTTGCACCTGTACAGTGAGCTGTGGATGTGAGATTGAGCTGCTGTTGTTTGTGATGACACTGGACTCTATTAGTGTTACTCTAAGTGGATTATACACTGTTTAGTGGTATTTGAAACACTCGTATGAACCTGCTACCCAGCTGTGCTCATCTGGTTTACTATTTTTGGGTGCAGAGACTGTTGGTCTTCCAACCACTACAGAGGGTGTGTGATTTTTTTTCTCCTTGCATTTTAGGAAAACAATTTAATCAGCTAATTACATATTGTAAATCGGGATCAAGGTTTTATTATCAAGGATCTGAAGTTACAGAAGTTACATTGGCTGTTGGTCATAACCGTTTGTCAACATCAATGAAGGCAGAAAATATAGAGAAAGTGTCTATTCCAGGACTGGATACATCTGTTTAGTCAGAGAAACTCAGAAAAAAGTAAACAGAAACAGAGAAAAGAGAAGCGAAGTAGTAATGTGGATAAACAATGCATCCACAGCTGTTTAACAATGCAGAGATAATAGTGGATCGCATAAGGCTGACACCAAGCCTCTCTCATGGAACCCCTTAAAAGGTCCTCGAGTCGAGTAAGGGCGCCACCACGCAGCAATATATCCCCGTCCACCAGAGGGCAGGCTCCAAAAGCAGAAATAAGGAGAAATTTAAGGGCAATTTTACAAGTGTAAAAATCATGTTAACAGTCTGGTACAAAATAGTTTTATTGCCCTGTGGTAGGCCTGAATGGGGAAGCATGGGCACACAACATCCATGTTTATTTACAATATATGGCTGATGCTGAATGTACAGATTAATTTTGATGTTTAAATGTAGTATCTTGGTGGTGGCTGGCTGAGATGGTTTAGATAATGCCATTTTTCATATGTGTCCCACTAAGTCCTGTCCCGTCTCCTGTTAACTGACTGGGTGTGTTCTGTGTCTGTCATTGTGTTGCAGTGTGATGTATTGTTAATGACTGTGTACCACAGCAGCAAAACCAGAAACAACACAACAGAAGGAGGGGGCTTTTTAGATGAAAGGAAGGAAAGAGCTGGGATGTCCTGACCTGTTGGTTCTTCTGTCCGTCAGTCTGCAAGCTCCACAGCCTCGTTGCTGTTTTTAAAGCCACCCCCACATCCAGCCCAGCAGCTGGACCCAGACTATTTATAGCACATTCATAAGTGCACCACAACCCTAGCAAAGACCGGGACTCACAGCAGACTGTAAACACAACATGAACGCTCACATCCAGGTCACATCATGCATCTGCTCTACATCTGATTAGCTTTGAGTTCAGAAAGACTACACTCCTACTGCCGTCTTTATAACCATTAACTTTTCTGTAATTTCTGACATTTGTAGCTATTATTGACAACCACCAGCAATTCTTAGACTTATATAATACTCATCAAGGTAGTTTTTTGTGCTAGTTTATCATTTTGTGTTTGTGTCTGTGTCATTTGTCCCAGGGAATAAAGAGTTACATGTGCAGACTGACAGACCGTGTGCTGACCAACCATACATTGTACAATGATGAGGAGCTTACTGATTGGTGGGCATAAACAATCGTCCTTTGTCTGGAGCTGTGCGAGAGTCTACTGTGTTACTGCTGCCTCAGTGGTCTGCTCTGCACAGCCGGCGGACTGCACTACAGCCCCTAAAACACACCTCCAGAGACAGTGCACCTCTCGTGTTCGAGCAAGGGCTCAGGGAGTCTACTCTGCCACATCATGAGAGGCTTTTTCCTGTCACATGGTTCACTAGCACAATACGCGATGAGCACTCATATGGTACTTCCACTGCATTGACACTCTCACTTAATGAATTGGCCAAGATAATGCATGTTTTACAAACTGTTGTTTAAATAATAAAAAGCAGTAGATGCATCAAAGAATTGTAACTTTTCTGGCTTTATACCCACATAAGCACTAAAGCAGACAAATACTCCGAGAAACTCAAATGAGACTGCTAACGTTTTATAAATAAGCCATAAGTGTCCTATATAAATGAACATAAATTCAGTTATCTAGGTAGTTCCATGAATTTTCACATACAACATTTTAGGCATGGGATGATATTTGGTTTGAAGGTATACTGTGGTTTGTCACAATTATCACAATAATAAAACCACTGACACTGTCAAGTTTTATATGTTATTCCTAGTGTGTGGATTAATAAAATGTCTTTCCCCTGTCTTTACACTCAACAGCTTTACTGTAGGATTCGGAGACACGTCAGGTTCTGTCTGTACCAGGACATCAATGTTTAGGTCTATTGGTGGTCAATACTGTTGCTCCGTCTTCAACTGTCTCTGGTCCGGTATCTTGTAAACAAAGTGTCTAGACAGTTTTTCTCTCCTCCCAGCTGAGACAGCACAAAATTCACGGAATGCACTGAAGAAAACATTTACAAAACAGTCTCTTTATTAAAATATTGTGATCGAATGGCATTTAAAGACTTGTTGGTAAAGTTTAGGAGAAGAAGACGAGTAAGAAGTTGAATCTACAATACAATATCATGTTACTATCAAAAGCTGGATATTTGTGCACTAATTCACTGCTGATTCTTGTTCTTGTCATTTTGTAGATGACCTAATGACTGGACTCTTTAAGAAGCCGATAAAAGATGAAGACGTGTACACTTCCCTGCTGTCCAATCAGAGCTTCTCATCTGGCCGTGAATCCGACTACCTGTCTGAGACCTCCAAGAGCTCCTACGGCTTCTCCAGTGACAGTTCCAGCTTCAGCTCCAGCAGCAGGAAGACCAACGACCTGCTGGATGACCTGCCCAAACCTCTGCTGGGCTCTGAAAAGACCGAGTCCTACAACTACATGGACATCAGCCGTGGTGAGGAGCACAGCAACAAACACAAGCTCATAGACACAGTGCCTCCCGGACGGGACACGCTGGGCAGCTACATGGACAAGAACCTGGGGAAAGGCGAGGACGAGGACGAGGAGGATGATGAGGAGAACCTGGGTCCGGCTCTTGGCTCACACTCTTTCCCGTATGTGGAGGAGCCGTCCGATGAGGAGCTGTCTGACTACCGCTCCTACAGGAACCTGGGGGGCACCCCGCAGGCGAGTCCTGTGAAGATCACCCTGACGGAGTCTAAGACTGCACTGGCCAAGGCTGAGCCCCAGCAGCACCCCAACCTGACCAGTGTCTTAGACTGTGAGAACGTCCTCAGTGTGGGCTCAAAGGGTGTTCCCACCGTCACCCTGTCAGAGCCCGAGGACGAGAGCCCGGCCTCCACTCCCAACGCTTCGCCCACACGTGAGCACTGCCCCGTTAATACTCTGAGGCAACACACAACAAGTAGCAGTAGTAACAGACCATTTGAGAAACAAAACATGAATAACTGCCCCAATTATTATCATTATCTTGTATTTCAAGCTTTGTGGAAGTTAATATTGCAATAATGATGAACGTTTTACAGACTTTGTAAAAATGCTCATTTTATTTGTAGATAAATAAAATCCTAATCTTTTCTGCACTTTGAGGACAAAACTTCATTACATTGTTTGGTCAAACCAAAGCAGAGAATAATGCTTTTTTATAGAATATCAAAGGATATCAAAACAAAAGAGAGCAAAAAGGAGATTTGATCATGTGAATAAGTCCCAGTTATTTTCTACTCTAAGAAAAATCTGCTTGAATTCTCTGAACAGTGATGCAGTCTCTGATCAGTCTCTGGTACTTGTTGGCCATGTTTATTACTACTTTGTTGCTTGCTATGGAATATTCAGGCCTTTGTGAAGACACACTGTTGTGCCAACCTCCAGCTGCTCCACTTTGAGTGCGGTTGTGCCTTGATGTCTTCTGAGAGCCATATAAGATCTGACTTCAGGGCCAGACTCTGGGCATGTCTGAATTATTCTGACTCAGGTGCAGCAGACACAGAGTCAAGTATGGATGATGTTGGATGATTATATAAATAGGTAAAATGAATAAGAAGAATCCTAGACTCTGTTATTAAACTATTTGATCTAAAAATAATTACAAGATTAAAAAAAAGCATAATCAGATTTATTATGAAATCTTTTATTAATTCTCCCACTATGGTGAGCTAAAGTGAGTGTATCTGTAACAGACACTGCCCTGTATTTTACCATTGTTCCTCTGTTTACATGAGAGTGTTTCAGCCAATCACAGCTCACAGAAGAAAAGTAACTGACAAAACCAAATGACAGGAGGCTGGAGTTCATGTACTGCACAATGCAAGGGTATGCAATGGCAACATGAAGTAAAGTCAGTTTGAAATGCTTTGTATTCACATATAAATTTAGTATCATCCAATGTCACAGCCATAGTCATGTTTGTAATGTGAACAAAAAGCCTAACACTCTTTCTCCATCTTTACTTTAAGCAGAAAAAGACTTCCCAGGCCGTGACATGTTCAAGCCTGACACAGTGAAGCCTGCAGTGTCCAGAGGCAATGCTGGCTCAAAGGCCAGCAGCAGGGAGCACGACGGGAGCAGTGCAGAGAGCGGAGACTCCGAGATCGAGCTGGTGTCTGAGGAGCCTAACAAGGCCAACAGCAACCTGTTCAGCCAGCCGCCAAAGAGCAAGCCCAACAACCCCTTTGACACCTCGCCAGTGGCCAAAGGAGGACTGGGCCTGGCCGGGACCCACGCCCCTCCCACAGCCTACAGCATTCTGAGGGAGGAGAGAGAGGCTGAGCTTGACAGCGACCTATTCATCGAGTCTGCGTCTGAGGAGAGCCCCAAAAGAGAGCAGGGCTACACTGGGCCCAAACACGCAGCCGGCCCCCCCTCTCCCCTGGTCCCCAGCACTGCAGCCCCTCGCAATGCTGCAGAGCCGGTGCCAGCCCCGTCCCTGAGTGCAGAGAAGGCCAAAACCCAGCTAAAAACGGAGGAGGAGAGTCCTGGCAAACCCAAACCCCCCACCGCCGCTGTGCAGCCAGAGGTGCGCTCAGATAAACCTCCAGTAGACGACATGTACTCGCACAGTCACGAGGGAAAGGGAGGCCTCATCAAACCTACTGCCGCCTTTTTCTTTTATGGATTTAACAAACAAAAAGGTAAATGCTACTCATTCTACCGCTGCACTCACGTCCACTACTTTACCTAAAACACTTAACTATGAATTGTGATTTAGATTTCCACTTTCCAATAAAATATAGAGAGATATAAAGAGATCCAGTTCCCCAGATGGTCACACTGGAGTTAGTCATGTTCTTAGATGTTTTAAAACTGTAACAGACTAACTGATGTGCAGCACCACAATGGATATAGAATATTTTTGCATTTCAAGCGACCTTTGTGAATTCTGATGTTGCAGTAACTATAATATTTTAGTCATTGTAGATAATTAGATTATTACCCTTCCCTCTCTGTATTTTAATGAGTGCTGACTTTACAGAAATAAGCTGACATAAGCATTTGGAGTAAGTACTTTTTATGCCAGTAGTATACTTAGGGATGGAATAGTGCGAGTGAATGAAACTGATTCTGAAGTCTGTTTGTTTACATCTGTGAGGCTACCTCTTACACTATTTCCTTGACATTGATGTTGATATTAAAGGAGGTGTTTTTTTTTTTTTTTGTTTTTTTTTGAGGAGGGGTGTGGAAGTGGTGCTTTTTGGAGCTATGCTGCCCCCTGATGGCACAAAGAGGGCACATATTTGAATGAGAAATGTTGAATAAATTCACATAAAGGCAATAAAGATGAAAGCTCTGAAACAAGACTACCTACAAGCTCCGAGGAAGCGCAAATAGAAAGTTTGCTGTACCTGAGGATCTGTCTTCTTTTGTCACTCCTAGCTGCAGGAGTTAAGGCTGGATAAACTGCTCATTTGATGTGTGTTTGGACATTTGGGTTGTGTCAGTATTTCTGTCATTGTAAACAGTTGGATCATGTAATCCCACCATGCCAAAAGTGGGGCACATAGTGACTCCAAGATCAATAAAAGACTGTACTGATCGTAGTCGTTTTGAAACGCTTGCATACACAAACAGACAAACGCTCCTCTTGTGTTTTCAGAAGGTTCTGGAAACACTCAAAAGCAGGTCACTTGTCTTGGTGCGCCACTAGAGGGCACAGCACTCCACAGTCAGTGCTGTGGAGGAGAAGGATTTGTTATGAAAATACTCGGTGCACCTTCACATCAGTTGCCGTAGCAACAGTGATGATGAGCCTGGTGAGTGGGTGGTGGAGAGATGATCATGCTGAGCATTGGGGTGTGGCCCGTCATGGCTGCAGTGAGCAGAAGGTGTGGAAGGGACAGATAATGACTGGTCAAAATGACGTCACCTTTTTAAAGCTCCTTTTCATTCCAAATACAGCTGGAGGAAGAAGAAGCCAAAATGTTTTAACACATCCTGAAGGGGCAGCTGTGTAGTCTGGATCAATTATTTACATACAGGCACTTAAGGCTCTGGAATAATCTCTGAGTCAGAGTGAAACAGCTATTTTCACTAGTGCTGTCTGGCTATAAAAAATAACAGCACTGGATGTTTGCCACATGTCTGTTTAGTAAGGCTCATATCTAGCCTCACTCTGGACAAAAGCAATGTTTCTGTTCTGAAGATGACATCAGAATTCTCAACCAGCCGCTGCTGACGCTCTTTCTTTGTAATCCATGTTCCACACATAGATAGTAAATAATAGTATAATAGATAGTTCCACATCTAACCTCTGCTGTAGAGACTGGGATCAAACTCCCTCACTGTGACTGTGACCATCACCATCAGTCTGCTTTTACTGTTTCTATCTAAAACATGTGCACCATCCCCTTTTATCTGATCCTCCGGCCGACAGTGCCTTTCTGTCACTCCCAAGGCTCTTAATCATTGCGTGGCTGCTTTGCTGCAGAGCTAACTGTGCTGTGGTGTTTACAATCTGACCACCCTCCCCCATACATATTGCACTTGAGCTGGTCTGCTCTCGCAGCATCAGCGCAGCCTCACAGCGTCAGTTTGCATGTTCCATGAGCCCGCTGCTCCTCAGAAGCCTTTCTCCCTCCCTCCCTCCACTCTACTGCCATCTGAGCGTCTTCTCCACCATTCATGCTTTTCTGCGATAGTCGCTGGTGCTACAGAGGGTCCTACAGAAGCCGACTGCAGAAAAGAAATAGCGAGTAGAGGGAGAGATCAGCAGCATGCAGGCAACTGCCGACACCAGCAAGAAGGACGGCTCCTGGAGCAGCTGGAAGGGCCAGGGTACGTTTGTGCTCTCAGACAGACTGCATGGGGAGACTCCATCATTATAGCTGTCCACTCTGTGTCTGTTTGCTTTGTGTACACTGCATCTTTGTATATATTCATTTACATGCGTCTTTTTTCACACGGACACACTCGGCCACAGATTTAGGTAGGTACGGGGGTGGGGACTGGGTGATGCACAATGCACAGATGCCGGGTGGGAGCCATCTGTTTTGGGTGTGCCACATGTAAAGGCTGATGTGGACTAGGCGTGTCCTACCCTCCTTGTTAGCTGTAGCATACAGAGAAGCTGCTCTGTTTTTGTTTAGGGAGGAAGCTGAGCATCAGGACAGACAGTCTCCATGGTAACCTGGGCACACCCATCCTCATTACATCAGCCCTTCTCTGTCGCTGCCATAGCACTGCGCAGAGAAAAGCATCCTCCATCTGTAGGTTTGCAGAGACACTTGGCTCCTCTTGAGCTGAGAGAAGATGGCGCCTCAGTCTCTCTCTGACATGTTATTATTAGCCATCTTCTTATATTTAGAATTATCAGTGTGAACTTATGATGTTTGCCAACCCTCTCTGTCTCAGTGTTTAAGGAATGCTGATTCAGGACTGCAGTACAGCATCACCTTGGACCTGTGGACAGTTCTCTGTTTAACCACTGCTGCTGTCACCCAGCCTCAGGAGACAGTCAATAATGATGTAGGAATCAGGGAACCTACACATCTAAGTTTTCAGGTTCTGGCTTCAGATTGTAGCAAGAGTTGGGCCAGAGCTTTATAATACTTATAATACTGGACAGTGTGCTGATGTGAGAAGATTTGACAACAGAAATATTTGAATTTTTATTATAAATGTGAACCTATTTAAGAATTTCTGGGAATTAAAAATTAGACCATGTGTTTCAAAGAGACCTGTATAAATAAAGGAATGAAAAAAATAGACATTAAGGCTGTGGTGCTGTATAAAAATATATGAATATAAAAACAGTATTTCATGTCCCTTTGAGCTCTTAAAACCTACTTCAATAAGCTCCACTGTGAATTCAGCTAAGGGTTCATGCTCATTCAAATTATGGCTTGTTTATAGGTTACATATATACTGGTATACAGGCTAAAATGCCTTTACTGCTGCTCCCTGCTTTTTGTTTGATTGCTGAAAAAAAATCACAGGGATTGGTTTGAGATCAGTAGATTGGCATTGGCAGACTCTCTCTCTGTGCTACTCTGAACATCTGAGTTATGGATTTTATTTTACTGTTTCTGTGATAATGGGGACAACAGGACATTTTCAGAGACAGTCTCCATTTAATGAGCAGATCAAAAAAAAAAAAGATTTAGCCAGTAGCATGTGTCAGAACAGAACAATGCCCTGTTACTACCTTAACATTTGAGCATCAGAAAGACAATATTACACTCCAGATACTCCACATGTCTGAATATACCAGAATGACATACATGTACTCTTTAATAACAAAAACATATATGTGGATAAGATTTAAAATAAGACCACTGTCCTCAGCCTTTATGGGATATTTCAGAAATGAAGAAAAGTGGGGCGGTGCAATTTTTGGACCCGTCAGTTTAGACAGCACAAAGAAGAAAAGGGGAGGGGCTTGAGGATGAACTTACACCTGGCAGGAACAGAAATGAGCCCACGTGAACTATATTTTGAGTACTGATATTAATAGTGTAAATGAGGCTAAATGATTTGAA
This sequence comes from Neodontobutis hainanensis, assembly GCA_024349245.1. Taxonomy (NCBI): domain Eukaryota; kingdom Metazoa; phylum Chordata; class Actinopteri; order Gobiiformes; family Odontobutidae; genus Neodontobutis; species Neodontobutis hainanensis. Next base: position 2,060,251 of record JALDNG010000025.1, read on the forward strand.
GCGGGGATTTGTGTTTGTCAGTCACACTTTAGTGTGTTTAAGTCAGGGCTGACCTGTAAGTATCCCGACTCAGCTCTTCTGTGTTGGTCTGTGGGCTGCAGCTGCTTCTCCACCATTCAGATCAAATAAATGTGTCCCTGTTCCCAGTTGTTCTCCTCTGCTCAGTGAGCAAGAAAATGGAGCACGGTAACTATGGTAACTGCATCAGGCAGGTGCTCAGCAGCAGCGCTGCCTCTCAAGCATTTTAATGGAGCACTGAAATATGGCTACAGTCTGTGGGCAGACTTTCATCTGTACAGATTCAGGTTCCTCTTCCTCCATCAGCAGTGTGCTCTGTGTTTTTGTGTAGTGTTGTCTCATGTCAGTGCTGCCAAGGCCCACAGTCAGTGTTTTTCTTTGGCAACCGCACCCCAAAGACCCCCTCTTCCTCTTTCCCAACACAAGGGGCTGATTGGCTGCTGTATGTGTGGCCCCGCCCCTTCATTTCTGGGGACATCCCCTCCCATGCTCTGCTTTTGTCTGTGGATAAAGCAGCTGTCTTTTTCCCTGTCCGCCATGGGAGCCTCAGGTCAGTACTGCTTCTGCCAACAGCTTTAGCCTGCACATGCCGCGTATGTCTGCCCACACCAGCCTCAGGTCGGTACTGTCTGCTGTGTTACCTGTGTGAGAGCATGTGTGTCCAGAGCAGGACCATGTTGTCTCTGAAGGAGTGCTGTGTTTGAGTAGAGCTGCTGTTGTTCTTCTCTTTCTACTGCTCTGAGAGTTAGCACTGTAGAAGCACTGATTCATTCAGCCACAATGACATGTTGGGTGCTTTGGCATCCACAAGATGCCTTTGGTACAGAGTAAAGATGGCCGTCATCACTATGCTGGTCACAGCTCCAGGGCTAAAATTAGAGCAAGCAGCAGACAGCTCAAGAGAGTTAGAGAAACACCCGAGAGACTTGTGCATGACGAGGGAAAAGAAAGTCTCTTGATGTGAGATTTTCAGGTGATGCTTCACACAAAGGTCAAACAGCAGGGCCACAGATACTGTATCTAGCTCCAATATCCATTTTCAGAGTGTGCAGATGTAATGCTACACCCACATCTCTGTCATCTTCACTGAGAGATTAAAATTACAGGATCTATCGCCCAAACAGTGAAAGCTGCGGGAAAAAATCCTGCTGCTACATTTTCCAGTATAACGTTGATATTTCAGTATCTGTAATGACACAGCAGTTGTGTTTGTTCAGCTTCTTGATGCTTCGTCACTGACCACAGCGTTGCTTGTTTGTCCAGGTCACATTATCTGTGAAGCACTGATAGTGCTTCTATTTCTGCTGTAGCCTTCAGGGAGCAGAGGTCAATCATTAAATGTGTTGTGTGAACAGCAATGCTGCAGGTGTACATTCATATTTGTGTATGTGTGAGAAGAGTCTAGGTGTGAGCTATGATGAACACAGTTCTCACTCTAACCTAAGCAGACACTTGGTTAGAAGAAGCTGGGTTAAAACTGTCACGTGACTGCTGCAGTTCTCTGAGGACTGGCTTGTGAACAGTTTCCAGTTCTTTGACCCAATTGTGTGGTGTGTAGTAGGCTGTGGCCTAATCTACTTTAAAAAGGAGCTGTAATAGAAGGCTGCATGTCCCCCAGCAAAAGGTCAGGTCATGGTCCTAACTGTGTCTCTGCCCCTGCAGCAATCGACCTGCTCTACTGGAGGAATGTCAAGCAGTCCGGGGCCGTGTTCAGCGGTGTGCTCCTGCTGCTATTCTCCCTGACCCAGTTCAGTGTGGTCAGTGTCGGAGCATACTTAGCACTGGCTGCTCTCTCTGCCACCATCAGCTTCAGAATCTACAAGTCTGTGCTCCAGGCCGTGCAGAAAACCGATGAGGGGCATCCATTCAAGTGAGTCCATGTTGGGTTCAATCTGTTCACATATCACTTCTACAAATTATTCTGTACTTTTTATATTGATTCCAAAATCTCTATTCTATTCTTGACATTAGTGATCAGATACTTAGTATGACAGACTGCAACATATCATCTTTAACCTCATTAGAAACATCACACAGAGAGTAACACGAGGGTCGGCTCGAGGAGACTGTGTTGTTCCTCTAAGGAAAAGCACATTTAGTCAGAGTGCCTTTTCGGTCAGAGGAGCTCAGGAGTGGAACTCTGTTCCTCAGAGCATCAGAGATCTCCCCACATACACTCTGTTCAAAAATCATCTAAAACACTGGCTTATAACAAATCAGACATGTCAACATTAATAAGATTATGTAACTTCTCTCAACCCAACCTGTTGCCACTTGTCTTGTTGTGTAAATGTATATAATAATATTATTATTAGCATTTTTTATTATTATTAGCATTTTCTTTTTCCTTGTCTTCAACATAATTTTTGTTTTATAGTAAACCTGTATATTGTATTTAGCAATAGGTTTTGAAGTGTTTGTTTTATTACTTTTTATTGTATTGTTCTATGTAATCTTTTTATTGTGTTTTTAGGTAGACAATTTTAAGATCTGTCCAGGGACAACGGATGAAAAATAGCCTTTTTGGCTAATTCTGGTGCATTTACAGCAATGTTAATTAATGTACACTGTCCATGTCAAATAAACCAATTGTATCTAAAAAACAGTTTTACATTAGATGAGAATTAAAGCATATAGAGGCTGTGATTGGCCGTTTCTCTGTAGCGTCCTCTCACTAACCAACTCGTAGGATAATGACTACCATTTGGAATCAATGCTAGTAGTGGTGCTGAAACCTTTTGAATTAACAGATTGCACATGCATTTTTACCTTCTCTGCTCTGTCCTTTCTAGAACCTACCTGGAGATGGAGATTACTCTGTCCCAGGACCAGATCAGTAAATATGCTGACAAATTCCTGCTGTACACCAACACCTGTATGAAAGAGCTGCGCAGGCTGTTCCTCGTACAAGATCTGGTCGACTCATTGAAGGTCTGCCTCACTCACAACCAATTTACTGAATATCTTTCAGCTTTAGGTCTTTACTGAACTCAAATATGTCATGTATGTTTGTTTTAGTTTGCTGTTCTAATGTGGCTCCTGACCTATGTGGGTGCCCTCTTCAACGGCCTGACACTGCTCATCCTAGGTTGTAACCAGTTTGCTTTCACAGTTTACCTAGATACGTTTTAAGGTTTTACAGAGCTGACCCAAGTGTTCTGCCATTAACATTCATCTGTCATTCCAGCTGTGGTCTCCATGTTTACCATGCCAGTGGTTTATGAGAAACATCAGGTAGGATAACTAGTTGCAGTCTTTGAACTCAGTCTATACTGGTCAAATTAAAATTTTCTGTTTTGATTTCAGGCACAGATTGATCAATATGTTGGATTAATACGGACACATGTCAACAGTGTGGTGGGAAAGTGAGTGTACGCACGGGTCACAGAACACTTGATATCCAGTTGCAGTATTTCTGCTCGCTAGTCAAGGGCAGCAGTAAGGTCCCAGTTCTCTGCACTGTAAGGTCTCTTTGTTTCAGGCCCACAACACTTAAGGTCTTCTGCCCTTTACAGTTTTTAAAACACAGTAGACTAATCTTCAATCTTAAACATGTGCATTTTACAGTTTGGGAACTGATAATTTATGGTTATTTCTTTTATAAAGGCATTAAGGTAGTGTTTTCTGTGTTTAGAATCCAAGCCAAGATTCCAGGAGCCAAGAGAAAGGAGGAGTAGGGCTGTGAGTCCAGCTCAGAGACGAACCACTCTCTTACTGCTGAAGTCTACTCACCATCTGTGGGACACAGTGCTGTGTCATCTTGGTGTTAAAAGCATCTACTGCAAAAGCTGTCACCTGTCTGTAGCAGTTTCTTACACTGTCACAAGTACATATTCCTCTTTTAGATAGTCACAACTTGAAACAAAACAAACTTTTTGTGTTGCATATGAAGTGCATGAAGTCAAGCCTTGGGTGAAATATTTGAACTTTTGTGCAGTTTTTGCTAAATTTTTTTCTTTGCAGTGCTTCCCACAAACTGTAATGTCAGGCCCTAAAAGCAAAATGCCCACAGACATGCTCTGCTGCCAATGGTAAAAAAAAAAAAACATGTTTCTGTTTGCAAATGTGGCTTCTCTCAGTGTGTGTGTGTGTGTGTGTGTATGTGTATATATATATATATATGCACACACACACACACACACACACACAGCTCTGGAAAAAATATTTTATCTAGCAATCAGCATCTCTACAAGTATGGAAGCCATTTCATTCCAATGTCTGTTGAATCCCAACACAGGCACACCTCATTCTACTGACTGAAATGCTGATTAGGTGATCACCTGAACCAAAGCTTATTTAATATGGAAAAATAAAAATACAAAAACAAATCTGTGGTCATCACCATCTCCTCAAATAAATCCTCTATCAGTAGTTTATCAGTAGTAGTTGTCAGTAGTTTATAGAACAAAACAAAAATGCAAATTTTACCCAAAAACATACCTAGTAAAACCAGAGAAACTGATAATTTTGCAGTGGTCTTTTAATTTTTTCCAGAGCGCTTTTATTTATATATATATATATATATATATATATATATATATATATATATATATATATATATATATATATATATATATATATATATTCTTATTTCCTTTTGTTGATGTTCCAAAGCACAAAATAATTGAATAACCATCTTAAATGTGGTAACTATAAGGTTTTGTTTTTGTATACCATAAGCAACAATCCACGCACTCTGTTGTAGGTACTGGTGCACTACTATGATGACAAGAAGTATCTGGTGATATTTAGCTTGTTTGAATAACTGTCCAACTTTGTACTATGTTTAACTATACTCTGTAGTTCTTTAGACCCTGGACTCTAACTATTTGCACTTACATTATGTATTTAATTACAAGAATAAGAAAATAAATGTACCCTGGTGTATAAGAGCTCCTGAGTCCAAGTGTATAGCCAGTGTAAGAGAAGACATCTGTACAGCATTCACAGCACACACTGTCTCTCTTGTGTTACAACCTACAATTTTAATGAATCACTGCCTAAGCATTTTCACATCAATGTTTGGTTTAATTCCATGAACCTAAACAGTACTTTAAAACAAAAGTCTAGTTGCGTATGAATGCCACAACAATACAAAACAGTATCAACCAAAAATAAAGAAATGTATAATAAGGCTGTAGCTGTAACAAACTAAAACATTATAAAAAAGAACATCTTAAACTCTTTTTAACAGTAGTTTTTAGGTGTTGAGCAGAGTGACAGGATGCAGCTGGAACAGGACACCTCTTGTTTTTCCAGCTCCAGGTTGAACAATCTCCATTTTTAAAGAAGGATCCACCTGCATGTTTCAATAAAAAAAATTTAAAGCACGTGTTCCCCAGCATGATGTACAGACAGACTGATGAGCAGTCATACCTGATTCCATTTCTCCAGCACCCTGCTTAACACTGGAGGAATGGCTTCTCTCGCCGGGGTTTTGCTGAATAGTCTGCCAAACAAAAAAGAACTAAGAACTAGGCTCAACTAAGTGTGTGTGCGTGTATTTTTATTTGATTTTTTTATTTTTTTTTCACTGTAATCTTTTTTCTTTTAAAGTAAACAGACACATAAACACTTTCGGGTAGACAATGGTCCATATCCCACACATGGACCTTAAAAAAACGTATTAAAAAATATTAAAACAAGTACATATAATGGCTTAAAAACAGATCAATAAAACCATTAGACTTTAGGTGTGAGAGGAGACCTTATTAGGCGCTCCCTGCAGTCGTCCTGCAGTTGGGCTATCCTGTCAGGGCCCAGGTGCAGAGTGCCACTTGGCCCCTCACACAACAGACGGTTTACAGCCAGTCGCAGAGCATTTATCTGATGGAACATAAATGTTAGTCAAGTGCTACAAATGGAGCACGTAATCATCTGTGTATTCTCAGTTGTGCTTATAAGGTTACAAACCCTGGCAGAACTTGTAATTTTTTTGGGCCATTTTTCTGAGAATATAAATGATAACACAAAAAAATGTTTTCACTCATAGTGGTTGGGTGAAGCCATTTATTGTCATTTGTGTTTACTCTTTTTAAATCATAACGACAACAGAAACTACCCAAGTAACCTGTAGCACATGTCCAGAAGAGAGTTAAGATGGTTTTGCACTACAGAACAGATGGTTCTGAGGTGTTAAGGAAAGGTTTCCTCTAGTGATGAAATAAACATTTACCTCAGTGATGTCTTCCACATCAAATTTAACGTCAAAGGCTAGTTCGATGTCATGTTCTGGAAGGATGCCCTCTTGTGTCTGACTGTTCCAACCCAAGCCACAGAGCGCACCAGTGTAGCATGTCCGCTCTTCATCAGTGCTTAAAAGAAAAAAAAATAGTGTTTTTAAATGGACTATTTCAGAGATGTCAAGTTGTTCTCATGTGTCACTGACTAACCGGAGCTCCATGACAGGGGTAAAGAGCATGGTAACGAGAGCAGGAAGACCAGGGATGTCAGGCATCAGGGTGGTGTCACGCAGAAGGATACGTGCACCTAGAAAATTCATTAAAACAATCAGCAGGCTAGAAACATTAAACACATGTATGAAGTTCTTTTGGGTGAGAAGTGAGCTTTATTCATGTTTATATCTTTTTTTTTAGAATTCTAATAATAACCTGCCTCTGCCAGCTAGAACTGCTCCACAGAACATAGTCTGCTCCACAGTCCCATCTGGAGGGCTCCCGTTTAAAGGGTTTGCAAAAGGGTCAGTGATTGGATTTTGAGTGCCAGTGCCATGTTGTTTGTTTGTATCGGTAAATGTTCTCTACAGCTTCAAACCTAAAACACGCCCAGACCTGTCAGAGCTGACACATCATTGGACAAAACAAGCCGATAAGGCCAGGGTTTGGACGTGAATACTTAATTACATTAATACTGGTAGTTTGTATTGTCACAAATCTCACAAAAATCAAGCTGCAGCGCAAGGTGATGGTTATTATACCAGTAGAATTGACGGACACATTTCCAGCCACCAACATCCTCTGATGTTTGTAGTGAGGGTTTTCATTAACAGCCAAGAAGTTTATGCTGGTCCTCTCGATGGTGACCGTCCTGGAGGAGAACACAAAACTGATTACTAAAGGAGTCCTGAGGCTGCAGAGCATTTCCTCTCATCATGCTACTGTTACACTCACTTGGAGAAGGTCTTGTAGTTTAAGCTGTGGAAGCTTATCTTATGAGGACTGTGTGGTCCATGCAAATGGACCTACGATGGAAAAAATGTTAGAGAAAAAACTCAGAGAAGCTGCGCTAAAGAAAAGCACCATCTGCTGGCCACATCTAGATCTCTTCCTCACATGCTCTCTGACCTGTGTTCATACAAGCATCACATAAAGACTTGGTGTGTTCGTATCCAGTCTCCACTGGTGATAAACAACTACTGCAGTGCTAATATGTTTTGGGATTATCCTGATAAGCATTGAGCTTAACTTTTGATGTGCTTTTTTTTGACCTGTGAGTAATTTTGATTTTAAACACACTTATAACACTGCTTCAGCTCAGTGCATCAGAATAACTATAGAAACACTGGAAATACTCTTACACTTTTCAGCCATACTGTCATGTCCACTCATAAACGAAGCTGGTATCATTAAACAATGGTTTCATTTGGAGCTGGATCAGATAAAAGCTGCAGGCTGATGCGAAGGAAGTAACTTTTACAAGGCTGCTAATGCTTTGCTAATCTTTTATCATCTCTGCTCTGTCTCTGTATCCACCGCTTGTTGCTTGTGTCACTGTGGAGAAACTAAAGGCGAGACAGCGCTGGTTTTCTGGAGTTGGCATATGGACTACAACTATTGCCAACATATCTCCACTTTGTCCGCCCAAGTTTCAGAGTTTGCATCAAGAGAAGCAGTCACCTTCCACTCCTATGCACCAGTAGAGCTCAGTGGAGACTAAGCCCTTCACAGAGCAGTTTAAGCACAGTTCAATGCAGCAAAATTCAATGGCAGAACATTATAATATATTTATGGCTTATTTGGAAACTATGGCGGCGCTTCATGATACGCACTAGATACCTGCCCAAATACATTAAGGAGACCCTTAATGTATTTAGACAGGTATCTAGTCAGTCTATCCAGAAGCAAAAGAAGCAATATTCATGCCGTAGTGAAGAGAATGAGGATCTTGTACTCTACAAACTTTATTCAGGACACCTGCCTTGGGCTGGAAATCACATAGTATGACTAAAATGACCTGTGATATTTACATTTGTACTCATAAGTTTACATACCCTGGCAGAATTTGTGCTTTTCTGGCCATTTTTTAGAGAATAGAATGATAATACAAAATAAATTTATTTCACTTATAGTTAGTGGTTTGGTGAAGCCATTCATTGTAAAAAAAAAATAAAAAAAAAAATAAAAAATTAAACCATAATGACAACAGAAACTACCCAACTGACCGTGATAAAAAAGTTTACACCTGGTGATTTTTGGCCTGATAACATGCACATAAGTTGACACAAATGGGTTTGAATATCTATTTAAGGTAACCATCCTCCACCATCTGTTTGCTTGTAATCAGTGTGTGTGTATAAAAGGTCAGTGAGTTTCTGGGCTCCTTGCATCTTTCATCCAGTCCTGACGTTTCTGTATTCTGAGTCATGGGAAACGCAAAAGAATTGTCAAAGGGTAAAAGGTAATTAAACTGTATAAAATAGTAAAGGGGTATACAAAGATATCCAAGGAATTTAGAATGCCAATCAGCAGTGTTCAAAATTATGTGGTAAATGTCACAGAGTTGTCACATAGAAAAGACTTGGCTCTAGAGACCGGAGCCATCTTTTGTACCAGGCTGTAAACATGATATTTACACTTGTAAAGTCGCCATTGGGTTTCTCCTTATATTTCCGCTTTTGGAGCCTGCCCTCTGGTGGACAACGGTATAGCACTGTATTTTGGCATATGGCGGCGCCCCTACGCAACAACCATTTAGGAGGTTCCATGGGAGACGCTTGGATGAGACCAAACTTTTTAGTCACAGCCATAAAGGTTACATTTGGAGAGGAGTCAACAAGGCCTATGATGAAAGGTACACCATTCCTACTGTGAAACATGGAGGTAAATTGCCAATGTTTTGGGGATGTGTGAGCACAAAAAACTTGGTCAAAATTGATGGAAAGCATAATGCAACACATTATCAGAAAATATTGCACTCACCAGCCTGGAAGCTGTGCATAGGACTTATTTGGACATTCAACATGTCAACAATTCAAAACTCGAGCCCAAGTCGACTTTTCATTCGCCACAGCAACAAAATTAAATTAAATTAAATAAAATATGGGTGCAGAGTGGTTAGCACTCCTGCCTCACAGCTGTAGAAGGTGACCGCTTCTCTTGAAGTTGTCACTGGCAACTCTAAAGTGTCCCTAGTGAATGAATGTGAGAGTGAATGGTTGTCTGTCACTGTCTGTCTCTATATGTCAACCCTGGGACTAACTGGCCACTGTCCAGGGTTTACCCTGCCTAAGACCCAAAGCTGCTGGGATAGGCTCCAGTCACCCACAACCCCTAACGAGAGTAAGCAGTAAAAAAATGAATGGATGAATGAATTAAAATAAAATAAATCACACTTTCTGCCAGGATATGTAAACTTATGAGTCCAACTGTAAGTATAACTAAAGAAACACTAAGAATTTATGGTACGCCCCCAAATTAGGCTTTTTATGTCTTATATTTTTATTGTGTGTTTTTCACTCTTAATTTTGTTACCTGAAAATAGGTTTAATTGGACTTAGTAAAATTATTCTTGTATATAGTTAAATATATATATATATATATATATATTAGGGTGCATCAAATTTGAATGGGAAATTTAAATTTAAAAATATCAATATGGCTGGCATTACATTTTGTTCCTATTAACATAAAAATGACTTTTGCAAAGTTTTAAGGAATTCTATTGAGATTTAGGGGTGCCACCTGACACATTAACTTTGGCAAAAGTTTGAAAAATGTGCAATTTTTAGTTTATTTGCCAAAAGGCTGACCTGAAAATGTTAAGTACAGTGAACTTTTATACAGTTTTCTATAGGGTTATCAAAGTAAATGTTGTTTGTTTGCCCTTTGGGCAACTTGGACATTTGACAGAATTCAACTTTAAAGATTCTCCATTCATTTGTCCTATAGACAAAATGAATGGAGGTCAATGGGACATGTTCACGTGGCCTTACCCTGATTTTTGTGCAGCAGATATGGATATAAGACACACATATAAAGTTTAATTGACTTTATTGTTAAACACAAGGGGTGATACTGACACACTTAAAAGACCAAATCCTCTCTAGTGGCTAACTCACTGGCAACTAACAGGGCCTAATGCTGACACTAACTAAACTTCAAACTTTATTGCTCAGTGCCAGAGTCTGCTCCACTGAGCAACATCACCAGGAAGAAAGTAAGAGGAAATGGAACCTGAACTCTGACCCTAGCCAGTGCGTCTCCCCCCAGATATCTCTCCCAACCCGCCATCCATGAGTAACCGTCCTTTTCAGGTAATAGTTCGTGTTTGCAGCGTTGAAGGTTGGATGTGAGCTTTACGCCACGCTCGGCACAGTCATTGACCATGTTCATTTCAGGTACATTGACCTCACTTTTTTTTAACGCAGCATTGGTCGCCCAGTCCTTCACACTGAGAGAGATAAATTCTGGATCAATGTGCAGCTGCTTCATCCCAAACCAGCAATCCTTAATTGCGAGGTCAGCCAAGCTGGTGGTTGGCAAGAGGGTGAGGAATTTTGGTTTGCCAAAGCCAGTGCCAAAGCGTTGCTCAGGGATGTGCATCTGGAGATCAGCGGGCTTGTGATTCAAGATCACTCTAGGAAGTGAACGCTTGTCACCATTGGGCACCTTGCTGCAGAAGAGAGCCAGGGGTAGCATCTCACCTGTCAGGTACTAGCAATGCATCTCCAGCGCCTTAATTGCTGATGCTGGTATGCCCTCATCTACAGCATTGTATGCCTGCAGGTGGTGGTAGAGTGTCAGGTCCTTCCAAGCAGCATCTACAGCTTTTTCTCAGGTCAACCACCACTTTGCATAGATGTGCCCGAATCTTTGGCACCTGTTGTTTTTGGTGATTGTGCTCTGGGAAAGCAACGCAATGTGCTGCTCCTTCAAAGTCAGCTTGAGATTATAGAGCAGTTTGGCCATCCATTGTGCCTTGTGGAGCGCTCCTGGTCGTTGGAAGGTCACTGCAGTCTGCTCTTCACCATCAGCATCCAGAAATACAAAACACAGCAGGACAAACGCATGGTAGTCACATTGCTTGTGACTTCTTTTGCCCACCTGACAAGATCAGCCTGTAAATTGCCCAGGATTGGTGGCTCAGTGTTTCCATAAATGTAGCGAGACCATTGGCTGCTGGATTCTTGTGGTAACAGGTTACATTTCTCTCTCAGACGTGTGAACAAGGTAACCTCTGCCGAGCATGATGATTCCACTTTCAGGTCTGTGAAAACTTGGTTCAGGAGGACTTCACCAATGTGGTGCCGGTACCCAGACCAAAGCAGTCAACCCAGTGAAAGCTGTATGGCAATGCATGCTGCTGTGAGATGCCCGGTGATTGACGCAGTGGTGTCAAATGTCATGTTGACAACGCGGTCAGTGCAGCACTAGGCAAACTGTTGCTAGATAATGTTAGCTAGATGTAATGAGCACCAAATACCTAAAATGTGACTTAAATGATTTATGATAAAAAGGTATACAAAGACACAACTACAGATATTATAGTAATATGTAATAATACATACCCAACACAGAAAAATCCCCTCAGTTTTCTTAAGCTATAATATTGTTAACCTCAGATCTACATGGCAACCATTGAGCACTATAACCACTTTATCCAACAAAAACAGATGTGTGGTGGCACCCCTAAATCATCATGTACTAGAAAAATATTCTGCATGTGTTGTTTCTACATATTTTGGAACTCTTTCAGCACCCAGCCATATCAAAATTCAAAAATTATGTTTTTTGATGCACCCTAATATATATATATATATATATATATATATATATATAATATATAGACTTTTAGAGCTCTACATGGACAGGCCCCCCGGTACATCACTGACCTGCTGACCCCTTACACTTCCTCATGCACTCGTAGGTCTTCTGGTCAAAACCTTTTAACAGTCCCCAAAACACGTTTTAAAACCCGGGGAGACCGGTCTTTCCAAGTAGTCGCCCCAAGACTCTGGAACGCCCTGCCCCTGTCACTGCCAGTGGACGTTTCTGTTGATTCTTTTAAAAAGCAGCTGAAAACACTTTCATTTAAACAAGCTTTTAGTTGATTGGGCTTTTTATGTTTTAATATTTTGTGGTTTTAATTTTTTAATCTCAAAGTTTTATTGTTCTTTTATTGCACTTTGTAAAGCACTTTGTGATTTATATCTGTGAAAGGTGCTATATAAATAAAATTTACTTACTTACTTACTTAAATAGTGTAGTGTAAAGTGCATGTGTGAAAGGATTTACTGTCTAAGGTTTTTGTAAAATGTACACTGGGTGATGTGTGTTGCATTGTGCCTTGGTCTTGGAGAAGGGCTGGTGGTTCTTAGAAAAGTGCTCGAGCAGGTCGTTGATGAGCTCCTTTTCCTCTCTCTTGCGATCCTTCCAGGAGCTGCTGATGGCGTTGCTCACATATGTCCCTGCCTCCATGTCCTTGTACAGCGACAGCAGCTCCTCGTGGTTTTGCTAAATGAAGATTAGATAAAAAAGTACAGCAGTCTCACACATTGTGCATTGCGATAAAAAAAAAAAAACAATCTGGTAAAAAAAATTACATTAAGCTTTTACCTTGGATTCAAAGCTCTCCTCAACCTTCTCAGCATGCCCCTCTTGCACCAGGATGTCCAGGACACTGGTGTTTAAGGTGTCCGTGTTGATGAGCAGCTCCACGCGCATCACATTGTGGAGGATGGAATATAGAGACACCATGAGGGTGTGACCTTTGACAAGTGTGATGAAGCGGTCCCGAGAACGACTGCTCCACTGATTCCCCAGTATGATGGACTGGGCTGACGGACGCATCCCCATGATGTGGAACTCCTGGGCCTAACAGAACCAGCAGCTGATTTGTAAACCGCAAGTGAAAATAAGCTTAGGCAGTTAATGTGTTTTTACCTGGAAGGGCTCGGACAGAAGGTCAGAGGGCAGCTCTCTGAGGCTGGAGCATGGAACAACCACTGTGTTGCCAAAGTCCAAGAAAAACACCTGAAACAATTTTAGGATAGCTCCAGGTTTTGTCGTGTGAAATTAAATACATTTTAATGTCACTTACAATAAAATGTAAGGCCATTATCATAGGCAAAAAAAGAATATATCAATAAAATAAAAAATTCTATCTAAAGAAATCAATATACACAATCTTTTTTTATTGTAATAGAAGACACAAAATGCATTTAATTTACAATAAATGTACAGCAATTACAGATTTTATTTTAACTTAAGTGGCAATGTGTCTTTAAGCATGTTACTAGGGAGGCTAAAAGCTTCGAAGCTCTACCCGCTCTCTAGAATATCTAGTTTACTCTTATATTCAGCTTTTTGGCAATCACCACAACAATGCACAACAATTTTTTACTTGCTAACTTAAAATTTTAGCAAAAGACCAGATTTGGCCTGCAGACCTCAAGTTGTAAACACATGGCCTGTACAGTCAGTGGCTGCACCAAAGACAGATCCACGTTTCTCCAAACCACACTTATGTCTCTGTTACATTCAGAAGCTACAAACAGTAGATACATTTAGTTTCATCCTGACTCATAAAATAACAAATTTCTCAGACAGAGATGGTCTCTAGACCAAGGACCGTAAAAGTGCTACATTTGAAATAAAACCTCTTTTCCAAAGCAAATTACTGCTCAGATTCTCTGTTCTCTATTGGGTAACATACAGTATTTTTTATATTTATTTATATTAATAAATTTATATATATATATATATATATATATATATATATATATATATATATGATTATGTCTGCCACATAGCAATAAAAAATATACTATTTTATTATATACGATTATTCTGGTCAGTCAAATTATACTGCTATTATTTTGAACAATACTGCACTTTTGTCTGAGTACAAGGCAGCCCAGGGGCGATTCATTTGTAAATTCTGCTCTGAACCAACTCCGACAGCGGACTGTGCATTAAGGGGAGAAGGGACTGAGCGACAGAAGTGTATTGCTGTTATTTCTCAAAAAACTCTTAACTATTAAACTCTGGATGTACTCCATGTGTTTACAGCAGGACATGTGCGTGAATGTGGCTGCGCTACAGAAAACAGTTGGTGTAACAAGCCCTGTAATATTATGTAAAGTAGTTCACTATACAACAGCATTTTCCATGCTCTCAAAGTCAAAGTCAAAGTCAAATTTATTTATATAGCACATTTACAGATGGCTGAGCCACACCAAAGTGCTTCACAATAAAATGCTAAGTGCATTAAACAAAGGAAGACAAAGAAGAAATAGTAATCATAATATATAAAATTATTAAAATAAAATAAGGAAAGGCAACAAAACAAATAACTACAGGAGTTAAAAAATGTAAGCCTTTCGCTATCCTTTGACACTAATCAAAGGCTAGAGAAAAGAGGTGAGTCTTTGAGAGAGACTTAAAAGTGTTTGGAGACTGGGCTGCACGGATGTGAAGGGGGAGGCAGTTCCAGAGTCTGGGGGCTGCTACTGCAAAAGCTCTGTCCCCTTTGGTTTTTAGCTTGGACCTGGGCACTTCCAACAGTAGTTGGTCAGCTGACCGTAATGCTCTGGAGGGGGTGTAGTGGTGGAGAAGCTCTGATAGGTATGTGGGGGCCGCACCATTGAGGGATTTATAGACTGTCAGTAGTATTTTAAAATCAATGCGGTAACGAATGGGGAGCCAGTGTAGTGATGCGAGGACCGGGGTGATATGTTCACGCTTTTTTGTACAGGTGAGGAGTCGAGCGGCTGAGTTTTGAACCAACTGCAGTCGGCGGAGCTGGGAAAGGTCAATGCCAGTGTATAGAGAGTTGCAATAGTCCAGTTGAGAGGAAATGAATGCGTGGATAACTCTCTCTAGATCATTCTTTGGCAGGTAGTTTTTGACCTTAGCTATATTTCTCAAGTGAAAAAAGCTTTTCTTGACTACTGCACTGACCTGCTGCTCAAACTTGAGGGCAATGTCAAAGATCACGCCCAGATTTCGAGAGGGCCCAGGGCATCGGTGGAGAAGGCCGGGGAAGTTTTGCCAAAAATAATTATTTCAGTCTTACCCGGATTGAGGTTAAGGAAGTTTGAAACCATCCATGCCTTAATGTCAGACAGACAGTCAAGCAAAGAATGGATTGCAGCCTGTCCATCAGCCTTTAGGGGGAGATACAGCTGGACATCGTCAGCATAGCAGTGGAAGGAGATGTTGTGTTTAACCAGGATTTCCCCTAGGGGTAAAATATACAACAAAAATAGGATAGGGCCTAGTATAGAGCCTTGAGGGACCCCACAGGTGAGGGGGGCAACAGATGATGTGAATTCTCCCAACTGGACGCAGAATCTCCTGTTGGCCAGGTAAGACTGGAAAAACTTCAGGGCAGTGCCTTTGATGCCTACACGATGCTCAAGCCGTGACAGCAGAATCCTGTGGTCTACCGTGTCAAAGGCTGCTGTGAGATCTAAAAGCACTAGGATCACCGGGCTGCCCGTGTCAGC
The DNA here is from genome assembly GCA_024349245.1 of Neodontobutis hainanensis. NCBI lineage: Eukaryota > Metazoa > Chordata > Actinopteri > Gobiiformes > Odontobutidae > Neodontobutis > Neodontobutis hainanensis. The sequence goes on from JALDNG010000025.1 coordinate 2,075,957, forward strand.
GGCTAAGAGCAGGTCATTAAGCACTCTCAGGAGAGCAGTCTCAGTGCTGTGGGCTGTTCTAAAGCCGGACTGGAATTTCTCGTAGATGTTGTTATGAGATAAAAAGGAGTGGAGCTGGACATAAACTTCTCGCTCAAGGATTTTAGACAGAAATGGCAGTTTTGAGATAGGCCTAAAGTTTGAGAGGATAGAGGGGTCAAGGTTTGGCTTCTTTAATAATGGCTGCACCACGGCATGCTTGAAGGCATCCAGAACGCACCCAGAGGGGAGAATGGTATTGATCAGCAGCAAAAGAGCGGGAGCAACTGTATCAAGAACTATAGCATCCTTGAGTAGACGGGAGGGCAGACAATCGGAAGGGCAGCTTGTGTGCTGCAGATGTCTGACTGCATCAGATAGGGAGGATAGGGTAATGGGCTCAAACTGCAGTAGGACGGCTGGCTGAGGGAGGGGTGGAGGAGTGGGAAGTGGGTGGGTGGAGGTGTCAGAAGGCCTGAGTACTGCAATTTTCTCGATGAAGAATTTTTGAAAACTTTCACATAGGACTGGTGAGGGCAAAACAGGGGATCTGTTTTGGGGATTTATGAGAGAATTTAATGTATTGAAGAGAACCTGGGGTTTGTGACTGTTTTTGGAGATCATGGTGGAAATGTACTGTGATTTGGCGTTTTTTACAGCTCGGTGGTAATCCGCCAGGCAACTTCGGAGGATTTGGAGGGACACATGGAGACGGTCCTTCTGCCACTTGCGCTCCGCCCGCCTACAGGCACGTCTGAGGTCACATGTAGTATCATTGAACCATGGTGTAGTATGAACTTTTTTGCATTTGGCCTTAAGAGGAGCAATGGAGTCCAGAATGCCAGTGCAAGCTGATGAGAACATAGAAAGTAGCTCATCAGCAGAATAATCAGAGCTGTAGCTCAGTGACGGCCTACACAAAGAGGAGACATTAAAGGCGGCTGAAAATTGCTCAGCAGTCGAGGAGTTGAGCGTATGCGAGACCCCCTTGGAGACACTGGGGGTACTACCTGAGATTGGAACTGACATAGTGAACAGAATTAGAGAGTGATCAGAGAAAGACGTAGCACGGATTTCATTCACAGAGACAGAAACACCATAGGATAACACGAGATCTAGTGTGTGACCCTTCTCGTGCGTTGGGCCAGAGACAGATTGCTTAAGATTGAATGAGTCAAGGAGGTTCAGAAAGTCCCGGGTCAGAGACTGTGACTCACAACAAACATGGACATTAAAATCACCACATATTAAAATGTGATCATATTTAACCATAAGCCCACTCAAAACATCTGCAAAGTCATGGATAAAGTCTTTGTTGAATTTAGGTGGACGATACACCACTGCACACAGAACGGGGCAAGACTGAATAATCTCAACCAGTTGCAGCTCAAAGCTTGCCAATCCAGCGTGTGGAATCTGCCGACAGTGAAACCGCGACTTGTAAACAGAGGCGACGCCTCCGCCTCTCCCAGACACTCGGGGGGAATTAAAAAAGTTACAGTCTGGTGGAAGAAGTTCAGAGAAAGGCGTGTTATCGCCGATGGAGACCCAGGTCTCACACAGAAACATAAAGTCTAGCTCCCAAGAGATAAAGTCGTTGAGCATAAAAGTTTTGTTTGCCAGAGACCGCACATTTAACAAGGCTAACTGGAGGGTTAGCTCGTCACTAGCCGATGGTCCAATGCGCTTCAACTGGCGTAGGCTAGAGTAGCTAATACCGCAGCTGCACCTGTGCACGGAGAGCCGCCGCGGTGGGACCCGAGGACGACGCGGTCTAGCCAGCGCCTTCAAGACCGCTTTAGGGGCTCGACACAAAGATAAACGAGGCAGCTCAGCAGCGTCACGGACAAGAAAGGCCCCGACAGGAGAAACCAATGAGACGGGACGGAGCCATCGTACCGGACGCCGTGCGGCCGCTCGACATGAGGACAGTTGGATCTTGAATTACACCAGCAGACCTCCCCTCCTTCCTCGTCTCCTGGAGCGCCTCCCGCGAAGAGGGGCCACGGGCATGCGGCGCAGGTAAGCTGGGATACCTGACAGCACAGGTGGGGGTGGTTTTCTCCAATCAACAGGTTCAGGACTCGCTGCCCGAGCCTCACGGAGATATAGGTCGCGGATGTTAAGCAAGGCTTGTCTATCGTAGTACAGTAGCGCTGACACATCCAGGTGGATACATGAAATCAGAGCTATAACAAACATCAAACAGAGAGCCCGAGAAAGACGAGTCGCCGAACAGGCTGGCGCCATCTTGGTTCAGGTTCAGCAGTGGCCCAGTAGGAGTAGCCTGTGAACAGAGCTGTGCCCCGAGTTTATTAACAGTATCACTAGTTCTGTTTAACGTTCTTAACAAGCCCAAGATGCTGTTGCTGAATATTAGTTTGATTGGGTCATTGCTCGGAGGTGGGTTTTGCCAAGGCGGCCACCCTACCTGTGAAGCTCTGGGGGAAACTCATACGGTGGGAATCGATTCCAAATGCAATTTTTTATACTTTTAATAACCTGTGGCTACCCTAGTTATATTGTTGTGCAAAGATGCGTCACATGTATCAAAACTATTAGTCTACACATCATCAACAAGGAATGAATGAGCTTGGCACAGACCCAACAATGTTAATGTAATGTCATTATAAACAAAAAGCCAACAATGTAAGCCTTCTGCCTCTTTTTTACTTTGTATCCTGGGGTTAGGGGTATTCCATGAAAGTTGCTTAGAAGAGCATTAGAGAAGCCTGAGCTCTAGCTTGTGTTTGCTCTAAAAAAAGAAGTCAGTGCTAAAGTAGTTCCTTGAGACTAGTCTGCTCTCCTGCAGCCAGACTGTCACCATTGATTAAACATTACAGTGGGGGTGTAGTTAGTCTTAATTCCTTCATTCTTAACCTTTAAAAAAAGTGCTTTGATTAACTAACTATTGAGCCAAACCTGACCCAAAGTCTGCTCTGTACCAACCCATAAGTTTTCTGGTGATTGACTCATGATGCCTGCCTCATGGAAAAGAAATTGCAACAAAATGTGCCAGACTTTTCAGACTAAGCCAGACTTATTAGGTTAGCGCACTCATGAAATACCTTTCTGGTGTTACAGTAGACCTTTACTGTCTGCACTACAGTTCACTAAGCCTGAGATAGGGAGCTACCTCGACTGTAGTTCCGCGTATGTGCAGGATCTTGGCACGGTAGTACATGCTCTGGTCGTTGACCTCAGAGTAAGGTGCCAGACACAGGAGGTTTGAGTAGAGCGACATGGCCACTTGCTGCAGTGTGCGGTTGTTTATCTCTGCTGTCATGTGACGCTGTTTCTCCAGGCTGGCCTCATCAGCCCGAAAGCCCCAAAAGTGACCCACTTCCACCACCTGAGGCAGACAATTCCTGATAAGCTTACACTGCGCACATTTCTACAGTATTAATATGCAGTAAATGACAGATTACAAGTAAAGGCTGACCTCAGTAATGTTGACCACAAACAAGCAGTTCGGCGGAAGCGTGTCAGGATTGATTTCACCACTTATCAGTCCCACTGGAGACACCGTCTGGCTCTGGAAGTCCACAAAAGTCCTGAACAACAACAGGTAGAGAGGCACGTTATTAAACTCTTCTTGATCTTTGATGTAAGGGCCCTACCACTCTGTGTGATAATTATGTTTTGAACATTCTAAATGTCTAAATTGCTACTTGAATCCTTTAAACCAGAGGTTGAAGCATGTCACATTAAGCAACTGGGGCATGATATGTCATAGGCTCTTAATATATATATATAAAGAGCAGTACCGTCCATGTTTCAGGTGAGTTATATTTCTGTTTCCGGCACATATATCTATCTGCTCAATGGGATAGACAGACAGTTCCAAGGTAGGAAACTGCTGCCCCAGGAGAAGGGCGAGCAACACATCCGGCAGCACCCCGGAGTCCTGGGGATGCCTGGTGAACTCCACATATGCTCTGAAAACATACATCATACACCGTCACTGATTAATGATGAGCCAACAGAGGCCGGTGGCAGAATGTCATTTGTACCTGGAACTCTCAAAAGAAATGGCTTTGACCAGACCACACAGGCGGAACAGAGACTGCAGCTGCTTGTAGTAAAGAAAACTGTAGGGAGGAAGGTTCCTCACCTGGAAACACGTTTAGATTCACTTTAAGAGAAGAAACTTGCATAAACTTCAGGGTGCAAAACAAAGACGAGGGGCCCAATAGAGAGGTTACTTCTTAAGTGCCTGGCTAAAATAACACTTTTATAATATGACTAAATCAGATGGATGCAATGGTTGTATTAGATGTGACGTGAATGTGCAAACTGATTTAGGTGTGACTGTTGATAAGCAGTTTGTAACTGTGCCAGGCTGGTACAGTTTAAAACGATTCATTGTGTCCAGATTTCTCTAAGTAAAAGGCACAAATTGATCCCACAAAACCTATGTGTAAATCAATGGAAGGGACTTTAACGGGTCACTGTGTGACAAATATATGGAGTGGTTTGTGTGTGGCTGTGTCTCTGCTCCTGGACTATAGACACAGCCAGTACGTTTACATGCAGATAGAGAAAACCGAATGATTGCCTTAGTTCCAGTATAATCAGAGTTGTATACACCTTACTTTGAGTGGTGGGCTGTCGTTACAAATTTCCAGAATTCGGAGTAAGACACTTGGATAATGCAGTTTGTTTTTGGATTACTGCTGCATATGGCTTACTCTAAGGTCAACAAAGCGCACTGAGCATTTGCACAAGCCGGACAGCAGCACAAAGTCACACACAAAAACAGAAAAACAAGGTTTAGAGAATTACACACTTAACAACAAAGACGTATATAAGTGAAATAATTAATTTGCAAAAGCAGATAATTCTGTTTTATAACCCCTCCCTCAAAAAAAAACTACTGTTTAAAATGAATTACCATACCACATCAGTAAAACCAAAGTTAATCTGATTTTGCAAATTAACTCTTCAAGTCATGTAATAAAACATTTAGAAAAACAAGCTAGTTTACCGTAGCTTATAATGTGTTAACAAGCCTTCTGACGCTGCAGGTACAGGGTAATGAACACATTTTTAGTTTGTTGTGTTTTTGACTTGCAAAGATGGTGTTATTACTGATATTAATTAATACCTCAATGATTACTTAACAAATCATCTGGATATATTGGGATTCAATGCTACAAATGAGTCAGATTTGCCAATAGTACTAAGGACACATGAAAGCAGCTTCAGCCCGAGCGGACACAGTACTTCAGTTCTCTCTTTTGTAAACCCAGACACGGTGTGGACTCTAGCTGTGAAGGCTTTATTGAGCTGTGAGCTTAATCAGAGTAAGGTCTGCATGGTGCCACACTGACTAATTTTGGCTCATGCTCCAACCGATTATATGAAACCATTACATATGCTAAAACATAAGCACATTTTCCTGTCCTTAATAGGTGACAAACCTTCCTCCAAATCTAACTGGCACAAACTTGTCATGAAGCTTTTCCACCTGGAATACTTGACCTGTCTACAGCATTTCAAAAGTTAAAGGAGGTCTGGTGGTGGACTAGGCATGGACATTTGTGTTTCCTTTATTTTATTTTTTCTATCCAAGGGCCTGTGCTGAGCTATGTGTTTGTTTGTGTTCCTTTAGTTGAAAAAACGTTTTGAAAAATAAATACAAATTAAAACAATAATAAAAAAATATATATACTAATGACAGACGTTACCATCACTGTTGTTCTGGGACTAAAGCCGCTCAGCGCTCTGGAGGCAAGGTCTTCATCAATTTCACTCTGAACAAAGTAGTTGGGGTAATAGGCTCCTGCAATAACCATCTACAACAAAGAGAACATTTACAGTTGTTCAAACATGGAGATAAGAAACAATAAAATGCCTACTTAGGTTCAACAACATTAAGTAATGAATCATTTGTCTGAGGTGTGAGTTTGACCTAACCAAGCGCTGCAGCTGGATACTCGCAAGATTTTTAGTTAACAAACTCGTGAAAATCCATCTTAGATGGATTCACATCTAACTCCTGACCTTACCAGCAGCTCTGACAGGTCTGGGTGGGTTTTAGGTTTGAAGAAGTAGAGACCAAACATAGCTCTGATTGGATAAAACTGCGACTGATAAATGCAATCACCAGCCAGGGACAAGTGTTTTATTTAAAGCACCTGCGCTTTTGCAAACACTTTCAACAAGAGGCCTCCAGATGGTTCTGTGGAGCAGTGCAGTTCTATCTGGCAGAGGCAGGTTAATTCTGACCTGGAGGATGAACTTCTGCCTGTGCAGACTGGTGTAGTCCAGGGGCTGGCTGTTTTCAGGCACATTCATGTTGAACTGGGACACACGCTTCTTAAGGTCTTCATACAGCTCTGCAACCTTAACAATATTAATGCCTTTATTTATAGAAACTTAAGCCTAGACAGTCTGAAGATAAATTAAATAGTAATTAATGAAGTGTGATTTGTAATACCTCTCTTATTCTCTTAATTTGAATGAAGTTCTCCTTCCCCCAGTCCAGCTCCACCTGGAAAGACAAAGACGCAAAAATCAAGGACAGAGAGATGGAAATTTTCCCTACCCTAAAATACAGATAGCACATAAAATGAAAAGTAGACATTATAAAATAACTACTACTTATTTTGTATAGGAACTGCAGAAAGCTTGTGTTTGTTCACCTTTGGGTGTCGCAGTTGTCCTATTTTTTTGGATGTATGCCAGGCCTAACAAACACAGAAGAGGAAAAGGGTTTACAGCCATTAGACAAATGTCTCCAGTTAAATCCCCTACTGTTGACTGCCGCTTTACCTTGAAGGCATTGACAAAAGCTATTGAATCACTTGGGGTGCTGTGAGCAAAGGCCAACTTGCTCCTGAAATTTTAGACAACAGTTAGAAAAGGAAAATATAATTGTAATTTTAATTTCACTTCTAGTAAGTGAACAAAGTTTGTTCATGAAGGGGAGTAATGATTGTGCTGTGATGACTGTGAATCAAGAGTTCTAGAGTAAAATGGTCAATGAAACAGACTCCGGGGGTAAAATTAACAGAAAAGGTGCTGCCTTTTACTCACCTGTGACCGGCAAGCTGCTGCATCGATGGAATGGCAAAAAAGCTCTTCAGAGAATGTGAGGCAGCTGGGGATAAGAAAACACATGTACAATTTGAGTGTAATAAAGTGTAGTAATAATAGATATGCTTCTGTACCGACCAATGATAAGAGTCTCTTCTAGACATCCAAAAACATGGCCCAGCACAATCATCTTCCCCAGGTACAGATCCACAGGTAAGTGGGCCAGCACTCTGCCCAGAAATGTCAGCTCCCCGTCCTCATTCTGGGCCAGCTCCTCACTTTTGGTTGACAATGCCCCCACCTACAAATAGTTACTTAGTTATTAGTCTGTTACTAGGCTTCAAATATGTATGGATTTATCTTTAAGCAGATGGTTTTGATAGATGCAGTCCAAGACTCTTACTTACTCTTTCTGGAACAAACAATCCTAGCCCCACATGAGTCTTTGCAATGCTAACATTATCACAACTTAAAACAGCAAAGGTCATGTTAATGCACACACAGTCCTGTGGAATAGTCACAGGCCCTTTAATCAATCTTTTAGGTTTTTCAAATTAAAGCCAAGGCAAACACTTATGCACCACGTCAGTTGTTGTGTGTAAAAATGCTGTAATGTACCAGGTTTACTTGGATGACAGTTTTTGACCTTATAAGCTCCTTACTTGTATCACTTCTTTAAAACTTACTTATTTTACAATTGTCGTGCTTTCTAAAATCTAGCCCTACAGTGCTGTGCACACCAGTCAAACTGAGAAAGAGTTCAATTTTACTGCAATCAATTTAAAAAGCAGGATTGATTTTGTAATAAAAATCCATCTGAGTATTGCAGTCGTGTCATGTGGCACCAGGATCCTCTATCATTCTCTATTATTATGAAATTCATAGAAGTTGGTATGTATTGTCCCTCTTTGGATGAATGTTGCCATGGAGAGATACCTCCACACATTTCTACACCAGCTGAGACAAAAGAGAGATTTAGTGAAGTGTTTTAAAGCTGGATATGTTTTTATGCATGTGCACTCTTTTAGTAGAGGCCCTATGTGCTCATTGTAAATGAGGCTACTGGTCCCTAGAGTTTTAAAGTTTGACTTGAACGGCCATTTTTGTACAGACCTCTTTAAGCTGGAGCACTGCCCTTACGATGTCACAGTGGTTTGGGGGTGTGAGGGCCATGGAGAGGAGAGAGCGTGGATCGCCCATGTCCAGTAACTTCACCTTCAACAAGATGGTGGCAAGTGGTGCCATCTGAGAAAACAGTAAAGAGTTTGAAGAAAGTGAGACACAAAGTGTAAATGCAACACAAAAGCCTCTCTCACCAGCATCTCAGGGACCATGTACTCTGGAATCTCTTTCCTCCAGAACTCTTTGGTAATGAGCCGGTAGCAGTAGCCCTTAGACACTCGGCCTGCTCTTCCTGACACAGAGAGCAAAGATTTAGGCTGGCAGAGAGAACTTTGTTTTGGGACTGGTCTACATTCCACGCATGTAAGGTTTACCTCTGCGCTGGTTGCAGTTGGTCTTAGATGCCCAGGTGAGTCGCAAAGACTGATAGTTTGTGTCTGTGTCACAAACCAAGTGACGAGCAAGACAGAAGTCTATCACTATGAAATAAAAAAAAATAAATAAATAAAAAATGAGGGCTTCAGACCAACTTCTTTTATCACCGTCCCAGTACCTTTACAAAATCAAGTTGTAAGTTTATAAATAAATGTAAATAAAATCTAATTCTACACGTGTTTACATACAATTTGCTTACATGGCTAGCTACTTTGAAAAAGTAAATAAAGTTTACTCAAAACTAGGGTTGGGAATTGTTTTAATTTGATCAATTTCAATTTTGATTATTGATTCCCAGTTTCGATTTCAATTTAGTAAAAAACAAAACATGTTTTTTGTGTGTTCAACTGCCACACATGTTTATGCTGCCACACATGTTTATGCTGTGGCAGTTTAATTTATATATTGTACAATTTTTATACAGTAATGTTTATTGCAATATATTTTTGCAGCTTGTTTGCTTTGGTGCAATTTTCAGGAGTTTTTCAGTTTATTATGTTACCACAGGACCAATTAGGCACTTTACACAAGTCACAAAACTTCACTAAAATAACTCTATGCGGTGCTCTTCTTGTTCCTTCTCTGTTCACTTCTCCCACTGAGTCACGTGATGACACAGTGACACACACAGAGCAGGGGAAGGAGGCGGAGGTGCACAGACAGCTGTCTACGGTTTAAATGACCTCCACTCAGTGATGTAGCAAATGGGTGTGTGCATCTGAGTGGAACACAGTAACCAGAAAAAAATGTCTCGCAACTGCGACTTGGTTTCCGACAAGAAGAGCCATTCAATAGCGTTCCGTGTTGTCTGAATCTGAGGCGGTATGGTCTAAGGCCAAGTCCCTTTTCTCTGTGCCTGAGAATGTCCTAAAACATATACTATAAGCTGAAGTGTACTTGCCACTCGGGGTGAGAAATGAGCAGGGAATCAAAGATCGCTTGTTAAGCCCTGCTCTCTAACGCTGTGCAGAGACAGACAGTGAGTGAGTGAATGCCTTTTGCTAAAGTTAATTTAAATCACCATTTCCATTGTGCAAAGTTTAAAAATGTGCTGATATTGTGCACATCCACCTCCTGAACTGACTGTGAAACAGTGACAGGGGGGAGGTGTGTGTTTCCTCCCAGGACAGCGTTAGGATCGAGCATTGAAAAAAAATGAACTACTAAATTTAAGCAAACAATACAGCCTACCATATTTGACATCAGGAACAGTGACTGAACTCTCTGCAATATTGGTGGACAGGATGACCTGTGGTGAAACAGAGGATCATTACAGAAGAAATACAGCGCACAGAAGAAGTCCTACAATTAACAGGACTTACCTTCCTGTATCCGGGCACTGGAGACACAAAGACCCCGTTCTGTTCCTCCAGAGTCACCGTGGAGTGCAGAGGGTAAACCTGCAGTCTGAACCGGTTTGTTGCCCGATACAAATACTTATAAGTCCAGCCTTGATACTGACAACTCAATATTAGAGAATCAATAATGAGGAGCGAACCTTTTGTGAACTAACTTGGCTAAGGCCTCTTGCATGTAGCAGATCTCATGTAAACCAGGGAGAAAGACCAGCACGCTGCCTCTTTCTGATGAAACCCCACCTTCTATTTGGACTTTTTTACTGCTCACACACAGACCACACAGTTTACAGCTTCATTATCTGTATATCACTCTCACTCTTAGAGTTGGTTAAAGGTATTACCTGCAATCTTTGCCCTCCATTTCATCAAAACTCTGAATGAGATTGATGGCTATGTTGTACATCTCCTGTGAGATATGAGGGTTGTCAGGATGAGACCGCACAGCCTGAAGAGAGCAGACACTATATTAATTTTATTTTTTACTTAACCAGGTAGGTCAATGGAGAACCACACACACACACTCACTCACTCACTCACACTCACACACACACACACACACACACACACACACACACACACACACACACACACACACACACACAGGTTCTTACTCTGTATGTAAATAAGTGGTGGAGGTCATCCAGATAGAACTCCTCAATGGCAAAGGGAACCCCTTCCAATTCAAACACATAGGCTGGGTTCATTTTGCCTTGAACTAGCGTGCCAAAGTATTCAGCAAACTGTCTGCAGTTAATGGTGGCTGACATGAGGATAATCTGTCACAAAGGCAGTTTTGTCAGAAAGAGCTGAAATCTGGCAAAACAAGATAACAAAACCTTTTACATGACACTGACCTTAACATAGCGAGAGTTGGAATGAAGGAGTTTTCTCAAAATCAGCAGGAGAAAGTCCATTTCCTCAGTGCGCTCATGAACCTTAAAAAACAAACGGTAAAGTTGACATCTCCAATCAATTTGGAGGAAAGGACATTTCAGGGACAGTCCTACAAAGACATGTTCAGGTGATACCTCATCTACAAAGATGTGAGAGTATTCTGTGAGGCACTTTGCCGAGACCAGTTTCTGCAGCAGCACTCCTGTGGTCATGTAAATCAGCCGGGTGTGCTCAGTAGCCATCTTCTCCAGACCAACCTGAAAATTATACGGTTGTGCTCATAAGGCAGAATTTGTGATTGTTTAGCCATTTTTCAAACAATATGAATGATAAAACAATAACCTTTCTATAACTCATAGTTTGTGGTTGGGTGAAGCAATTAATTGTAAAACTACTCTGTTTAATCTAACAGACACTACACAAATTACCCTGATCAAAAGTGTACACACCCAAGTAATTTTGTATGGCTACAGACAGGTTTTGATGGCTACTAAAGGTACCCATCCTCACCTGTGATCTGTTTGCTTGTAATCAGTGTGTGTATAGAAGGTCAGTGAGTTTCTGGGTTCCTGACAGACCCTTGCATCTCTCATTCACTGACAATTCTGTATTCTGAGTCATGGGAAAACCAAAAGAATTGTCAAAAGATCGGCATGGAAAGGTAATTGAACTGTATATAACAGGAAAGGGATATAAAAAGATATCCAAGGAATTGAGAATGCCGATCAGCAGTGTTCAAACGGTTAAAAACCAAACCAAGGTCAGGTAGGTTAACAAAAATTTTAGCCATAACTGCCAGAAAAATTGTTCGGGGTAGCATAGAAAAACAAATTACTTCAGCTGAAATACAGGACTCTCTGAAAAAAGTGGTGTGGCTGTTTCAAGAGGCACATTAAGGAGGCACTGAAAAAAAAGGGCTGCATGGTTGAGTCGCCAGAAAAAAGTTATCACTACCGGAAATGGCGCAAAGTATCCCGCTTACAATATGCCAAACAGCACTGAGACAAGCCTTAAAACGTCTGGAACAAAGTAATTTTGAGTGATGAGACCAAAATTGTACTTTTTGGCCACAACCATAAATGTTACATTTGGAGGAGGCATGTTACTTGGTGCTTATCTTATAATCCAATAGAGCATTTACACAGGATATGGAATTATAATGTAATGATATGAGCTGTGTAATGGGCCGGAGAAAAGATTTTCTGTTGGTTAAACCTAGTTGTTGGGTCTTGTTTAAACAGTGTGGCGTCTTAGAGAGAGCACAACAAAAGTGAAAACAATCAACAGGCATTATCTCTGTGAAAGCACTGGTTTATGTATTTTATAGTTGACTGTGACCCAGATTTCCTATGATGATGATGATGAAGGCATATGATGAAAGGCACATCATTCCTACTGTGAAACATGGAGATGGATCGCTGATGTTCTGGGGATGTGTGAGCTACAGAGGCACAGGAAACTTGGTCCAAATTGATGGCAAGTTGAATGAATGTTATCATAAAATACTGGAGAAAAATTTGCACTCAGCCCGGATACTGTGCATGGGACATAATTGGATGTTCCAACATGACAACGATCCAAAGCTCAAGGCCAAGTCAACCTGTCATTGGCTAGAGCAGTATAAAGTGAATGTTCTGGATAGGCCATCTCAGTCTCCATCCATCTTCTACCGCTTATCCGCTTTTTTGCCCCACTGTAATCTTGTTAAACTTGAACTACTCCTACTCGAAATACAATTAGTATGTGGAAGATGAAGTCTGAATCAACTAACTTAAAAGTGACCTAACTTCCGGTGGCGGCTAGCCACCGCTTTCCCTAATTAAAAAAAATGCATAGAGAAAAGGAAGAGTATACAATCACTAATATAGGCCTAATCTTTCCAGGGATTATATGTAAGCAATAGTATGTGATATATATTATTTAAAGTGTGCACAGTGTCTTTTGTCTGTCTGCATGTCGCAATGAAGCTTGATGAGCTGCTATGGGCAATAAAATAAAAAAAATCAATCTCCATAGACTTTGTTGTTTTCGCATGACATTGTGATCTGTGTTGAGAGCAGAGAGCAGTTAAGTCTAGAGCGGTAGAGGTTTGCTCTGGAGGAATGAAGGTAAGTCGCAGCAAGACAGAATACATGTGTGTGAATGAAAGGGATTCAAGTGGAACAGATAGGTTACAAGGAGAAGAGGTAAGAAGGTGCAGAGGCATGTGCAGGCAGGTTGAAATGGGCAGAAAAAAGTGTCAGTTGTGTTGTGTGATAAAAGAGTACGAGCGAGAATGAAAGGAAAGGTGTACAGAACAGTAGTGGACAGGAGGAAGAGAGAGCTTGAGGTAGTATCGACGAGGCTGGATAGTATCAGGAATGAGTACAACAGAGGGACAGCTCATGTAAGATGTTTTGGAGACAAAGTTAGAGAGGCCAGGTTGAAATGGTTTGGACATGTTCAGTAGAGGTAGAGTGAATAGATGTTGGAGTCTGACTGGTTGGATGATAGAACTAAATGGAAGCAGATGATTTTCTGTGGCTAACCCTGAAGGGAACAACCAAAAAGAAAAGTAGAAGTTGAAGTTGAGAATCAAGAAATTCAAACTCTCTGTTTCCCACGAGCCATAACACTCAACAGAACATGCAGTGGGAGAAGGTGAACTAATTTAGCAATTATCAATATTGAGACAGACTTTATCAAAAAAGATTATAAGTCTCCGACAACAGCTCTGACATTAAGAATAAACTCTGGAACATGCAGACAGACTTTGGGGTAATATTAATAATATATTTTTTAATCATATCCCCACCTCTTTTCTAAATCCCCAGCCGCCACTGCTAACAACCCAATTTACCTTTGTGGATTCAAAAAGTTGAATTGAAGTTACTGTCTCTATCCTGTTGCAGTATAATACCTTCCATTGACTTCTTGAATAATCAGTGTAATGGTAGCACCCACCTGATGTCCAACCAGACTACCCAAGATGCACTTTCGCTGTGTGGCGACCCATCGGGCAATACTAGTGGCCCCAATTTTGCGTGGCTGGGTGACCACAATGTTGCAGGGGGCGTTCTTCTCGTTATAGTGGTCCAGAATGTACTGTGGCACCTGGGTGGTCTTGCCACTGCCTGTGGCTCCTCGAATAATCACCACAGAGTTGTTCTCTATCAGGGATATCAGCTGGAAGGGCACAAAGGAAGAACATGACTATAGATGGGTACTTGACAAACAGAAGTGCAACAATTTTTATTTTTAATAAAGTCATTATTATATTAATGTTCATGGTCAATATATTTTTCTTAAATCCTAGTGGCTTACAGAATTAAGTAAATTTTAATTTATTTTATAGGATTTTCTCTCAGCTTCAGCCATACATTTTGTTGCAGTGTGACATGACATTACAGTAAAATTATATATATATAAATATATGTTTCAAAAAAAAAATTATTTTAAGAAACCTTTCTACAATGTATTAATGAGAAAGGTCTCAAGTAAATAATTTCTAGCTTTTTTGATATGGGTTATTTGTTATAAATACTTATGGAACAGTAAAATTGCATTAGTTTAAAAATAGTGAATGCATAAGCTTAGTCAAACAACTGCAAAACAGAAATTACGTTATGTTAAAACTGGCATTTACGTATGAGGCAAAATATGCCATTTTGGACAGAATTGATTTGAATCTTACTGAATACTGTAAAATTTTACATTCAGCATAGTTTTTTAAACAACTGAACATGTATTTAACGAACATGTACATTTAAACCTGTAAGATATGAGTATTTTGCAAAATGCCACATTATAGGGTGCACGTGGCAGAGTGGTTAGCACAACCAAGTGTTACCATGGGTTCCATCAGAGTACTCCGGCTTCCTCCCACCGTCCAAAGACATGCATGTACGGGTTAATTGGCAACTCTAAAGTGTCCCTAGTGAATGAATGATGTGAGTAAATGGTTGTTAGCCCTGCGACTAACTAGCCATTGTCCAGGGTGTACCCCGCCTAAGGCTCATAGCTGCTGGGATAGGCTCCAGTCACCCACAATCCTTAACGGTACTAAGCGGTAGAAAATGAATGAATATGCCATATTCATTTGTCTATATAAATATAACTCTGATCTAACTCATATTAATGAAGATTCCTAAAACTTGATGGTGAATGAACTGAAACACTTAGAGTAGACACAGGTGACACACTGCTCGTGTTTTAGACGGCAATGCACATCGAATGCAAAGCATATATGAACCACACCTTTGTGAGATGTGTGGGCCATTTAGTTAAAGTACTGTTGCAGTATTAACACAAAATGTGTATTTTGCCCATCCTAAAAATGGACAAAAAACATTCCAATTAGAATATAAAATGATAAATATTGGAACAAAAATGTATTTTGAACCCCAAAGTAAAAAAAAAAGCTACAGTAGGAATCAAAAGTTTGGGCACCCCAAGTAAAAAAATGTATTAATGTGCATAAAGAAGCCAAGAAAAGATGGAAAAATCTCCAAAAGGCATCAAATGACAGATTAGACATCCTTATAATAAGTCAAAAAAAGTTAGATTTTATTTCCATCATTTACACTTTCAAAATAACAGAAAACAAAAAAATGGTGTCTGCAAAAGTTTGGGCACCCTGCGGAATTAATACCTTGTACTGCCCCCTTTGGCAAGTATCACAGCTTGTAAACAATTTTTGTAGCTAGCCAAGAGTCTTTCAATTCTTGTTTGAGGTATCTTTGCCCATTCTTCCTTACAAAAGTCTTCCAGTTCTTTGAGATATTTGGGCTGTCTGTCACGCACTGCTCTTTTAAGGTCTATCCACAGATTTTCAATTATGTTGAGGTCAGAAGATTGTGAAGGCCATGGCAAAACCTTTAGTTTATGCCTCTTGATGTAATCCACCATGGATTTTGAGGTGTGTTGAAATCATTATCCATTTGTAGAAGCCATCCTCTCTTTAACTTCAGCTTTTTCACAGATGGCATCAAGTTAGCATCCAAAATTTGCAGAAATTTTATTGAATCCATTTTTCCTTCTACTCGTGAAATGTTCCCTGTGCCACTGGCTGCAACACAACCCCAAAACATGATCGATCCACCCCCATGCTTAACAGTTGGACAGAGGTTCTTTTCATTAAATTCTGTGCCCTTTCTTCTCCAAACATACATTTGCTCATTCTGGCCAAAAAGTTCTATTTTAACCTCATCGGTCCAGAGAACATGTTCCTCAAATGGAGATTGTGGCATCGACATCAACGAGCAAATGCGGCTTGAGGAGAGCCGGCTGTGAGTAGTAAAACCAGCTGATTGATCATATGAATGAGACCGCTAATACTCTAAAGGACTGTCTGTTGCAGTGGGGTGAACAACAAAGATCCAAAGTCGTTTAATGACAGATATAAATTCTAAAAAAGGAATATTAACACCCATATGATTGTATCAAGCTGCTAATATGAAGTGTGATTTAATGACGCAAAATTAAAAAAGCAGAAACAAAGCGAAGCAAATGAAGCTGAAGTTCTGTTAAAGGTGTGCGTGGCATCACTGAGAGCCAGACTGACATTAGGCACGCAAAGAATAAATTAAATAAAACCTATAATGGTGAGTTTGAAAAAAACTATGACTTGTTTGAAACGGCTGTTAATGACTTTAAAAGTGTGGGACATTTCGCAACTGGAATTGGAATTTCCAAATCAAAGGTAAAGGTAAATGCCCTTACCAAAAAAAGTCCATGGGGAGTCAGGTGGATCTGGGGGTAGATGGACACAAAGGAGGTGAGTGTGTTACCCACTCTGCACACTGCCCTTTCAGGGGACACAGTGAGAAGAGCATCTAAGGTTGATGGGAAATACTCTGCAGTCAAGGTCCCAGCGCCAGCTGCGTTAAAGGATTACAACCGTTTTATGGGGGGAGTTAACCTGTCAGACCAGCAGTACTACATCATTTCACTGATATTGCTGTTACAAACGTGTGGCAGAATGGAACAGCAGCCAATGACTCACCAGGACTTCATGGAGCGGCTGGCCGCTGAGCTCTGTGGTGCACCTCCGCAAGCAGTCCCAAAAAGTTACCAGCACATTGCAGTTGCTATTAGTAGGGGAGGGTCTGCTTCAAATAAACCCACAAAGGGGTGGAGGAAGTGCAGGCTGTGTGGGAAGTGCACTCCTTTCAAATGTAAGGCATGCAAAATCCCTGTGTGTGATCGTGGACAGGAACTGTCACGAGGCCTATCACCTGTACACTATTGAAAGATAATGTGCTTTTACCTGTGTTTGTTAATTTTTGGTCTGCCGGTTTTCTTTTTGCAAATTTTGTATCTGTATTTATTCATGTGTATCTGTATTTATTTATGTCTGATTGTATATCTATTCTGATTCATCTGTTTGGAAGTTTCAACACAGTGAAAACATTTTTGGATGTTGATTGTACTTTTTAATGGATCACCATGATCTTTTTAATGGATCACCATGGTCGTACGTGTCTGGCACACTTAGAAATTTGATTTTTGTATTATAAGTAGGAATTTTGTTGTACATGCTGTTTTTTTTGCAAATTGTCAATTATATATTTTTTTTCACAGTTTATGAAAATAAGTCTATCTCAAAAACTAAATTAGGTAGACACTTCAAATAAAGTTTATGGTGTTTGTAATGATTGTCTGCAAATTCTTTACACTCAAAATTGTGAGGGATATTGCTAGGAAATTTAAGTTTTTTTTAAAAATATATTTAAAATTAAAAAACAATTTCATTTTTTTTAAGGTTTATTGCATAAATATATAAATTTATTTAGTTACTGTAAAATTATTGCACAGATATTCTTAAAATATGATATTTTGGGAATGTATTGATGTATAGCTTGTTAGAATACTCCAAAAAATGGCAGCACGTAAAAATTAAAAAAAATGCTCTGGTGGATATGTTTATATGGCAGTTAATAAAAGGTTAAAGTCGTGTACAGGTTCATGTAGGGCTATTTTTTATAGACAATATGAATGATAACTCATAGTTTACTGAGTGGGTGAAACCATTACTTATAAAACTTTATTTAAATCATCATGATAACAGAAACTAGCCCAAATGACCCTTATAAAAGTTAATACAAACAGGTTTGAATGGCTACTAAAGGTAACCATCCTAACCTGTGATCTGTTTGGGGAAGAATTGTCAAAGAATCTGCGGGTAAATTTTTTTTAACTGTATAAAATAAGAAAGGGATATGAAAAAATATCCAAGAAATTGAGAATGCCAATCAGCAGTGTTCCAACTATAATCAAGAAGTAGAAAATAAGGGATTTTGTTGAAACCAAAAAAAGTCTCATGTCTTAAAAACTCTCCACACCTTGCTGGTGCAGTTTATCTCTTGTTTTATCCTGCAATTATGGTGACTAGAACACACCTGGGTCAAATGATGTCCCAAATGCCAAAATAAATATGTAAAGTAAATAAAGAAGAGTGCCTAACTTACCTTGTGTCTGTTTTTTGTGATGGGCAGGATAGGGTAGTCATAGCTGGCCAGTGGAAGAGGTGTGTTACCTGAGAGAGGAAAAAAAATTTTTTTTTAATGAAATGGGATCAACGACAAAAACAATATTAATGTATTACTCACTCCTCCATGGCTCTTTTCTTGGAGAACTCTCTGCTTGATTTTCCACAGCTGTTGAACTCCCATCATCATGAGCATCTGTGAGACTACATTTATAGGCACTCGTTAGATCACTCATTTAACATGAATAATTAGATTTGTGCATACAGTGGCAAGAAAAAGTATGTGAACCTTTTGGATTTTATGGTTTTCTGAATCAATTTGTTTTAAAATGTAATCTGATCACCATCTAAGTCAGGGGTATTGACAAACACAATGTGTCTAAAAGTAATTACACAAAAACAATTCTGATCTGATATTTCTTTACTGAGAACAATCAAAAAATCTAGTAGTAAAAAAAGCAAAATGCTCTCTTCAACAAACACATTAGCTAATAAAAGAACAGAGAAGACGTCAAAGGACAAAGAATAAAAGACAGTCAATGTGCAATCTTTTAATTGATTTAAACTCATGAAATTAAACATAAATATATGTAAAATAAAAGTTGGACTTTTGTTGTTTTTAAACTCTAGCTAGGGCCCTGATAAGTAATTAAAAATATTATATAATAGCTACTATAATATAAAAGCAGGGCTGGGCAATTCGGCCTT